>OU823266.1:1802280-3002280 GCA_917490735.1 Dryobotodes eremita
ACACAGTAATAATATTACACTTTTATTGTCCGCCATAATGTTTGAATGTGCTCTCAAGCTCGCTTCTTTGGCGCTTGTTGGCACCAAACTGCCATTAGTACTTGTTTTGATCCTAAAAATAATCTTTGTGAATTTTCAAACAAGTTTTAGTGAATAAAATTAATGTTGGTAGGTGATGAATAATGATTACGATACCCGGATTTTCCCTCTGGTTCATTAGAAACTCATTTTATGGTAGGTCCATAATCCATAAAAATGTCACTTTCGTTCAGATTAAGCTCGCACAAAACACTACACAAACAGCTAAGCGTTAAACACACGAATATTATTTACTTATTAACCGACATGTCTTGCGCGGTGTCCTGTCAATTCACCAAAAATTAATTTACATAGCTTTACTTGACAAGCAACGATTAGCAAAAACATGATTTGTCATTTCATTATTATACAACAACAAGCTTGCCAAATAATTCACTTAGGAAAATAATCAATAATAATAAAATAATAATAATAATCCGATAAACTTTTTTTTAATAACGTATTATTTGAAAGACAATTCATTTTTTTTTACCATTGTATACCATGTTTTACGCAAATAAATTATTTTATTATATTATTGGGGTCTCGGGACACGATAGTATAGAGGTATGAGGAACAGGGTGTAAAGCTCACTCATACCTACATAGAAAAGGGAGGATCCTCCGACCAGACGGGTGTCGTGTCTGGTGGGCAACTGCCCGACGATTGATGTCGGGATGTTGTATATATGCTAGTTGCGCGGTAAACTCTGTTTGCGCGATGCAGGATTCTGCGTGACGTCAGTCTGACGCGTAGCTCGCATGTGGCGTTGTAGATGCCGCTACATCATTCCCCCCCGGAGACCGGAGGTCGATAGTGGGCTGAGTCTTGTATCTTGCGATGCTTGCCAAGGCCAGGTGAGGTTCCAGTGAGTCGGAACCGGGTGTCGCATAGTTCGCGGTGAGTCGGAACTGTCTGCGAAGATTCCCCAGTGAGTCGGGGTGGCGCTGCGTTATGCTCCAATGCGTCGGATGTAGTACAGTGCCGGGTTGAGGCTGACTGCTGGCGTCAACCAGGAGAGGGTTTGAAGGCTCTGCTTGTGGACCGGCCGAGAGTGCAGTGTGCTGTGCCAAGGTTGCTGATGAGATGAGGCTGAGGGTGATGACCAGGTATGCGCGGTCGCTGCATGCTGGTGGTCAGGATACCCGTTAAAGCCGTGGGTGCTGGCTGGCTGTGTGACTCGCCGCTCGAAAGCTTGAAGGAAGTGATGATGACGTCACGCTGATGTACTTGCACGAAGGCTGCGCTGACGTTCAGGTTTGGGGTCACCAGTATAGAGGTATGAGGAACAGGGTGTAAAATTCACTCATACTCTATAGAAAAGGGAGGATCCTCCGACCAGACAGGTGTCGTGTCTGGCGGGCAACTGCCCGACGATTGATGTCGGGATGTTGTATATATGCTAGTTGCGCGGTAAACTCTGCTTGCGCGATGCAGGATTTTGCGTGACGTCAGTCTGACGCGTAGCTCGCATGTGGCGTTGTAGATGCCGCTACAATAGTACCCCCGCCAAGAAGGGCCAAAATCGAACCTACCGACCTTTTCTCGAAGCATTTCGTGGTATTTACATACCCTCATAGCTTCGGCCTGGATAATACTAGAGCTCAAATTCTCAGGAAAAAATATAGTTAGCAAGCTTAACACACTAAGTTTCATGTGTTTAGCTTTGGATTTTATTAATACCTAAAATACGTCGATTTCGTCACTGACTGACTCACTCACTCACTCGCTCATCAAAACCTCTAGGGCACTTCCCGAAGTCCTAGAAAACTGAAATTTGGTATGCAGGCTAGGATTTGCAAACAAACAAAAAAAGAAATAAGAAATTTGTAACTTTCACCCTCTCAGTTCCGTGCAATTATGAATTTCTTACGGAAAATCAGTATACCTACTTCCGTTTGTTATGAAAGCTAGATTAGTATGTATTTATTTAAGTGTATTAATATAAGAGTTGTAAAGTTAAGCTTTCTAGAAGCTTGGCTCTACATTAGATCTGATAACTTTTTTACAGTGAAAGCGTTATGTAAGTTTTGGCAACCTGCTTTACATGAAATGTTTTTGGTGGGTAATAAATTTATCGTACGGAACCCTCTCCATGTGAGTTCAACTCACCCTTCTCCGGTTTTTTCTAAATATATTAGTAAAAAAAATCTTGAATGCCACGTTTCATTGGGTTTTGTATTTGTGATTTAAATGAGATACAGCCGTGTGACAGACGGACGGACAGCGGAGCCTTAGTAATAAGGTCTCGTTGGTACGGAATTATTTTTTCCTCTTGGAGAAATCCTCATGAGTACCCTCCGTCGGTATAGAAAGGAGGGTTATGTCGGACTCCTACCGACTAAAACGCCACTATTCCTTCTACTGTCATAAGTCCCCCGACTTATGGTAGTAGAAGCAACAGTGGAGCCGGGGAGATACTTGTACATTCGCCGCTCCCCCGACTGGTGGCACGGAACCCTAAAAATCAGTAAATACCAGTCAAACTGATACCCGTTTTTGTGAGTAGGTACCTATCTTACTAAAAATTTCATAGAAACCTATTGCAAAGGAGGTTTTTACAAAATACATTTTTGGAGTGATTCTAGATACAGGTATACCGGTTAAGAGTTCTGACTGTAACTTATATATTTAGGTACTCGATATGTTATGTTAGTTATATTCAAACTGAGTGCTTTGGCGGACGTTTGTAACTTATTCTAAATATCGAAAATGGCAGATGATAAATATTTAATATTATTGTCTACTTTTAGTTTGTTTTGTTTCGTGACCTGTGAGCTTAATTTAAGTGAAGGTGAGTTTTCAAAGAATACTTTAGTCTTTACTACGGTTAAGGAAATGTTGCAACTCGGCTTACAATAATCATTATAATATCTATCGATAAAATGAAACAGACTTTTGATTGCCGATTTAGTTTAGTGGTTACAAGCGAAATAGCTGATCTTAGGGTTCTTTCTAGGTTTGATTTCCAGGCTTCCATGAAAAAATAAATACACGTAGTAGACATGAAATTGTGATAAACAAAGGGCGATGAGCAGTCGACTATAGACTCTGTCCCCAATAACTTTTTTCGTTCCAAATTACAATATTTTTGTTCATTTGGCTCATATCTTTTACTACGGGCTACAAACGAACAAACCGTTTGTTTCAAGTGTTAATTATATAGGGTTTCCTGAAAAAAATCATCTTCCAGTTTCATTTATCTAAAGAAAATATGTTTGTTTTCTATTTTCGCCACAATAAAAGAGATAAAACATGATAATTGCCGACTTATATAATAAAGAACATTAAACAACAAAATATCGCGCCTATATTCCACGAAGGAGTAAGCAGAAGTGTGTGGAATATTCTCGTTTCGCAATTTATGTCACATAATATTTCGCGATGTAATCTATTCTATTCATTTTACTTACATAACATCACACTAGTATTCCTCATACGAAGGGGTAGGCAGAGGTACACCTCTATAACAGGTTGCTACAAAGGTAGGTACCGCGTTGTATTTTTCTTCCAAATGAACGAGATCAAAAATAATGATATAATCAAACTTAAAACATAACATATACCATTACGCCTGCAATCCTCATGTGAGTAGGCAGAGATATATAAGACACCCAGACTTTTCGCACGTTACCTAGGTATTTAATGATTCCCCACATAGACGTGGAATACATAACACCATACTAGAGTTTCCGGAGGGGTAGGCAAAGGGCAGTACACCGCTATATAGGTAGCTACATAGGCAGGTACTGAATTGTATTTCTCGTCAAAATGAAAGAAATCAAAATCAAAATATTTTATTTCACATAAACCTACATGGGCACTTCTGAAACGTCAGAAGCTAGGTGCACGGCTCCAAATGGTCATTTCCTATGGAGAGGAGCCGGCAAAAAACTCCACGGTTACTCTTTTAAAAATAATTGGCTTTTACAATGTTTTTAAATTACAGTGTTAATAACAAAATAGAAAAAGGTCTACTAATCTATAGTCTACAAGTTAGGCCTACAACGTTCTCACATTCACAAAATATAAAATAATCTATATAATAGATAAATTCTATCCTACTAATATTATAAATGTGAAAGATTGTGAGGGTGGATGGATGGATAGATGGATGGATGTCTGTCACTCTTTCACGCAAAAACTACATAGCGGATTTGGATGAAATTTGGCACACAGATAGACCATGACCTGGGTAAGAATATAGGCTACTTTTCATCCTGGATCGCAGTCGAAGTCGCGAGCAACAGGTAGTAAAATAATAATAATAAAACTCTATTTAAACCAAATGACATGACTGCCATTACAACTTTAGCAAATCTGAATTAAAATCCTGTCTACAATAGCCATTAGTAAAGAGTTGAAATAAGAATTGGATGTATATAATGTCAAATAATGAAAAGATTATGTCAAAGAAGAAAGTAAAAAGAAAAGTTTTTGAAATAAACGTCGTAATTTGGGAGCAGTTAACAGACATTTACATAGTGATGCCGTTAATGAGGTACCAGGGAAGTCACATGTGCAGTTAATCATTGCCAAACTTCCTTGTCTTCAACGTAGTCTTTAACCTTATAATAATTATGTTTTTTTGATAAGGATACGTTTGATGTGGGTATTGAACTTTCCATCGCTAAGTTCTGTAACTGACCTTAGCAACTTGTAATAAAAAATTTCATTTTTACGAAGTACGTATATATCATGGAAATCGCTTCTTATTTTGAAAAGTCGTAAACAAAATAGGTAGAAATAAACAAAATAAACGACAAAATAGGTGAGGGGCTCGTGGCTAAGTATTAACAGCCGCACGGGTCGATGGGTCAGGTTAAGCTACGCTTGCCGAGGTTGGTCCGTGGATGGGTGACCATCTTTGCATACCCACACCCCTCCGTGCCTTGGAAAGCACGTTAAGCTGTTGGTCCCAGCTGTCATTCGTAAATCTTTGACAGTCGTTACGGGTAGTCAGAAACCCGAAAATCTGACAACCAATCTTACCAAGGGGTATCTTGTTACCCAGTAACTGGGTTGTGGAGGTCAGATAGGCAGTCGCTCCATGTAAAATACTGGTATTCAGCTGCATTCGGTTAGACTGGAAGCCGACCCCAAAGTAGTTGGGAAAAAGCTAGGCAGATTTATTGAAAAGACAAAATAGGTAAGTATTAAGATCCTCCTGATTTATTAAACGTTAACCTTGGTGTACAGTAATAGTAAGGTGGGCCGCACGTCAGTGGTAACAAATCCAGTATAAGCAGGTCCCTTATTCTATTGAAACTTCGTACTACGCTGGGCCAGCTCCAGGTACCTGACATGCGGTCTACTGTACTTCTGTTTTTCTTAACTTAACCATTTATCTAGCCACAGATTGTCTTTCTTCCTTCTTGCTTCAGTTTCTTCAGGCCACACAACACTTTCGATCCAGGGCACGTAGTACGATACCCTGGTGTACATGCCCTCTGAGCCGAGGATGGCACAGTCCTTGCCGTTTGACGTCACTCCCACGACGTGGTACAGGCAGATAGAATTATTAACTTGGAGAGGGCCACAGCTATCACCCTGTAGGATGACAAAATAATACTTGCAGTAACTTCCATTTTTCCTTACAAGCTCATCTATACCACTCCATTAAAGAAAGAAAAAATAATGTTTTTTGCAATTACATAAAACGCTTTTACACTCATGAGTTGGAGATCACGTTTTAAGCAAGAGGATGCTTGTATTAGGTGACTCCGTCCTCTACTTAACATTATAACGGTTATGCATGGTAATGCTCGACGAAGTTCCAGCGGCTGTCGTGGACGAGTCCCAGGTACTTCATCGTCGACTCGACGCCGATGTGAACCCCTCCTGCCGTTATTTGGGAACCCGACAGTGGCGCGTTCCGAGGACCATGAAAACACATGGCCTCGGACTTGTGCAAGGCCACCTCGAGTCCCAACTGCCGGATCCTCTCAACAACTGTCGCAACCCCGCGTGTCATTAGTTCGGCCGCCGCCTGGTGCGACCTCCCCTGCGCCAGGACCAGCGTGTCGTCAGTGTAGCACACTATGCTGACGCCGCCAGGGAGGTCGGCGCGCAGCACCCAGTCGTAACCGATGTCCCACAGATGCGGCCCCAGGACCGATCCCTGTGGGACACCGCACGACATCTCTCGCCGGTTCCATTCTCCCTGGTGACCGGGGTAGATAACCGCCCTATCCGTTAAATAGGCCTCGACTACACGACAGAGGCAGGTCGGCATCCGGTGATACCGGAGTGCCTCCCTGATGCAACTCCAGGGCAGGGTATTGAAGGTGTTGGCGATGTCTAGAGACACCGCCAAGACGACCCCACCCCGGGCCACAGCATCCCCCGTCGTGAGGGCTCGCACGGGCATGATGGCGTCCACCGTGGAGCGCCCCCTGCGGAAACCAAACTAGCTGTCCGCCAAATCCGGCCCCACCCGCACCAGCTGCCCGACGAGGCGGTCTGCAATGACTCTTTCAAAGAGCTTGCCCACCTCGTCGAGCAGCACGATGGGCCGGTAAGCGGACGGAGAGTCCGCTGGGCGCTCCGGCTTCTTAATGAGGACCAGTTTCCCCGTCTTCCAACGAAGTGGGAACTGGCCCTCCTCCAAGCATGCGCTTAGGAGTCCTCTTAGTCGAGGCACGAGAGCCTCCGAGGCCAGGACCCAGGCTTTTCCAGGTAAGCCGTCGGGTCCTGGGGCGGTATTCTTGGCACTCAGCCTACGTACCGCCACTCTCAACTCTACCTCGGTCACCTCAGGAGCAACGTCGTCATCGTCGGTTGGGTGGTCCACAGTTGGCACCGCAGGAGGCGGAGCCATGGGCGGGGGAGTATGCTCTCCCCGCGAAGGGAACAGAGCGCACATCACGCCCTCCACGAGCTGGGGCCGGAGACTCTGCGTCAGCGGGGGAGCCCATGGGCGGAGTTTCTCCCACACCACCTTATATGGGCGTCCCCACGGGTCTCTGTTGAGATTCTCCAGCGACTCCTCACGGGCCAGTCCCCTGGCCCGCAAGATCTCCGCTAGGAGGGCAATCTTCGCCGCTCTGTAACCCTCGTACAGCTCCGCCTGAATGGCTTCCGTATTCGGAGGGCGGATACGGAGCCTGCGGTGCCTGGTGTACAGGCGTCGCGCAGCAACTCAGGATAGAATTTGGTGTGGATAAATGTGCAGTCATGCATGTAAAGCGAGGGGGAATTATGGAATCTGTGTGTACCCGACTTTCGGATTTTATACACCTTAGATCCCTGTCCTCAACCGAAACCTACAAGTATTTGGGTATGTCAGAAGTATTAGGCTTCAATGCTGCTGACATGAAACAATCGTTGAGGGAGCGCTTCTTTGGCCGCCTGTATAAAGTGTTAAATAGTCTTTTATCAGGCGGAAACAAGGTGCGTGCCTTGAACGGTTGGGTCATGCCGGTTTTGATGTATACTTTTGGCATACTCAAATGGACTCAGACGGAACTTGATGCTCTGGATAGGAAGGTCTGTAAATTGCTGACGGCATATCGGATGCATCACCCACGGGCATCAGTCATGAGACTGTACATCCCGCGGAAGTGTGGGGGTCGAGGTTTCTTAAATGCTAAAACCCTCCACAACCGCGAGATTGGACAAGGGCCTCACCCCGCTCTTCTTGGCAAAAGAGAACTGGCGCAAACCTGCAGTACTAGACACTAACGATCGTAAGGAACTATGGCAAGGCAAAGAACTTCACGGACGCTTTTTCCGGACCCTCCATGGACCCAATGTAGACTTTTTGGCGTCTGTATCCTGGTTGCGTTTCGGTGACCTCTTCGGGGAAACCAAAGGTTTTGTCTGTGCGATTATGGATGAAGTTATCATGACGAATAATTATCGGAAATACATTGTCAAGGACGGTACGGTTGACATCTGTCGGGCATGCCACCGTCCCGATGAATCAATCCGACATATAGTTTTCTGTTGTTCTCGTCTTGCTAACGATGAGTACTTGCACAGACACAATCTACTACACTCTACAATCTACTACACAGGCTAGGATTATCCACCAGCAACTTGCTTTGCAGTCAACCTTGTGGAGTCCGAAGTACGATGCTACAGGTATGTGACTGACCCAGTTCTCGAAAATGGTCACACCACATTGTACTGGGATCGATCTATCACCACTGACAGGACTATTGTAGCCAATAAGCCTGATATTGTGATGACAGATCGACGAGAGCGCCGTGCAATGATTGTTGATATCACTATCCCTCATGACGAGAATCTCGTAAAAGCTGAGAAAGATAAAAAAAACAAGTATCTTGACTGAGCACACGAGGTTGTCGACATGTGGGACATGGACTCTGCAATCATTGTACCGATAATCGTAACAGTAAATGGCCTAATAGCGAAGAGCCTCGAACAACATCTCAGAAGGCTCTCATTGCGCAGCTGGGACAAGGGCTTGATTCAGAGAGCAGTACTTCTGGACACGCGGTTCGCATTGTTAGGAGGTTCCTCTCTCTGGAGCCCTGACCACCGCACTATGGGACCAACCGGTATTTTCCATCTCAAAAATCGATAACTCTGTTGTTTTGTGATTTATCTCCTTGAATTTTTTTTCACGTATTTGTGAATATCTAGGCAATAAAAGAAATCAAACATTATCATTTAAAGAAACCCTGTTCCCGATACCGGTGGACTACTATTTTTTATATTTTTAAATGTTTTTATATTTTATATATTCTAATATTTAAAAATATAATTTATATGTATATTATGAAATAAAGGAAATAATAATAATATTATTAATCACTCCACACTGATACCATTTTAGTATCTACATACATTGCGCCCGTGCGAAGCCGGGGCGGGTCGCTAGTCTTACCTATATCTTGTCTTACTCATACAATCATAGCACGTTGACCTTGACCTTGAGCTGGCCTAGCGAAGTACGGAGCATCAATAGAATAAGAGGCCAGCTTATTAAATACTTTTTTTTTTAGATGGGAAATCATAAAATTATGTCTTCCGCTCTGGACGGAGCGAAAGGGCGTGTCAGACTCTTACTGACTAAAACCCATCCTTGTTCCTTCAGTTGCCTGTGCGCCAGGGCCACGGTAACTCTTTCGAACAATCCGCGACCACGGCAGGTATCGGCCCTATCGGACCCCGTCAATTAAGCTGTAATCTCTGGTTTTGTTACCACTGATGTGCGGCCTACTGTACATTATAATAGGTACCTATGCAATAGGTATGCATATACAGACAGAGTAAACGCGTCACCAGGCGGCAAGGGGTGCGGCATGGCATGGCTAAGGGTTTTCGAAAGCGGAAATAGTTTTTAAACTTTATTTTCATACCTTTATTAATCACATTTCATTGATATCGTCACAATGAGCATACCGCGGGATACTGCAGCATGCCGCGGAATGCTTCCGCATAGGCCAAATAAATGTTAATGCTATGCCGCGATGCGCCGCCAAGTGACCGATTTAGGTACCTATTTTTTTGTTTTAAGACTAATTTTTTTCGCAACTGAGAGCTTTATCCATGCGTTGGCACTCCGATCGGTGTGTGCGCAAGACATTTCGGTTAATAAGTACACAATATTCGTGTGTTTAACAGTTAGCTGTTTGTGTAGTGTTTTGTGCGAGTTTAATCTGAACGAAAGTGACATTTTTATGGATTATGGACCTACCATAAAATGAGTTTCTAATGAACTAGAGGGAAAATCCGGGTATCGTAATCATTATTCATCACCTACCAACATTAATTTTATTCACTCAAACTTGTTTGAAAATTCACAAAGATTATTTTTAGGATCAAAACAAGTACTAATGGCAGTTTGGTGCCAACAAGCGCCAAAGAAGCGAGCTTGAGAGCACATTCAAACATTATGGCGGACAATAAAAGTGTAATATTATTACTGTGTGCATTTACCTTTTTGTGGGGCGTTTCGTGCGAGCTCAATCTTACTGAAGGTAAGTATTACCATTACCATAAGGTATTATTTACCATTACCATACGGCATAGGTTAATCTACTGCTACTGCTACTTAAACGTCTCGATCTTCTGGATCTCTTTATCGACGACAAGAAAATTATTAGAATCGGAGGTAGATTATCTAATGCAAACCTTCCTTATGAAGCTAAGCACCGCGCTCTATTACATAGTCATGTTAACATTACTCATGTTTTAATTAATTATTTTTACCGCGTTCATTGTCATACTGGAACCAACCTTCTGAATTCGCTATTGCGTCAGAAGTATTATGTCTATACTCTTGTCTAGAAGTGTCCATTAGAAAAAGGTTACACGCTTGTAATTTTTGTTTAAAAAATTCTCCTTCAAACCTTAGTCTTAAAATGGCTGACCTGCCTGTTTGCCACGTACAGTAGACCAAGGCGTTTGTGCATACGGGTGAAGACTATGCGGGCCCAATAAAGTAACTTTATGTAGACGTCGCGGGCAAAGAAGTCAAAAGGCTTGTATGTGCATGTTTATATGCCTTGTTACTAAAGCAGTTCACATTGAACTGGTTACTGAGGTGTCTTCTGATACATTTCCGCTTTTAAAAGATTTCCTTCCCACCGTGGACCTGTTTTGTGTTTATATTCCGATAATGGAACCAATTTTGTTGGAGGTAAAGTACAATTACAAAACCTACTGGCCGATTGCTACCGCATTGAATGAAAAGTGATTCCACCCCGCGCTCCGCACTTTGGGGGATAGCGGGAGTCTAACATAAAATCTATTAAAACACATTTATACCCCATCATAGGTTCCCAAATTCTTACTTATGAGGAACTTCTGATTGTTCTCACTCAAATTGAGGCAGTTCTTATGCCGAGACCACTTTGTGTTTTTTCTGAGAAGCCGTATGAACAACGTACACACACTAATTTTATTATGCTTCTCTGCCCATCCAGAATTTTCCCGATGGAGAAAGCGAAGCGTAGTCTCTTAGTAATCGTCGGAAATCATTACTACACCAGATGATGTGTAGCTACTGGAAATGACGGCGTGTAGAATACTTACACAATCTTCAGGTTAGACAGAAATGGCTAACGTAGGTAGATAATATGAAGCTCGGTACAGTAGTTTTAATTCATCAGGATGATATTCCTTCGTTACGCTGGCCAATGGGCATAATAATAAAAGTATATTCCGGTAAAGACGGTACTTTTTGCGTCACTTTAGTCAAAACGGCTACCGGTAATTTTAAAAGAACTATAGTAAAATTGTTTCCATTACCATCTCAATAAACGAATAACCAAATAACAGCTAAATAAAACATAATGCGTTTCAATAGTAGTTGTTTAACTTTAACCCATAATTAAGTAATTACTTATAATATTAAATATTCGTTCAGTTTACTTTTTGCTTGAGAACCCTACGTATTCACAAGGCGGCGGAGCATGTTGACGCAAAAAATTGTAAAATAAAATAATTTCAGTCTTATAGTAAAAAAAGCCTCGTACTAAAATTCATGAACCTATAAAATGTTTAAAATTGTCATTTTGAGAGCATTTCAGTCGCTTCCTATGTCTATCCCTTCCCTCTCATATAATCGACATATTTCTATAAAGGACACTAGAGATGACACTTCGCATCAGGACACCGCTGAAATCACATACTCATGATTACGTGCGCGCGCGCACAATTTCTGGAACTTTTATAACCGCTATAATGTAGGGCTGCTAATACTGCAACCTATTAACTTTGAGTGAACATTAATCGTAAGTGAGGGGCCGTGATGTCGTGCTGAAGAAAACACCAACTAATGAAGCCACGTGGAGCCAGCGAAACTGCTCACACCGGTATTCCAGGTCAGTCCTTACTCCCTTCCTCAGCGACCACTGCTCTCCTGCAACGCGTTTCGTAATTAATAATGAACCCGCGCACAATACCTAAATCTCACCGCAAACGTAATATTAGCGCTAGATAATAACCCTCCACAGACTTTTGCTTGCCTCGTTATTTTACGGGTCGTAAACAAAATTGCTGAGCTTAGGGTTCATGGTTTGATTCCCAGGTTTCCAGGTTGGGAAAACTTTTTAAGTCTTAGCAAGCCCAGACTCCAGATTTGATCCCAGTTTATGACAACGGGTTCACATTCTATATATTACATGAGACTTGATGATAGCAGGCAAAATGCAGGTGATATATTTCTCTGTCAACCCTTTCGGAAAATTTAGGTGCTCATTATATAAAACAGTTCAGTGACTAACTGACAGGAAACATACACCATCATCATCTTCCGGCCCCAGTCCCATGTAACTTGGGGTGGGCGCAACATATTTTCTTCTCCCATTCTCCCCTGTTAACTGTCACGGTATCATTCACTCCTTTCTCTTTTATATCATTCCTCACACAATCCGTCCATCTTTTCTTTCGCCTTCCTCTCCCTCTCCATCCGTCAACATTTATATTCAGCACTCTTTTAGTCACAATAAGAAAATCGGATTACTCCGAGCCCGTCTTTGTTGTAGGTATCTACTATATTTTTGCTTATCCCCATGAGTATAACGAGCGTGAATGTGTGTTGTTAATAGAGTTCTTGAAGACCTGACAAGGTCAAAATTAAGACATCAAGTTGTAAGCACGGACGTAACTCAAAAGGCAAGTTTGACTGGTTTGTGACCAATTTTCAATAAGATTCCTAATTAAGGATGTTGTTTTTAATTTTATAATTACTATTGTACCAAATACTTGTACTAGGTATTGCAATTCAATATATTCATCGTTCCATCTTTCGTTAGAGACGAAATTAGCATTGGTGTCACTAGGTTTGTGCTTGTGATTTTAGCTTTAGTCATGTTTTGGAGGTAGGTAGTTTTAAGTGGAGACAAAAGTTATCCGAAACGAAAGTTTGAGATGGCGTCATATATTACTAAGTAAATCTTTTCTTTAAATTCTATTTTATTTATGAACGGTTTAATCATAAACTGATCCACGTTCGTCGGTAATTGCTTATAATCTAAATCATATTTTTGCTAACGGCATTCTTGAGTCCCCATTATCAAAGGTGCGCCCTTTGATAATGGGGGCGCAAGAATGCCATTACAGCTTCCAACATCCAGTGACTTGTATAACAATGTGATTCTTTCGGCTTCGTTCCGGACAGATTCCATCAGGATATGGTGTCTTCCACTATACTGCACTCTGGACAATTTGGTGAAGCCACTTTACCCATGAGAAACGCAAATCTGTTCATTGGAATGTGTCCCGATCGCAGCCGAAGAGCCATTACAATTTCCGGATGAGTCATATTTGCCTGATCGAACAATGAACAACGAGAAAGTGTGGGCTGTATCGTCCGATACCAGATTCCCTTGCTCAGTGACCTATGATCGAAGTGATTGTGCCACATTTTAGTGCATTTATTTATTTATTTATTTATTTTATTATTTATGTACACACAGTAAAATAGATACAGATACGGCATATTAGTATTAAGTACAAAGGTACTGCTTATTTCTTAAGAAATTTCTTCCAGCAGACCTGCGAAAGGAGAAATGAAAAAGAAATGTAGACAATAGTGTGTGAGATCAAGAAGAGAAGAATTTGATTCGTGACGTCTTAAACTAGAATATTAAATATACTTACATATAATGCAAAATTTAAATAAAAATAACATATACTTAAATAAATACATAATGCTAAAATAAATAAGCTTATATATATAAATATATAAATTCTCACAGTTAAAAGGAAAGGTAATGCTCTTTTACTCGGTATTTGAAATGAGAAATAGATTTTAAATCTCGAATGCTAGGCGGAAGTGAGTTCCACAATCTTACAGCATGAACAGAGAAGGAATAAGAATAGTAGCTGGTTTTATGAGGATGGGATTTAAGGAGGGATCTAAGATGTGATCTACACGGTGCGTCGCGAGGGCGTGCGTACGAAAAACGCTCACGCAGATAGGAAGGATAAGATGGGTTGTGTAAGATGTTGAAGAGGAGACATAAAATCCGAGTGTTCCTGCGTAAGCGGATCGGGAGCCACTTGAGTTCCTTGCGAAGGTGAGAAACATGGTCATACTTTCGCAGACCGAAAACAAAGCGAATGCACAAGTTTTGCAAGCGCTCAAGCTTGTTTAATAGCTCCTCAGTAGCATCCAAGTAGCAGGCGTCGGCATAATCTATAATCGGCTGAATAAGTGTCTGTGCCAAAGAAATTTTAGTCTTCAAGGGCAGAAGACTTTGAAGGCATTTCAGCGAATGAAACGAAAAATGTACCTTTCGACTGACCTGGCATTCTTCTTTAACTAAACACAAATAATCACTGTGTATAGGAAAGTGTGGACAAACCTACCTATCATCACAAGCATCCTTCGCTAATTTATCCACTACTTCATTATCTTCCAACTCAACACGAGCCGGTATGCATTGCAGTACAATATTGTGTGTTGTGTATTTTTGTTGTGTTTATGTTTGTGTGTCTTAGAAATAAGTTTACAAATAGAGTGTATCACGCTGTAGGCAATCGGAGTACCCCGAGAACTCGAAGTACACCGAGCCAATGTTGAAGAGTGCCTCCATGCCTCGGGTAACACGTTCAGCCATTGGTCCCGGCTGTCATTCGTAGATCCTCGACAGTCGTTACGGGTAGTCAGAAGCCCGAAAGTCTGACAACCAGTCTTACGAAGGAGTACCGTATTACCCAGACAGTGGGTTGTGGAGGTCAGATAGGCAGTCGCTCCATGTAAAATAGTAGTATTCAGCTGCATTCGGTTAGACTGGAAGCCGACCCCAACATAATTAGGAAAAGGCTAGGTAGATTGATTAAAAAGACAATATAGGTAAGTATTAAGATCCTCCTGATTTATTAAATGTCAACCTTGGTGTACAGTAATAGTAAGGTGGGCCGCACGCATCCAGTATAAGCTGGCGCCTTGTTCTACGGTCAGGGTCTTGGTTAAGGGTAACTTCGTACTACGCTAGGCCAGCTCGAGGTAGAAGTGTTATCATTGACATGCGGTCTACTGTACTTCTCTTTTTCTTAACTTAACCATTTATCTAGCCACAGTTTGTCTTTCTTCCTTCTTGCTTCAGTTTCTTCAGGCCACACAACACTCTCGATCCAGGGCACGTAGTACGACACCCTGGTGTACATGCCGGCCGAGCCGAGGATGCCGCAGTCCTTGCCGTATGACGTCACTCCCACGACGTGGTACAGGCATTTAGAATTGCTAACTTGGAGAGGGCCACCGCTATCACCCTGTGGGATGATAAAATAATACTTTCAGTAACAGCTCAATTTTTCCTTTTAAGCTACTATTCCGCTCCATTTCGGTTCGGTAATTGTTAGAATTTTGGGAAAAATCATGTACGGTTGCTATATTATTTTGCAAATATGCAATCACATTTATCGACAATTAATTTAGCTGTCATTACTTAATTGTAGTATTAGGTAAGAATAGTAGTTTTAATCCGGGTAATTCTTCTTCAAATTTGATTATAATTAATGTACTGTAACGTTGTATCGTTACTTTCATTCAGGTGAATCCTCAGCTGAAGCCCGCCAAATTCAAATTTACTTTGTTTTTTTTGCAAATTGCAGCTCTGTTTCCAAAATGTTAGCACGTATCTTACATGATAAGTTAAACACACACACACACACACCCTTAATGTAATGTACTTATACTACAAGTGCTTGTAATTAAAAGAGACAAGGTTCCCTATTTTATGAAAAATAACATAACTAGTCTACGTATTTTTCCCATAAAAGTCTTCAAGTATAAAATGTATAGCACTGCATAGCACACAGTCTCGACGAATGATCAGGTTTCCATTTTTTCTTCGGAGAGCGTTCTTCCAGTTTTCGTCTTTCGTTTTCAGTTTTGGGAAATACATGGGCCCCGTAATTTTATAATCAACAGAGCAACGAGCATTTTAAATAAGCGTCAATTCGCTTGTTTAAGAAAATATAGGTAGGGATATTGACAGCTAGTTGTAAAACTCTTGGACTAGTATACTAGTATACTTCTAGCACTAGCTAGAAGCGTTATCTGACGTGAGCAGGTGGCAGATTTTAATCCTCATTCTACCATTATACGCTACTGGTAAGAGGGAAGCCTTTTTCCAGCAGTGGAACAAAACATAGGCATCAGCCTATGTTTTGTTCCACTGCTGGAAAACGCTGGAGTACGACTAAATCGTAAGGATTCATGCTTGCATCAACCTACTCGGGAAATAGAATTCCAAACTGATATACTTGCCTATTACATACAAAACGGATCGTATTTTTTGTCCGAGTGCAAAGAAGGATTATTAGTACTAGCTTTTGCCCGCGGTTCCTCCCGCGAGCCGCCAACTTGTTTCGTCAATACAATTTCTGTGATAATTTCACAAATAGTTACGATGTTTACTAACCCTGTCAACGACATTCAGGCGCCAAAAAAAATATCTATAATAATATATCTCTTACCCATGTTTGTAATAAATAAATGATTTATGATTTATGAATGGATTTATGAAAAGATCCAAGCACGCTTTTTTTTTTTGGGTTGGAAATTATCAATTGACCGCTCCCGCTCTGGGCGGAGCGGAAGGGCGTGTCAGACTCTTACTGACTTAAACCCACCCGTGTTCCTCCAGTTGCCTGTGCGCCAGGGCCACGGTAACTCTTTCGAACAATCCGCGACCCCGGCAGGCATCGGCCCTATCCGACCCCGTCAATGGTGCTGACATCTCTTTGAGGCGCGCGTGGAACACAACGCGCCGTCGATCCGGGCCTGGTCTTTACCGGACGCCGAGCTGCCCATTGCTCGCCGTCTGCAAGCCCGCGCCTACGGTGGCCGGGAGTCGGCAATCGACTCCGGACGCCCAGGATGTCTCCTCCTGTGGCGACTAGGGCCGCGAGGGCGAAGCGATTTCCTCTCCCTCACGCGCTCCACCTCCTCCTATCCAAGCACTCTATGCCTACTATCATGATGATCGGTCAATTGGTTGTGTTTTAAATGTATTGAAAAAGCAAGATGGCGGCGTTAGTTCTGATTTTGGCCACGCGCCAAATGAACCTTGTAGCGCTTTATGTGTTTGGGCCTTTCTTTTTGTGCTTCGTTGACTTATCTATTAAGCACAAACGCACACTACAGAAATTTTTACCCACAGCGCCCTGTCAACGTCATTCGCGCGCCAAAAGATCCATGTAGCCGTGTACCAACATCCATTTTTTTTATGACGATTAGAAACTACTCTGTAAATGATAATCTACAGATTCTGTAATTAATTTGACGAGTGAGAACATCCCGCTGAGAGGGCAGCAATAGCTTACCTACGCTTGAAATAACATGAACATACAGAATGTTAAAGAAATTGCGTGCACAGCCTCTGGGTGAGTTCAATATCGATAAAGGATCCCGTAAAAAATAAAAATAAAATACCGTTAAAAAAAGGTTAAAAAAACCGAAAATTATCATAAGATGAACCTACTAATTAAATAGCAGTCGTTTAGAATTGATGAAAAAACTACTTAAAATAAGTTTTTATTTTGTTTAAATGCTAATTAATAATTTCCTAGAGTTAATTCAAATTCAAATTCAAAATCATTTATTGCAAATATGGGTCAGGTGGGTTTTTGAAGAACAGGAAAGTTGTTAGTGTCACCATATTCTGCACTAGGCATGCAACATTTATTTCGGAACGTGGTTAGTCCCTAAATTAAAAATTTAAATATCTTAAAGTTCAAAATTACATGTCTATTAAATTGTCAATTAAAGTCAAAGTAAATAATGTCAAAGTTAATCTTTTAAGCTAAAATGTCAAGAGTTAATAATTGTGAAATACGTAATTTATATCATACTTAAGTAATAAACATTATTTAGAGTTTGTCACACAAATATTCATTAACAGTATAATAAGATTTTTCCAACAACATTTTTTTAACATTGCATTTAAATATGTCCATACTATTTAAGTCTATAATACATTTAGGTAAATGGTTATAAAGTCGAGGTGCCATCCAAAAAATACTATTGCTAAACAAAGTAGTTAGTTAGTAGTTACCTACCTACTATCGAACGCAATGAAATACCTAAGCCCGAACACTTCGATAACGCCGGCTGAAGGAGGGGTAACTTAAGGAGAGGTACGTAAATTACAATTCCAAGTATTTCTTCTTCCTACTTTAGCGTGCTTATCTCCTTCAAAATTAAAACCTACAAATAACAAAATCTTGTTTAACTAGTAGGTATTCAGCAACAGTAGAAGAACGAGTGGGTATCTTAAATAAAATCATTTTAATTCTAAACGATAGCTATTTTAAGTTAGTAGGTACTAGATTAGGTTGATCTTACAATAATTTATTATGTTTTTATTTAATTTTTTTTCCTGGGTTCCTTTATCGATACTGAACCTACCCCTAAGCTATGCCACGTAATTTCTTTAACACCCTGTATACTCGTACGTACGCACAGTGTTTTAAGAAGCCCATTTTTCGGACATCGCATTTTTATTTAAACCTGATAGATATACTCATTTAAATGCAAGATTTCGTATCCCCATTCAGCTAGCATGTTTAGGTTTTGTTGAAAAAATAGCGAAACATCCTCTAATTTTCATCCGTATGATTAGAGAAAAATATTACTCTTAAACTAAGCATGGTACGCAAAAATTATGTGAGAACTTTAGAAGCATCGACGGTGTCTATTGTTCTGCATATTTCAGAGCACAAAATGACTTTCGTATCTTGGCTAAATCCAGATGTATACGAGTATTTTTGTTATTAGTTTTTATTATTTTTCTCGAAAAATCCGCCGTATTGGGATAAGTTATGCTCTTCACTTTCCGTACACACCACAAAAATGTATAATTCCAATTCTATGGAATCTAAAAACTAAAAACCAACATCTCGTCTGTCTGGATCTAACAAAGACAAAAGGGTCATTTATGCTCTAAATTATGCAGCATAAGAGACGCCAACGATGCTTCTTAGACAATTTTTACTAATATTATTTTTTGATAATTTTTAAAAAAATATCTAGGAACAAAACAAGAAGAAAAAGAAAATAAAAATGTTTTCTTAAGAAAACATTTTTTTTCTACTTAGATAAGTATGGATGAAAATTTTGCGATTTTCAAAAATTCTAAAGCACTTCTAAACTAGACATGCTAGCTTAATGGGGATACGAAATCTTGCATCCAAATTATCATTCCTAAAAATGCGATGTCCGAAAAATGGGCTTCTTTAAAACACTGTGCGTACGTACGAGATTGGTATGTTTCCTTAGGAGCTTTTCTATGAATTTCTCACCTCGCAAGTGTCCACTACTTCAAAATGGGATCCGTAACACATCTGCTTGTCATGGTCGTAGCCGCGGCTGAGGTGTCTGTGTGGTCTGTACGTCACCGAGCATTCTGTTTCGTTAAACTCCTGCAGATTCACCTGGAAAAGAAAATTTAAAACAATAAAAAAAAATAAGATAAATATTTTATTTGGGACATGCACGGGGAAACAAACGGTAAAAAAGGTGTTCTTTTTTGTTTTTGCATTGATAAAACAAAAAAAAACTGAGCGAGGCCAAAAGGGCTTCTTAGAGTAACGGAAATCTAGCAAAAATACATAAAATGTAAGATTTCTGGGGATGCAGTTAAATTGTGCGCAACTAACGCAACAGAAGTTAAATATAGAATGGTACGAATTGACATAATTTTTTAATAGTGGATATATTATAGTGACAGTGAAAGCTAATCTTTTCCCCAATAATATTGTTGGGAGAAAGATTAGCTTTTACTGTAAAAAGAAAAAGTAATGCATTAATTAAAATATATAGACCAAGTTTATTTTTAACTCTGCACTTACTACTTGCAGTACATCTGCTAAAGCTTGCCTATGTCCGAGACGACCCCAGCCGGATGCATCAGCGGACTGCTTCCATTCTACCCCTACATCCAGGCATGCAGGCAGTAAGTCTCTGCCGAAAGCTATCCTGGAATTATTAGACAAAAATGAGTGTTCACCTTTATCCATAGTATAAAAACTTATTTGGAATGGTAGAAACTTAAAAGGTCCCAACACGTTGCCCTGTGGAACACCAGAAATTTAATCTATCTAAAACTAAAAATGTTTTGCACTTACTCGGTGTCTGTCTCTAAGAGTGCTATGTCATGATACTTGGAAGGTGCCATGTATTCAGGGTGAATGATAATCCTCTTGATTTTGTATATTTTCCACGATTCCATAGGGTCGGACCTTTTCAGAAGCCCCAGTGCGGCATATGATATGCTTCCGCTAAAAACATATTAATGTATTTTATAAAGCTCTAGCCGAAGTGGAACTGATATATGTGACGACTGAAAACTTACAGCACTCGAGTAGATGTGCAGTGCGCTGCAGTGAGTATGAATCTCTCGCTGATCACAGAGCCTCCACACAGCCACTGCGCAGACACCACGTCATCGCCATAACCGAGTAAGGCCTGAGAAGAGTTGAATTTTTAATTATTATCGATCAATGATTTCATTCGTTGGATTTGCCCTCACTGTGCACCGCGCGAAAAGTGTCAATACTGCGAAGAGTGGGCTCACACATCCCATAAATGGCGTTTTCATGGCGACTGCGACATTATGTGATAAATCTAATGATTTAAATCTTTGTTAATGAGAAGATAACCTAGTTTACTACTGATTCACACTTACTTACTTTTATTACGGTTACTTTGATTGATTTCTGATCATAAAAAGGAGACAACTGGTGCATAAGTTCATAGAATACATTCCACAGGTGGGAACCCCCATCTTTTGGCAATTCGTCCCCCTGCAGCAGAAGCCACCGCATAAGTATCAAAAGTATGATTATGACACTCTCCTTCTTCAAGCCAATCCTTTTTTATATAAAAAAAAGTCCAGGGAATCGACACAAAGACGGCAGACTTTCAAAATAATCAAAGCAATCTGAAAACGAAACACAAATCAAAAGTTTAAAATAACATACCACATGCGGGAACTCCCATTTCTCTGCGTTTCGCCCCCCTGCAGCGAAACCCACCCCGTTGTGTCTTAAAGTATGGTTATGGCATTTTCTGTCTTCAAGCCAAATCTTATCGATGATAAAGTTTCCAGGGAACCGACACGAGAATGGTAGACCTTGGAAGTAATCAAAGCATTCTGAAAAACAAAACCAGTGATTTCTCTCTCTAAAATAATATGTAGTCCATGTCCACCACAACACCATCGATACAACTTACTCTGTCTAGCGACTGGACCTTCTTTATTCACCCTAAATCCATAAGGGCCTATGGCTGTGTTGCGGTATCTGAGAAAAAAATTTACTTGGAACTAGATTTAAGAATCATTTTTGATCTCAAAGATAGGATTTCCAGTCCATCGTCGAGCTTGATATTATGTCTTTAGGGCCAAATTACTTATCAAAACCTTTAGAATATTATTCAAATAAGTATTGGCTAAGGCATAATATTTGCTTACTTCTCTTCGCCTGTGTCGCAGTCAGTGCAGCAAACAACGGGCTCGTTGTCCTTATAGGAACAGATATCTGGTAGGTCTGGAATCTTGTACTCTACTGGATCGTAGCCTGCATTAGCCTGGAATAGAAGCGTAACTACTGTCTAGTATGTTCTCGAAATATTTAACCCTTTTTCTGGACTAACTTGTTTCAATGGGCAACAAAGGAGTTTATTGGCAGTTATTCTTCAAAATCTACCAAAGATTGTGTTATTTGCAGATGACATATCATTCATCATTAAAATAAACTGACGGTCGCAAAATCGTGACGACGTGAGTAGCTCTATTGTTCAAGTCCAAGATTGGTTTGCGGTAAATATATTGATACTAAATTAAAAATAAAAGCAAATGCATTAGATTTAAATTACCTAATGTTAAAAGTAGCGAATATGACATCACATTGAATCTAAAAAAACTGGAATTTATTAATCAAACGGTTTTCCTAGGAAGCATGCTAGACGAGAAATTACAATGGGGACTTCATACTTATAACATCTATTGCGGGGCGGCTAAACTCGGCCGGTTATGCCGTTAGAAAGATAACACGGTTAACAGATGTAGAAACCGCGCGTTTGGTCTATTTTAGCTTCTTCTTTAGGATTATACAGTTTAGGGGCAGCTTTCTGAGTAACTAAAAGACTTTTTGGCAATCATTGTTCAAATGTGCCAGTTAATGGTTTAAGTGAATTCATAGTTCATTTGACTTTCACGAAACATAAATCTTGAATAAAATTACTTACATATAAATACGTCAGTGCAGCCGAATTACACTTGAATATGTTCACACAAGTACCTCGCAAGCCTTGTGTAACACACGGAGAGCCTGAAATAAAACATAGTCGAATGTGAATCTCTGAGTTATAAGTAGCAAACGTTATCTTAGACCACAAAAATGATGCTCGTGAACCTAGAATTCTAAGCTGTGAACTCTAGCTTCATGGGGCATTTTTTTGGTCATCAATCGAAGTGCCCAAACGGCCTCCATAAAAATGACGCCAACATGCGTTCTTCCGGCTCATCTTGAGCAGTTAGCTATGCTACCAATCTGCTGACTGGATAATCTTAACGCTAATGTTCTCAGAAAATAATGAAGAAGAATGGCTTTAGTTAAGTTTTGTAGGTAAGTTGTTTTAAGTGGGCCCAAAAGTTAAATGAAAGCTTGAGATGGCGTCATGTATTGCTAAGTAAATCTTATACATCACTAACTCGGTAAAAGTACCTATCCTTTCTATCGGAGGAAAACGGTATCTACGGAGTTCCACAAGGAAGTATACTAGGACCACCGCTTTTTACACTTTACATTAATGACTTTCCAAGGGCAATCAAACATCGAATCAAATGTTCGCGGATGACAGTACAATAACGATACCATACAATCAGAGATTTTTATAAAGAGCATATAAATAATACATTAAAAGAAACAATAGATTGGTTAGACAATAATAAGTACCTAAAAATTTATTTAAATAAAACTTTAGCAAGCGCGCATTGACTTTTTCCAAACTTGAGATAACATACAATGACATTACAATTGACACAATTATTACAACTAAATTTCTAGGAATTAAAATAGAACGAACTTTAAATTGTAAAGTGCATGTAGTAGCCCTGACTAAAAGGATTAGCAGTAGTGCGTACGCCTTGAACATTCTGTCAAGCACTGTCAACATAGATGTGTTATGTACTGTTTATTACGCGCTAACTCGCGTTGAAAAAGGACTCTGTTAGCTGTGTTATAATTAACGATTAAGTGCCCTTATTGGCAATAAACTATATTATTTCAATGTTAAAATCGCATTTAAAATTTGGTTCCGACTAACCCCTGCATCCCTTTTCACCCCGTTTGACGGTATCTAATTAACAAAGCTTACTATAATAATATTATTAATGAATTTCTGTCAGAAGCATTTATTTTGACACAGTTTGTATGTATTATTTTACTGATATTATTTTATTGTTTTTTTTTTTACTATTGGCATTTATAATTTATTAATGTTAGTTAATTCACGTAAAATTATATTTTTACTTGAAATTAATAATTAAAAAACATTATTATTCATAATATTTGCATGCCATACATAAGTGGCAAACATGTCTGATGCTTTATTTTCGTATGTTATCCTGCGTGCATTTTATTCTTGTATATGTACACAATTACACACGTTTGAGCAAATAAATATATCTTATATTATCTTACCTAACCATAATGAGGAAACAGATTTGTCTTAAAAGTCTGAAATCACCAACTTGCAATGAGCAAACCTACAGAGAAATATCAATATATGCTCATATGTATATGTTATTGAAACGATAAATAATTATAATTATGTTGAACGCATACAACCGAAATCTCTTCAAAGTGAGAGTGAACAGGCTTCTTCTGGATAAGCTCACTCCATCGTCGACTTTGTCTGTGTCATCTCTGACCTAGACTAGAGTCAAGAGCAAACCCATATCAAATAAAAAATAAAACCATGCAATAGCAGAATTATTATTAAAAACAACATCATTGATCTTATTAAAAACTGGTCACAAACCAGTAGAACTTGTGTTTTGAGTTCATCAGCTCGTAATGTCACGGTATAGTAATTCGGTGACACTGTGTTGTACGATTGTGCTCCAATGTCATTGCGTACAACGTGTCTGAATATTGACCTTGTCAGGGCCTTTGAACTCTTCTAAGAACATATATTCAAGCCTTGACTTTGGGGGTAAGCAGAGACAATTGCACCTACCCGGTATTATAAATAAAGACAGGCTCGAAGGAATCCAACCCGCCAGCAACTGAAGGAACACGGGTGGGTTTTAGTCAGTAAGAGTCTGACACGCCCTTCCGCACCGCCCAGAGTGGGAGAAGTCATTTGATGATTTCCCAACCAAAAACAAAGAGGTAGATATACAATGTAAAATAATGCGGTGATTATGTCAAGGAGGAATAAAAACAATAAAAATAAAAATAAACGTCGTAATTTGTTAGCAGTTAATAGACACTTAAATTATGCCTCTAACGGTTACCACGGAAGCCACATGTGCAGAAGGCATTATTGCCAAAGTTCCTTGTCTTCAACGTAGTCTTTAATATTTATAATATGCTTTTTTGGTAAGGATACGTTTGATGTGGGTCTTGAACTTTCCATCGCTAAGTTCTGTAACTGACTTTGGCAACTTGATATATGTAAAAGCGGATACTGTTTATAAGAAATGACTTGCTTGTTTTAGTTCATCTAAAGTTTATCACAATTTCATGTCGAGGCAATCAAAAGTATGTTTCATTTTATCGATAGATATTGTAAGGAATATTGTAAGCCGAGTTGCAAAATTTCCTTAAACGTAGTAAAGACTAAAGTATTATTTGAAAACTCACCTTCACTTAGATTAAGCTCACAGGTCACGAAACAAAAATAACTTAAAGTACACAATAATATTAAATATTTATCTCCCGCCATTTTCATGTTACAAACGCCTGCCAAAGCACTCAGTTTGAGTATAACTAACATAACTTAACGTGCACTTAAGTATATATATTTTACAGCCAGAACTCTTAACGGAAACCTTCGCGTGCGAGTCCGACTCGGTTTTGTAGCCAAAACAAGTTTTCACCGTAATTAAATTTGACTGTGACACATATTAAAACGAAGATATTACATTTTAAATAAATATTAAAAGAGTTTTACGTATATCTCTATGGGATTTGCCAAATTCTGAACGCTCGTTACCCCAGTTGGTCCCGTAGTCGCAAGCGCGACTGCTGGGTTCGATTCCCAGGTCGAGCAATGCGTTATCGGGTATTTCTATTATAAATTTCTCAGTGGCAGCCCGGAGTTAGGAAGTTCGTGGTGTGACACCCTGCGTGCTTCGTATTTGTTATATAGGTAACTTCAAATACATACCTAGAGACATGTTACAAACTTTGAGACAAAGGGTCAGAGGCAACGCGGTCACGTGGTGGTCAGCGTTCATTCCACACTAACGTGTTCCTCTGTTTTGATACTTGCCCCTATGTTTAGGTGATTGGCGTATTTTTTTTTTCTATACTAAATATAATTTGCCAAAAAACCAAAACACAGGATCATGGCAATGGTAGATATACATTATAATGTAATAAAATATTTGGACTAGTATCATTAACCAGGGAGAAAACAGAAGAATTCGTTAGTATAAAATGAACGCCAATGACCACGTGATCGCTTTTTGTCTTAAAAGTGCTGGGTCTTGAAACCGGAATGCGCATCTTTCTAGAATACCTACAGACATTAGCCGAGACAACATTATCTGGTTTTACAACGTATTAAGTTAATAATCGATGCAATTCATAAGGAAAATCTGTTACATCTTACGTACTCATACAACCATAGCACGTTGACCATGACTTTGGGCTGGCCTAGCGTAGTACGGAGCATCAATAGGATGAGAGGCCACCTTATGCTGGTTTGTTTACCACTGACGTGCGGCCTATTGTACATTATAATAGTTACGTATGCAATAGGTATGCATACCTATACAGACAGAGCACAGGCGTCACCAGGCGGCATTGGGCGCGGCATGGCATTGCAAAAGATTTTCTTAAGCGGAAATGATTTTGAATCTTATTTTCATACCTTTAGTAATCACATTTCATTGACATCGTCACAAGGGGACTTGAGCATGCTGCAGGATACTGCAGCATGTTGCGGAATGCTTCGGCATACGGTCATATAAATGTTAATTCTATGCCGCGACCCGCCGCTAAGTGGACGCCGCCGTTGGATACCATTTTTTTTTGCTTTTTACTGGTTTATGCACAACTGAGAGCTTTATCCGTGCGTTGGCACTCCGATCGGCGTGTGCGCAAGACATGTCGGTTAATAAGTACATAATATTCGTGTGTTTAACGATTAGCTGTTTGTGTATTGTGTTGTGCGAGCTTAATCTGAACGAAGGTGAGATCTTTATGCATGTATTTATTAGTTGTTTGAAGAATATTAACTCCGACTTTTCCTTATTTTATGGAGTTGACAGGTACCAAGTTAAGACCGGTCGATCTTGTTGTTGATTCAGCCGTTTTTGGATCTTTGCAACTTATCATCTCTAGGTGTCCAAACCTTTACCTGCCTACCTACAAAAGTAATTCAATGACTACTGCAAGCTAAAATGATCAGGGTTTTACTCTGATTACCTATAAAGCTGGCTATTAATTACGCTCCCAAAATGAACGAACTTTTCTCTGAACTGAGCCGACAGGCTTGAGCCTAATGTGATGGGGTAACAGACTCCCCTAACACGGGTTAGCCTGACTTGATAAGCTTAATAGGTCAACCTATGTATAGGTCTAGCATTTTTTTATTAAAACGAGTATCCATGAAGGCTCTTGCCTGTTCTTCTCCGTAGCAAAACGTAGTAGGCTTACTTTGCTTTGGAATGGGCATCTAGCTTCATCTTTCTGACTGACCGACTCCTGGACCATTCAAAAATGGCCTATAATGGGTTTAATTGAAAAACATGCATTGAGTAACCACCATCTGTACCTATTTGTAAATCCAAAACATACGCGGTGGATAATTGACTGACGTGTGCTTTATGTGTTCGTACATATTGTTCCAGATGAGCCCTGTGTGACCAAAGGTTTGAACGGCACATGTGTCGGAATATTTCGGTGTCCGTCAGCGTCTTTGACCTACCTTTACGTAAGTTCTTTAAACCTTGTTATCGTTATTTTTCGTACAGTGTATGACGAAAGAAAACTAGATATAGGATTCTGTTTCTTTGTTCCCTGTTTGATCCTCACAGGACTTTGAGTTTCGAGAAATCCTTTCTGAAAGCACACACAAACGTGCATTTCGTAAATACTTCCTACCAATGGCGTAGTTTTTACACGCTTTTATTCAATGTTTGTATCAATGTATGTTTGGGCCAAATCTTGCAAGCTGAATTAAAACCAGTTTCTCTTGTCCTACGGAGATGAAATTTCACACGTTGATTCTGTTTCGAAGACAATGCATTTTTATGATGCATGACCCGATTCTACATCCAGGATTGGCTCCAGATGACAATAGTATAGATCAACGGTACAGACACGAAAATTTAATATACTTACGTATTTAATAATGGTAGTGCCTTCTAAAGTCTACCATGATCTGGCTACTGCACCCAGGATTGGCTTCATACGAGAGACCTCCTCCGCGGTCGACATCACAGGCATGAAATTTTGTATAAGTACTCATTATATTATGATGTTAGCCCGTTCTAAAGTATGGCATGACTTGGATAGTGTAACTCGGATGACTTCACATCATAACTGGTGTAAATGCGTGTTTGGGTTCGTTGGATTTGTTTTTACAAGTACAAACTCAAAACTCACACTCAAAGCATTTATTTCAAATAAACCAATCACAGGCACTTTTGAATTATCAAGGGGTCGGTCAGTCAGAAAAATAAAGCTAGTTTCCCATTCCAAAGCGTAGTAGGCACCTATAGAGAAAAACGGCAAGAAACTCCATGGACACTCTTTTAAATCAATATAATGTTACAAAAAAAAATTGGTTACATCATTCATTTTGAAATTATACATGTGAGAACCATGTAAAAAGACGTGCACGTTAAAAGCGTCCGTAATAAAAACAAAAAAAAAACAATTCAAATTAAAATAAGCCCTGGCAGCTAAGAGATGACCAGTCCCTACTGACGGCACCCGTTCACGAACATGACGTATGGAGCAGCACCATTCAGCTCAACCATTCTGAAGAGAACTTGATGATCCATCACACACGCCACCACCAGCGAAAAATTTGAGTGAGCATGACATACTCTCAGCCGCCAGGGCATAGTCAAGTCAATGAAAGACGATCCTAGTAAATGGTAGCTTTATAGTAGATACATAGCACGTAGTGCGTGCGTGTAGTGCATGCATAATGCGCTTTTATCTGATGTCCAGCACGGCTTTCGCCAGGGCCGCTCAGTCAATTCGAATCTGATAACTCACGTTGATTACATTTCTAGGGTTTTGGACTGTGGGGGGAGTGGATGTCCTCTATTTCGATTTCCAAAAAGCGTTCGACAGGGTTGACAATGACGTGCTCATGATGAAATTGGAGGCAACAGGTTTCTCGTCTGAATTTCTGAATTTTTTAGCGGATTATCTACGAGGCCGCAGGCAGTTTGTTAGGCATGGTTGCTTTGAGTCTGAACCTTATAATACCCGCTCAGGTGTGAGTCAGGGATCGATGCTTGGTCCACTGCTTTTCCTTATCATGATCAATGATCTTATAAATAAGGTTAAGTTCGCAAAATGATTGCTCTACGCCGATGACCTAAAACTAGTAGTTCAAAATGATAATGTCGCGGATTGTATACTCCTACAAAGGGATATTAATGCTATATACGAGTGGAGCATGGTCAATAAACTCTTTTTTAATACAAGTAAGTGTTACATCATGACGTACAGCCGAAAACGTCAACCACTCCACTATAACTACAGGTTGGGTAGCGAAGTAATAAGTCGTGTTACCAAAATAAAGGACCTAGGCGTGACCTTTGACACTGGTCTGACATTTAGAGATCATGTCTCCACTCTTGCCAAGGGATCTTTTAGGCGTTTGGGTTTTGTTTTGCGAAACGCCCGTAATTTTCACAACCCAAATGTAATTAAGCTGCTGCACGCCACTTTCGTTCGTAGTAAACTTGAGGCTGGTGCCTGTATCTGGCATCGCTACACAGCGTTTCAAACATTAACGCTGGAAAAGGTACAGAAAACTTTCCTGAGATTTCTGTATAAAAAGACGTTTCACTTCTATCCTTTCATGTACCCCACTAATCACCTCCTGGGAGTTTTGTGATTCAACTCGTTGCAGGTTAGACGAGGCTTTCTACAGCTCACAGTAGCCTGCAAAATACTTGGAGGACGCATCGGCAGTCCCGAACTACACGATCTTTTCCGTCGGCTATTTGTTCCTGACAAATACATCGGTCATCGCCAGAGCTGTCGACGTAATCTGTTCGCGCTGCCGTCATCTAAAACTTTCGCCAGAGCTAAGTCCCCTGGGTGTGGTACGTTAAGGATGCTCAACGCCCTCCTGACAACCAATTCTGAATGTGATCTGTTTGCTGATGAATGGAGTAGAATTATGCGTATATGTCTGATGTTTTGTGAGAGAAAGTATGCTAGGGTGTCCTCCATATTTTTTAGTATATGCAATATTTTTGTTCACTATATCTGTTTCAATCTCTATGTTTATTAATTTAATTGGTGTTATCGTTTTAATTAACAATAAATAATAAATAAATAGTGCTCACATATGTGCTATGCAATTATATATTACAAAGAGTTTGAATTTATACAATGCAAAGATAGTTTTTACAATCTTCAGCAGCTCCAACAATATTTTAGAATGCTAATCAATTAATTTATGCGCACCTGTGGAGCAGGACCAGCGTTGAGCCAAGCATCTTTATCAGCGATGAATTCCCCCAACTTATAATATGCTTGGCCGCATAGTGTGCATTTTGTACGAGATTTAAATTTCGTTTCATCCAGTTGGAGTATGCGGGGAGGTATTTTATTGTAACATTTTAAACAGTAGCCCATGAAGGATGAGTCTACTTTAGCCAGTCTGAAACCTGGTTGAACTAATTGGTCCCTATTTCTAGTCATATAGTTGTGTCTTTCACCTCTTTTACTGAAAATATTTAATTTTTTCCTTACGTACATCATATTTTCATAGATATATTGACAGAGTACCGTCATGATGTTAATATTTTTAAACAGTTCCCTTAGAGAATCGCGCCTGCAGAGGCAATAAATATTGCTCTGATGGCTCTTTTCAGCAGAATAAAAATAGACTCGATATCTGCAGCCCGTCCCCATAGTAAAATACCGTAAGACAGGATACTATGAAAGTAACTGAAATAGACTAGCCTCGCAGTATCTACATTAGTAAATTGACGGACTTTTCTTACAGCATATGCTGCTGAACTTAGCCGTCCTGCAAGAAATGTTAAATGAGCTCCCCATTGCAGCCTTGAGTCAAGCGTGGTCCCCAGGAAATTACTTTTATCGATGAATTCGAGTTTCTCTTTATTTAACACTATGTCAGAATCACCACTTTTAACATTCGGTAAAGCAAATCCTATGCATTTAGTTTTTTTTTCCCATTTAATACTAAATTATTAGCAGTGAACCAATTTTTCTACCTGCAGTAGGACGTTATTTACATCGCCAAGATTTGATGCACGTCTATTCATTTTAAAAATTAAGGAAGTATCGTCAGCAAATAACACCATTTGTGGTTGTTTTTTTAATAAATGGGGTAGATCGTTAATTTATACTATAAAGAGGAAAGGACCTAATAATTGAGCCTTGTGAAACACCCGTTTTTACTTTTAAACCAATTGAATTGATACCATTTATTTGGACTTTTTGCTGTCGATCATTTAAATAAGATTCTACTAAACTGAGTGCAAGTTTATCTAGTCCGTAATGCTCAAATTTTAAGAGTAAGGTTTCGTGTTCAACGCAGTCAAATGCCTTGGAGAGGTCACAAAAGATTCCTATGGCATCTTGGACCTCCTTCCACGCGATAAATATGTGTTTTAATAAAGTGACACCGGCGTCAGTCGTACAACGTCCTTTGGTGAAACCATATTGCTGATCGTGTAAGATTTAGTTGCTGTTAAAATGATTAACATCTGATTGAGCATTACTTTTTCGAAAACATTGCTGAATACCGGCAACACGGATACTGGTCTATAATTGTTGGTGTCTTTGCTGTCCCCAGATTTAAAAAGTGGTATAACCTTACTGTATTTCATTAAATCCGGGAAGACTCCTTGATCTACACACAAATTAAATATCAAAGCTAAGTATGGTGGTATACTCTCGCTTATGGCTGTACAAACTTTGACTGACAGTCCCCATAGATCTTCGGTCAATTTGATTTTTATTTGCCGAAATGCTTTTATTACTATCATAGGGTTGATATGTTTAAATTGAAATTCAACCGGGCAGCCTGAAACGTTCACTCTTAATAAATCAATTGAGACATCCGGTGACGAATTTAAAGCTTCCGTCGTTTCAGATGGTACATCAGTAAATAAATTAACAAATTCTTGAGCTACTTCTAAGTTAGAACTTACGGCCCACGTGAAGTCGCCAATGCATAATCAGTGCTTCCAAGAGCAGGTGATAGAACGGATATTTAAAGAAAATCTAATGCTAAAAAGTACAAAATAAAATGTAAGTAAAAACTTTTTTGAAAACAAGCTTTTAATGAACTTAAACGTACTAAATAAAACTTACGTTAACATAGAACATTAATATTTTCTTAAAAGCTTGAGGCGTGAAGTTCCTCCTTACACTTTATGATAAGCCGCAAGCTTTTAAGAAAATACTAAAGTTCTATGTTAACTTAAGTTTTATTTGGTATTTTTAGATCATTAAAAGCTTGTTTTTAAAAAGGTTTTTTGATGTCCAAGTATAGCTTTAAAAGTCTTAAGAAACGATGATTATAATTAAAAACTTTATTATATGACTAGGACCTTAATTCCTGTTTGTCTTTTAATTTCAAAGTATTGTTCTTTTGCAGGCTAATGCCGGTTTTGATGTGAAGGAATACGACCTTCCAGAGCTACCAGACATCTGTTCCTATAAAAACAATGAGCCAGTTGTCTGCTGTACTGATTGTAACATCACCCAGGAAGAAACGTAAGTATCCATCTCTTACACTCGGAATCCTCGTGAATTGGACATATCGACGGCTAAGTGACGAGAAATTCTAACTGCCTAACAAAGTTAAAAAAATGCCTTAAATTTTTTGACAAGTTAAATTGATCAATCGAAGTGCCAATAGTTTCTAACTGTCGAAGTCAACACGTGTCCCATGAAGTTAGGAGGCAATGCCATACACTCGGTGGTTTAGTGAGGAGATGTTTCTACATTTTGATTTATGCTGTTGCAATACTTGCAATTAAACATGTAGTTAAGAAATTTTACTAGAACATGCGAATTTGACCTTTAAAATGTCAAATAGGAGTTTTTATCACTTCATCGTCGATATGTAGGTATTAGAAGTGACGGCACGGTTGGCGCAGTGGTTAAGCGATTGACTGCTGCGCTGCGTGTCGCGGGTTCGATTCCCGCACGGAACAAATATTTCTATGACCTACAAGTAGTTGTTCCGGGTCTGGCTGTTTGTGTATGTGAGTTTGAATGTTTGTAAACGTACCCACAATACAGGAGAAAATTCCTAGTGTGGGGCAACGTTCTTAAAAAAACAAAAAAATTGTTTGTGAAGGAGCTCGTACAGAGAACTGTTTGAACCATAATAATTATCCTCCTGAACAAGTTACGATTACTGCGGAAATATTAATAGTGTACAAGTGTGCGCGACCTCAGTACACTCTCTCTTCCTTTACTCCCGAAATCCGATGGGACGGCAATCCAACACGACCGGGGAGAGATCAGGCGTAGGACGAAAGGCTTAAATTGGTTGGTGGTACGATGACCCCGTGCACGAGGCACGGGAGAATCGCACCACCTACTTCTCGACTCCGGGCTGCTAGCTGAGAAATTCCTAACGGAAAACCCCGATAACATTTTACCCGACCTGGGGACCAAAACCAGGACCCCAGTAGTTAAGCTTACGACCATTAGACTAACGGGCAGAACACTATCACCACCACAGAACAACACACTACAACACACACCACACTTTATAAGATTTTGCTGTTTAATGATTTACAATCATGAAGTTACCTTAAGTCTGTGCAGAGTCATAAATTACACTTGTACGTAAATACTCATTTGTTGAGTCGATAAGTTTGTTCGCCTTGAATGATTCCACTTCTTCCCCACTGCTCAACTAGATTGCTCATCACGTCCCACGTAGTTATTGGTAAAATTGGTTAAATTGTCGCAAGCGGTTAAGTTCTGGGTTAGGTCCCCGAATCGGGAAACAGTGTCAAGTACCTACCGGGGTTTATCAGTTAATTTTATGGTTAGTTTCTACTTTTACCTTTTCAAACCCACATGGCTGGACTTAACCGGCTGTTATGTAGTCAACCACATCCTACGTAGTACAGAACAGGGAAGAACCTTTTAACAAGAAGCCCTACATGTACTTCTGCAAGAAAGTTCACCTCTGTGTCGTCATTTCAGGTTCCGCAAACACGCCATAGGGCCGTTAGGGCTCATTAAAAAAAATGATGGATCAGTTGCTTCGCGCAGTAAGTACCTATGCATTTATTAACAAGGACATAATGGTGATCGGTCTCTTAGGGGCCATCCATAAATTACTTCACACGTTAGGGAGGGGGTCAACCAAGTGTGCCATCGTGTGACAAGGGGGTAGTTGGATAGTTGTAGAATAGTTTGTGCTAGCGAGCTTGTTGCACCACTTCTTCTTCCTAGCCGAAGCACTGGGTAGTGGTGAAGGGCGGGCGTTTTGGAGGACAAGTATGTAATTTTGACGTTCAAAAGTGCTGATTAAATGACTATTGACGTGATTTGATTTGAGTTCTAAAGTATTAAAACTCTAAACTTCAACTCTAACAGAAATCTTGAAAATATTACCAACTCTATCAATATTATTGCAATAAGTTTTAATTTAAAATCGCAAAATATGTGATGAGTCACCCATGGGGTCAGACAAATTTATGACCACCTGTAACAAAGACTCCAAGGGCTCCAAAACGGACAATCGGATAATTTGTGAGTTGTAATTTATGGATGGCCATCATCATTTCAGTCAAAACATGTTCACTGATGGATTTATGCATGATTATTCTACTTATGAATAAAGACTATTGCGTTTTTGTAGGCTCCTTGGTAACAGACAAAAATTTTAAAAAAATCCTCTAGAATAAAATATGTTATTAAGCTATTTTATCCCCGCTCCGGTACGCTACAATGACGGACTTTTGGAGCAAGAGGAGTGAAAATTATATTTGCTATTGTTTATGTTTACCATTTAGTTTATTAAAAGAAAGTAGGTAATTATTCTGTCACAGCTGTCATACACATCTGCAATTTTTATGCAATAAAACCATATATCGCAAATGTTTTTTCTATTTGTCTCGCCTTCTCTCGTATCATGTGCATAAATAACTAATGCTTACAGAATGTTTCGAACACTTCGGACGCCTCCCGTACCGCTGCCGTGGTGTAGGCAATATCAAAGTTGAAAAGACTTGGAAGGAAGACTTGAAATGCCATGTATACAGTTTGGGAGTAGCCCTAGCCGTAGGTGGGCGAAAGGCACAAAGATGGGAATTTCCTCATGTGGTACGTCAAATATAAAATATAACGGCGCAGGATAGGATTTACCAGAACCGGTCATCGTATTAGTGGTTCAACAGATTCAAAATCATCAGAATTGTGCCGGAGTACCAAAGAGTATAATAATATAATATACGGGCGGAGAACTCTGTGATGACACGACAGCAACGGGCTCCCCTGATATCTTCTGTTATCAGAAGACAGCCGCCACGCAACCATGGATGCGACGCTCAGCTAGAGTGACTGTCACCAACCAGGGTCACTCTTATCCGACCTTTTCGGCGATTCCGGTAACTTCATAACAAAACGGGGTGGCGTCACTTGCTGCGCCATCAAATATAAGAACACATTATTTCGAACAAAGAGGAGACTCTTACTTTTAACATAAAAGAGTGGAAACAGCCAGCTTCTCACGGAACCGTTTCATACCTAAACCTTTTCCAAGAGACACAATCCATTGGTTTTTTTTTTGGGTGGGAAACCATTAAATGACCTCTCCCTCTCTGGGCGGAGCGGAAGGGCGTGTCAGACTCTTACTGACTAAAACCCACCCGTGTTCCTTCAGTTGCCTGTGCGCCAGGGCCACGGTAACTCTTTCGAACAATCCGCCACTCCGGCAGGCATCGGCCCTATCGGACCCCGTCAATGGTGCTGACATCTCTTTGAGGCGCGCGTGGAACACGACTCGCCGTCGACCTGGGCCTGGTCCTTACCGGACGGCGAGCTGCCCATTGCTCGCCGTCCGCAAGCCCACGCCTACGGTGGCCGGGAGTCGCCAATCGACTCACGATGGCCAGGGCGTCTCCTCCTGCGGCGACTAGGGGCGCGAGGGCGCAGCAATTGCCTCTCCCTCTCGCGCTCCGCCTCCTCCTTCACGAGCATTACTGCTTCGCAGAAAGAGGTGACGGCTTCCCATTCCCACTCGCTCCGTACCATGGCCTGAACCAGGGCCGGACGTGAGAGGTCACCACCGCCGATCGCCGCCACGAGGACATGGCGGTGCTGCGCCCAAGCCGGGCAGACCTCCACCGTGTGCTCCACTGTGTCCTCCGGTCGATCCACACAATGATAACACCCGGGCGTTTCCTCCCGCCTTATCCGAAACAGGAACCTCGCGAAACAGCCATATCCGGTGAGGACCTGTGTCAGGCGGAAGGTGAGGACGCCGTGCCAAGCCACTCCTCAAAGAGGGGAATTACCGCCGCAATTGCGGCGTGCCCTGCGCTGGGTTGCGACAGTCGCACTCTCCATGCCGCCATGAGATCCCGCCGGAGCTCTGGCCGCTGTGCCGCGATTTCTCGCGGTAGCGGAGTTACGCCCCGGCATTTCGCCTCCTCGCGCCACTTCCAAATGTGCGCGAGGACCTTTGCCTCCAGATCCCATGGCGGTAATCCGGCAAGGAGGCTCGCCCCCTCGCATGAGACCGTGCGTTATCCCCGGACCAGCTGGATGGCCATGACCCTTTGTGATGCGTTCAACCAGCGGGCTGGTCGGAACCTCAAAGAACGCGCCCACACCGGCGCTCCGTAAAGGGCCACGGACCGCACGACCCCCGCATAGAGCCTCCGGCAGGAGGCATTTGGATCCCCCAGATTGGGCAAGAGCCGCTTCAAGGCAGCCCCGGCCCGCTCCAGTTTGGGAGCCAAACGACGGAAATGCTCCACGAAGTTCCACCGGCAGTCGAGGACGAGTCCCAGGTACGTCATCGTCGACTCGACGCCGATGTGAACCCCTCCTACCGTTATTTGGGAACCCGACAGTGGCGCGTTCCGAGGACCATGAAAACACATGGCCTCGGACTTGTGCAAGGCCACCTCGAGTCCCAATTGCCGGATCCTCTCGACGACTGTCGCAACCCCGCGTGTCATCAATTCGGCCGCCGTCTGGTGCGACCTCCCCTGCGCCAGGACTAGCGTGTCGTCAGCGTAGCACACTACGCTGACGCCGCTAGGGAGGTCGGCGCGCAGTACCCAGTCGTACCCGATGTCCCACAGATGCGGCCCCAAGACGGATCCCTGTGGGACACCGCACGACATCTCTCGCCGGGTCCACTTTCCCTGGCGACCAGGGTAAATGACGGCCCTATCCGTCAGATAGGCCTCGACTATACGACAGAGGTAGGTCGGCATTCGGTGATACCAGAGTGCCTCCCTGATACAACTCCAGGGCAGGGTATTGAAGGCGTTGGCGATGTCTAGAGACACCGCCAAGACGACCCCACCCCAGGCCACAGCAACCCCGTCGTGAGGACTCGCACGCGCATGATAGCGTCCACCGTAGAGCGCCCCCTGCGGAAACCAAACTGGCTCTCCGCCAAATCCGGCCCCACCCGCACCAGCCGCCCAACGAGGCGGTCTGCAATGACTCTTTCAAAGAGCTTGCCCACCTCGTCGAGCAGTACGATGGGCCGATAAGCGGATGGAGAGTCCGCTGGGCGCCCCAGTTTCTTAATGAGGACCAATTTCCCCGTCTTCCAACGAAGTGGGAACTGGCCCTGAGCCCTCTTAGTCGAAGCCCGAGAGCCTCCAAGGCCAGGACCCAGGCTTTTCCAGGTAAGCCGTCGGGTTCTGGGGCGGTATTCTTGGCACTCACCTACGTACCGCCACTCTCAGTTCTACCTCGGTCACCTCACGAGCATCGTCGTCGTCGGTTGTGTGGTCCACAGTTGGTACCGCAGGAGGCGGAGCCATGGGCGGGGGAGTATGCTCCCCCGCGAAGGGAACAGAGCGCTCACCACGCCCTCTACGAGCTGGGGCCGGAGACTCTGCGTCAGCGGGGGAGCCCATGGGCGGAGTTTCTTCCGAATCTATGGGCGACAACAAGATTAAAATTAGTTTAGCTCTTTTTAAATGATAGTATGTTAACGTTAGATTACCTTACGTTTCAGGCTTTACTCGGTTATGGAGACAACGTGAAGTCTGCGCAGTGGCTGTGTGGAGGCTCTGTGATCAGCGAGCGATTCATACTCACTGCAGGACACTGCACGTCAACTCGTGCGCTGTAAGTCCATCTAATTTCGAAAGAATTTATTTAACGAAGTACACAAACCAGGGACGTAAAAGAAAAACATAGTGAGGAAACCTGCATGTCCTAGAACCAAAAATTTATAGATATGTGACATCCATCAACCTACACTGGGCCCGCGTGGTGGATTGCGCCCCACTCCTGCTAACAGAAAGGGAGCCTGTGTCCCAGCAGTGGGAACATTATAAGCTGATTATGACAGACCAGCATCATTGTGTCATTGATTGAAAAGCGACGATAGGTACTTATTTTAACTTTTTTCCATGATAATATGTTACAATTCAGATTTTAGTAGCAGTGGAGTAAATGATCTACGGGTGGAGTGATAACTACACAATTGCATCAAATGAGTTTTTAATAAATGTTTTGTTTTAATTTAAAGTGGTAACATATCATTTGCTGCTCTTGGGCTGTTGAAACGAACCGATCCGAAGGAATACTGGAAGATACATAACATCAAGAGGATCATAATTCATCCTGAGTACAAGCCTCCCTCCAAATATCATGATATTGCGCTCTTGGAGACAGAAACCGAGTAAGTTACCGTACAAATTGCTCAAAAATAGTTCTATAAATATGGAACAGATTGGCATCTTAATTTAGACATGACGAAAGTATTCGTTACAGTTAATCATTATATTATTTTCATAATTTTAATAAAGAAGAACAATACAGTTATTGTCATGAGTTAGGTATAAATAGTGATTGTAAAACATTAACCTTTTCACCACCACGGACTTCAATAGAAGTTCAGCTGCCTTGAAAATTTAGTTAGATTTACATGTTTTAATGACACGTACGCCTTTAAAACAAGAGTGTGTCCTTTAGAAATTAATTTTGTTTTAAACGTGCCATTGAAACACGTAAATCTAACTAAAATTTCAAGGCAGCTGAACTTCTATTGAAATGCGTGGCGGTGAAAAGGTTAACATAAAACATAGTATAAGTATTGCCAGAGTTATATCCAAACCGTTAGTGTTGGTGTTCCACAAGGAACTATTTTTGTCCCTAACTGCTATAAGCAATATAGTCAACCAGATAGAGTTGAACAGTCGCGTTTCCAGCATAATAATATCGCGCCATAATACTGAAAGGATTAGCTGGCTACATCTTTTAATTCTAACATGATGATGCAATCACTTTCAAATATTGTTGATTGTTGTTTAACCACTCTTCAAACAATTTATTTAAAGAAAAGAAAATGTTCAGGGGCTGAGATATTACTCGATAAAGATCATGCATAGTGCAATCCCTGGATAATAAGCTAAATAGTAAATTACGAAAATTTCAGGATCAATTTTGGCAGAGACCTTTTACCTGCGTGTTTGCATGTAGACACCGATTTGAAGGGTTCGGCTGAGGCGGCCGGCTGGGGCCGTCTAGGTCACAGACAAGCTCTGGCCGACACATTGCAAGTTGTAAGTTCAGACTTCTTAAGATCGATATTATATCCCTAGTATAGCGTCTAACTTGTGTACCGACATAAAAAGTTGTTCATATTCGTGAGTAAGACATTGTGAGAAACTGTAGTAACTGCAATTCATCTGGTAATCAGTGATATGAATTTTCTATTATTTGGTAGGTGCAGTCAGTGGAATTAACCGTTAAGCAAACTGACACCCTACGTCAATTTTCTGTTGTAGCACGACAAATTGACGATTCATTTCCAATTCATTACAACTATTAAAGAATGACAGTTGTGATGTTGCACAATTTAAGTTGGTAGTCCATTTCCTTAACAATTAATTTCAGTGACTTTGCATTGGAAAATATAGTGGTATTGTTTTAGAAATCTACAGTAAATCTTCATTCATCTTTTCAGGTTTACCTAGCAGAATTCAATGAAACAGAATGCAAGACCATATATCGAAAACACAGACTTTTGAAAAATGGATACGACCATGAGAAACAGATGTGCTTCGGCAGTCATAGTGAAATTATCGACACCTGTGAGGTAAAAATAAAATTTGTACAGAAGTTTAAGTTTGTGTACTTTCTTATTTAACTTTGATGGAAATCTACATGTTAGTAATGATACACACCTAGAAGGTCATACATTGAGTTTATTGGTGATATACTTCAGAAGGTCGAGTGCGTAGTAGGTACTCGCAAATGGCGTGCGTAGATTATAACCGGCACCCTAATTGCGTAACACATTTTCAATCAAAATCCGAGGGTTTTGAAGGATATTTTTAAACCATTGCATAATAGGTTTGAAAAATAACGCAATAAATGCTGTTAAATTGCCAAAACGAAAGACATTGCAATTACAAGTGTCTTACGCATTAACCCCGCATATGTATGAACGTAAACGAAGCAACAGGAGTAGGTATGTAAGAATGGTGGCTGGCAGGTGGCGTTCTGTAGTTTGTGCAATATGTGTGAGTTTAATGATACTATTCTACTTTTATATAAAGTATCTAATGATTTAAGTTGTCTGTCCTCAGGGTGACAGCGGTGGACCATTACAAACTAATGAGTTTAAATGCCAGTACACCATAGTTGGTGTGACGTCATACGGCAAGGATTGCGGCATCCTCGGCTCGGCCGGCATGTACACCAGGGTGTCGTACTACGTGCCCTGGATCGAGAGCGTTGTGTGGGCTGAAGAAACTGAAGCAAAAAGGAAAAAGGACGAGCAATGGATTAATAAATGGTTAAGTTAAGGAAATTTTTTGAAGCAATATATGACGCCGTGTCCTAAACTCCTAACTGATAGCGAAAGTCGCGTCTTCATAAATGATGACGTACCAACCAACGCAACTTGATTGATTGCGCGAGTATATTCATATAAAAGAGCGCGATGATCGCGTACTCGCGCGACGATCGCAGTCGGTTAGGACGCGGTCTCGGTGATGTACACTACGGTAAACGTTTAATAAATCGAAAGCTTTAAATTTTGCGTCTTTTATTTGTCATCCAAGCCTCTTTTAGAATGTTTAACTTAGTAGGGCTCCTTGTAAAATATCGTCCGGGAAAGCACGACCAGTATCTGTATATTGCTGCTAAACGACTAAACGACTTCCAGTTTTGAAAGTACTGTAAAGGTTGGAACTTTAAATCGTGCCGGCTGGCAGAAGAATGAGTCTGGTTGCAATTAATTACTCAAGTGAATTTATAACCAGTTGCAAAAAAATAGGGTGTGTGCTTATAAGCAAACGGTAGAAGTAAAAAATACTACTGGAGCCGTGAACAGGTATGCGGTTCAGCGTCACCGGCCGATTGGAGCCGAGTATACCCGGTTCAGCGTCACCGACCCGAGCGTGCCAGTTCAGTTTCGCTCACTGTTCAGAAAGAGTGCAAAGTGCGCCTAAAGAAGTTTCACTTCAATGAATAGCTTAAATTCTCTATTGCTTCTTATTTAGCACCTACCCTACCGGTACTGCAAGAGCACTTGGCTGTACATTAGGTGGAGGCGCCGGTTGACATTAGTGGGTCGGAGAGACTCCCTCTGGAGTGCGGGCATAGGATAGGTTGTATGCTGAACTTTACTTCTTTGCCTTTTGCCTCCCTCTGCCTCAATAACGTCTGATGAGGATAGAGATGGTGCAGCTATGACTGAAGACTAACAAATATGAGTTTACATGGGATATCTCATAATCTGCCTAGCCTTTTAGCAAACTATGTTGGGGTCAGTTTCCAATCTTCGAACGACTGCCTATCTGACCGCCACAATCCACTTATTGGGTATTACGATACCCCTTTATAGGTCTGGTTGTCAGACTTTCGTTTCTGACTACCCGTAACGACTATCAAAGATCTATAAATGACAGCCCGGACCAACGGTTTAACGTGCTTTCCGAGGCACGGAGGGGTCTCGATATGTAATGGATGGTCACCCATCCATGGACCGGCGTCAGTAACCATAGCTTAACGTTCTATCGACCTGTGTGGCTTTAATTATTTAGCCACGAGCCCCTCTGTATGAGTTATTTGTAGAATAGAATAGAATAGAATATATTTATTGTAAAACATGAGTATACATCAAATAATATGTGCAAGGTCTTAAAATAAGAGGTAGATCTGCATGTTTTGCCATATTATGGCGTACAAAACATAGTTTTGGTTTAGAGTCAACCATAAAAGATTTGAGTCTACACAAACAAACTATAAAATTAATAACTTAATCCTAATGCTTAATTAAAAAAGTGGAAAGTATTGTTTTTACATATTTGAGGGCCAAATTGTGAAAATGTTGTAACTACAGTAATCTATTTAATTAATTGCGGTCATTTAAAAATTCCGATATGGTGTAATAGCTATGACTATGAGATATTTTTTTTAATGTATTTTATACAGAGCAGTAGGCACTTGTCTAATAGGTTTTGGGATTTTATTATAAATGATTGGTGCTAAACAAAAAATACTTTTACGCATCAATGCCGTGGTTGATCTTGGTACGCATCATTTATTATCCCGTCGATTACGAATAGAAACGTCTGATGGTTTCTTAAATAGGTTAGGATTGATTTGTATAAAATTAGCTATTTCATAGATAAATAAGGAAGGCAGACTTAGAATCTTATATTTAATAAAATACTGTTTGCAACTATCAGTTATTTTCAAACCAAACATAGCCCTAATACACCTTTTTTGTGACTTAAAAATGATTTCTTTATTAGTAGAGTTTCCCCAAAATATAACTCCAAACCTCAATATGGAGCCGACAATACCATGGTAGGCAGTTATAAGTGCATTGGTACATATAATAGGTTTCAGTTTAAAGAGGGCATAGGCAGAAGAACATACTTTTTTATTTAATCCTTCTATGTGTGCTTTCCAGTTCAGACGTTTGTCAATGGTTACACCTAAAAATTTTGCTGTATCTACCTTTTTTATAACAGTTATTTTGTGTTGAACATTAATATTTGGTGCTTCTATACGTTGACTGAAAAACATAATTTTTGTTTTTTCAAGATTGATTTTTAAATTATTGTTATGTAACCAGTTAATTATTGAATTGATTGTATTATTAATTTCATGCTCATACCTATCTTTATTTATAGAATTAATAGTGACTATGCTGTCATCGGCAAAAAGTGATACTGGGTAATTAGTTACTAATGGCAAGTCATTTATATAGATTATGAATAACAAAGGACCCAATACGCTCCCTTGCGGGACTCCATATTTAACTATACGTTTTCTTGATGCATATGTTTCTTCTTTTTTTGTATTAATGTTTATTTTAGAAATTTCTGTATATTGTTTACGATTTTCCAGATAAGATTCAATGAGATTTAGTATATTGCCTCTAATGCCATAAGCTTCCAGTTTACGGAGGAGAATGTCATGATTAACATAATCGAAAGCCTGGGTCATATCGCAGTAAATGGAACATACCGGCGTCCTTTTATCCACATTACCCATAACGTTCTTTATAAAATCAAAATAGCCATGTTTATTGTTTTATTCTTGCGGAAACCTTTCTGGTCTTCTGTAAGAACGTTGAATTTTTCTAAATAGTTATAAATTTGATTATGTATGTATTTTTCAAAAACTTTCGAAATTATAGGAATAAGTGCAATAGGTCTGTAACAGTTCATACTCTGCTTGTTGTCTTTTTTGAAGATGGGTTTAATGATAGTAGTTTTTAGATTTTCCGGGTATGATCCAGTGGTTATACACAAATTAATGATATGGCTTAGGTGATCACAAATATGATAAGCGATATACTTTATGATTCTAGTAGAGATCCCATCGTATCCAACATTTGTAGTATTTTTAAGCGATCTTATAATTTGTAGTATGTCATATGGAGTACTTGGTGCCATGAACATAGATTGACTTGATTTAGAAATATTTACGGTTACGTCCTTACCAGCGTCTGGTATTGGCTCTGTCTTTTCTATGAAGAAATTGTTAAAAGCATTCACAATCTCACGTGGCGTGGTTATAGTTTTATGGTTTGTTTCTATGGAAGTGATATTACCCTTTGGTAAATTCAGTTTAGACCTATTTATAATCGCCCATGTGGCTTTGGATTTGTTAGTAGATGATTTTATTTTATGATTGTTTTGTGCTCGTTGCGTTAAATTAATGATATTTTTATAAATTTTAGAGTATTTTTTTAATTTAGTTTTATTTACTTCATTACGATTTAGCCTATAGTTACACATAAGCTCTCTTTTTGCAACAGATTTGTATGCCACGTGACACCCACTGAGGTTTTACTTTGGTTCTTATTGTAATGATTTGGAAAGGAGAGTATAGATTATACAGCATCATGAAAGCTTCCAAAAACGCATTATATGCTGCGCCAGGATTATTTGTATTATAGATTTCAGAAAAAGGAAAAGTTTTTATATAATTTTTGAATTTTTGCATTTTTTCTTTATTATAATCTCGTCTATTTGTTCGCCAATAGTTTATTAAGATTTTTTTATTAACCGGTAATATCAGTACTTGCGCCGTGTGGTCTGACAGGCCGAAGTCAATCACATCAGATTTACACTTCTTCCCCACATTATGTGCAAAATTGTCTATGCATGTGCCGCTCGCGAGTCGAGTTGGTTGATTTATTTCTAGCTTTAAATTATAATTTAAGAGTAAACATTCTAGGTCTATCAAAGTATTATTACGCTTAAGACAGTCAATATTATAGTCACCAGCAATTACGACATTTCTTTTTAAATTTTTGTTACAAATAGTACATAACACTTGCTTTAATTGCTCAAAAAATACAGGTAAGTTATTGGACTTTGGAACTCTATATACACAAACAATAATCGTATTATACATTGACAGATCAATAGCGCAACATTCGAATATTCCATTTATGGAGAGTTTCGCTATATCTAGAAGCTCTTTAAAAACTGGTGACCTTTCTTTGCAAGGATACATGTATCACCTCTCTTACTGTCCTTTCTAGAGTAGCATGCCGCCAAAGTGTAATTAGGAATATACAATAATTGTTCATGGCCAGCTATCATGAAGTGTTCAGATAAACAGATTATGTCGATTTCCGTATTTTTCTCTGACATGTCTTCAAGACATACAATTAGCTCACCACTCTTATTCAGTAAACCCGCAATGTTTTGATGTATCACGTTAAGGTGCTTATAATCGAAAAAACTGCTCTGTCGCTTGTTGTTCATCCATGTTCTTAATATTCTCGCCTTCTGTATTTACGGAGGTATTTTCACGTATATAGTTCATATGTACGACGATATCTTGGAAAATTATTTGCATGCCGTAATTATTTACTGTTCCTGTATTTTGTCTGTACATTTTGTAGTCCCACGTAAGGTTCTTATTCGAGTCAATAAAGTAGGCATGTTCGTGTGCTAAAATGTCTTGGTATAGCAGATTATTAAAATTCTCTACTCTCATGTTATACAAAGTAACATTACTTATACAACGACTATACTCGTAGGTATGCAGAGAACAACATTTGTGTGTTGAATTTTTTCGAGTACTTTTCTTATGTGGAGAATGATACTAGAATATTTCTTAGTAGATTTGAAGTCTGTTTCACCAATTAAAATAATACAGAAGTCATTCATATTGAATTTCTTTAGCTTTGGTTCCAAGTCGCGAAACATATTATTTATTCCTGAGTATGGTGTTAGGTAATGACATAATTCACAATTTTCAAACTTATTTTCTGCAATTGTACGTATATTATTATATTTATTTTCGCTTATAATACAGATTTTACTAACTTTTTTCTTAGGGTCTTCAATAATGGTTTTTGTATGAAGGATTGCCGGTGATGCCGCAGATTCTTCCTTAGATGACCCCTTAGTTTCTATTGCAATTGTTTGAGTGCCCTTTCTATTTTTCTTCTTGTCAGACGTATTTACTAGCTCCGTTTGAGTGTTTTTGCTAAGAAAAGCTTCCCTTTTTTTTGGAGTAGAAGATTTTTGTCTGGTTTTCTTAGTAGGAGTGTTGGTGATTTTTTTGTAAAGTTCATTATTCTTTTCTAAGTCCTGGTTTGATTGTTTAAGATTACTATTTTCACATGTAAGTATCTCAATTTCTTCTTCTGCACTACTTAATTGAAGAGTTAGTTTCTCAACTTATTTCTTTAGTTTAGATATTAATTCGTGGTAGTATGTGTCGTCGTTGCAACTCTCGGGGAGACTGGTAGCGGTGTCATCCAGTGTTTCGTTTTCAATTTGACTGATTACATTGTGAGTCCGACATCGAACGAGTACGACGAGTGCCTCGAACACGGAACGTAATGTTCTCCAGAAAGTTCATGATACAAGACTCAAATTACTAATTTTGAGTTTATTTTCTGTTATTACTGTATGTTGTCTTCATAAAGAACAATGGCGAGGAAATTGTTGATAGAATTAGTAAGCGTCTCCTTATGTGACCGTGATAGATACCGACGAAATAATTTACAAAGTTTTATCAAATCAAGCTTTTGGCCTATCGAAGTCTGGCAAAAAAATCGTCTTTAATGAATACTTAGTTGACTAGTTTCTTAATGATAAAAATAATCATGGCTTAGTTTTCTTTTTCTGGCTTGACTTCATGACTTTTGGCTAAGCTGAACTTTTAATGTTGCCATGTAATAAAAATCTTGGCAAGTTACATAAAATGCTTTGCTTTACGTATTGCATTAATATACTTAGGAAATACATTTCTGCATCAGAATATAAATATGAAGATAAATATACTTGTTTGTGCTTAGAATAAAGCGGTCATCATTTGACTTGACATCATTTGACATCACGGAAATCAGTGCAATTCGAGTATGGCAACATCGCCAACAAAAAACAGATGACATTTCCTCTGTCAATCAACCGGCCGACCTACTGACAACCACAGAGTACAATTTTCTGACAACTTGTCGTTTGTTGCTTGCGCGTTTCTCGTTATTTTGTGTTTCCCATCGATTTGCCGTGATTTTCTACTTTATCGACTGCTTCTGCTTATGGACTCTGAGATTTACTGTTAACTAGTGCTTGCCTAAGGATTCTGATTATTTGCCTATACGACGACATTTTTCTGTGGCTCTGAATTACGATTCTGCCTGATATCTTGGATTTTGTTGTGTGTGCATCTATTTGTTTACCACGATGGGAAGCCGTGTAAGGCCTACAAGCCTACACGCATCATGTATGTCAACTGCAACATTATGTGTAAATAAATTGCGCCGATACCCAACATTGGCACTTATACGATAGTCGCTGCTTTAATCTGCAGCTAGGTATACCCTCAAATTGTAAGTATTTCTGGCGACTAGTCGTTACAAGATAGTGATTATCTTCATTGCATAAAACTGTGTAACAAGTATAGTACAAGATTATTTACCCTAGTTGAATACATTGTTTGATTTCTGTTAGTGGCTAACTATTAAAAATCATGATTTTAAATGAAATATGTAGCCGTTTAAAGCTTTGTAATAAATAAAGGTCAAAGGAGTGTTTTTCTTTTTTAATACGAGCAACGTATTTTGCTTCTAACATAAATATCTTGAACTACAATTGACAAGTTTTTAATTACTAAGTACGTCTATGACATTGGTCAAGAAATATTAATAAATCATTCTAACTTATTAAGAGTATTATCGTTTATGTTTTTTAGATTTTGGAAGATGACTTTGTCTGCGAGGCATGCAGATATCTTGCAATGGCTGCAGTTAATAATAACTTACAAAGAGAAGTTTCTGGCCGAGAAGAAGCTGAACCAAGTACAAGGGGTCGAGCAGGAGTAATAGAGTACTGTTGTAGTTGTTTAGTTGCAAGACGAACTGTTGGATGTTGCACTCATACAATCACTGTAATTATGGTATCTAGGATGGGCCAGACATTACCCAAATAAATTAGCACCTGCAGGTTTTCTTGATGATGTTGTGGATGATGAGCAATATTTATTAAAAATATACATTGTTTTTTTTTTATCTATCCCCTATACCCGTACCATATAATGAATCATATATATATGACGGAGAAGGTACGTCTCTCTCGTTGTCATTAGCCATATTTTAACTACTGTGGGCGTACTATGGGAAGTGTTGGTTATTGCGCAATAGAAAGACCGTTTGCAGTTCAAACCAAATTATAATTTACGAACAAATTAATCACACTACCGAATCACACACTGTAGGTACACGACACAACTATAGGTACAAAACGCCAAGGAGTAATAGTGTTCTGTGCAGAACGCGCGACGGTTTCTAATCGTGTTCACTGCTTGACCGCCACCGACCAACTCTGCTTTTACTCTTTTTTTTTGTGATTGGCTTCTCGTACGTCAACCTAGGAGGTTGTCAACTGCTTAACTGGACATGTTTGTGGTTGCCCTACTAAATTAAGGCCCCCAACCAGGGCTTAAAAGACTTACAAACTAGGCGACAACACGCTAAGGGCACCCCCTGCGGGGTACGAGCCTCGGTTTAGGGCTACGCTGGGAGAGGGCAGCAAGGGACCGGCTGGATCGGAATTATTATTAGGGGACGAATTTCAGCTACAGACTCAGCGGCGCGGGCTGGCTCGAGCAAGGGTCGGGGCGGACGTGGATTGGAGCATCGCGGCGGGCCTCGGCGGCGAGGACGGAAGGACGACGGTCTGTGTTTGTGTATCTTTAAAGTACTGGTGGCCTTACTACTCTCCTGGAGGAGGGTAGTGGCGTCATCGGGGTCGACTAAGGTATGCCTCGGGCGGCGAATCTTACTAATGCGGGAGGGAGTGTAGCAGGCGGCTGCTTTTATCGGGGGGTTGGGGTGTTTTATGCCGCAGTCAAAGAAACGCTTTAAAAGGCGTTTTATGAACTGTTGGATGGTGGGCATTCAAAGGTCTAAGTGAAGATTCACACTTCGGACATAGACGGGGGCTCCCGTAACCTTTCTGAGGAAACGGTTCTGTAGGGTTTGCATCCTATGAAGATGGTGGGGCTTTAAGTGTGCAAATACATCGCAGGCATAGATCATGATGGGACGGATGACTGCGGTGTAGATGCGCAATTTGAGAGACTATTTACTGCGGGCGGTTAATAGGGACTGAAGTCTAGAGAGCGAAGGCGGCGCGCGAACGAGCCATCCTTATGTGCTCACTGAAGGTAAGGTGGTGGTCGAGGACCACACCTAGGTATTTAGCTCGCTTCTCCCAAGGGATCGGCTAGCCATACATAGTGATCGGACTGGTCTGCTTTTACCCTCTTTACTCGAGCATTATATTGTAGACTCTGTCGAGCACTGCCTGGTGGCGTTGGCGTCCCGATTAGTCAAAGTAAAGTACCTACATCGCATGTGGGCTATGTGGCAGACCTTCGCACGTCGCGACCGGCTAGACATATAATTCTGAAGCCGTAGTCCGTAGTTTATTTTGCAAAAAAAATGCATTTCTATGAATTATATTTTAAGTGGTAAGTAGTATTTCTATATTTCTTTTTTGATTAGGGTCTGTTGTTGACTAGACATAACCTCTAGAACTTCAAACTGGAATATCTTTAATTCCTGACTTCCTATAAAAGTATGACTGAAGACAAAACTGTTTAGGGATTCGAATTCTGTATTTTTACATATTTTTCATAGGCAGACGCAAAAAATAAATGTCAACAAAATTTTGTTTGGGCGGTTGCCATTGTTCTTTGTGTTAAACAATTGTATACCACTAATATGTTAAACGCAAAAAGTGATCACGCATACGAGATTTGAACTCGAGACACGTTACACTCGAGTCAATCCCCAAACTAATTAGCTATTTGAGAAGTTAATTTTCGTTGCGAAATAAAGATAGGTATTCTTCTTTCAAGAGTTCGTTATTCTTTATTGTGGGTGGATGTAATTTTGAATTTTTGAACGTTGTTGTTATTTTCACTTTCGATCGTTTTAATTGTAGGTATAATAATTACAAGAACTATAAACTAGGTCTAGTAGGAGCATTTAATACTATTTTTTTAAAATACCAGATCAAAACATATATCACAATAACTGTCTTAAGAAATTATCCGTACTGTCGTACGTCCAATCTAATTCTTAGATAATTTTTATTTTTGCTTCACGAAGCGATAAGTTTTTTAAAGCTTCGGTTTTCCAGAAGAGCGGTGCCGCAGACTGTCATGAAAATTATGACGGCGACAAAGATTTAACACGTTAGATTCGCCCTACCGCGTCAGAAGATATTCGCGTTTCTGTTTTGATTTTGACACATTTGACGCAGTGACTTGACTAGATTGTCACAGAAACGCTAAATAATAATGTGTGAGCTCACGCTTCCTAGTATGGACACTTTTTCGCGTGACTAAGTACGATGAGAACAAATCTAGCGATTTAAATATTTGGGCACCGGGGTTTGACGCAATGTCAAATACTGATGTAAATGGCTGATTTTCATGACGGCCGTTGTAATATGACGGAACCACTTTCCTAGGAAACCAAAGCTTCAGCGAATTCTGTTGTGACGGGCATGATAGGTGGCTCGAAGACACGCTTTCTTACCATGACTTCGAGTTTAGAACTTTCCTTGTGGGTAAAGAGAGTGAATTTTAGGGTTCCGTACCCAAAGGGTGCCAACGGGACCCTATTACTATGGCCCCGCTGTCCGTCCGTCCGTCTGTCACAGGGCTGTATCTTTTGAACCGTAATAGGCAGACACTTGAAATTTTCACAGAGTGTGTAGTACGATGTCTGCTATAACAAAAATAATAAAAGCAAATAAAGCTGAGAAATTTTAAGGAGGCCCCAAACAAGAAACCTGTTAAAGAAATAAGTACTTAGTGTCAAATATTGTACGGTGGTACGGATCCATTCGTGTGCGAGTCAGAATCGCACTTGGCCGCTTTTCAATGTGTATGTTCTTCTAACACTAAGTATTTGGCTACTTTAGAAAAGGAGAACGGTAGTGAATCGCAAAGACTTTTTGATCATTGTTCTAAGACTGCACGTTGTGATCTTTCTAGACCTAAGTAGTGTATAATTGGGGTTCCTGGATCAGAAGAGATCCAGGATCCCCAATTACACACTTGATGTGAACTAGACTATCATTAAATCGATCAATATTTACAATCAGTAATTCGATCAATATTTCTCAATTCATGTCATTCATTCATTTACTCAGGTTCTATATTCAAGTATTCAAAATAAGGCCAGGATCCCCAATTACACACTTGATGTGAACTAGACTATCAGTAAATCGTTAAATATCTATAATCAGTAATTCGATCAATATTTGACAATAAATGATAAATGATAAATGATTTTATTTCTGTAAGTAGGTTTGTACAAACACTTTTACACGTCAATCATGTTTTTTGAACTAGATGAGGTCGGCGTTTCCTATCTGACTACTCTGAGAAGAAAGGCCGAAACAAACTCAGAGGTCACTTCATTACATCAATACATTTCATTCATCCATTTACTCATTCACTTTTCATCTATTCAAAAATACATTAATAAGATTTTTGCATCTATTTATATACAAACAAAGGTATAGATGTTGTAGGGTGCTTCCCTAACATAAGTAATGTCAATGCAAATGTAAAATGTCAAATTTAAACTTAAATGCAGAAAATGTCAGTGAATGCTCAACGGGATGAATCTAAATAAAAATGCAAGTTGTCCGACTCAAACCACGTCTAATTGAACACTAAAAATGTAATATACATAAAATGCATAGAACAATGCAATATGTCAGTGTCAATGCACTGCCAAATGTAGGTCGCGTTCAAAGTGCAAATACGCGAGCCTACTGGCTAACTTATTGTAATAAATATATTTTAAAACCCATGTACGTTCACCGTACATATTGCCACAACACAGAAAGAGAATAATTAAATAACAATCCCAAAATATGTAAAAAAAACTAAAATAAGAATGTAAAAAACAATGTAAAAATGAAGGACTCCAATGTAAATATGATTGATCTACGACTACTATGAAGAAATATAACTAAAGTCTATAAATAGAATGTCACCATAATAATAAATTAGCACACATCACTATGTTTTTCAGTGTCAAATTTCACTTCACTTGAGGTAGGGTTAGCACACGACACTTTATTCACTTTTGAGTCCCGTTTGTCGATCTTGCTGTTCCTGTCCTCGATGTCATGATCTTCTTCTCGTCTGCTTCTACTTCTCGCGTCTTGCGGACCCTCCCCCTGTCTTTGGGTTGCCATCTTTCGCCAAAAGTACACCGATGTTACAAACAGTGCAATGCTAATCGCAACAACCACATAAATTGCAATGTAGTGATGAACGTCGTGAGAGGATAAGGTGCCTAGCTTAGACTGTGCTTCTATAGAGCGTAGTTGCGTGTCAATCTTCTTGAACGTCTCTTCGTGCGTTTCAATATGCAACGTTGAGTTACGAATCGAGGTGTTGATTATGTTGTTGATTGGAGAGATCGTGGGCCCGATCATCGCATATGGTACATTGACTAAAATGTCACTTGTATGTTCCATATATGCGTGCAGTGTGAATGAGTCGCCTTGCAAGTTGCATCCTTGTTTCAGCGTTATCAGACCCGAGTGACGTATCGTCTCCGATGTCATTTGAGTGCCGCACACTAATTGTACTTCGCACGTGTCACAACAATAATAAAACCAGGTGTTTTGTTTATGTAATTTGACCCATTTGTCGGCGCATAATTTTATTTCCGTATGGCAATAAACGCTGTGTTCTTCGTTGTCTCGAATCAGCTGTACATCGCAAATAGATTTGTGACGATCACCGGTGTTGTATATAGGGTGATTTAGTTTGCACAGTAGAGTTTGGTCATGTAATTTTTGGCATTCGTTAATGTCATATTGTTCTAGGGGTATAAATGAGTATTGGTTGGCATTAAATGCTATTAATGCAGAGTTGGGAATAACGTACATTACCCGATTTATGTCAATACGTTGAGGAATGCTGATAAGTCTGTTAAGTTCGTATAGGGCATCACTCAAGATCGGTACTTTTATTTCCATCAACAGGTAGTGTTGTGTTATGCGTGCATGTATTCTGAACAGCCTGTAGATGTCTCTTATGTCATTACGAACTTCAGGTAGTGTAGAATCGCGAGGTAGTAGTCGAGCTACTCTATCTAGTTCGCTTTGCATTTGGGTTGGTGATAATAGATGTACGTCCATATGTCCTTGGTACATATTTGTCAGTGTGTTGATGAGTGATTCTTGGATATCTTTTAAGTTTTGGGCCATTCTGTCTGCAGCTATGGCCGATGTAATGATGTAGAATGCATTTGAACTCTCAAGTTTATCTTTGAGCGTCTTGTTTTCTAGGGACGTGAGGTGATCGTTGATAAAAGTGAACTGCTTCACCATTGTTGCTTCGTTACGCTGTACAATGTTGTTCTCGGTTTCCAGAACACTTGTCTGGTTTTTAAGCAGTTGGAATAGGTGATTTTCATTGTGTTGGATTGTGTCGATATCCTGTTCATATTTTTCTGCAAAATGTTGGTCTAACACTCCAAATAACGAATTTGCAACATACCCTACTCCGTCGATCATTCCTCTTTTGAACCTGTGTTGAATTATCCGCTGGGACCTCAGTAATTCGTTGTAATAATTTAGTTCACTCGTGCTTTGTTCAAGTTGGTTAATCAGAACATGAAATTGCATCAACCACTCTTCGCAACGAGCTTGCTTTATATGCGATACGAATGCTTGCAGAGTGTCCACGTTGCGCCAATAATTTGTCATATTGTAATAGAATACCAGTTTCCATTCATCTCTAATTTCTTGTAGATCTGCAATCTTGTCAAAGAAAACTGTTTGATTTTTTGTCAGTTGAGCAAATTTCATATCTTGCTGAACAGTGGGTGTTATTAATGTCATAACTAGCATCAGCATATAACATACCAAGCTGTTCCAGGTAAGCCCTTTAGCTCGGTTTCGCCTGTTTTTGGGTAGTTTGTCAGTGTCAGTGTTGGTTTTTTCCTCAGCCTCCACTAGTGGTACCAGTTTTGTAATAGGTCGTTTAGTTTCGCCTTTTGCAGTTTGTAATGTCACAACTCTAGTGTGGCCGTCTTTTCCAGGGTGTAAATCCGCTACACGACCCAGTGCCCATTTTCCTGCAGGTAACCTTTCATCTTTAATGCATACAATGTCATTTTTCTTTATGTCAGTATTCTGTCGTTTCCACTTTAGTCTTGCTTGTAGTTCTTGGAGGTACTCTTGCGACCACTTCTTCCAGAAATCCTTGCTAAGTTGTTGTACAATTTGCCATCTCGTGTTTAAACGGTACGTATTGTCCATGTCGGGTTCTGGAATTGTCATGAGTGATGTGCCGGTTAAGAAATGTCCTGGAGTTAAACAGTTAATCTCTTCGGCGTTCTCTGAAACAGTGCATAGTGGTCGTGAGTTCAAGCAAGCTTCTATCTGACATAGCAGAGTGGTAAATTCTTCGTATGTCAGACGTTGGTCTCCAATGACCCGTTTGAGATGATATTTCATGCTCTTCACAGCTGCTTCCCGCAGTCCGCCTGCGCTTGGCCAGACCGGGGCATTGAAGTGCCATTGAACTCCCATCTCTGATATTTTCCCCAAGAAGAAGTTGTCAATGTTTTCTACAATGCATTTGTATTGTTGCAATAGGATCCGATTTGCACCCACAAAGTTCGTGCCGTTGTCGCTGTACATTTTTTAGCATTAAATCGGCGACATGTTACGCATTTGTGTAAGACCTTTTTGACGGCGCGATGTCCTCCTACGATCCAAACTCTTTGTCGAAGATGTGTCAGGGTTAACTTAGGACCTCCGTGTAATGTTCTTCTGTGAGCTTGCCAAATTAATAACTCTGTCAGTTTGTTGTCATGTGGTAGTAGAATTGGATGTTTAGTGTCTTCGGGTAGGCTTGAGTTACGTAACCTTCCACCCACTCGCAGAATGTCACTTTTGTCAAGGAATGGATTTAAACTCAAAAGGTTACTTTTTGTGCTCAAACCTTTGTTTTCCTTCAATCTCATAATCTCGTCATTGAAAGCATGCAATTGAATATGTTTCATTATTAGGTTTTCAGCGCTTTTTAGTTCCGTAGATGTCAAGTAAGTAGTAGTACGATGAGTGTCGGTGTTCGAACAGCTGTTAATGAAACGTTTCATCCAAGCAATGACCCTTGTAATACGAGTCAAATCGCTGTGTCTGTCTAATAACTCAATTACTATTGAAGACGGTTCACATTTCACAACATACGTTTGCATTTGTTTTTGTTTTGATTCGCATGTTGTCGGTGTAATTGTAATTTTGTCCAAGGTATCTTCACTGTAATTTTTCATCCAGTAGGGGCCTTGCCACCACAAAGGATGTTGCAATAGTTGGGAACAACTGATTCCGCGTGACGCGCAGTCTGCAGCATTTTCCTCGGACTTGACATAACTCCAGTGCTGTTTTGGGATTACGTCATGCACTTGCTGTACTCTGTTGCTGACGAACGACTTCCATTTTGTGACGTCCCCGTGCAGCCAGCCTAATACAATCATAGAGTCCGTCCAGGCGTATGTATTTTTGTGCACATTGTCCCATTTAAAGGCTGTCAGGACCTTTTTCATGAGCCGTGAAAGTAGTAGCGCTCCACATAGTTCGAGTCGCGGTAGTGTCAATTTTTTGTTGATTGGCGATAACCTCGACTTTGCAGCGATGAGTCTAACCGTAGGCTCGTTTTTGTCATTTGTTGTCAGCAGGTATATAGCGCATGCGTAGGCCTTTTCGGATGCATCGCAGAACCCATGTACTTGGAATGGTTTAGTAATATCTCCCAGCCACCTTGGTATTTGGTATTCGGTTATGTTGTGTAAGTCGTTAGTAAACTGCTTCCATTCCTCTTGCACGCTGTCAGGTAAGGTTTCATCCCACTCGCATCCCGATAGCCAGACGCTTTGGAACAGCAGTTTTGCTTTTACTGTCAAAGGTGTCAGCCAGCCCAGCGGGTCGAAAATTTTCGAGATTTCCGATAGTAGCTTCCTTTTTGTCAATTGGTTTTCATTGTCAAATTGTATTTTGTTTGTAAATGAAAATGTGTCAGTTGTAGGATTCCACTGGACCCCCAGGGCTTTTGTCATGCCATCGTTTGTAAAATGCATTGTCGTTTGGTTAAGATCTGAAGAAAATAAGCTTTCAATCAAGGTCTGGTCGTTGCTTGACCACTTCCGTAGTGTAAGGCCAGCTCCACTCAGCATGTCAATGAGTTGCTTTTGAATTTCTTGTGCTCGTTCGACGGAGTTGCTGCCACTTAGGACATCATCAACGTACATTTCGTTAGCGATGACATCCGCTGCTAACGGATATTTCTGTGCATCATCCTCTGCAAGCTGTTTCAGCGTTCGAAGAGCTAGAAATGGTGCTGCCTTGGTTCCATACGTCACTGTGCATAACTGGAACTCCTTTAAAGGACCTTGGTTGGATTCTCTCCACAGGATCTTTTGCAAGCGTTGGTCTTCGTCATGGACAAGGATCATGCGGTACATCTTCTCACAATCTGCAGTAAAGACGTACTTGTATAGCCGCCATCCTAATAATAATGTCAATAGGTCTTGATGTAGCTTAGGGCCACACTCCATCAAGTCATTCAGGCTGTAACCTGTGTCAGTTTTCTGGGAGGCATTAAAAACCACCCTCAATTTTGATGTCACTGAGTCCTGTTTTAGGACTCCATGATGAGGTAAGTAGCATGCCGTGTTGCAGTCAGGTTTGCTCTCCTTCATATGTCCCATTTCCAGGTACTCTTGCATAAATTTGATGTAACTATCTGATAATTTGTCATCCCTGCCTAATCTCCTTTCTAATTGCATAAATTGTGCTACCGCTCGTGGCTTTGACTTGCCCAGCAGCTGATTAAAATTAGGCTTCATTGGCAAACGAACTGCATATCTGCCATCACCTAATCGCTTGGTTGTTGCAGTGTAGAGCTCCTCACAATATCGTTCCTCTGACGTCATAGAATTGCATGCATCTCCATTAATGTCTTCAATTTCCCAGTATTTTGTCAAGTCGTTAACTTCATTAACTACGACGTTGCAATAAAATGTTTTGGTGACATTGCCTGACAATATCCACCCCAACCGTGTTTGTTGAGCCATGGGTTCATTAACCTCCCCTTTGACTAAGCCATTCATGAGTATTTCGGAAAATACGTGTGCATCCAGAAGTATGTCAATAGGCCTAGATAAGTTGTAATCTGGGTCGGCTAGTGTGATGTCTGTCACATGAGCCCAAGGTTTCTTTGCAAATGTAACGTTAGGCAGACTGTTTACTACCCGTGTCATGATTAACGCTTCCGTTGTAAACTGGAAATCGTTATATAAGGACTTGCAGGATAGATGGACCTTTCCTTTACTCCTGTTGGATAAAGTACCGATGCCACTTATGTTTGCATTCAGCTGTTGACGCTTTATGCCCAATCTTTGAGCTGCATTCTCCGTGATCAACGTAATTTGTGAGCCTTGATCAACTAGAGCCCTTAGTGTAATGTAGTCACCTCCAGCTGTGGCTACTTGCAGTAATGCTGTTGGTAATAATATTTCATCATTATTATTTGACGCGAAGTTGTTTTGCATATTTTTATTTGACCTAGATGAAGTCGATGACGACGGTTTAGGTGCTGTTTGTGTTGCTGAGGGCGTTTGCGCTGACTTTACAATATCGCTGTGCAGAAGTGTGTTATGTTGTTCGTTGCAATCTCTGCATCTTTTCTGCGACGCACAGTAACCCTTAGTATGCACATACAAACAATTTTTGCATATTTGATTGTTTTCTATAAATGCTATTTTTTCCGGACTCAGCATGTCAGCGAATTTAGAACATTGAAATAATGCATGATTCGTATTGCACAATGGACAAATAGTCTTGTTGTATTGTCCAGCGTTTGACGCATGAAAATTGCGAGAATAGTTTGCTGAACCTTTATTGGGTTGTGAATTTGATGACTTGGGATTATTGCCGAACAGATGTTGCGTCTTAAAATGTGGTTTTGATGCAGGTTTATCAAAATTTTCTGGCTTTTTCCTGTGCAATGGTTCTAATGCCATAAACTTGTTTTCGACGAAATCCATAAAATGATTGTATGTTGGTATCTCGCGCGGATCCGACCTGGACTGCATGTATTCCGTATACGTTTCGGAGTCTAATTTTTCGCATAACACGTAAACTAGAATCGGATCCCATGAGCTTGTATCAACGCCCAAGTTGTGTATGGCGTTTATGGTTTCGTTGCTAGTGTCATATAACCGCTTGAGGTCGAATGCAGATTGTTTTTGCAAATTAGGTTGACGCATAAATGCCTGGAAATTTCTGGTAAATAACAGAAACTTATTATTATATCTATGGTTCAAAATTTCCCAACACGTGTCATAATTTTCGGGTGCAATGTGTAGATGCTGCACGAGCTTTTCCGCTTCACCGCGAAGTCTACCCTTTAGATGTTGCATTTTTTGTGTTTTTGCGATCGCCGAATTATTATGAATCGCTTCTACGTAGAGATCCATAAAAGTAGGCCATAAAGTATAGTTGCCGTTAAAGATAGGTATGTCAATTTTAGGCAATGTTTGCTGTTGATGTAGAGAAGCGTTTAATTTCGTGTTCAACGCCCGTTTCATATTTGTAAATGCCTTTTCGTGACGACAGAACTCGTCATAGTAGTCCTGTGAATTCCCCTCTAATATGCCATCAATTTGTAAATGTAATTTGTCAATCGCAGTCCACCGAAACTCTACAGTCTTAAGCATATCCTCAATTTCCCATTTCTCCTTAACCTCGTGTAGGCTTCGATTTACTAACCTAGTGAATGCACGGAAGTTAGCTTGTTGCAACTGCTGTAACTCGAGTAGCTTGTCCTCTGCTCCTACAGATGTCTCGAACATGGTTTTGTCAAACTCAACGTTTAACTTACTATGGCCGGCGTTACTGGGTCCAGCAAGAGTCTTCATCTCGAACGCTGCAATCTCCTGACGCGTTCCATGGTACCAGCTTTTAATGACCTCATAAATGTTACCGGTGAAATATTGATGATCTTTTTCCTCTACTGCACTCAGCTCCCGGTTCTTCTCTTCACATTCCGCCCATAGTATATCTAACCTCTCAAGCCTTTTACGAATGTAATCGGTGGTCTTCCTGCTCGCTGAATCCTTCTTAAAATTAGAATGGATTCTCTTCACTTCCTCGAGGATCTCAGCTTGACGCACGATTAAACCCTCCATTATAAAGCCGTAAGATAAATAATGAACGATCTTACTTGAAATTCAGGAACTCTCCCTGTATGCAATGCAATGCAATGTGACGCTCTGGAACCTGGATCGCTGCCACCTCCCCGAATGCTCCTGCACGGCAACACACGTGGCACGGTATGACACGACACGACACAGATCCCGCGCGGCGACTTATCGACCGACGTATCGGACTGTATGGTACTTGCAATAGTTACGAAGGACCAAAAAACTATGTAGGGTGCTTCCCTAACATAAGTAATGTCAATGCAAATGTAAAATGTCAAATTTAAACTTAAATGCAGAAAATGTCAGTGAATGCTCAACGGGATGAATCTAAATAAAAATGCAAGTTGTCCGACTCAAACCACGTCTAATTGAACACTAAAAATGTAATATACATAAAATGCATAGAACAATGCAATATGTCAGTGTCAATGCACTGCCAAATGTAGGTCGTGTTCAAAGTGCAAATACGCGAGCCTACTGGCTAACTTATTGTAATAAATATATTTTAAAAGCCATGTACGTTCACCGTACAGATGTATTACTATGGTTACGGTGCTGAATATGAATTGAATTAATTAATTAATATTACAGTTATCTGTGTTTTTTTTAATTTTTAATTCTTTTAAACCAGACACTAGTAAATGGTAATGTTATCATCGTGTGTGGCGCTCAGCTTTGTGCTACACGTGAACTGTGAACATGAGCTGTGTTCTTATAAGGAAGTTGGTTGCGTTCTTTTCGTTACCAACCGAATATTATGTATGAATGTGTAAAACTATAATACATGTTCTATTAAAATACATCATACCAAGTAATTGGAGTGTTTCAGTAATAAACCCTTTTATCTATTTATGATGATACAAGTTTAATATAGGTTTGTCCTGAGTGAGATTCGACCCGATATACAATGGTGTACTAATAAGTATATTACATAATAATTAATGATACACAATAGCTAGTATTTATTGAATAAAAATACTTTTTCATTTTAAATAAGCGTTTATTGGAAGGTTACAATTTTTATAGAAATACTTAATCTATGTATATTAAGTAGGTACTAATATATTATTTGCACGTACATAATTTATATTATTATTATTATTATAGTTATATAGTATCAGTATCAGATCAGTAAATATTTACTATCTATACTATCATTAAAAGACATTATCCAAATTTTCCTGGATCCTAAAGATGAGGTCCTTTGTTGATTGGTATACACCATCCATCATGGTATTTTTAACAACATGTTGCACACACAAATCGGCTTTGCATTTGCATGAACTTTCTTCGCGATCGGTAAAATCTTTTGCATCGTATATTTCGATGCGGATTATCTTTGAACCTTTTAAAGGTCGCTTCACAAAACTGTAATGAGTTCCATCGTTGGACCTCTTCAGATTCAAACGCCTCGTCGATTCCTCGCCAACCTCCTTTTGCACTACGCGAGGTTCCATAGGAGAGAAAATGAATAGATCTTGAGAATCCTGAAAATATAACAAAAATGAATATTCATTACGTACTCCTCCCAAATAGCTCATAATAATTATAACACGAGGCATTCATTTTCTGATATAAATAATAATTATCATTTGCATGTTTACTTATTTAGTGTTACAAAAAATATAGAGGAATTGTTATAAGGATAAATACAAACTAACTAGATTGATGAAATTGAGCATAAAATGCATTATAAGTATTTATTGCAAGCATTCCACTATTTAAGTCAACAATCTGATGGTAGGTTCTCTAATTAAATCAAGTTATACTTTGTAATAAAATCAAATATCCTGCCGGGGTCGCGGATTCCTGCCGGGGTCGCGGATTGTTCGAAAGAGTTACCGTGGCCCTGGCGCACAGGCAACTGAAGGAACACGGGTGGGTTTTAGTCAGTAAGAGTCTGACACGCCCTTCCGCTCCGCCCAGAGCGGGAGGGGTCATTTGATTATTTCCCACCAAAAAAAAAAAAAAAAATACTCACCGACATAATTATTACTCGTTGATTACTAGCGCTTGCTGGTAGGAAACTAAATAGTATTTGAATTGTCATGATAATTTATCCTTTTTATAGGATTCTAATAAATAATTTTCAATAGAATCTGATATAAAGTTCAAAATTGCTGAGAAAATATTAGTATACTATAGCACGTGTTAATGTAATTTATATATTCGAGACAATACGACGCTATACCGTTTCAGATTTCAATTAAATGCATACCATAATATAAAGCCAGCGGTAAATAGAAGGCGGTGCGGTGCGATAGCGTCGCGGTGACGTTAGATGCTAGGGAATGCCTGGACACTGCTCTACATCACAGAATAATAATGATACAGTAGTTTGACTTCATAGAAAACGACCGAAACATCGCGCTTCAAAATATCAGTGTATACCGGTAGACAATTGTTCGATTTGCGCAACAGTTATGCATGGATGGACGTGGATTTATCTACCGAGCGGTCGTAGGTAATTAATTCAAGGTCACTGCGCAGTTAACCTACTGTATCATTATTATTCTGTATCCACATCATATTGTGTGACGCGCTCATACTGATTTGAACAATACAAAACGTCACCTGGCGCTACCGCACTGCATCGCTATCTGTGAACTGGTGACTTAAAAGTCAATACACACAAAAAGCGGCATCACCCCGAGCAGCACCTAATAGACATCTGAACAGGACCACCCACCAACTTAGCGAATTTAGGTATCTTACCCACTGAACATAAAGTTCAAATTGCAAGATCTCGGTGTTTATTGTTTAGCAAGATATTTTTCTACAACGTAAACTATTACATATTTGGGTGTTAGGGCTGATAAAGCATTTTTGTAACGCGTGGCCTATTCCTTATATGGGATATCGTGACGTCGATTTACCACTATTTAAGAGTGCATCCTGCAGAAGCTGGATCACATCAACACTTCAGCTAGGAGCAGTTACATCTTACATACACTAAACTACCAGAGCAACGTCAATCTTCTAAAATGTAAGTAACTATTCACTTTGCAATGTAATTTACTTTGTGTTATCTTTAAAAGTTTCTTGTTAGAAACAAGAAAGAAATAAGTGGATAAGAAATGCAGTATATTAGTTATTCACTTAATTCACTATTCAATCATTCAAGTATTATAGGTAGTTATTCACCTCTTCAATCATTCAGATAAGTTAGCGAGTCTTCATCTATAAAAATTAAACTGTTCATTGATACACCATTTTTAATATTCATTCAAGTAATAAATTCATTCACTTAGTGCCGTCTACATTATTAAAACAAAATGTTATTGTTACTGTACTAATTCATTGTTTTTATTTATTACAGGTCCAAGAACACAGCTGACCATATTTTCCCTTCTGAGGACGAATCGGCAGACGATGACCATGCACCGGTGAAAACCAAGTCAAAGGAGAACAAAAAGCGCAAGCCTTTGTCAAGAAGCAGTCCTCAGCCGTCTACGAGTAAGAAAACTAAGCCGACCATTCACCCAATCACTCCTGTCACCAAGTCAACGGCTCGCGAGTTGTTCGGGACCGACAGTGACGACGATGAAATTGACATTGCTGTGGACAAAAAATCTCCCCCGATATACTCGTACATCACGAGGAGACTGGCGAACGGATTTTCACGACAAATGAACGAGCAAAAAAGAGGTGAGTTCTATATAGAACTCAAAGTATATAAATGCAATGAAATAGAGCGGATCCAACCAGTAAATAGGTGGCGGCACTCGGTAATCACGATTAAAAACAAATGTGATGAGGATTCAGAGTCCTGGCGTTGCCCAAACGCCTACATAACAAGCACCAGGAAGGAGTTTAAAAAATGTGTTCCTACTTTTATAAGCTCATATCAATAGTCTTACCAATAGTTTACGTTATGAGATCTATGCTATACCACATATAATCATTATATACTTATATGGAGTTTATTTTAAGATAGTATTTTTGTAACCGCATTTAAGCCTAATTATTAAACTATACAATAAAAATATTGTCTTTTTTTCCAGTTATGCTCTCCGGTGATGGCTCATCAGCTAATTGTGAAATTAATAATGATAAATGCCAAATTGATATTCCAGAAAATGAATACGATACAAATGTTTATGAGCCAAATTGTTTATCAAAGTATATTAATTGTGCTAAATGCAAAATACAGATCCCAGAACATAAATACAGATATCATAAGAGAACGAATATTCATAAATCGAATTGTTTAATAAAGTCAAAGTTTGAAAATGTTGATATTGTAGCTACGGCATTTAAAAATAGAATCATGACTTATCGTTTAAACCCATCCATAGAAGACGAGTACCTCATACTAGAGACATTCTTGGGTGATAAGCGAAAAGATATTTTGAAAATCATTGAGTTATCATTATTGGAACATACTTGCATTAAAGTTAACTTCGAGCTGTTTGCTTACTTTATACTACCACAATTAAGTGAGCAGCAGCTCAAGTCATTTAACACGAAATATGAAACTATATACAACAGTACTGACTTTAATAATTTATTCTCAAATATAATAGAAATATTTAAAGGAAAACTTACTGAATTTGAGCATTGTGAATCTGGGTGGTCATTTGTATGTATAAGTCATTTAGAAATGAATATAAATAAATATTCCCCCATGCGGGGCGGTACTTATTTAGAGCTACCAGAAGTTATTAAAAACACAAAGAGTTGTTTGAATATACACAATAATGATGAGTACTGTTTTTTATGGAGTATTGTTGCAGCATTATTTCCAGCAAAAAATAATGTCTGTAGAACAAACTCCTATCCACACTTTAGTACAATATTTAATATACAAGGAATTTCATTTCCACCTTTACCTAAAGATATCAAGTTGTTTGAAAAGAATAATTGTGAGTTTAGTATTAATATTTATGGATTAGATGAACGTTGTACTGTAACTGGCCCTCTTTATGTGACGAATTGTAAGAAAGATAAACATATTAACTTACTGTATTTTGAAAAACAAAATAAAGGTCATTATTGCTTGATAAAAAACCTTTTACGCTTAGTACGACGACAAGTTACATGCCATAAAGGTCAAATGCATTTATGTGAAACATGTTTGCAATTTTTTACTGGTGAAAAGAAGTATCATTCCCATGTTTGTTCCAAAATTTTAACCATACTGCCTGATAAAAACAATAGATTACAATTCAAAAATTATGAGCGAAAACAAAAAATTAACTTTGTGATTTATGCTGACTTTGAAAGTATACTATTAAATTATAGAGAAAAACATAGTGATAAAAGTACGATAAAAAATAAACTACATCAACCGTCTTGTTTTGCGTATTATGTATGTTGCTCACATGATAGTAGCTTGAACAAATTCGTAACATATAGAGGACCTGATTGTGTAAAAGTGTTTGTTAAGAAATTAATTGAAGAAGCGAAGTTAATTCACAAAATTATAATGACTAAGAAACCCATGAGATCTATGACGAGAGCGCAAACTGATAATTATAGCAAAGCAACTACATGCCATATCTGTAATCATTTATTATTTGATGATAAAGTTTGTGATCATGATCATATTACATCCGAGTACAGAGGCGCGGCGCATTCGCATTGCAATTTAATTTACAGAGTGTGTTCATTTATACCTGTTATCTTTCATAACTTATCCGGTTATGATTCTCATATATTTATTACAGAATTATCGAAATATGATGGTGCGATAAAAATTATACCAAAAACAAAAGAAAAATATATAAGCATAACTAAAATAATCAAAACCGGGGCAGCATGTAAGCCTATACAGATTAAATTTATAGATTCGTTTCAATTTCTTAGTTCAAGTCTTGACAATTTGAGTAAAAGTTTAACGGAGAACGATTTTATTCATTTATCATCACATTTCCCGGATAAAAGCCAATTAAATTTACTGCGAAGCAAAGGTGTATACCCGTATGAGTACATTTGTTCGTGGGAAACATATAATGAAACACAACTTCCAGCAAAGAATCATTTTTATAACACTTTACAAATGAAACATATAACAGATACTGAATATCAACATGCCCAAACAGTGTGGAAATGTTTATATATTAGTTCTCTTGGTGAATATACTGACTTGTATTTAAAGTGTGATGTACTATTATTATGTGATAAAAAAAAATGAAAATTTTAGAAAAATTTGTCTGCAGCACTACAAACTCGATCCTGCGTATTATGTGACTTCACCTGGATTGAGTTGGGACGCTATGCTCCTTTACACAGGTGTTCAGTTAGAATTGATTAATGATTTAGAAATTTATAAAATGTTGGAAAAAGGAATACGTGGAGGATTAGCTCAGTGCTCTCACCGATATGCTGAAGCCAATAACATTTATTTACCTCACTTCGATAGTTCTAAACCATCAACATATTTGATATATTTAGATTGTAATAATCTTTATGGATATGCTATGACTAAAAAATTACCGATATCAGAGTTTAAATTTATGAAAAATAATGATATCAAACATTTTAATTTATTTGATGTTCCTGATAATGGCGAGTATGGTTACATTTTAGAAGTAGATTTAGCGTATCCAAATCAGTTACATAATTTACATAGCGACTTGCCTTTTGCTCCCGAGAAATTCATACCTATTGGAGGGAAAACACCAAAATTAATTGCACATTTGTATGATAAATATAACTACATTATCCACTATGTTCATTTAAAAGCATGTCTTAAAAATGGCCTAGTTTTAAAAAAAAATCATAGAATCCTTTATTTTAAACAAGAATATTTTTTGAAAAAGTATATAGACTTGAATACTAGCTTACGACAAGCAGCTTCAACATCATTCGAAAGAGATTTTTTTAAGCTTTTAAATAACTCAATATTTGGCAAAACTATTGAAAATAAACGTAAGCAAGTGGAGGTCCAATTAGTAACCAAATGGAATGATGATTTGAATAAAACGAATAAAATAGTAGGTGCTGAGAAATTAATCACAAAACCAAATTTAAAAAGTGTTTCAATCTTTAATGAAAACTTTATAGCCATACAACTGAGTCCCATGAAACTTGTTTTAGACAGACCGATATATATTGGATTTGCGGTGCTTGAATTCTCTAAGAGGCATCTGTACAATTATCATTATAATTTCATTAAGAATAAATATGGTGACAAAGCTAAATTATGCTACACTGATACTGATAGTTTGTTGTATTTGATACATACTGAAGATTTTTATAAAGATATGCATGATAATTTATCAGAATTCGATACAAGTAATTTTGAAACTAATAATCATTACTTTATTCCTAAGGTAAACGAAAAAATTCCTGGCTTATTTAAGGATGAGTTAGGAGGTGACCCAATTACCGAATTGACAGGCTTAAGAGCAAAGCTATATTGCATTAAATCATTAAATACACAAATAAATAAAGCTAAAGGCGTATCAAAGCCTGTAACGAGATGTTTAAAATCATCTAATTATAAAGATGTTTTATTTAAAAACTTAACATTAAAGCGTAAGATGAATATGATAAAATCAATGAAGCATGTTCTGTTCTCACAAGAAGTAAATAAAGTAGTTTTAAACAGAATAGACGATAAAAGGCATGTTCTGGGAAATCAAATAAATACTGTACCTTGGGGTCATTGTGATTACATATGTTAATTCAGTTTTTTTTTTTTTTTTGTTTTACTTCAAATATGAACTTATATGATACATTGTAATATGAGAAATCATTGTATAAATTGAAGAATTATATTGTCATTTAATACATACATATTTACTTGTACTCTATATTTGCTGTTCTTATTTGTAACCTTTTATCAACATTACCTGTATAGATATTATATAAGTATATACGATCATTTTATTTTATTTGTGAGGTTATTCGACGAAACCAAAGCTAAAAGAACTATGATCTGATTATTGGGGGTTATAATTACTTAGCGTCCCTGATAAGCATTATAAATACTAGAACATATAATTTTTCTGACAGATACAAATATGAAGTGGGTCAAACAACTAGTTTCATTAGAAGTTAAAAATATTGAGGTAGAGAAAAATGAGCTACCCGCAAAGCATAGTGTTCTTCTGCCGAACAATATAAGATGTATAATATGTGGCCCTTCGAATTGCGGGAAAACGAACGTCATGATTAGTTTGTTAATCCATGAAAATGGTTTAAAGTTTAAAAATGTTTACTTGTATTCCAAGACTAGCTTTCAACCAAAATATATTTTTCTAAAGCAGATCTTAGAAAGAGTACCAGAAGTAAAACTTAATATATTTAATTTTGATGACGAAGTTATTCATCCTAACGATGCATTACCGAATTCAGTTATTATTTTTGATGATGTGGTTTGTGAAAAGCAAATTAACATACGAAATTATTTTACAATGGGCAGACACAGAAGTATAGATTGTTTTTATTTATCTCAAACGTATTCAAAAATACCAAAGCAGTTATTACGTGACAATGTTAACTTTTTGATAATTTTTAAGCAAGATGAAGTTAATTTGAAACATATATACGATGAACATGTTAGTTCTGATATAGAGTGGTCGAAGTTCAAAGATCTGTGTTCTAAAATCTGGATACATCCTTATGATTTTTTGACTATTAATAAGGATTGTGAATTAAACAAAGGCAGATATAGACAATCATTTGACAACTTTATTTATTGTGATAATAGTCCTATAAATTATGACAGCAATAAAAAAAAAAATCATTTGAGCATAAATACTTCTCAGTATAAGTCGTATAATGGACCACAACATTACAGATCAATTAATAAAGTCTGCGGACGCTATAAAAGAAAAAGTGAAACAAATGAAAGATTATGAGTTTAACACCGACACTCATTTGAAGTATTTTTTTAGGCCTCTCGCAGACCCTCTTAATGCAATAGTAGCTAACAAGCAAGTTTCTACAATAAAAAATGAAGATTCTTATGATAACCAAATTAAACACACTGATATAGGTTCAAAAATATTTTTGCGTGATAAATCTCATGATATGTACAAACATGAATCATCTAATGAGTCAAGCTCATTAGAAAAGTTTTATTCAGAAGATGAAGAAGAAAAAGATAATAATGCGTCGTTGAAAAAAGAAGATATCATTGAAATATATGAAGATATGAATATACCATTTGGCGTACGTAGTGACAATAACAAACATATGATCGGAAATACAATAGTTAATTTCTCTTCCACTCATGAGATCTCTGGTAAAGTGTATAAAATCTGCGTAGCTGATAAACAGTATAAAATAACGCCCGGTCTAAAAGAACTATTGCTTCGCAAAAGGCCTGATTTAAGTTTGGTCGATTTAAAAGATAAATTGGTGTACAAAGAAATACTCCTTACAACTAATGCTCATAAAAGAGACTTTGACCCTGCAGGTCAAATTAAAGGTGATAAAGGTCTAAAATATTCCCAAGTGATCAAGCCACTATTTTCTGAGTCTTATAAATGCTTAAAAGAACCTAGAGAAGTTAAATCTAGGGAAAAAAGAGGTGCTGGTCTACCGTATCTTAAAAAAAATAAAAAAAATACTGAACTTGTTTATTGGGATGATCCTAATGAATTAGTGGACAGGCTTAAACTTTTGATCGCTTCTAAAACTGCAGGTAATACTAATCTTGACAACGAAATCTTATCAATTATTGAAGAGCTAAAGAAGCGGGTGTAATACAAGAATAAAAGGGTTTATCATATAAACTGTTACTTAGTCTAATTTTGTAATTCAGAAGTGACAGTTGGAAGAATGAGCAAAGTGAAAAGAGAAATTATAAATGAAATTCATAGAAGTGCAAGAATAAATTTTCCTCGAAGACATGTAATATTAAAAGATATAGATGATCTTTGGCAAGCTGATTTAATGGATATGCAAAGTTTCTCAAAATTTAACAACAACTGCAAATATATTTTAGTCGTCATTGATGGATTCTCTAAGTATGCTTGGGCTATTCCACTTAAACAAAAAAATAAACAAACTGTATCTGAGGCTTTCAATACTTTATTGGGTAGACAAAAACGTATCCCTAGAAACTTGCAAACAGATCAAGGAAAAGAATTTTACAATAAAAGTTTCAAAAAAATATTATTAAATTATTCTATCAACCACTACTGCACTTATTCAACGAAAAAAGCTTCAATTGTAGAACGGTTAATAAGGACGATAAAAAGTAAACTTTTCAAGGAATTTAGTTTTAAAGGGAATTATAAATGGATGGACGGGACGCTTGCAAATATCATTAATAGATATAATCATACCATACACAGAACAATTGGTTTACCCCCCGTTCAAGTGAATCATAGCAATAAAATGAAACTAATACAGAGATATTTCAATCAAAATCGAACGAAAACAATACATCGCAAGTTTAAGACAGGTGATTTTGTGCGAATAAGTAAACATAAAGGTTGTTTTGAAAAAGGTTACACTCCTAATTGGTCTACAGAGATATTTAAGATCAATAAAGTTCAAAACACAAATCCTGTTACATATTTATTACAAGATGTTAAAGAACAACCTATTTTAGGAGCATTTTATGATCAAGAATTACAAAAAACTAAACATCCTGACATTTACCTTGTTGAAAAAGTTTTGAAACGAAAAGGCAGAAATGTTTTCGTGAAATGGTTGGGGTTATCATCCTGTGAAAATAGTTGGATTGGCAATACAAATATTTTATGAGTGGTTCATCAATATAACATTATGCTCTATGACAATGGTTCCATTCTGTTTGTACACATGAAAGGAGAAGGACTTGTCAATAATTTAATTAATAATTTACCATTTGAGCTCCATTTACCGGGATATAACTATTGCGGCCCAGGAACTAGATTACGTGAAAGATTGGCTCGAGGTGATAGGGGTGTGAACAAATTAGACGAATATTGTAAACATCACGATATTGCATATAATAATTCTAAAAGTTTGAAAGATCGTCACAAAGAAGATATCATTTTATTAAAAATGGCAAGAAAGCGTGCTTTATCTTCCGATGCAAGCACAGGAGAAAAACTTGCTGCCAATTTAGTTAATAATATAATGCTAACAAAAGTTAGTTCTGGAGCTGGACTCAAAAAAACTTTAATAGTTTAATAACCCATACCAAAAAGTGCATTAAAAAAATTAAACCGAAGTGTAGGAAGAAACTAATAGAATTGGCATATGCTGCTGCTAGAGAATTAAATCGTGATTCATTTACCAGGGTTCCATGTATCATACCAATTCCTAAAACTGGTGGTGTTCTACCTTTAATACCAATATTTGCTGGTTTGTCTGCTGCTGGCAGTATTGCAAGTGGAATTGCTGGTATCGTTAAAACCATAAATTAATATAGAATTGCAAGAAAGCGTTTAGAAGAAAAGAAAAGTCATAATAAGAATGCAGAAGGTGTATACATTGGAAATGGACTGCGGCTAAACCGTTACAAGGATGGACTTGGAATATATACAAATTCAAAGAAAAAAAACTAAATAATAGGCTACCTAATCGTGCTCTTACTAACATAGATATCATATATTTTACTAAAGATGTTCCATATTTTCGCGGAGTGTATATGAGGGATACCTTACCGAAGTCTCCGTTTTTAAAAGAGTGTGGAATCATAAATTTAGATAATTCAAAAAATTCTGGTACACATTGGGTAGCCTATATAATTTTAAATGAATATATTGAATACTTTGACAGTTACGGTAACCTGAAACCTCCAATAGAATTTTTTCGCTATGTAGGGTCTAACAATATCAATTATAATTATAATAATTTGCAAAATAATAACTTATTCAATTGCGGACATTTATGCATTAAATTTCTTAAAGAGTTTTGGAAAAAGCATGGTTTTATCAAATCATCGCTTTTAAAAAAGGTTTAAATGTTACATGTCGTACTCATAAGACAACACTTTAACACTATCTGTTACAAGAGATGAATGTGAAAATAGAGTGAAAAATAAAATAAAATAAAAATAATAATGATAGTTTATAATATAAAATCATCTGCCAAAGATAATAGCTTTACTCGTTCTCGTGCCATCAAAAGACGAACACATATACGAACAATAAAGAAATTAACTAAAGTTAATAAATTATTTCTTCGAGCTTTGGGATTTAAATTATGAGTATTCTTCGGGTGAATGGTTTACCACAAATTGATAACTCTATAGTGAGTTATGAAATTCATACTTATAATCCATATAGCAACAGTTTCAATGAAAATGATGAAATACGTATACCCATACATCAGCAAGATTTGTACGTATTACCTTCAGCCAGCTACATTTACATTGAAGGTCGAGCCACTGTGGCTTCGAAAGATGCAGCAGGAAAACTAACACGAAAGATTGTTAATTTTACAAATAATCATATATCATTCCTATTTCAAGACATTCGATATGAAATTAACGGTGTTGAGATAGACCGCATAAAAAATGCAGGTATTACTACCACTCTAAAATCATATCTGTCTATGAGCGAGGGGGAAAGTAAGGCTGCTGCTATTTGGGGTTGGAATTTAAAGGGGGTTAAAGATAATGATGGTATTTTTAGTGCCCTTATACCGCTGAATAAAGTTTTAGGATTCGCGGAAGATTATAATAAAATTATGATTAACTGTAAACATGAACTTATACTCAATAGAAGCAGTTCGAATGTCAACAGTGTTACACTTGATAATAATAATGATTCCATTGAAGTAAATATAGAGAGACTGCAATGGCGTGTGCCTCATATAAAAGTTTCAGATCGGGAAAGATTAACTTTACTTAAATATTTAGAAAAGGATCGTCCTATTCAAATAGCTTTTAGAAATTGGGACTTGTACGAATACCCTTTATTGCCTAGAACTACGAAACATTCCTGGGTTGTGAAGACTGCATCACAACTCGAAAAACCAAGGTATGTGATCTTTGGTTTGCAGACAAATAGAAAAAATATGAAAACTAGAGACTGTTCAATATTTGACCATGGTAAAATAACTAATGTTACTCTTTTTTTAAATTCTCAATATTATCCATACGAATCGGTTAGTGCAAAATTTTCTGAAGACAAATATTGTATATTATATGAAATGTTTACCCAATTTCGGCAGTCTTATTATAACACCCGGTCTGAACCGATGCTTGATTTGCGTGAATTTAAAGAAAAGGCTCCTTTATTTGTAATTGATTGCTCAAGACAGAACGAAGCCTTGAAAACTGGGGCTGTAGATGTGAGACTGGAAATAGAAAGTTCTGAAGATATACCAGAAAATACATCTGCCTATTGCTTAATCATCAACGATCGTCTGATCGAATATAAACCCTTAAGCAGTATTGTAAGGAAATTGTTATGAACGCCATAGTCGATGTGCAAGGGTTTAAGACCAAAAGTAACGAGTTTATTGTGAAAGAAATAGCAATAGCATACAGAAATCAAATTATGGTATTAGTAATCAAACCACCGTTCCCATTTTACAATCTTACAAAAAAAGAAAAATCGCAAGTATATTGGATAGAGAGAAACAGAAAAAATTTCTGGAAAGAGGGTTTTATACCATACTTAAAATTACCGCAATATATTGAACCTTATCTGAAAGATAAAAACATTTATGTAAAAGGCTGTGAAAAAGTGTCGTGGCTAAGAAACATTGTAAAACATGATAATGTATATAATTTAGAAGATAAGAACTGTCCTAGTTTACAAAAATTATTTGATGATTATGGAATATGTAGTAATATATTTAGTTGTATGTATCATTCAAATGTGTGTGCTTTAAAAAATGTAACATGTTTAAAAAAGTGGATTTATGATAAAAGTATTTTTAATTGTTTATAATTTAGAAGATAAGGGCTGCGCTGAAAAAACTATAATTTAAGTAATTTGTTAGCTCTTTATATCATAACAATATATCAGAATAAATGTTTTTTTTCTATGAGTAAATGTTTTTTGTTTTATTTCATAATAAAAACTTATTCATTACGATTCGCAGCACCACATCTTTATAAATTGAGAACACAAGATACAAAACTTCATTATTATTTTATACATACCCGTATCGAGACCTTCTTAAAAATGATTCATAATTATTTCAACTCGCGATATGAAACATATAATAAACATAAAATTCGATTATGTTCATTTCAACATTATTGGGCTACAGTAGATTTTCAAAAACGAAGATTGGTGATGGAAATGGTTGATGCAGGTTTTTTTTACTGTGGAAGTGGTTTAAACGATAAAGTTATTTGCTTTTCGTGTGGAGGTGGTATTGAAGATTGGGAGTATTACGATGATCCTTGGATGCAACATGCTATATTTTTTCCAGATTGTTTTTATTTAAATGCTGTAAAAGGAACAGATTATGTTGACTATTCAAAACGTCTATTTTTCAAAGAAACAAAAATATAAAATTATCCTAAAGTGGAACAGGATAGATTGATGAGATTGATTGTCTGCTGAATAAGCTACTAAAAAGCAATTGAGTCTACGTAACTATAAAATTACTGACAATCATTTTATGCGTCATTTGATTCCTATAATTGTAGTTCAAATGTTAAATGTTAAAAATAAATTATATAAGTTACAATGCAGGATTCAGTGAAATATACTTCTGAAGGCATTCGTAAAATTATTATTCAGGACGCTAATGGTGAGGTTATATTTGTCCATGATATTCAGCCTGCTCATAAAAAATCGAGCGCAAATTCATCAAAACATCAGGTCGAAAACACAACACAAGAAGATTTATTCTATCGAAACATGCATGATGCATTAAATTCGGGAAATATTCAAGAACTTGTCTTTAAAAGTGGTAATAGAGAGCTAACATTTCTCCCGAGTTAACGATGTGCAGATTGGTAGTGAAAAATTGAAAACGGGTTCAGCAAAGTGTCGGAACACGGACACAACTTCAATGAGGAACATAACACATGATTTAGTGATACCTGATTCAGAAGACATTATATGCTACCAGATTCTTCCGGAAGATGAAATTCCTTTGATTTAAATCAGTTTAGAAGAAATTTTAATTTCAAGCAGATGAAAATCAACTGTGTAATTTGGGATCCTGGTCACAATTCGAATACTTGAATATAGAACCTGAGTAAATGAATGAATGATATGAATTGAGAAATATTGATCGAATTACTGATTGTAAATATTGATCGATTTACTGATAGTCTAGTTCACATCAAGTGTGTAATTGGGGTTCCTGGATCTCTTCTGATCCAGGAACCCCAATTATACACTACTGACCTATGTTGGTCTAGAGGTCGCAACCTCTGCTCTTCGGTTCAATTCCCTACTAAGATAGTGTTATTGGGTCCACGCGAGTTTCTTAGAAACAAATTCGAAGAAATTTATTTACTAACTCTGCCTTCTCTTTATATCTTAGAAAGTATTTTGTAAGTTCGCAAAAACTTAGGACTTTTCAAAATAAGAAGCGATTTTCGTAATATAAATAAACGTAGTAGAAATGAAATTGTGATACCCAAATTTAGATTAACTAAAACAAGCAAGTCATTTCTTATAAACAGTATCCGCTTCTATAAAAAGTTGCTAAAGCCGGTTACAGAACTTAGAGCGATGGAATGTTCAATACCCACATAAACGTGTCTTTATCAGAAAAGCATAAGTAATATTAAGATTAAAGACTACGTCGAAGACAAGGAAGTTTTGGCAACAATTCCTTCTGCACATGTGGCTTCCCTGGTACCTCATTATCGGCATAACCATGTAAAGGTCTCAAATCTACAAATCCTAATTACAAATCGAAAAACAAAATACAATGAGTTACTAGTTACCTAGAAGGAAAATCCGGCTATCGTAATCATCATTCATCACCTACCAACATTAATCTTATTCACTAAAACTTGTTTGAAAATCCACAAAGATTATTTTTAGGATCAATACAAGTAATTATAGTAGTTTGGTGCCAACAGGCGTCAAAGACGTGAGCTTGGGAGCACATTCAAATATTATGGCGACCGATAAAAGTGTAATATTATTAGTGTAACCTTTTTGGGTGGCGTTTCGTGCGAGCTCAATCTTACTGAAGGTAAGTATTACCATTACCATAAGGTGTTATTTACCATTACCATAAGGCATAGGTTACCTGTTACATATTAGTTACTTATTAGAGAGAGGAAAAAAAAGAGAAAAAGGACCTTTGATATTTTGTATGCCTTTTAGCGGGACACAGCTCGGATCTAATCAATTTTATTACAACATCTTCTGTATGTAGGTACCCTGTGTTCACGAAATAAATTCATTTGAATTTGAATTTATATTTAATGAAGGCTGTTCATCAGGAATTATCTGTAAAAATGCATCATTCAGTGTATAAATCAAAATCATTTCTGCTTAAGAAAATCTTTTGCAATGCCATGCCGCGCCCAATGCCGCCTGATGACGCCTGTGCTCTGTCTGTATAGGTATGCATACCTATTGCATACGTACCTATTATAATGTGCAATAGGCCGCACGTCAGTGGTAAACAAACCAGCATAAGGTGGCCTCTCATCCTATTGATGCTCCGTACTACGCTAGGCCAGCCCAAGGTCATGGTCAACGTGCTATGGTTGTATGAGTACGTAAGATGTAGCAGATTTTCCTTATGAATTGCATCGATTATTAACTTAATACGTTTTAAAACCAGATAATGTTGTCTCGGCTAATGTCTGTAGGTATTCTAGAAAGATGCGCATTCCGGTTTCAAGACCCAGCACTTTTAGGACAAAAAGCGGTCACGTGGTCATTGGCGTTCATTTTATACTAACGAATTCTTCTGTTTTCTCCCTGGTTAATGATACTAGTCCAAATATTTTATTACAATATAATGTATATCTACCATTGCCATGTTCCTGTGTTTTGGTTTTTTGCCAAATTATATTTATTATAGAAAAAAAAAAATACGCTAATCACCAAAACATAGGGACAAGTATCAAAACAGAGGAACACGTTAGTGTGGAATGAACGCTGACCACCACGTGACCGCGTTGCCTCTGACCCTTTGTCTCAAAGTTTGTAACATGTCTCTAGGTATGTATTTGAAGTTACCTATATAACAAATACGAAGCACGCAGGGTGTCACACCACGAACTTCCTAACTCCGGGCTGCCACTGAGAAATTTATAATAGAAATACCCGATAACGCATTGCTCGACCTGGGAATCGAACTCAGCAGTCGCGCTTGCGACTACGGGACCAACTGGGGTAATGAGCGTTCAGAATTTGGCAAATCCCATACAGATATACGTAAAACTCTTTTAATATTTATTTAAAATGTAATATCTTCGTTTTAATATGTGTCACAGTCAAATTTAATTACGGTGAAAACTTGTTTTGGCTACAAAACCGAGTTGGACTCGCACGCAAAGGTTTCCGTTAAGAGTTCTGGCTGTAAAATATATATACTTAAGTGCACGTTAAGTTATGTTAGTTATACTCAAACTGAGTGCTTTGGCAGACGTTTGTAACATGAAAATGGCGGGAGATAAATATTTAATATTATTGTGTACTTTAAGTTATTTTTGTTTCGTGACCTGTGAGCTTAATCTAAGTGAAGGTGAGTTTTCAAATAATACTTTAGTCTTTACTACGTTTTAGGAAATTTTGCAACTCGGCTTACAATAATCCTTACAATATCTATCGATAAAATAAAACATACTTTTGATTGCCTCGACATTAAATTGTGATAAACTTTAGATGAACTAAAACAAGCAAGTCATTTCTTATAAACAGTATCCGCTTTTATATCAAGTTGCCAAAGTCAGTTATAGAACTTAGCGATGGAAAGTTCAAGACCCACATCAAACGTATCCTTACCAAAAAAGCATATTATAAATATTAAAGACTACGTTGAAGACAAGGAACTTTGGCAACAATGCCTTCTGCACATGTGGCTTCCGTGGTAACTGTTAGCGGCATAATTTAATTGTCTATTAACTGCTAACAAATTACGACGTTTATTTTTATTTTTATTGTTTTTATTCCTCCTTGACATAATCACCGCATTATTTTACATTGTATATCTACCTTTTTTTTTTGGTTGGGAAATCATCAAAATCATCAAATCATCAATCATCAATCATCATTCAAATCATCATCATCATCATCAAATCATCATTATCATTTGACTTCTCCCGGTCTGGGCAGTGCGGAAGGGCGTGACAGACTCTTACTGACTAAAACCCACCCGTGTTCCTTCAGTTGCTGGCGGGTTGGATTCCTTTGAGCCTGTCTTTATTTATAGTACCGGGTAGGTACAATTGTTTCTGCTTACCCCCAAAGTAAAGGCTTGAATATGTGTTCTTAGAAGACTTCAAAGGCCCTGACAAGGTCAATATTCAGACACGTTGTACGCAATGACATTAGAGCACAATCGTACAACACATTGCCACAGTATTACTATACCATGACATTACGAGCTGATGAACTCAAAACACAAGTTCTACTGGTTTGTGACCAGTTTTTAATAAGATCAATGATGTTGTTTTTAATAATAATTCTGCTATTGCATGGTTTTATTTTTTATTTGATATGGGTTTGCTCTTGACTCTAGTCTAGGTCGGAGATGACACAGACAAAGTCGACGATGGAGTGAGCTTACCCAGAAGAAGCCTGTTCACTCTCACTTTGAAGAGATTTGGGTTGTATGCGTTTAACACAATTATTCATCGTTTCAATAACATATACATATGAGCATATATTGATATTTCTCTGTAGGTTTGCTTATTGCAAGTGGGTGATTTCAGACTTTTAAGACAAATCTGTTTCCTCATTATGGTTAGGTAAGATAATATAAGATATATTTATTTGGTCAAACGTGTGTAATTGTGTACATATTGCAGTATAATTCCTGCAATTAGATACTTTTTGTTGTCATTTCGATTAAATTCTTTTTACGAGTCATTCGGTCAGCTTTTTTACTTTTTCGTGTTTTTTTGGATTATTCAAAAATTGACAATTGTTCTGAACATTGTCAAGAAGAAAAAAAATTAACGCATTCTGTCGTTGGAATTCCTATTGTGTGGATATTGTATTCAATAATATTTAATCTTTCTTCAAAAGTGAATTTCAAATTTTTAACCACGATATGTGAGTAGTCAGTGGATACAATCGACTGTACGTTCCCTGGAATTTCTCGTCACTTTTTTTCTTTGGTGAGTAATCCCTTTATAGGTTCCGTATTCTTGTTACTTGTGCCTTCTTCTTTAATCTAAGAAGATTTCCTTTTTCTTAGATTGTTTGAAAGGCCACCTTTTTTGGCCTTACCCTGCCATTTATTGTTCGCCTGTCTTCTTCCTTCGTCTGCCGGCCGCAGAAGTCCGAGCGAGCTTGCGGAGAGAAGCGCAGGATCGTTGCCGAGCAAGGTCGACGACACAGGTGCCTAACGGACACATCAGGTGCTAAATAAGTCATATGTGTGGCGCAATAACGCCCAAACATCAATATAATAGAAGTGTTCTGTATTATACCGTCGTGTGACATTTTAATTTTAAGGTGCTTTCCTAAATTCTCAATATCAGATCTTATTCTCTTTAAAATTTATCTTAACGAAATTATGTAAAGAAAAACCTTAATCTTGAGCTTATTTGTGTTAAATAATTTATAGAGCGGCACGAATTTCGTACGATTGCAATCGAATTTAAATTCGTCTATATACTTAGATACCTAAATATTTGGAAACATCCATAAGTTTTTTCTCCGAAAATCTTCTTGTGATATATTTTTTTTGGTAGTGTTTTACAATTTCCAACGACTGAATATTTACATTTTTTGACTTATTTCTTATTTATTTCGGATGTTCTTTTTAATAATAAATTTTACGCATATTGCAGCGTAGAGCTGACTGCTAAAACGCCGGGGACTCGAACCCCGGCGTGAGGTAGCTAAAAATTTAAATACGATTGCAATCAAATTTAAATTCGTCTATATACTTAAATTCCTAAAAATTTGGAAACATCCATAAGTTTTTTCTCCGAAAATCTTCGTGATATATATTTTTTCGTTGCCTTTTACAATTTCCAACGACTGAATATTTACATTTTTTGACTTATTTCTTATTTATTTCGGATGTTCTTTTTAATAATAAATTTTACGTGTACCAGCTTTGTGAGTTTGATTTTTAGCTACCTCACGTCGGGGTTCGAGTCCCCGGCGTGTTGGCAGTCAGCTCTACGCTGCAATATACAAGAATAAAATGCACGCAGGATAACATACGAAAATAAAGCATCAGACATGTTTGCCACTTATGTACGGCGTGCATATATTATGAATAATAATGTTTTTAATTTTTAATTTCAAGTCAAAATATAATTTTACGTGAATTAACTAACAGTAATAAATTATAAATGCCAATAGTAAAAAAAACAATAAAATAATATCAGTAAAATAGTGCATACAAACTATGTCAAAATAAATGCTTCTGACAGAAATTCATTAATAATATTATTTTTAAGCTTTGTTAATTAGATACCGTCAAACGGGGTGAAAAGGAATGCAGGGGTTAATCGGAACGAAACTTTAAAATTGATTTTAACATTGAAATAATATATTTTTTTGCCAACAAGGGCACTTAATCGTTAATTATAAAACAGCTAGCAGAGTCCTTTTTGGCAACAAACTATATTATTGCAATTTTAAAATCCTGTTTAAAGTTTCGTCTCGATTCAACCCTGCCTCCCTATTCACACCGTTTGACGGTACAACTTTAGTTGTTTCATTAATGTACATTATTAAGCTCCCTCGAACTTTTGGGTAACTTATTATAAATAATGGGATCCATGTAAAAAACATTTTGCCCATAAGTGCAGTCCTATTCCTATGCAGACAGAGCTGACTTTCATCATGCTTCTTTCTGGGAAATAATAATATTACTAGAGCGCACTGTCAATACACTCCTAACCAAACATAGAAAACACCACCCAAAATCATGCATACAACGTCTTACACTGCCGCGCCAAGAAGGAGGAAGAGGATTAATAGACATACACAATTTACACAACAAACAGATACTTTCACTCAGAGCGTACTTCCATAACAAATCAGAACATTCATCACTACACAAACAGGTTACGGAAACAGATAAGAAACTTACACCACTAAACCTACAAAACAGGAATACGCAAATAAATGAACACATTGTAAGTACACAACAAAAAATTGCAGCATGGTCTGCAAAAGCCCTACACGGAAGACACCGAGCCTACCTGAGCCAGCCACACGTCGACAAAGTTAAGTCGAACGAATGGCTCAAACGAGGTGAATTGTTTCCCGAGGCCGAGGGTTTTATGCTGGCCATACAGGATCAAATAGTAGCCACTCGTAATTACAGAAAGTACGTCATAAAGGACCAACATCAACTGACTGACTTGTGCAGACATTGCAACACTGCCTCTGAAACCATACAACATATAACAGGAGCCTGTAAATCACTAGCACAAACTGATTATAAACACCGCCATGACCAAGTCGCTGCAATTATACATCAACAATTAGCTTATAAATATAAACTCGTTAACGAAACCATACCTTATTATAAATATAAACCAGAAATAATATTAGAAAGTAAGGATCAGAAAATTTACTGGGACCGAACAATAATAACAGATAAAACTATCCATTACAATAGGCCTGACATTACCGTTCACGACAAAACCAATAAAACAGTTTATCTGATAGATATAGCAATACCTAACTCACATAATATTCAAACCACCATATCCGAAAAGCTCAGTAAGTATCAAGATCTCGCCATAGAAATTAAAACCCAATGGAAAGCACAAACCGTTCATATTGTCCCCATTGTCCTTTCATCTACTGGTATAGTACCAAAATCTCTCACACAAAGCCTTAACACCCTACAGATGCCAGCTCACACACCTTAACATGCTCCAACAAGCTACCATTCTTAACACCTGTCGCATCACCCGAAAGTTCCTGACTTCTTCAACATTGTCATTCACCTTTTCTATCTAAATTTTGCCTTACATACTTGGTCCCGACCCGTATGTAAGGTTTCTTAACCTCTCTTAAATGAGAAGAAACATAAAGAACCGAAAAATAATAATAATAATAATTCCTTTATTGTCAGGCAACTGAAGCCCATAGATAAAATACACAAAATACAAAATAACAAACTAATACAGAATAAAACTGAAACTTGTGTTAATAAATATTGCTTAAAAGTATGTTAGTAGAACTTCACTAGCTAATTGCCCTTGTGCTGTCCTGTGGTATTTGCCCGCGGAAGCGACGGAACACCACGTCACGTCAATATATCTGCCATTCGCGAAAATAAATTATAATTATTTCTAACATACATTACTGTTTCCAGAATATAAATAGATGATACTCGTAATGTAAAAATTTTATAGCGAATAAAATAGGGCTTACAACTATCGGTGGATTCCAACTTAAACATGGCTCTGAGGCGGCTCTTTTGTGCTTTAAATGCAACTTCTTTATTAGTTACCCCCAAAGATAACAGCGTATCTGAGAATAGATTCAGTTAGCGCGTAATAAACAGTCTATAACACATCTATGTTGACAGTGCGTGACAGAATGTTCAAGGCGTTCGCACTACTGCTAATCCTTTTAGTCAGGGCCTCCACATGCACCTTCCAATTTAAATTTCGATCTCTTGTAAAGTCCTAGAAACTCAGTTTTACGAGTATTAACTGTTTCAGTTGTAATGACATTGTATGTTATCGCAAGTTTGGAAAAAGTCAATGCGCGTTTGCTACAATGCATAAAGTTTTATTTGAATTAATTTTTAAATTATTATTGTCTAATTACTATTCTATTGTTTCTTCTTAACCGACTTACAAAAAGGAGGAGGTTATATGTTCGGCTGTATGTATGTTTTTTGTTTTTGTGTATGTTCACCAATATCTTTGTCAATTCTGGACCGATTTTGAAAATTCTTTTTTTGTTTGAAAGGGTATGCTCTCGAAGTGGTCCCATTGTTACCAAATCAGTATCTGACGAGGGGATCCCATGAAAATCGAGGGAAATATTCAAATTTTATAGGCACACCTATTGCGATTTGGGTATTTTTTATAGTAACTCGTTCATTTGCTCTTGGAAAGCACAATTCGGTGAAGTGGAACTGATGATGAAGACCAGAGGTCGCCCACGGAACTACTCAATAATAAGCATTTCACTGGTTGCGATTCGATTACTTTAATATGGTTGCTAAGCAATTTATGCTCGTCAAGATGCACATGGTGTAATGGAGCTGATGATGGCTTCACCATCAGCTCCAGTTCTTCTGGTTTTTACCAGGAGAACTCTTCAACAATTAATGTCCCTGCATTGGGAAAAGCAATATTTTGTAAAAGGTGATGAGCAGTTGACATAAGGCTATTGTACCTTATATAAATCAATAACTGACCCACTAAAGAGTGAAAAATAAAAAACTTTTTTACAGAAAAAACTACCATCTCCCAAAAAAAAAAACACTACAAATTGAAAAATAACTTTAATTTCGAAGGTCGGTGACAAAAAACTAAAATACAGATCCAAAGACACCGATTTCCGAAATTAAAGTTATTTTGAATTTGTAGTGTTTTTTCTTTTTTTCCTAAAAATGTTTTTTTATTGTATTATTTATGTCCTCTTTATAAAAATCTCATTGATTGCACGGTATTGTTATTATACTGTCATCCGCGAACAGTATCATGTGATGTTTGATTGCCCTTGGAAAGTCATAAATATAAAGTGTAAAAAGCGGTGGTCCTAGTATACTTCCTTGTGAAACTCCGTAGATACTTACTTTCCTCCGATAGAAAATATAGGTACTTTTACCAAGTCAGTGATGTATAAGATTTACTTAGCAATACATGATGCCACCTCAAGCTTTCATTTAACTTTCTTTTAATTTTGGTTCCACTTAAAACTACTTACCTACAAAACTTAACTAAAGCCATTCTTCTTCATTATTTTCTGAGAACATTAGCGTTAAGATTATCCAGTCAGCAGATTGGTAGCATAGCTAACTGCTCAAGATGAGCCGGAAGAACGCATGTTGGCGTCATTTTTATGGAGGCCGTTTGGGCACTTCGATTGATGACCGAAAAAATGCCCCATGAACCTAGAGTTCATGGCATTAGAATTTTAGGTTCACGAGCATCATTTTTGCAGTCTAAGAACGTATGCTACTTCTAACTCAGACATTCACAGTCGACTATGTTTTATTTCAGGCTCTCCGTGTGTTACACAAGGCTTGCGAGGTACTTGTGTGAACATATTCAAGTGTAATTCGGCTGCACTGACGTATTTATATGTAAGTAATTTTATTCAAGATTTATGTTTCGTGAAAGTCAAATGAACTATGAATTCACTTAAACCATTAACTGGCACATTTGAACAATGATTGCCAAAAAGTCTTTTAGTTACTCAGAAAGCTGCCCCTAAACTGTATAATCCTAAAGAAGAAGCTAAAATAGACCAAACGCGCGGTTTCTACATCTGTTAACCGTGTTATCTTTCTAAAGGCATTACCGGCCGAGTTTAGCCGCCCCGCAATAGATGTTATAAGTATGAAGTCCCCATTGTAATTTCTCGTCTAGCATGCTTCCTAGGAAAACCGTTTGATTAATAAATTCCAGTTTTTTTAGATTCAATGTGATGTCATATTCGCTACTTTTAACATTAGGTAATTTAAATCTAATGCATTTGCTTTTATTTTTAATTTAGTATCAATATATTTACCGCAAACCAATCTTGGACTTGAACAATAGAGCTACTCACGTCGTCACGATTTTGCGACCGTCAGTCTATTTTAATGATCAATGATATGTCATCTGCAAATAACACAATCTTTGGTAGATTTTGAAGAATAACTGCCAATAAACTCCTTTATTGCCCATTGAAACAAGTTAGTCCAGAAAAAGGGTTAAATATTTCGAGAACATACTAGACAGTAGTTACGCTTCTATTCCAGGCTAATGCAGGCTATGATCCAGTAGAGTACAAGATTCCAGACCTACCAGATATCTGTTCGTATAAGGACAACGAGCCCGTTGTTTGCTGCACTGACTGCGACACAGGCGAAGAGAAGTAAGCAAATATTATGCCTTAGCCAATACTTATTTGAATAATATTCTAAAGGTTTTGATAAGTAATTTGGCCCTAAAGACATAATATCAAGCTCGACGATGGACTGCAAATCCTATCTTTGAGATCAAAAAGGATTCTTAAATCTAGTTCCAAGTTAAATTTTTTCTCAGATACCGCAACACAGCCATAGGCCCTTATGGATTTAGGGTGAATAAAGAAGGTCCAGTCGCTAGACAGAGTAAGTTGTATCGATGGTGTTGTGGTGGACATGAACTACATATTATTGTTGAGAGAGAAATCACTGGTTTTGTTTTTCAGAATGCTTTGATTACTTCCAAGGTCTACCATTCTCTTGTCGGTTCCCTGGAAACTTTATTATCGATAAGATTTGGCTTGAAGACAGAAAATGCCATAACCATACTTTAGGACACCACGGGGTGCCTGTCGCTGGGGGGGGGCGAAACGCAGAGAAATGGGAGTTCCCGCATGTGGTATGTTATTTGAAACTTTTGATTTGTGTTTTGTTTTCAGATTGCTTTGATTATTTTCAAAGTCTGCCGTCTTTGTGTCGATTCCCTGGACTTTTTTTATATAAAAAAGGATTGGCTTGAAGAAGGAGAGTGTCATAATCATACTTTTGATACTTATGCGGTGGCTTCTGCTGCAGGGGGACGAATTGCCAAAAGATGGGGGTTCACACTTTTTTTTTTTTTTTTTTTGTTGTGGGAAATCATCAAATGACCTTTCCCGCTCTGGGCGGAGCGGAAGGGCGTGTCAGACTCTTACTGACTAAAACCCACCCGTGTTCCTTCAGTTGCCTGTGCGCCAGGGCCACGGTAACTCTTTCGAACAATCCGCAGCCCCGGCAGGCATCGGCCTATCGGACCCCGTCAATTTTGCTGACATCTCTTTGAGGCGCGCGTGGAACACGACGCGCCGTCGACCCGGGCCTGGTCCTTACCGGACGGCGAGCTGCCCATTGCTCGCCGTCCGCAAGCCCGCGCCTACGGTGGCCGGGAGTCGGCAATCGACTCCTGACGCCCAGGGTGTCTCCTCCTCCTGCGGCGGCTAGGGGCGCGAGGGCGCAGAGATTGCCTCTCCCTTTCGCGCTCCGCCTCTTCCTTCGCGAGCACCATGGCCTGAACCAGGGCCGGACGCGAGAGGTCGCCACCACCGATCGCCGCCACGAGGACACGGCGGTGCTCCGCCCAAGCCGGGCAGACCTCCACCGTATGCTCCACCGTGTCCTCCGGTCGATCCACGCAATGATAACACCCGGGCGTTTCCTCCCGCCTTATCCGAAACAGGAACCTCCCGAAACAGCCATGTCCGGTGAGGACCTGCGTCAGGCGGAAGGTGAGGACGCCGTGGCGCCTCTCAAGCCACTCCTCAAAGAGGGGTCTTACCGCCGCAATTGTGGCGTGCCCTGCGCTGGGTTGCGACAGTCGCACTCTCCATGCCGCCATGAGATCCCGCCGGAGCTCTGTCCGCTGTGCCGTGATTTCTCGCGGCAGCGGAGTTACGCCCCGGCGTTTCGCCTCCTCGCACCACTCCCAAACGTGCGCGAGGACCTTTGCCTCCAGATCCCACGGAGGCAATCCGGCAAGGAGGCTCGCCGCCTCGCAGGAGACCGTGCGGTATCCCCGTACCATCCGGATGGCCATGACCCTTTGGGACGCGTTCAACCGGCGGGCTGGCCGGAGCCTCAATGAACGCGCCCACACCGGTGCCCCGTAAAGGGCCATGGACCGCACGACCCCCGCGTAGAGCCTCCGGCAGGCGGCGTTTGGCCCCCCCAGGTTGGGCAAGAGCCGCTTCAAAGCAGCCCCGGCCCGCTGCAGTCTGGGAGCCAAACGTCGGAAATGCTCGACGAAGTTCCACCGGCTGTCGAGGACGAGTCCCAGGTACTTCATCGTCGACTCGACGCCGATGTGAACCCCTCCTACCGTTATTTGGGAACCCGACAGTGGCGCGTTCCGAGGACCATGAAAACACATGGCCTCGGACTTGTGCAAGGCCACCTCGAGTCCCAATTGCCGGATCCTCTCAACGACTGTCGCAACCCCACGTGTCATTAGTTCGGCCGCCGCCTGGTGCGACCTCCCCTGCGCCAGGACCAGCGTGTCGTCAGCGTAGCACACTACGCTGACGCCGCTAGGGAGGTCGGCGCGCAGCACCCAGTCGTAACCGATGTCCCACAAATGCGGCCCCAGGACCGATCCCTGTAGGACACCGCACGACATCTCTCGCCGGTTCCATTCTCCCTGGTGACCGGGGTAAATAACCGCCCTATCCGTCAGATAGGTCTCGACTACACGACAAAGATAGGTCGGCATCCGGTGATACCGGAATGCCTCCCGGATGCAACTCCAGGGCAGGGTATTGAAGGCATTGGCGATGTCTAGAGACACCGCCAAGACGACCCCACCCCGGGCCACAGCATCCCCCGTCGTGAGGGCTCGCACGCGCATGATGGCATCCACCATGGAGCGCCCCCTGCGGAAACCAAACTGGCTGTCCGCCAAATCCGGCCCCACCCGCACCAGCTGCCCGACGAGGCGGTCTGCAATGACTCTTTCAAAGAGCTTGCCCACCTCGTCGAGCAGCACAATGGGCCGGTAAGCGGACGGAGAGTCCGCTGGGCGCCCCGGCTTCTTAATGAGGACCAGTTTCCCCGTCTTCCAACGAAGTGGGAACTGGCCCTCCTCGAAGCATGCGCTTAGGAGCCCTCTTAGTCGAGGCCAGGACCCAGGCTTTTCCAGGTAAGCCGTCGGGTCCTGGGGCGGTATTCTTGGCACTCAGCCTACGTACCGCCACTCTCAACTCTACCTCGGTCACCTCAGGAGCAACGTCGTCATCGTCGGGGTCTGTGGTCCGCAGTTGGCACCGCAGAAGGCGGAGCCATGGGCGGGGGAGTATGCTCCCCCCGCGAAGGGAACAGAGCGCTCACCACGCCCTCCACGAGCTGGGGCCGGAGACTCTGCGTCAGCGGGGTGGCCCATGGGCGGAGTTTTTCCCGCACCACCTTATATGGGCGCCCCCACGGGTCCCTGTTCAGAGTCCCCAGCGACGGGGGTTCCCACCTGTGGATGTATTCTATGAACTTATGCACCAGTTGTCTCCTTTTTATGATCAGAAATCAATCAAAGTAACCGTAATAAAAGTCAGTAAGTGTGAATCAGTAGTAAACTAGGTTATCTTCTCATTAACAAAGATTTAAATCATTAGACTTATCACATAATGTCGCAGTCGCCATGAAAACGCCATTTATGGGATGTGTGAGCCCACTCTTTGCAGTATTGACACTTTTCGCGCGGTGCACAGTGAGGGCAAATCCAACGAATGAAATCATTGATCGATAATAATTAAAAATTCAACTCTTCTCAGGCCTTACTCGGTTATGGCAATGACGTGGTGTCTGCGCAGTGGCTGTGTGGAGGCTCTGTGATCAGCGAGAGATTCATACTTACCGCAGCGCACTGCACATCTACTCGAGTGCTGTAAGGTTTCAGTCGTCACATATATCAGTTCCACTTCGGCTAGAGCTTTATAAAATACATTAATATGTTTTTAGCGGAAGCATATCATATGCCGCACTGGGGCTTCTGAAAAGGTCCGACCCTATGGAATCGTGGAAAATATACAAAATCAAGAGGATCATCATTTATCCTGAATACATGTCACCTTCCAAGTATCATGACATAGCACTCTTAGAGACAGACACCGAGTAAGTGCAAAACATTTTTAGTTTTAGATAGATTAAATTTCTGGTGTTCCACAGGGCAACGTGGTGGGTCCTTTTAAGTTTCTACCATTCCAAATAAGTTTTTATACTATGGATAAAGGTGAACACTCATTTTTGTCTAATAATTCCAGGATAGCTTTCGGCAGAGACTTACTGCCTGCATGCCTGGATGTAGGGGTAGAAAGGAAGCAGTACGCTGATGCATCCGGCTGGGGTCGTCTCGGACATAGGCAAGCTTTAGCAGATGTACTGCAAGTAGTAAGTGCAGAGTTAAAAATAAACTTGGTCTATATATTTTAATTAACGCATTACTTTTTCTTTTTACAGTAAAAGCTAATCTTTCTCCCAACAATATTATTGGGGAAAAGATTAGCTTTCACTGTCACTATAATATATCCACTATTAAAAAATTATGTCAATTCGTACCATTCTATATTTAACTTCTGTTGCGTTAGTTGCGCACAATTTAACTGCATCCCCAGAAATCTTACATTTTATGTATTTTTGCTAGATTTCCGTTACTCTAAGAAGCCCTTTTGGCCTCGCTCAGTTTTTTTTTTGTTTTATCAATGCGAAAACAAAAGAAAACAACTTTTTTACTGTTTGTTTTCCCGTGCGTGTCCCAAATAAAATATTTATCTTATTTTTTTTTATTGTTTAAATTTTCTTTTCCAGGTGAATCTGCAGGAGTTTAATGAAACAGAATGCTCGGTGACGTACAGACCACACAGACACCTCAGCCGCGGCTACGACCATGACAAGCAGATGTGTTACGGATCCCATTTTGAAGTAGTGGACACTTGCGAGGTGAGAAAGTCATAGAAAAGCTCCTAAGGAAACATACCAATCTCGTACGTACGCACAGTGTTTTAAAGAAGCCCATTTTTCGGACATCGCATTTTTAGGAATAATAATTTGGATGCAAGATTTCGTATCCCCATTAAGCTATAGAGCTACGTCTAGTTTAGAAGTGCTTTAGAATCTTTGAAAATCGCAAAATTTTCATCCATACTTATCTAGGTAGAAAAAAAATGTTTTCTTAAGAAAACATTTTTATTTTCTTTTTCTTCTTTTTTTGTTCCTAGATATTTTTTAAAAATTATCAAAAAAAATATTAGTAAAAATTGTCTAAGAAGCATCGATGGCGTCTCTTATGCTGTATAATTTAGAGCATAAATGACCCTTTTGTCTTTGTTAGATCCAGACATACGAGATGTTGGTTTTTAGTTTTTAGATTCCATAGAATTGGAATGATACATTTTTGTGGTGTGTACGGAAAGTGAAGAGCATAACTTATCCCAATACGGCGGATTTTTCGAGAAAAATAATAAAAACTAATAACAAAAAAACTCGTATATATCTGGATTTAGCCAAGATACGAAAGTCATTTTGTGCTCTGAAATATGCAGAACAATAGACACCGTCGATGCTTCTAAAGTTCTCACATCATTTTTGCGTACCATGCTTAGTGTTTAAGAGTAATATTTTTGCTCTAATCATACGGATGAAAATTAGAGGATTTTTCGCTATTTTTTCAACAAAACCTAAACATGCTAGCTGAATGGGGATACGAAATCTTGCGTTTAATTGAGTATATCTATCAGGTTTAAATAAAAATGCGATGTCCGAAAAATGGGCTTCTTAAAACACTGTGCGTACGTACGAGTATACAGGGTGTTAAAGAAATTGCGTGGCATAGCTTAGGGGTAGGTACAGTATCGGATAAAGGAACCCAGGAAAAAAATAAAATAAAATAAAAACATAATAAATTATTGTAAGATCAACCTAATCTAGTACCTTCTAACTTAAAATAGCTATCGTTTAGAATTAAAATGATTTTGTTTAAGATACCCACTCGTTCTTCTACTGCTGCTGAATACCTACTAGTTAAACAAGATTTTTTCATTTGTAGGTTTTAATTTTGAAGGAGATAAGCACGCTAAAGTGGGAAGAAGAAATACTTGGAATTGTAATTTACGTACTTCTCCTTAAGTTACCTCTCCTTCACCCGGCGTTATCGAAGTGTTCGGGCTTAGGTATTTCATTGCGTTCGATAGTAGGTAGGTAACTCTAGGAAATTATTAATTAGCATTCAAACAAAATAAAAACTTATTTTAAGTAGTTTTTTAATCAATTCTAAACGACTGCTATTTAATTAGTAGGTTCATCTTATGATAATTTTCGGTTTTTTTAACCTTTTTTTAACGGTATTTTATTTTATTTTTTACGGGATCTTTTATCGATATTGAACTCACCCAGAGGCTGTGCACGCAATTTCTTTAACATTCTGTATGTTCATGTTATTTCAAGCGTAGGTAAGCTATTGCTGCCCTCTCAGCGAGATGTTCTCACTCGTCAATTTAATTACAGAATCTGTAGATTATCATTTACAGAGTAGTTTCTAACCGTCATCAAAAAAATGGATGTTGGTACACGGCTATATGGATCTTTTGGCGCGCGAATGACGTTGACAGGGCTCTGTGGGTAAAAATTTCTGTAGTGTGCGTTTGTGCTTAATAGATAAGTAGATAAGCACAAAAAAAAGGCCCAAACACATAAAGCGCTACAAGGTTCATTTGGCGCGTGGCCAAAATCAGCACTAACGCCGCCATCTTGTTTTTTCAATACATTTAAAAACACTCAATTGACCGATCACCATGACAGTAGGCATAGGGTGCTTGGATAGGAGGAGGTGGAGCGCGTGAGGGAGAGGCAATCGCTTCGCCCTCGCGGCCCTAGTCGCCGCAGGAGGAGACACCCTGGGCGTCGGGAGTCGATTGCCGACTCCCGGCCACCGTAGGCGTGGGCTTGCGGACGGCGAGCAATGGGCAGCTCGCCGTCCGGTAAAGACCAGGCCCGGGTCGACGGCGCGTTGTGTTCCACGCGCGCCTCAAAGAGATGTCAGCACCATTGACGAGGTCCGATAGGGCCGATGCCTGCCGGGGTCGCGGATTGTTCGAAAGAGTTACCGTGGCCCTGGCGCACAGGCAACTGAAGGAACACGGGTGGGTTTTAGTCAGTAAGAGTCTGACTCGCCCTTCCGCTCCGCCCAGAGCGGGAGCGGTCAATTGATAATTTCCAACCCAAAAAAAAAAGCGTGCTTGGATCTTTTCATAAATCCATTCATAAATCATAAATCATTTATTTATTACAAACATGGGTAAGAGATATATAGATATTTTTTTTGGCGCCTGAATGTCGTTGACAGGGTTAGTAAACATCGTAACTATTTGTGAAATTATCACAGAAATTGAATTGACAAAACAAGTTGGTAGCTCGCGGGCGGAACCGCGGGCAAAAGCTAGTACTAAATAATCCTTCTTTGCACTCGGACAAAAAATACGATCCGTTTTGTATGTAATAGGCAAGTATATCAGTTTGGAATTCTATTTCCCGAGTAGGTTGATGCGAGCATGAATCTTTACGATTTAGTCGTACTCATCAGCCTATGTTTTGTTCCACTGCTGGAAAAAGGCTTCCCTCTTACCAGTAGCGTATAATGGTAGAATGAGGATTAAAAACTGCCACCTGCTCACGTCAGATAACGCTTCTATAACTAGTCCAAGAGTTTTAGAACTAGCTGTCACTATCCCTATATTTTTTTAAGCAAGCGAATTCACGCTTATTTAAAATGCCCCGTTGCTCTGTTGATTATAAAATTACGGGGCCCATGTATTTCCCAAAACTGAAAACGAAAGACGAAAACTGTGGAAGAACGCTCTCCGAAGAAAAAATGGCAACCTGATCATTCGTCGAGACTGTGTGCTATGCAGTGCTATACATTTTATAGTTGAAGACTTTTATGGGAAAAATACGTAAACTAGTTATGTTATTTTTCATAAAATAGGGAACCTTGTCTGTTTTAATTACAAGTACTTGTAGTATAAGTACAGTACATTAAGGGTGTGTGTGTGTGTGTTTAACTTATCATGTAAGATACGTGCTAAAACTTTGGAAACAGAGCTGCAATTTGCAAAAAAACCAAAGTAAATTTGAATTTGGCGGGCTTCAGCTGAGGATTCACCTCAATGAAAGTAACGATACAACGTTACAGTACATTAATTATAATCAAATTTGAAGATGAATTACCCGGATTAAAACTACTATTCTTACCTAATACTACAATTAAGTAATGACAGCTAAATTAATTATGTTGATAAATGTGATCGCATATTTGCAAAATAATATAGCAACCGTCGATGATTTTTCCTAAAATTCTAACAATTACCGGACCGAAATGGAGCGGAATAGTAGCTTGAAAGGAAAAATTGAGCTGTTACTGAAAGTATTATTTTGTCATCCCACAGGGTGATAGCGGTGGCCCTCTCCAAGTTAGCAATTCTGAATGCCTGTACCACGTCGTGGGAGTGACGTCATACGGCAAGGGCTGCGGCATCCTCGGCTCAGCGGGCATGTACACCAGGGTGTCGTACTACGTGCCGTGGATCGAGAGCGTTGTGTGGCCTGAAGAAACTGAAGCAAGAAGGAAGAAAGACAAACTGTGGCTAGATAAATGGTTAAGTTAAGAAAAAGAGAAGTACAGTAGACCGCATGTCAGTGATAACACTTCTACCTTGAGCTGGCCTAGAGTAGTACGAAGTTACCCTTAACCAAGACCCTGACCATAGAACAAGGCGCCAGCTTATACTGGATTTGTTACCACTGACGTGCGGCCCACCTTATTATTACTGTACAAGTACACTAAGATTAACGTTTAATAAATCAGGAGGATCTTAATACTTACATATTGTCTTTTCAATCAATCTGCCTAGCTTTTTCCCAACTACGTTGGGGTCGGCTTCCAGTCTAACCGAATGCAGCTGAATACCAGTATTTTACATGGAGTGACTGCCTATCTGACCTCCACAATCCACTATCTGGGTAATACGGTACTCCTTCATAAGACTGGTTGTCAGACTTTCGGGCTTCTGACTACCCGTAACGACTGTCGAGGATCTACGAATGACAGCCGGGACCAATGGCTGAACGTGCTTCCCGAGGCACGGAGGCACTCTTCAACATTGGCTCAGTGTACTTCGAGTTCTCGGGGTACTCCGATTGCCTACAGCGTGATACACTCTATTTGTAAACTTATTTCTAAGACACACAAACATAAACACAACAAAAATACACAACACACAATATTGTACTGCAATGGATACCGGCTCGTGTTGAGTTGGAAGATAATGAAGTAGTGGATAAATTAACGAAGGATGCTTGTGATGATAGGTAGGTTTGTCCACACTTTCCTATACACAGTGATTATTTGTGTTTAGTTAAAAAAGAATGCACTAAAATGTGGCACGATCACTTCGATCAGAGGTCACTGAGCAAGGGAATCTGGTATCGGACGATACAGCCCACACTTTCTCGTTGTTCATTGTTCGATCAGGCAAATATGAGTCATCCGGAAATTGTAATGGCTCTTCGGCTGCGATCGGGACACATTCCAATGAACAGATTTGCGTTTCTCATGGGTAAAATGGCTTCACCAAATTGTCCAGAGTGCAGTATAGTGGAAGACACCATATCCTGATGGAATCTGTCCGGAACGAAGCCGAAAGAATCACATTGTTATACAAGTCACTGGATGTTGGAAGCTGTAACGGCATTCTTGCGCCCCCATTATCAAAGGGCGCACCTTTGATAATGGGGACTCAAGAATGCCGTTAGCAAAAATAGGATTTAGATTATAAGCAATTACCAACGAACGTGGATCAGTTTATGATTAAACCGTTCATAAATAAAATAGAATTTAAAGAAAAGATTTACTTAGTAATATATGACGCCATCTCAAGCTTTCGCTTCGGATAACTTTTGTCTCCACTTAAAACTACCTACCTCCAAAACATGACTAAAGCTAAAATCACAAGCACAAACCTAGTGACACCAATGCTAATTTCGTCTCTAACGAAAGATGGAACGATGAATATATTGAATTGCAATACCTAGTACAAGTATTTGGTACAATAGTAATTATAAAAATAAAAACAACATCCTTAATTAGGAATCTTATTGAAAATTGGTCACAAACCAGTCAAACTTGCCTTTTGAGTTACGTCCGTGCTTACAACTTGATATGTCTTAATTTTGACCTTGTCAGGTCTTCAAGAACTCTATTAACAACACACATTCACGCTCGTTATACTGATGGGGATAAGCAAAAATATAGTAGGTACCTACAACAAAGACGGGCTCGGAGGAATCCGATTTTCTTATTGTGACTAAAAGAGTGCTGAATATAAATGTTGACGGATGGAGAGGGAGAGGAAGGCGAAAGAAAAGATGGACGGATTGTGTGAGGAATGATATGAACGAGGAAGGAGTGAATGATAACGTGACAGTTGACAGGGAAGAATGGGAGAAGAAAATATGTTGCGCCCACCCCAAGTTACATGGGACTGGGGCCGGAAGATGATGGTGGTGTATGTTTCCTGTCAGTTAGTCACAGAACTGTTTTATATAATGAGCACCAAAATTTTCGAAAGGGTTGACTGAGAAATACATCACCCACATTTTGCCAGCTATCATCAAGTCTCATGTAATATATAGAAAGTGAACCCGTTGTCATCAACTGGGGTCAAATTTGGAGTCTGGGCTTGCTAAGCCTTAAAAAAAAATCCCAACCTGGGAACCTGGGAATCAAACCTAGAACCTTAAGCTCAGCAATTTCGCTTACAACCAGTAAAATAACGAGGCTATTACGTTTGCGGTGAGATTTAGGTATTGTGCGCGGGATCATTATTAATTACGAGACGCGTTCGAGGTGAGCATTGGTCGCTGAGGAAGGGAGTAAGGACTGACCTGGAATACCGGTGTGAGCAGTTTCGCTGGCTCCACGTGGCTTCATTAGTCGGTGCTTTCTTCAGCACGACACCACGGCCCCTCACTTACGATTAATGTTCACTCAAAGTTAATAGGTTGCAGTATTAGCAGCCCTACATTATAGCGGTAATAAAAGTTCCAGAAATTGCGCGCGCGCGCATTTAATCATGAGTATGTGATTTCAGGGCTGTTCTGATGCGAAGTGTCATCTCTAGTGTCCTTCATAGAAATATGTCGATTATATGGGAGGGAAAGGGGATAGACATAGGAAGCGACTGAAATGCCCTCATAATGACAATTTTAAACATTTTATAGGATCATGAATTTGAGTACGAGGCTTTTTTTACTATAAGACTGAAATTATTTTATTTTACAGTTTTTGGCGTCAACATGCTCCGCCGCCTTGTGAATACGTAGGGTTCTCAAGCAAAAAGTAAACTGAACGAATATTTAATATTATAAGTAATTACTTAATTATGGGTTAAAGTTAAACAACTATTATTGAAACGATTATGTTTTATTTAGTTGTTATTAGGTTATTCTTTTATTGAGATGGTAATGGAAACAATTTTACTGTAGTTCTTTTAAAATTACCGGTAGCCGTTTTGACTAAAGTGACGCAAAAAGTACCGTCTTTACCGGAATATACTTTTATTATTATGCCCATTGGCCAGCGTAACGAAGGAATATCATCTTGATAAATTAAAACTACTGTACCGAGCTTTATATTATCTACCTACGTTAGCCATTTCTGTCTAACCTGAAAAATGTGTAAGTATTCTACACGCGGTCATTTCCAGTAGCTACACATCATCTGGTGTAGTAATTAATTCCGACGGTTACTAAAAGACTTCGCTTAGCTTTCTCAATCAGGAACATTCTCGATGGGCAGAGAAGTTAAAGGTGTAAGCCATAATAAAATGAGTGTGTGTAAGTGGTTCCAAATACAACTTCTCAGAAAAAAACACAGAGTGGTCTCGGGATAAGAACTGCCTCAATTTGAGTGAGAACAATCAGAAGTTCTTCATAAGTGAGAATTTGGGAACGAATGATGCGGTATAAATGTATTTTAATAGATTTTATGTTAGACTCCCGTATTCTCCCAAAATGCGGAGCGCAGGGTGGAATCATTTTTCATTCAATGCGGTAGCATTCGGCCAGTAGGTTTTGTGATTGAACTTTACCTCCAACAAAATTGGTTCCATTATCGGAATATAAACACAAAACAGGTCCACGGTGGGAAGGAAATCTTTTAAAAGCGGAAATGAATGTATCAGAAAACACATCAGTAACCAGTTCAATGTGAACGTCTTTAGTAACAAGGCATATAAATACGTATATACAAGCCTTTTGACTTCTTTGACCGCGACGTCTACATAAAGTTACTTTATTGGGCCAGCATAGTCTTCACCCGTATGCACAAACGCCTTGGTCTCATGTACGTGGCAAACAGGCAGGTCAGCCATTTTAAGACTAAGGTTTGAAGGAGAATTTTTTAAACAAAAATTACAAGCGTGTAACCTTTTTCTAATGGACACTTCTAGACAAGAGTATAGACATAATACTTCTGACGCAATAGCGAATTCAGAAGGTTGGTTCCAGTATGACAATGAACGCGGTAAAAATAATTAATTAAAACATGAGTAATGTTAACATGACTATGTAATAGAGCGCGGTGCTTAGCTTCATAAGGAAGGTTTGCATTAGATAATCTACCTCCGATTCTAATAATTTTCTTGTCGTCGATAAAGAGATCCAGAAGATCGAGACGTTTAAGTAGCAGTAGCAGTAGATTAACCTATGCCGTATGGTAATGGTAAATAATACCTTATGGTAATGGTAATACTTACCTTCAGTAAGATTGAACTCGCACGAAACGCCCCACAAAAAGGTAAATGCACACAGTAATAATATTACACTTTTATTGTCCGCCATAATGTTTGAATGTGCTCTCAAGCTCGCTTCTTTGGCGCTTGTTGGCACCAAACTGCCATTAGTACTTGTTTTGATCCTAAAAATAATCTTTGTGAATTTTCAAACAAGTTTTAGTGAATAAAATTAATGTTGGTAGGTGTTGAATAATGATTACGATACCCGGATTTTCCCTCTAGTTCATTAGAAACTCATTTTATGGTAGGTTCATAATCCATAAAAATGTCACTTTCGTTCAGATTAAGCTCGCACAAAACACTACACAAACAGCTAAGCGTTAAACACACGAATATTATTTACTTATTAACCGACATGTCTTGCGCGGTGTCCTGTCATTTCACCAAAAATTAATTTACATAGCTTTACTTGACAAGCAACGATTGGCAAAAACATGATTTATCATTTCATAATTATACAACAACAAGCTCGCCAAATAATTCATTTAGGAAAATAATCAATAATAATAAAATAATAATAATAATCCGATAAACTTTTTTTTAATAACGTATTATTTACCACCATTTACCATTTACCATTGTATACCATGTTTTACGCAAATAAATTATTTTATTATATTATTGGGGTCTCGGGACACGATAGTATAGAGGTATGAGGAACAGGGTGTAAAGCTCACTCATACCTACATAGAAAAGGGAGGATCCTCCGACCAGACGGGTGTTGTGTCTGGTGGGCAACTGCCCGACGATTGATGTCGGGATGTTGTATATATGCTAGTTGCGCGGTAAACTCTGCTTGCGCGATGCCGGATTTTGCGTGACGTCAGTCTGACGCGTAGCTCGCATGTGGCGTTGTAGATGCCGCTACATCATTCCCCCCCGGAGACCGGAGGTCGATAGTGGGCTGAGTCTTGTATCTTGCGATGCTTGCCAGGGCCAGGTGAGGTTCCAGTGAGTCGGAACCGGAAATGTTTTTGGTGGGTAATATATTTATCGTACGGAACCCTCTCCATGCGAGTTCAACTCACCCTTCTCCGGTTTTTTCTAAATATATTAGTAAAAAAAATCTTGAATGCCACGTTTCATTGGGTCTTTGTATTTGTTATTTAAATGAGATACAGCCGTGTGACAGACGGACGGACAGCGGAGCCTTAGTAATAAGGTCTCGTTGGTACGGAATTATTTTTTCCTCTTGGAGAAATCCTCATGGATACCCTCCGTCGGTATAGAAAGGAGGGTTATGTCGGACTCCTACCGACTAAAACGCCACTATTCCTTCTACTGTCATAAGTCCCCCGACTTATGGTAGTAGAAGCAACAGTGGAGCCGGGGAGATACTTGTACATTCGCCGCTCCCCCGACTGGTGGCACGGAACCCTAAAAATCAGTAAATACCAGTCAAACTGATACCCGTTTATGTGAGTAGGTACCTATCTTACTAAAAATTTCATAGAAACCTATTGCAAAGGAGGTTTTTACAAAATACATTTTTGGAGTGATTCTAGATACAGGTATACCGGTTAAGAGTTCTGACTGTAACTTATATATTTAGGTACTCGATATGTTATGTTAGTTATATTCAAACTGAGTGCTTTGGCGGAAGTTTGTAACTTATTCTAAATATCGAAAATAGCAGGTGATAAATATTTAATATTATTGTCTACTTTTAGTTTGTTTTGTTTCGTGACCTGTGAGCTTAATTTAAGTGAAGGTGAGTTTTCAAAGAATACTTTAGTCTTTACTACGGTTAAGGAAATGTTGCAACTCGGCTTACAATAATCATTATAATATCTATCGATAAAATGAAACAGACTTTTGATTGCCGATTTAGTTTAGTGGTTACAAGCGAAATCGCTGATCTTAGGGTTTCTAAGTTTGATTTCCAGGCTTCCATGAAAAAATAAATACACGTAGTAGACATGAAATTGTGATAAACAAAGGGCGATGAGCAGCCGACTATAGACTCTGTCCCTAATAACTTTTTTCGTTCCAAATTACAATTTTTTTGTTCATTTGGCTCATATCTTTTACTACGGGCTACAAACGAACAAACCGTTTGTTTCAAGTGTTAAATATACACATATATATATATAAATATATATATTTGTAAATATATATATATATTTGTTTCAAGTGTATAGGGTTTCCTGAAAAAAATCACCTTCCAGTTTCATTTATCTAAAGAAAATATGTTTGTTTTCTATTTTCGTCACAATAAAAGAGATAAAACATGATAATTGCCGACTTATATAATAAAGAACATTAAACAACAAAATATCGCGCCTATATTCCACGAAGGAGAAAGCTGAAGTGTGTGGAATATTCTCGTTTCGCAATTTATGTCACATGATATTTCGCGATGTAATCTATTCTATTCATTTTACTTACATAACATCACACTAGTATTCCTCATAGGGAGGGGTAGCAGAGGTACACCTCTATAATAGGTTGCTACAAAGGTAGGTACTGCGTTGTATTTTTCTTCCAAATGAACGAGATCAAAAATAATGATATAATCAAACTTAAAACATAACATATACCATTACGCCTGCAATCCTCATGTGAGTAGGCAGAGATATATAAGACACCCAGACTTTTCGCACGTTACCTAGGTATTTAATGATTCCTCACATAGACGTGGAATACATAACATCATACCAGAGTTCCCGGAGGGGTAGGCAGAGGTAAGTACACCGCTATATAGGTAGCTACATAGGCAGGTACTGAATTGTATTTCTCGTCAAAATGAAAGAAATCAAAATCAAAATATTTTATTTCACATAAACCTACATGGGCACTTCTGAAACGTCAGAAGTTAGGTGCACGGCTCCAATTAGTCGTTTCCTATGGAGAGGAGCCGGCAAGAAACTCCACGGTTACTCTTTTAAAAATAATTGGCTTTTACAATGTTTTTAAATTACAGTGTTAATAACAAAATAGAAAAAGGTCTACTAATCTATAGTCTACAAGTTAGGCCTACAACGTTCTCACATTCACAAAATATAAAATAATCTATATAATAGATAAATTCTATCCTACTAATATTATAAATGTGAAAGATTGTGAGGGTGGATGGATGGATGGATGGATGGATGTCTGGCACTCTTTCACGCAAAAACTACATAGCGGATTTGGATGAAATTTGGCACACAGATAGACCATGACCTGGGTAAGAATATAGGCTACTTTTCATCCTGGATCGCAGACGAAGTCGCGAGCAACAGGTAGTAAAATAATAATAATAAAACCCTATTTAAACCAAATGACATGACTGCCATTACAACTTTAGCAAATCTGAATTAAAATCCTGTCTACAATAGCCATTAGTAAAGAGTTGAAATAAGAATTGGATGTATATAATGTCAAATAATGAAAAGATTATGTCAAAGAAGAAAGTAAAAAGAAAAGTTTTTGAAATAAACGTCGTAATTTGGGAGCAGTTAACAGACATTTACATAGTGATGCCGTTAATGAGGTACCAGGGAAGTCACATGTGCAGTTAATCATTGCCAAACTTCCTTGTCTTCAACGTAGTCTTTAACCTTATAATAATTATGTTTTTTTGATAAGGATACGTTTGATGTGGGGATTGAACTTTCCATCGCTAAGTTCTGTAACTGACCTTAGCAACTTGTAATAAAAGCGGATACTATTTATAAGAAATGACTTACTTGTTTTAGGTAATCTTTTAGGTATCACAATTTCATTTTTACTAAGTACGTATATATCATGGAAATCGCTTCTTATTTTGAAAAGTCATAAACAAAATAGGTAGAAATAAACAAAATAAACGACAAAATAGGTGAGGGGCTCGTGGCTAAGTATTAACAGCCGCACGGGTCGATGGGTCAGGTTAAGCTACGCTTGCCGAGGTTGGTCCGTGGATGGGTGACCATCTTTACATACCCACACCCCTCCGTGCCTTGGAAAGCACGTTAAGCTGTTGGTCTCAGCTGTCATTCGTAGATCTTTGACAGTCGTTACGGGTAGTCAGAAACCCGAAAATCTGACAACCGGTCTTACCAAGAAGTATCGTATTACCCAGACAGTGGGTTGTGGAGGTCAGATAGGCAGTCGCTCCATGTAAAATAGTGGTATTCAGCTGCATCCGGTTAGACTGGAAGCCGACCCCAACATAATTAGGAAAAGGCTAGGTAGATTGATTGAAAAGACAATATAAGTAAGTTGTAAGATCCTCCTGGTTTATAAACGTCAACCTTGGTGTACAGTAAAAGTAAGGTGGGCCGCACGTCAGTGGTAACAAATCCAGTATAAGCTGGCCCCTTGTTCTATTGAAACTTCGTACTACGCTAGGCCAGCTCCAGGTAGAAGTGTTACCACTGACATGCGGTCTACTGTACTTCTGTTTTTCTTAACTTAACCATCTATCTAGCCACAGATTGTTTCTTCCTTCTTGCTTCAGTTTCTTCAGGCCATACAACACTCTCGATCCAGGGCACGTAGTACGACACCCTGGTGTACATGCCCGCTGAACTGAGGATGGCACAGTCCTTGCCGTTTGACGTCACTCCCACGACGTGATACAGGCAGTTAGAATTATTAACTTGGAGAGGACCACCGCTATCACCCTGTAGGATGACAAAAAAATACTTGCAGTAACTTCCATTTTTCCTTTCAAGCTCATCTATAGCACTCCATTAAAGAAAGAAAAAATAATGTTTTTTGCAATTACATAAAACGCTTTTACACTCATGAGTTGGAGATCACGTTTTAAGCAAGAGGATGCTTGTATTAGGTGACTCCGTCCTCTACTTAACATTATAACGGTTATGCATGGTAATGCTCGACGAAGTTCCACCGGCTGTCGTGGACGAGTCCCAGGTACTTCATCGTCGACTCGACGCCGATGTGAACCCCTCCTGCCGTTATTTGGGAACCCGACAGTGGCGCGTTCCGAGGACCATGAAAACACATGGCCTCGGACTTGTGCAAGGCCACCTCGAGTCCCAATTGCCGGATCCTCTCAACGACTGTGGCAACCCCACGTGTCATTAATTCGGCCGCCGCCTGGTGCGACCTCCCCTGCGCAAGGACCAGAGTGTCGTCAGCGTAGCACACTACGCTGACGCCGCTAGGGAGGTCGGCGCGCAGCACCCAGTCGTAACCGATGTCCCACAGATGCGGCCCCAGGACCGATCCCTGTGGGACACCGCACGACATCTCTCGCCGGTTCCATTCTCCCTGGTGACCGGGGTAGATAACCGCCCTATCCGTCAAATAGGCCTCGACTACACGACAGAGGTAGGTCGGCATCCGGTGATACCGGAGTGCCTCCCAGATGAAACTCCAGGGCAGGGTATTGAAGGCGTTGGCGATGTCTAGAGACACCGCCAAGACGACCCCACCCCGGGCCACAGCATCCCCCGTCGTGAGGGCTCGCACGCGCATGATGGCGTCCACCGTGGAGCGCCCCCTGCGGAAACCAAACTGGCTGTCCGCCAAATCCGGCCCCACCCGCACCAGCTGCCCGACGAGGCGGTCTGCATTGACTCTTTCAAAGAGCTTGCCCACCTCGTCGAGCAGCACAATGGGCCGGTAAGCGGACGGAGAGTCCGCTGGGCGCCCCGGCTTCTTAATGAGGACCAGTTTCCCCGTCTTCCAACGAAGTGGGAACTGGCCCTCCTCCAAGCATGCGCTTAGGAGTCCTCTTAGTCGAGGCACGAGAGCCTCCGAGGCCAGGACCCAGGCTTTTCCAGGTAAGCCGTCGGGTCCTGGGGCGGTATTCTTGGCACTCAGCCTACGTACCGCCACTCTCAACTCTACCTCGGTCACCTCAGGAGCAACGTCGTCATCGTCGGTTGGGTGGTCCACAGTTGGCACCGCAGGAGGCGGAGCCATTGGCGGGGGAGTATGCTCTCCCCGCGAAGGGAACAGAGCGCTCATCACGCCCTCCACGAGCTGGGGCCGGAGACTCTGCGTCAGCGGGGGAGCCCATGGGCGGAGTTTCTCCCGCACCACCTTATATGGGCGTCCCCACGGGTCTCTGTTGAGATTCTCCAGCGACTCCTCACGGGCCAGTCCCCTGGCCCGCAAGATCTCCGCTCGGAGGGCAATCTTCGCCGCTCTGTAACCCTCGTACAGCTCCGCCTGAATGGCTTCCGTATTCGGAGGGCGGATACGGAGCCTGCGATGCCTGGTGTACAGGCGTCGCGCAGCAACTCAGGATAGAATTTGGTGTGGACAAATGTGCAGTCATGCATGTAAAGCGAGGGGGAATTATGGAATCGGTGGGTATCCGACTTTCGGATTTTATACACCTTAGATCCCTCTCCTCAACCGAAACCTACAAGTATTTGGGTATGTCAGAAGCATTAGGCATCAATGCTGCTGACATGAAACAATCGTTGAGGGAGCGCTTCTTTGGCCGCCTGAATAAAGTGTTAAATAGTCTTTTATCAGGCGGAAACCAGGTGCGTGCCTTGAACGGTTGGGTCATGCCGGTTTTGATGTATACTTTTGGCATACTCAAATGGACTCAGACGGAACTTGATGCTCTGGATAGGAAGGTCTGTAAATTGCTGACGGCATATCGGATGCATCACCCACGGGCATCAGTCATGAGACTGTACATCCCGCGGAAGTGTGGGGGTCGAGGTTTCTTAAATGCTAAAACCCTCCACAACCGCGAGATTGGACAAGGGCATCACCCCGCTCTTCTTGGCAAAAGAGAACTGGCGCAAACCTGCAGTACTAGACACTAACGATCGTAAGGAACCATGGCAAGGCAAAGAGCTTCACGAACGCTTTTTCCGGACCCTCCATGGACCCAATGTAGACTTTTTGGCGTCTGTATCCTGGTTGCGTTTCGGTGACCTCTTCGGGGAAACCAAAGGTTTTGTCTGTGCGATTATGGATGAAGTTATCATGACGAATAATTATCGGAAATACATTGTCAAGGACGGTACGGTTGACATCTGTCATGCATGCCACCGTCCCGATGAATCAATCCGACATATAGTTTTCGGTTGTTCTCGTCTTGCTAACGATGAGTACTTGCACAGACACAATCTACTACACTCTACAATCTACTACACAGGCTAGGATTATCCACCAGCAACTTGCCTTGCAGTACAACCTTGTGGAGTCCGAAGTACGATGCTACAGGTATGTGACTGACCCAGTTCTCGAAAATGGTCACACCACATTGTACTGGGATCGATCTATCACCACTGACAGGACTATTGTAGCCAATAAGCCTGATATTGTGATGACAGATCGACGAGAGCGCCGTGCAATGATTGTTGATACCACTATCCCTCATGACGAGAGTCTCGTAAAAGCTGAAAAAGATAAAAAAAACAAGTATTTTGACTAAGCACACGGGGTTGTCGACATGTGGGACATGGACTCTGCAATCATTGTACCGATAATCGTAACAGTAAATGGCCTAATAGCAAAGAGCCTCGAACAACATCTCTGAAGGCTCTCATTGCGCAGCTGGGACAAGGGCTTGATTCAGAGAGCAGTACTTCTGGACACGCGGCTCGCATTGTTAGGAGGTTCCTCTCTCTGGAGCCCTGACCGCCGCACTATGGGACCAACCGGTATTTTCCATCTCAAAAATTGATAACTCTGTTGTTTTGTGATTTATCTCCTTGAATTTTTTTTCACGTATTTGTGAATATCTAGGCAATAAAAGAAATCAAACATCATCATTTAAAGAAACCCTGTTCCCGATACCGGTGGACTACTATTTTTTATATTTTATATATTCTAATATTTAAAAATATAATTTATATGTATATAATGAAATAAAGGAAATAATAATAATATTATTAATCACTCCACACTGATACCATTTTAGTATCTACATACATTGCGCCCGTGCGAAGCCGGGGCGAGTCGCTAGTCTTACCTATATCTTGTCTTACTCATACAATCATAGCACGTTGACCTTGACCTTGAGCTGGCCAGCGAAGTACGGAGCATCAATAGAATAAGAGGCCAGCTTATTAAATACTTTTTTTTTTAGATGGGAAATCATAAAATGATGTCTTCCGCTCTGGACGGAGCGAAAGGGCGTGTCAGACTCTTACTGACTAAAACTCATCCTTGTTCCTTCAGTTGCCTGTGCGCCAGAGCCATGGTAACTCTTTCGAACAATCCGCGACCACGGCAGGTATCGGCCCTATCGGACCCCGTCAATTAAGCTGTAATCTCTGGTTTTGTTACCACTGATGTGCGGCCTACTGTACATTATAATAGGTACCTATGTAATAGGTATGCATATACAGACAGAGTAAAGGCGTCACCAGGTGGCACGGGGTGCGGCATGGCATGGCAAAGGGTTTTCGTAAGCGGAAATAATTTTTAAACATTATTTTCATACCTTTATTAATCACATTTCATTGATATCGTCACAATGTGCTTACCGCGGGATACTGCAGCATGCTGCGGAATGCTTCCGCATAGGCCAAATAAATGTTAATGCTATGCCGCGATGCGCCGCCAAGTGAGCGATTTAGGTACCTATTTTTTTTGTTTTAAGACAATTTTTTTTCGCAACTGAGAGCTTTATCCATGCGTTGGCACTCCGATCGGTGTGTGCGCAAGACAGTTCGGTTAATAAGTACACAATATTCGTGTGTTTAACAGTTAGCTGTTTGTGTAGTGTTTTGTGCGAGCTTAATCTGAACGAAAGTGACATTTTTATGGATTATGGACCTACCATAAAATGAGTTTCTAATGAACTAGAGGGAAAATCCGGGTATCGTAATCATTATTCATCACCTACCAACATTAATTTTATTCACTAAAACTGGTTTGAAAATTCACAAAGATTATTTTAGGATCAAAACAAGTACTAATGGCAGTTTGGTGCGAACAAGCGCCAAAGAAGCGAGCTTGAGAGCACATTCAAACATTATGGCGGACGATAAAAGTGTAATATTATTACTGTGTGCATTTACCTTTTTGTGTGGCGTTTCGTGCGAGCTCAGTCTTACTGAAGGTAAGTATTACCATTACCATAAGGTATTATTTACCATTACCATAAGGCATAGGTTAATCTACTGCTACTTATTTACTTAGGTACTGCTACTTAAACGTCTCGATCTCTTTATCGACGACAAGAAAATTATTAGAATCGGAGGTACATTATCTAATGCAAACCTTCCTTATGAAGCTAAGCACCCCGATCTATTACCCAAACATGATAACATTACTCATGTTTTAATTAATTATTTTTACCGCGTTCATTGTCATACTGGAACCAACCTTCTGAATTCGCTATTGCGTCAGAAGTATTATGTCTATACTCTGGTCTAGAAGTTTCCATTAGAAAAAGGTTACACGCTTGTAATTTTTGTTTAAAAATTCTCCTTCAAATCTTAGTTCCAAAATGGCTGACCTGCCTGTTTGCCACCTACAGTAGACCAATGCGTTTGTGCATACGGGTGAAGACTATGCGGACCCAATAAAGTAACTTTATGTAGACGTCGCGGCCAAAGAAGTCAAAAGGCTTGTATATGCGTGTTTATATGCCTTGTTACTAAAGCAGTTCACATTGAACTGGTTACTGAGGTGTCTTCTGATACATTCATTTCCGCTTTTAAAAGATTTCCTTCCCACCGTGGACCAGTTTTGTGTTTATATTCCGATAATGGAACCAATTTTGCTGGAGGTAAAGTACAATTACAAAACCTACTGGCCGATTGCTACCGCATTGAATGAAAAGTGATTCCACCCCGCGCTCCGCACTTTGGGGGATAGCGGGAGTCTAACATAAAATCTATTAAAACACATTTATACCCCATCATAGGTTCCCAAATTCTTACTTATGAGGAACTTCTGATTGTTCTCACTCAAATTGAGGCAGTTCTTATGCCGAGACCACTCTGTGTTTTTTCTGAGAAGCCGTATGAACAACGTACACACACTAATTTTATTATGGCTTCACCTTTAACTTCTCTGCCCATCCAGAATGTTCCCGATGGAGAAAGCGAAGCGTAGTCTCTTAGTAATCGTCGGAAATCATTACTACACCAGATGATGTGTAGCTACTGGAAATGACGGCGTGTAGAATACTTACACAATCTTCAGGTTAGACACAAATGGCTAACGTAGGTAGATAATATAAAGCTCAGTACAGTAGTTTTAATTCATCAGGATGTTATTCCTTCGTTACGCTGGCCAATGGGCATAATAATAAAAGTATATTCCGGTAAAGACGGTACTTTTTGCGTCACTTTAGTCAAAACGGCTACCGGTAATTTTAAAAGAAGTATAGTAAAATTGTTTCCATTACCATCTCAATAAACGAATAACCAAATAACAACTAAATAAAACATAATGCGTTTCAATAGTAGTTGTTTAACTTTAACCCATAATTAAGTAATTACTTATAATATTAAATATTCGTTCAGTTTACTTTTTGCTTGAGAACCTTACGTATTCACAAGGCGGCGGAGCATGTTGACGCAAAAAATTGTAAAATAAAATAATTTCAGTCTTATAGTAAAAAAAGACTCGTACTAAAATTCATGAACCTATAAAATGTTTAAAATTGTCATTATGAGAGTATTTCAGTCGCTTCCTATGTCTATCCCTTCCCTCCCATATAATCGACATATTTCTATGAAGGACACTAGAGATGACACTTCGCATCAGTACACCGCTGAAATCACATACTCATGATTACGTGCGCGCGCGCACAATTTCTGGAACTTTTATAACCGCTATAATGTAGGGCTGCTAATACTGCAACCTATTAACTTTGAGTGAACATTAATCGTAAGTGAGGGGCCGTGATGTCGTGCTGAAGAAAACACCAACTAATGAAGCCACGTGGAGCCAGCGAAACTGCTCACACCGGTATTCCAGGTCAGTCCTTACTCCCTTCCTCAGCGACCACTGCTCTCCTGCAACGCGTTTCGTAATTAATAATGAACCCGCGCACAATACCTAAATCTCACCGCAAACGTAATATTAGCGCTAGATAATAACCCTCCACAGACTTTTGGTTGCCTCGTTATTTTACTGGTAGTAAGAGAAATTGCTGTCTTAGGGTTCTAGGTTTGATTCCCAGGTTCCCAGGTTGGGAATTTGTTTTAAGTCTTAGCAAGCCCAGACTCCAGATTTGACCCCAGTTGATGACAACGGGTTCACTTTCTATATATTACATGAGACTTGATGATAGCAGGTAAAATATGGGTAAAATTTTGGTGCTCATTATATAAAACAGTTCTGTGACTAACTGACAGGAAACATACACCACCATCATCTTCCGGCCCCAGTCCCATGTAACTTGGGGTGGGCGCAACATATTTTCTTCTCCCATTCTCCCCTGTCAACTGTCACGGTATCATTCACTCCTTCCTCGTTCATATCATTCCTCACACAATCCGTCCATCTTTTCTTTCGCCTTCCTCTCCCTCTCCATCCGTCAACATTTATATTCAGCACTCTTTTAGTCACAATAAGAAAATCGGATTCCTCCGAGCCCGTCTTTGTTGTAGGTACCTACTATATTTTTGCTTATCCCCATGAGTATAACGAGCGTGAATGTGTGTTGTTAATAGAGTTCTTGAAGACCTGACAAGGTCAAAATTAAGACATATCAAGTTGTAAGCACGGACGTAACTCAAAAGGCAAGTTTGACTGGTTTGTGACCAATTTTCAATAAGATTCCTAATTAAGGATGTTGTTTTTAATTTTATAATTACTATTGTACCAAATACTTGTACTAGGTATTGCAATGCAATATATTCATCGTTCCATCTTTCGTTAGAGACGAAATTAGCATTGGTGTCACTAGGTTTGTGCTTCAAATTCAAATTCAAATTCAAAATATTTTATTGTGGGCATATGTTAGTTACAGGTCTAAACAATAAATTAAGTTCCAATATGTCCTGCCTAATAGGCATACAATAATTATGTAGTGGCAATAAGTACATTTAAAATTATTTTACATGTCAGATTTAGTTATTAAATGTCAAAATATCAATATACAGTCAAATTAATACATGGTCAACAATTTAATCAAGGATTCAAGAAATCTTGGATCGTGTAGTATGCTTTCTCAGTTAAAAATTTACGTAATTTATTTTTAAATACTGGAAGTTCCTTAGTGCTCAGAATGTCAATAGGTATTTTGTTGAATATTTTTGATGCCATGCCAAAGAAGCTTTTGTTAAATAGAGCCGTTTTATGTGGTACGTTAGAAATTTTTAACATATATCTTCTCGATTTGAGTTTATCAAATAGATTTTCATTTGTCTTAACAAATACGGCTACTTCATAAATGTAAATTGCAGGAAAGGTCAAAATTTTATATGCTTTGAAATATGGGTCACATGAATCAGGAACCCGGATACCGGCAATCGCACGTATACACCTTTTTTGCGCTTTAAACACTAAATCTCTATTAGTGGCATTGCCCCAGTATAAAACTGCATATCTCAGTGTCGACGAAACATAACCGTGGTATGCGGTCAAAAGAACTGATTGATCAACAATTTTGGATAATTTATATAAAGCATATGAGTACTGACTAAGTTTATTGCATACTGTGTCAATGTGTGTTTGCCAAGTCAAATCATTATCTATCCAAAGCCCTAGAAATTTAACACAGCTGACTTGTTCAATTTTCGTCCCATTATAATGAATACTGATGTTGTTCTTTTTATTGTTACGCCCGCCCGAAATTGACTAATTTAGTTTTTTCCAAATTGATAATTAAGTTATTAACCGTCAACCAGTTAATTATATTGCGAAGAGTGTCATTTATGTCATTTTCAAAAGTATCAATATTATGACCTGTAAAAATGGCTGTGCTGTCATCAGCAAAAAGGATCATGGGATGCTGTGAAACTTTAGGCAGATCATTAATGTAGATCAAAAATAGCGGTGGACCTAACACGCTACCTTGAGGCACTCCATATAGTACTTTTTTGGGCATGGACTTATGTTTTTGTTCGGTATTATTTAAGAGATTAATGTTATTTATTTCTACTACCTGATATCTATCATTTAGGTAAGATTCTAGAAGTTTGTGGACGTTGCCTCTTATTCCATAACTGTACAATTTGTCTAAAAGAGTTCCATGGTGCACATAATCGAACGCTTTTGTCATATCCATAAACATTGCAGAAACAGGAACATGTTTATCAATATTAGTATATACTGGTTTTAAAAGGTCATAAATTGCTAGATTAATTGACTTATTTTTCCTAAAACCTTTTTGTTCTTTAGCAAATAGACTGAACTTCTCAAAGTGAGTATTAATTGCATTATATATAATTTTTTCAAATATTTTGGAAAAAATAGGGATAAGTGCTATAGGTCTGTAACATGCCATGTCTTCCTTGTTATTTTTCTTAAAAAGTGGCTTCACTACGGATTTTTTAAGTTTAGTCGGAAACACACCACGTTCAATACACAAGTTAAATATGTGGCTGAGTACTGGGCTGATGATTGGCGCAACTTCTTTTATTGAGGATGTTGTTATGTCATCATAACCAGTGCTTCTAGTATTTTTAAGTGCTTTAATTATTATATTAATGTCATAAGGTATTACAGGGTTTAAAAACAAAGATTTATATGAACTTTTGCGTAATGTCAATTTATTATTAAAAGATGTCAAATTTATATTAGGGTTATTATTATTGAAATTGTCCGCAGCTGATGAATTATTATTATTGGGTAAATTTATTGGTTTTATTAAATTAATATAATAATTATTAAATTCTTTTAAATCAGATATCAAATGTAGCTATGTCGCCTAATGATACAAAACTGACGCCGCCAATGCAAAATTCAACACCGGAAAAGAAAACTCCAAGAACGAGCACACTCAATGAAGCCAAACATAGGAAACTGTGTGTATTAAGTAATAGCACACAAAGAGGTATACTAGAAGCTATTGAAGAAAATTTCACTAAAGACTTTAAATTCTGTAGTTACTCATTACCAAACTCTAAGATAAAACAACTATTAGCTAATTTAAAATCGAAATTAAGAGATTTCACTATGAATGATTATTGTATAATTTTTATTGGAGACACTGACATTAAATATAGTAATAATTTTATTGATTTAATAAAAGTTATTAACCAAAGCTTAGCGCAGATAACCCATACAAATATTATAGTATGCACTCCTTCGTATGTACGAGGAGCGCCTATATATAACTATAAGGTTGAGACGTTTAATGAATTACTTTATATGAACCTCCAATATCATGACTGCGCATACTATTTCGACACTAATTATGACCTAAAATTTGAATTTGACATGTTTTCTTATAAATCAGGTATATTAAATAAAGCTGGAATTCAATTCATATTTAAAAGTATAATGAATAGGATCAAAGTTGACTTGGAGTTATTCCCTTTAATAATTGACACCATTAACAACTCAGAGGCAAATGTTAAAGAATTGTTTTTTCTCGAATAAGTATATTAATATCTTACATCAAAATATAGCAAGTTTGTTGAAAAAATCGGATGATTTATCAGTATGTCTAAATCAACTAGCTGATAAACAAACATGTATTGATATAGTATGCATCACCGAACATTTCATTATGGAAGGCTATGAGAGCCAGTTGTATGTACCCAATTACAGTTTAGCGTCGTCTTATTGCAGAAAAGGGAAAAAAAGAGGGGGAGCATGTATTCTTGTGAAAAATGGCCACAAATGGAAAGAACTGCCTAAAATTGGTAAATTATCAACTTCTGGTATTTTTGAATGTTGCGCCATTGAGCTTATAAGCTATAAGATAATTGTCGTCTGTATTTATAGGGTACCAAATGTAAATAATTATAATGATTGCTTTAAGAAGCTTGAGAAACTCTTCCAAATGATATCAAAGACAACTGGGAAAAATATTGTTATAGCAGGAGACTTTAACATAGATTTACTAAAGTCTAATAGACTTTCTGCTACATTTGAGTGTTTACTATTAAGCTACAATTTACAACTATGTAGTATTTAAACAGCCGACTCGCATGGCCAGCCAGACATGCATAGACAATTTTGCGCATAATTTTAGTAAAGCATGTAAAAGCGAAGTAATAGAGTTTGCATTGTCGGATCACACAGCACAGCTACTTCAGTGCCCCGTTACAAAGGCGTGTGCCATAAACTATTGGTATAGTACAAGAAGAGATTACAGTAAAGAAAACTTAGTTAAATTCAATCACTGCATGCAAAATATTTCTTTCTCAGAGATGTATGATACGAACGATCCTAATATAGCTTATAATGCATTTATCGACGCTTTAAAGCTGTTTTATGACTTGTGTTTCCCGCTTATGCGAGTCAAAATAAACGTAATAAATAAACCTAAATGGGTGTCAAAAGGTGTTAAACTATGTAGCAGAAAGAAAAGAAACCTTCTATGGCAATTGAGATTAAACCCTAGCCGAGACAATAAAATAAAGTTGGTCAACTATTCTAAGTTATATAAAAAAATAATAAATCTAACACAAAAGGCACAAAACAACTACAGAATAGAAAAAGCCACAAACAAGGCAAAAACTACATGGCAAATAATAAACCGAAAGAAATTCAATACTCCCAAACATCAAATTGATAAAATTAAAATTAATAACAATAATATATTAGATCCTAAGGACATTTCTGATACGTTTAACAACTATTTTGTTGACAAAATACAGCCCTTAATCAATGACGGTAGCCAGCCTAACCCACAACGTAAGATATATACAAGATGTTAGTCGATGTTCATGGCACCAAGCGTACCAGATGACATATTTAAAATAATAATGTCACTGAAAAACACAAACAGCGTAGGTTACGACGGCATCTCCACGAATGTGATTAAATCTGTAGCTAAGAATGTATGTGTCCATTTAAGTTATATACTTAATCTCAGTATAGCTGCTGGCGAATACCCAGATGCCTTAAAAATTTCCATTGTTAAACCCTTATTTAAAAAGGAAAATAGAGAGCTAGTGGAAAATTATAGGCCAGTCGCACTGATTTCTATTATTTCAAAAATATTTGAAAAATATATTCACAAAGAGCTATATACGTATCTTGACAAATATAACATTCTGTGTGAGCAACAAAAAGGATTTAGACCAAAAAAATCAATAAATATGGCGATTTATGATTTTATATATAATGTCATAAATAATGTGGATAAACGAAACCCAGTCTGCGCCATTTTCTGCGATATGACGCAGGCATTTGATTACGTCCACCATCCTACACTACTAAAAAAACTGGAAGCTTATGGTATACGGGGTAATATTTTAGAACTTTTTCAATCTTATTTACAAAATAGACGACAAATAACTGAAATCAACAGGATAAATGTAATTAATAAACATGACGAGATACATAGATCAGAAGTGCGAAAAGTTAGATATGGGGTACCATAGGGTAGTGTGTTGGGTCCCTTGTTATTTATAGTATATATTAATGACTTACCGGAGTGGATTGAACAACCATTGACTCTATATGCAGATGACAGTACCGTGACGATACCTTCGAAAAGCGTTGACACATACCAAAGTGACATTAATGATTCGTTAAAATTTATTATAAAATGGTTAGAGGAAAATAACTTAAGAATAAATTTAAATAAAACAAAAATAATCCAATTTAACCAACGTATGACTGACATTGACAATCTCAAGGTGCAATATAACGCTAATAGAATTAACGAGGTAGTTAGTACTAAATTTCTTGGGCTAGAAATAGATAAAAAACTTAGCTGGAAACAACACATTGAGTTACTTTGTAAGAAACTAAGTTCATCTGCATACGCTTTATATACCTTATCGGCTATTGTTAATCTGGATGCATGCCTTACTGCGTACTATGGTATAGTTGAATGCCATCTGCGATACGGAGTTATCTTTTGGGGCAACTCAACAGAAAAAGAGACTGCATTTAAGGCCCAAAAAAGATGCATACGGTCTATTTTTAATTTGCAAAGTACTGTTAGCTGCGTACCATATTTTAAACAATATAAATTATTAACCCTACCATGTTTGTATATTTTAGAAATGGCAGTTTTCGTAAAATTAAACCAGGATCGTTTCGCACGAATGGCTGACGTATTTCCACGGAATAGGCGTGACAATAGTTGTCTGTGTATCCCTAGTGCTAGAACAACTCTGATGCGCAAGAGTGTCTGCTGCATGGCACCGGTGATATATAACAAAATACCAAGTTGTTGGAAGGCCTATAATTTGACATTATTTAAAAAAAGGCTTAGAAATTTTTTAGTAGACAAAGTTTATTATAGGGTTGAAGATTTTTTATTGGAGAAAGAAGTTGTTTGACTATTTCGTATATTGTATTTAAATAACTATTAGAAATTGTGACATTAATTTTATTATTGACTGATTATTTTTATTAATGAATTATGAATTAGAATGTTATTATGAATTATTAGTAAATTTGAATTTCAATTGTACCTAAACTCAATACTTTTGCATGCCTTTTAATTGGCAAAATATGGCTGTTCCTGTATTTATATTTTGTAACACCTTGACTTGTACCCGTATTTGCAAAATAAAATATCTTTATCTTTATCTTTATCTTTATCTTCAGCAATTGTTCGTGGGTCTGATATTGTATAATTGTTTATTATTATTTTATTAATATTTTCTTTTGGAAGTTGGGTTTTGTTTGAATTTATTATTTTCCATGTGGCTTTCGATTTGTTCTCTGCATTGGATATTAGGTAATTATTTTGAGACTTTTGGGTAAGTTTAACAATTTTTTTCAGACGAGTACTATATTGTTTGAGAGCATTTTTCTTGTCTTGCTTGTGATTTTAGCTTTAGTCATGTTTTGGAGTTAGTTAGTTTTAAGTGGAGACAAAAGTTATCCGAAACGAAAGCTTGAGATGGCGTCATATATTACTAAGTAAATCTTTTCTTTAAATTTTATTTTATTTATGAACGGTTTAATCATAAACTGATCCACGTTCGTCGGTAATTGCTTATAATCTAAATCCTATTTTTGCTAACGGCATTCTTGTGTCCCCATTATCAAAGGTGCGCCCTATGATAATGGGGACACAAGAATGCTGTTACAACTTCCAACATCCAGTGACTTGTATAACAATGTGATTCTTTCGGCTTCGTTCCGGACGGATTCCATCAGGATATGGTGTCTTCCACTATACTGCACTCTGGACAATTTGGTGAAGCCACTTTACCCAAGAGTAACGCAAATCTTGTTCATTGGAATGTGTCCCGATCGAAGCCGAAGAGCCATTACAATTTCCGGATGACTCATATTTGCCTGATCGAACAATGAACAACGAGAAAGTGTGGGCTGTATCGTCCGATGCCAGATTCCCTTGGTCAGTGACCTCTGATCGAAGTGATCGTGCCACATTTTAGTGCATTCTTCTTTAACTTTAACTTCTTTTGTAAAAAAAAAATATAATTTATTCCAAAAAAGCAGTTACAAAATAAATAGTAGAACACGGCACAAAGACAAATTTAAATTTAAATTACCCCAAATAAAATTAATGCTATTTAAAAAAAATGCTTACTGCATGGCAATTATTATTTATAACCATTTGCCAAATAATACTCAAGATTTGCCATTGCCGTTGTTCAGAAGAGTATTGTTCAAAATGTTATTAGAAAAAAATTATTACAGTGTTCAAGAATACTTGGATGATAAATCACTAATAATATAATAAAGTACCTAATAAAAATAGCCTTTAATCCACGACATGCAAAAACTACATATTTCTTTATTTATAATTATTATTATTACTACAAAAGAATCTAAATTAGTATTATTTAACTATTATTCTTATTTTATTCTCTAATTCATTATTATTCACAATTATAAATAGGTTAGTAATATGGGCTTTGTTTTTTTTTTTGTATATAAATATTTGTACGCCATACTATGCCAGGGTATGCTGGAACCACTGTAATAACACCTATTGTACCATAACCTAACAAATAAACAATTTTGATTTGATTTGATTTGATTTAACTAAACACAAATAATCACTGTGCATAGGAAAGTGTGGATAGGTGTGTGAGTACAATATTGTGTGTTGTGTATTTTTTGTTGTGTTTGTGTTTGTGTGTCTTAGAAATAAGTTTACAAATAGAGTGTATCACGCTGTAGGCAATCGGAGTACCCCGAGAACTCGAAGTACACCGAGCCAATGTTGAAGAGTGCCTCCGTGCCTCGGGAAGCACGTTAAGCCATTGGTCCCGGCTGTCATTCGTAGATCCTCGACAGTCGTTACGGGTAGTCAGAAGCCCGAAAGTCTGACAACCAGTCTTACGAAGGAGTACCGTATTACCCAGACAGTGGGTTGTGGAGGTCAGATAGGCAGTCGCTCCATGTAAAATAGTAGTATTCAGCTGCATTCGGTTAGACTGGAAGCCGACCCCAACATAATTAGGAAAAGGCTAGGTAGATTGATTAAAAAGACAATATAGGTAAGTATTAAGATCCTCCTGATTTATTAAATGTCAACCTTGGTGTACAGTAATAGTAAGGTGGGCCGCACGCATCCAGTATAAGCTGGCGCCTTGTTCTACGGTCAGGGTCTTGGTTAAGGGTAACTTCGTACTACGCTAGGCCAGCTCGAGGTAGAAGTGTTATCATTGACATGCGGTCTACTGTACTTCTCTTTTTCTTAACTTAACCATTTATCTAGCCACAGTTTGTCTTTCTTCCTTCTTGCTTCAGTTTCTTCAGGCCACACAACGCTCTCGATCCAGGGCACGTAGTACGACACCCTGGTGTACATGCCCGCTGAGCCGAGGATGCCGCAGTCCTTGCCGTATGACGTCACTCCCACGACGTGGTACAGGCATTTAGAATTGCTAACTTGGAGAGGGCCACCGCTATCACCCTGTGGGATGATAAAATAATACTTTCAGTAACAGCTCAATTTTTCCTTTTAAGCTACTATTCCGCTCCATTTCGGTTCGGTAATTGTTAGAATTTTGGGAAAAATCATGTACGGTTGCTATATTATTTTGCAAATATGCAATCACATTTATCGACAATTAATTTAGCTGTCATTACTTAATTGTAGTATTAGGTAAGAATAGTAGTTTTAATCCGGGTAATTCTTCTTCAAATTTGATTATAATTAATGTACTGTAACGTTGTATCGTTACTTTCATTGAGGTGAATCCTCAGCTGAAGCCCGCCAAATTCAAATTTACTTTGGTTTTTTTTGCAAATTGCAGCTCTGTTTCCAAAATTTTAGCACGTATCTTACATGATAAGTTAAACACACACACACACACACCCTTAATGTAATGTACTTATACTACAAGTGCTTGTAATTAAAAGAGACAAGGTTCCCTATTTTATGAAAAATAACATAACTAGTCTACGTATTTTTCCCATAAAAGTCTTCAAGTATAAAATGTATAGCACTGCATAGCACACAGTCTCGACGAATGATCAGGTTTACATTTTTTCTTCGGAGAGCGTTCTTCCAGTTTTCGTCTTTCGTTTTCAGTTTTGGGAAATACATGGGCCCCGTAATTTTATAATCAACAGAGCAACGAGCATTTTAAATAAGCGTCAATTCGCTTGTTTAAGAAAATATAGGTAGGGATATTGACAGCTAGTTGTAAAACTCTTGGACTAGTATACTAGTATACTTCTAGCACTAGCTAGAAGCGTTATCTGACGTGAGCAGGTGGCAGATTTTAATCCTCATTCTACCATTATACGCTACTGGTAAGAGGGAAGCCTTTTTCCAGCAGTGGAACAAAACATAGGCATCAGCCTATGTTTTGTTCCACTGCTGGAAAACGCTGGAGTACGACTAAATCGTAAGGATTCATGCTTGCATCAACCTACTCGGGAAATAGAATTCCAAACTGATACATACAAAACGGATCGTATTTTTTGTCCGAGTGCAAAGAAGGATTATTAGTACTAGCTTTTGCCCACGGTTCCTCCCGCGAGCCGCCAACTTGTTTCGTCAATACAATTTCTGTGATAATTTCACAAATAGTTACGATGTTTACTAACCCTGTCAACGACATTCAGGCGCCAAAAAAAGTATCTATATGTCGTGGATAGATGGCGCCGCAGTAGAGTGGACAGCGCCATCTAACAATTCGATTCGTAAACGAATAATCATGTGATCGGAAACGCAAGCGAGCCCTACCGCTTGGACACGATCGTCGGTGGAGGGGATGCAGCAAGGACTGGCGGAGAGACCGAGTGTGGCGACAGTCTATGGTGGACAGTCGAGCTCGGACAGTCTTGGCAAACGCTCCGTACCAACGCACGTGTTTGTTTCCGACGCACGTGTTTATTTCGTTTGTTAGTTTATTAAAGTTATTTTAAATTGGAATTATCTTTTCGTTCGAGTACCCACTGAAGTGCCCTCACCTACCTAAACTATGACGGATCGTGAAGAAGACCCGATGTTTCGCATCTCGGCCACCCATGATGCGACATCAGAATTGGGATACACTCGAGCTGAAGAAAATATGGAGAATGGATCGATGACGTCACGATGTGGCGAGAATTTACTTCGTACGCTGCTGGCGGCTCAACATCAGAATATGATGTCTCTGATAGAAGCTTTCAAGGGTCCGGCAGGTACCGAGCATATTTCTTTGCCTGGATTTGACCTGGATAAGCACGTGCACATGCGAGCATACTACAGCGGGCCGGTGCTTATCGGAAGTTCCACTTCAAGGAAGTTCGCTGATCATAACCTTGGGCAAGGCATCCAATGCTATCAATTCGTCAAGTTTTGCGGGACCAAAGCAGCGTTCGGACATCATCTGTTTTCGATGCGGCAACTCCGGACATTTTGCTTCGAGATGCCCACGAAGCAATGATGGAGGTGCCAGTACGGCAGAGGGCCCAGGCGGTCCGAGCCAGCGCCTGCAGTAGCGGCGAGTAGCGAGCGTAGCGTTGAAGTTTTGCTATTTCAGCAATCCGAGCAGTGTACTGATGAACACTGGGTGAGTCATGTCCATTTTATTACGATTCTGGCGTCGAATGCTCTATCATTAAATATTGTGTTGCGTCGAAGTTTATTGGCAAGTGTGCAAATAAAATTGTAAACTTAACGGGGATCGGTTATGGTAGTGCGCAAAGTACCCTACAAGCTTTATCTGAGATTATGATTAACAATCTGCGTTTAGAGATCTTATTTCATGTTGTACTTGATTGGAGATTTAACGTTAGCTGACATCTGATAGTGTTGTTTTGTGTCGTCATAGGATTGTCAGGTTGTCATGTTTCAAAGGAGCTCAAAAGCGATTCTTGTTTTCAAATTGATTTGTTTCGATCTCGGCTAATTGATCTATTGTCAGAAACCTTATCTTCGTTTTCTAATGGTGTACTAGATCCCGTATTATAACAGGACAGTTGCAAATTCGGCTTTTAGATCCTAGTCGTACTATTAATCGTCGCCCTTATAGGCTTAGTGCTAGTGAACGCGAAGTTGTTACTGCAAAAGTTCGTGAATTAGAGGAAGCAGGTGTAATTAGGACGAGATGTTCGCCTTTTTCTGGTCCAGTGTTGCTTGTTAAGAAAAAGGATGGTTCCGACCGTATGTGTGTCTACTACAGGGAACTGAACGATAACACTGTGTCGGATAGGTTTCTACTGAAGTTGATAGAGGATCTTGTATCTAGGTTAAGTAATGCTACATGGTTGACGTGCCTGGACATGTTATCAGTCTACCATAAAATACCAGTGCATCTTGAATCAATAGAGCGCACTGCATTCGTCACACCTAACGGTCAAAGGGAGTATTTGACCATGCCGTTCGGTTTGAAGAATGCAAGCTCGGTATAGCAGCGTGCAGTAATGAAAGCTTTAGGTGACCTTGCTTATAGTTATGCTGTCTCTCACATAGATGATATTTTAGTAATAGGATCATCCGTGGAGGAAAGTTTAGTCCGTCTTCGCACCGTACTCGATAAATTGACAAAAGCTGGTTTTTCCCTGAATTTTGATAAGTGTTCATTTTTTAAGCGAAGGGTTGAATACTTAGGCTTTTTGTTGAGAACGGCCAAATCAGACCCAACCCAAATAAAATTGTCTGATAAAAACGACATCAAGGAGTACGTATTTGTCATCGATGCGTTTACAAAATTTGTGATGCTTCGTCATTCACTTAATATCGACAGTAGCAGTAGTATTTGTGCTATTAAGTTCTGTATAGCGTTGTTTGGTGCACCGAAACGTAAAGTAGCAGATCAAGGTCGTTGTTTCGCTAGCAAAGATGTTTCTATTTTCTGTAGTACTAACAATATAGAGTTGCACTTGATAGCCACTGGAGGCAGTCGTGCTAAAGGGCAGGTCGAAAGGGTAATGAGTACTCTTAAGAGTATGTTAACAGCAGTAGAGACCAGTCGTGACCGCTCTTGGCAGGACGCATTAGGGGAGGTTCAGTTGGCTATGAACTCTAGTGTTAATAGGGTGACTAAATCTAGCTCCCTCGAGTTGATAATAGGAAGGGTAGCACGACCGCTTAGTTTAGTGACCGCTGATGATGATGTGACTTACATTAAGTTAAATGATATGAGAGAGCACGCGACACAGAATATTGAGAAAAATGCCAATTACGATAAGAATCAAGTTGACCAAAGAAAACCTCAAGTCTCTAAGTTTGTTCTTAATGATTATGTTTTAATAGAAAATGAGGAAAGGAATCAGACAAAATTAGATCCTAAATTCAAGGGTCTATTTAAGATTATTAAGGTGTTAAACGGTGATAGATACCTACTAAAGGCGCTTGACTCTAAGCGAACCTACAAATATCCCCATGATCGTGTCAGGAAGATCCCCGATCACCAAGTTCCTTGAGAATACGATGTTATAGTTGAGGACAGTGGTAGTGAAACCACCTCTGATTAAGAATGGCTTGTCTACTCATACCCAAAATCCTCGACCGCACCTCAAGTGCAGTGGGCACATGTGGCGATGGGTCTCTCTCGACCGCACCTCATGTGCAGTAAGCACATGTGGCGATGGGTCTCTCTCGACCGCACCTCATGTGCAGTAAGCACATGTGGCGATGGGTCTCGACCGCACCTCATGCGTAGTAGCGCATTTGGCGATGGGTCTTGACCGCACCTCATGAGTAACATGTGGCTATGGGTCTTGGCTGCACCTCGTGTGTGCTACGCATGTGGCGATGGGTCTACAAAGAATCGTTCGTGCAATTCTAGCCTGTGTTGGTGCACAGACAGTAATGGAGTTTCATGAGTTGGGTATACAATGCTTATGTAATTTGTTTTGAATTTCTGTGGTTGAACTTGTTGATTGGACCTTTTCTAGTGATTATGAGTGTTGTGTGGATGTACTGTGTACGAAACCTTAATAACGAGGCACTGTAAATTAAGAGAGTTGGTTATTGTACCTAGATGTAGAGGAAATAAAGTAGCAATGAGATACAGCTACCTTAGTTATTGGGCATTAGCAGTACAGCCAAGCTACCTTAGTTAATAGGTATTGGCAAGACAGCCGAGCTACCTTAGTTATTAGGTATTGTCAGGACAGCCAAGCTACCTTAGTTATTGGGTATTGGCAGGACAGCCGGGCTACCTTAGTTATTGGGTATTGGCAGGACAGCCGAGCTACTTTAGTTATTAGGTATTGGCAGGGCAGCCGAGCTACCTTAGTTATTAGGTATTGGCAGGATAGCCGAGCTACCTTAGTTATTAGGTATTGGCAGGATAGCCGAGCTAGTTTACTCTCTGAGCATATTTTGTCCACAGGTACTACACCCGAGGACGGGTGCTAGTCAGGGATGGCCGTGTCGTGGATAGATGGCGCCGCAGTAGAGTGGACAGCGCCATCTAACAATTCGATTCGTAAACGAATAATCATGTGATCGGAAACGCAAGCGAGCCCTACCGCTTGGACACGATCGTCGGTGGAGGGGATGCAGCAAGGACTGGCGGAGAGACCGAGTGTGGCGACAGTCTATGGTGGACAGTCGAGCTCGGACAATCTTGGCAAACGCTCCGTACCAACGCACGTGTTTGTTTCCGACGCACGTGTTTATTTCGTTTGTTAGTTTATTAAAGTTATTTTAAATTGGAATTATCTTTTCGTTCGAGTACCCACTGAAGTGCCCTCACCTACCTAAACTATGACGGATCGTGAAGAAGACCCGATGTTTCGCATCTCGGCCACCCATGATGCGACATATATATCTCTTACCCATGTTTGTAATAAATAAATGATTTATGATTTATGAATGGATTTATGAAAAGATCCAAGCACGCTTTTTTTTTTTGGGTTGGAAATTATCAATTGACCGCTCCCGCTCTGGGCGGAGCGAAAGGGCGTGTCAGACTCTTACTGACTTAAACCCACCCGTGTTCCTCCAGTTGCCTGTGCGCCAGGGCCACGGTAACTCTTTCGAACAATCCGCGACCCCGGCAGGCATCGGCCCTATCCGACCCCGTCAATGGTGCTGACATCTCTTTGAGGCGCGCGTGGAACACAACGCGCCGTCGATCCGGGCCTGGTCTTTACCGGACGGCGAGCTGCCCATTGCTCGCCGTCTGCAAGCCCGCGCCTACGGTGGCCGGGAGTCGGCAATCGACTCCGGACGCCCAGGATGTCTCCTCCTGTGGCGACTAGGGCCGCGAGGGCGAAGCGATTTCCTCTCCCTCACGCGCTCCACCTCCTCCTATCCAAGCACTCTATGCCTACTATCATGATGATCGGTCAATTGGTTGTGTTTTAAATGTATTGAAAAAGCAAGATGGCGGCGTTAGTTCTGATTTTGGCCACGCGCCAAATGAACCTTGTAGCGCTTTATGTGTTTGGGCCTTTCTTTTTGTGCTTCGTTGACTTATCTATTAAGCACAAACGCACACTACAGAAATTTTTACCCACAGCGCCCTGTCAACGTCATTCGCGCGCCAAAAGATCCATGTAGCCGTGTACCAACATCCATTTTTTTTATGACGATTAGAAACTACTCTGTAAATGATAATCTACAGATTCTGTAATTAATTTGACGAGTGAGAACATCCCGCTGAGAGGGCAGCAATAGCTTACCTACGCTTGAAATAACATGAACATACAGAATGTTAAAGAAATTGCGTGCACAGCCTCTGGGTGAGTTCAATATCGATAAAGGATCCCGTAAAAAATAAACATAAAATACCGTTAAAAAAAGGTTAAAAAAACCGAAAATTATCATAAGATGAACCTACTAATTAAATAGCAGTCGTTTAGAATTGATTAAAAAACTACTTAAAATAAGTTTTTATTTTGTTTAAATGCTAATTAATAATTTCCTAGAGTTAATTCAAATTCAAATTCAAAATCATTTATTGCAAATATGGGTCAGGTGGGTTTTTGAAGAACAGGAAAGTTGTTAGTGTCACCATATTCTGCACTAGGCATGCAACATTTATTTCGGAACGTGGTTAGTCCCTAAATTAAAAATTTAAATATCTTAAAGTTCAAAATTACATGTCTATTAAATTGTCAATTAAAGTCAAAGTAAATAATGTCAAAGTTAATCTTTTAAGCTAAAATGTCAAGAGTTAATAATTGTGAAATACGTAATTTATATCATACTTAAGTAATAAACATTATTTAGAGTTTGTCACACAAATATTCATTAACAGTATAATAAGATTTTTCCAACAACATTTTTTTAACATTGCATTTAAATATGTCCATACTATTTAAGTCTATAATACATTTAGGTAAATGGTTATAAAGTCGAGGTGCCATCCAAAAAATACTATTGCTAAACAAAGTAGTTAGTTAGTAGTTACCTACCTACTATCGAACGCAATGAAATACCTAAGCCCGAACACTTCGATAACGCCGGGTGAAGGAGGGGTAACTTAAGGAGAGGTACGTAAATTACAATTCCAAGTATTTCTTCTTCCTACTTTAGCGTGCTTATCTCCTTCAAAATTAAAACCTACAAATAACAAAATCTTGTTTAACTAGTAGATATTCAGCAGCAGTAGAAGAACGAGTGGGTATCTTAAATAAAATCATTTTAATTCTAAACGATAGCTATTTTAAGTTAGTAGGTACTAGATTAGGTTGATCTTACAATAATTTATTATGTTTTTATTTAATTTTTTTTCCTGGGTTCCTTTATCGATACTGAACCTACCCCTAAGCTATGCCACGTAATTTCTTTAACACCCTGTATACTCGTACGTACGCACAGTGTTTTAAGAAGCCCATTTTTCGGACATCGCATTTTTATTTAAACCTGATAGATATACTCATTTAAATGCAAGATTTCGTATCCCCATTCAGCTAGCATGTTCAGGTTTTGTTGAAGAAATAGCGAAACATCCTCTAATTTTCATCCGTATGATTAGAGAAAAATATTACTCTTAAACTAAGCATGGTACGCAAAAATGATGTGAGAACTTTAGAAGCATCGACGGTGTCTATTGTTCTGCATATTTCAGAGCACAAAATGACTTTCGTATCTTGGCTAAATCCAGATGTATACGAGTTTTTTTTGTTATTAGTTTTTATTATTTTTCTCGAAAAATCCGCCGTATTGGGATAAGTTATGCTCTTCACTTTCCGTACACACCACAAAAATGTATAATTCCAATTCTATGGAATCTAAAAACTAAAAACCAACATCTCGTATGTCTGGATCTAACAAAGACAAAAGGGTCATTTATGCTCTAAATTATGCAGCATAAGAGACGCCAACGATGCTTCTTAGACAATTTTTACTAATATTATTTTTTGATAATTTTTAAAAAAATATCTAGGAACAAAACAAGAAGAAAAAGAAAATAAAAATGTTTTCTTAAGAAAACATTTTTTTTCTACTTAGATAAGTATGGATGAAAATTTTGCGATTTTCAAAGATTCTAAAGCACTTCTAAACTAGACATGCTAGCTTAATGGGGATACGAAATCTTGCATCCAAATTATTATTCCTAAAATAGCGATGTCCGAAAAATGGGCTTCTTTAAAACACTGTGGGTACGTACGAGATTGGTATGTTTCCTTAGGAGCTTTTCTAAGACTTTCTCACCTCGCAAGTGTCCACTACTTCAAAATGGGATCCGTAACACATCTGCTTGTCATGGTCGTAGCCGCGGCTGAGGTGTCTGTGTGGTCTGTACATCACCGAGCATTCTGTTTCGTTAAACTCCTGCAGATTCACCTAGAAAAGAAAATTTAAAACAATAAAAAAAAATAAGATAAATATTTTATTTGGGACACGCACGGGAAAACAAACAGTAAAAAAAATGTTCTTTTTTGTTTTCGCATTGATAAAACAAAAAAAAAACTGAGCGAGGCCAAAAGGGCTTCTTAGAGTAACGGAAATCTAGCAAAAATACATAAAATGTAAGATTTCTGGGGATGCAGTTAAATTGTGCGCAACTAACGCAACAGAAGTTAAATATAGAATGGTACGAATTGACATAATTTTTTAATAGTGGATATATTATAGTGACAGTGAAAGCTAATCTTTTCCCCAATAATATTGTTGGGAGAAAGATTAGCTTTTACTGTAAAAAGAAAAAGTAATGCATTAATTAAAATATATAGACCAAGTTTATTTTTAACTCTGCACTTACTACTTGCAGTACATCTGCTAAAGCTTGCCTATGTCCGAGACGACCCCAGCCGGATGCATCAGCGGACTGCTTCCATTCTACCCCTACATCCAGGCATGCAGGCAGTAAGTCTCTGCCGAAAGCTATCCTGGAATTATTAGACAAAAATGAGTGTTCACCTTTATCAAATCAAATCAAATCAAATCATTTATTAAGTGTGTTTTTTGGTGAGGTTACATGGTCTTATAAAATACAAACATTGTGCTCAAAAAACTACCCATTGGGCTTACACTTTTTTAAGAAAATTCGTTCATTATTACTGAAGTATATTATATTATTATGCAAGGTACATGAAGCTATATAAAGTAATGTCAGATAAGTAAATAATCAAATTGTCAATTAAATATTTTTGTCATAAAGAAATTCAGTAATTGAATAATAGCATTTGTGGATTAATAAATTATATAATTTTCGTTTAAACTGCAATAAATTATAATCTTTAATAGAATTAGGCAATTTGTTATAGATTTTAGGTGCCATGCACAGAATGCTATTGTGCATGAGGGAGGTTTTTGAAGGCCTTAAGTACAATTCATGACGATAAACTTGTCTTGTTGATTTAGGATGATGTTCTGTTTTTTTGCGAAATAGTTCAATATTTTTCTTTACAAAAATTGCGGTTTCATATATATAGAGACATGGTAATGTTAATATTTTGAGGTCAATAAAATATGGCTTACAACTATCTATCGATTTCAAACTGCATATGGACCTTAAACAACGTTTTTGTGCCTTGAAAACAGAGGTTTTTTCACAGGAGTTGCCCCAAAAAATTATACCATAGCGAAGTATGGAATCAACATAACCAAAATAGGCGGCAACGACTGCTGATCTATTGGCTACTTTGCTAAGTTTATATAAAACAAATGAATATTTACTAAGTCGTGCTATTAGTAGAGCTGCATGTTCTTTCCAATTCAATTTGTAGTCAATTGTTAGGCCTAGAAATTTAGTGCTTGAAACTGCTTCAATTTTTTCCTTATTAAAAATTATATCAGACGCAGTAGAAGCAGTTCTTTGTCGGAAATTTATAATTTTAGTTTTACTTAAATTTAAGATAAGATTATTTTGGTCAAGCCATTCAGTCGATTGTTTCAATGCATTTTTTATTTCTGTCTCGCGGTTATTCTCATCAAGTTGTCTTACTACTAATGTACTGTCATCAGCAAAAAGAATCATTGGATAATACACGTGCCTAGGAAAGTTATTTATATACACAAGGAAAAGCGGAGGGCCTAACACGCTGCCTTGTGGCACGCCATAAGAATTTGTATATACTTCAGATATATATTTAATTTCTTTCTTGGACTTTTTACAAATTCGTCTGATTTCTGTGAATTGTTTCCTATTACTAAGGTAGGAATTTATTAACGAGAGTACATTTCCTCTTATTCCATACATATTGAGCTTATTTATTAATATATCGTGGTCTACTAGGTCGAATGCTTTCGTCATATCCATAAATATTGCACTGGTTCTGGTTCTTTTGTCCATATCTGGCACTACAATATTAAGTAAATCATAAATTGCTACATTCACTGTCATGTTTTGTCTGAATCCTTTCTGTTCCTTTGCTAGAATTTTATTTTTAGTTAGGTAGGACTGTAAGGATCGGTAAATTACCTTTTCAAATATCTTTGATATAACAGGTATGAGCGCAATAGGTCTATAATTTTGCATGTGAGATTTATTTCCTTTTTTGAATAGCGGTTTTATAATAGTCTGTTTTAATCTTTCAGGAAATATTCCAGACGAAATACATAAGTTTATTATATGGCTAATATGACCTGATATTATTTGTGACACGAATTTTAAAACTTTTGTCGAAATGTCGTCATACCCGACGCTAGTTTTATTTTTTAGGTCTAGAATAATACGATGTACTTCGTATGGGGTGGTAGGGGCTAAAAACATGGACTGACTAAAGAAGGGATGGTCCACGTGTGGGTACTTGTTATATTGAGACTTTGTGGTGCTTGAAAGTATTCGTGGTTGATTTACAAAATACTCGTTGAATGCATTTGCAATTTTACTGGGACTTGTTAATGTAATACCATTTTCCTTTATTTCAGTAATGCTTTTAGTGGGTGAGCGATATTTATTCTCCTGTATGATTTTCCACGTGTCCTTTGATTTATTTGTGGATGTTAAAATTTTATGGTTATTTTTAGCTTTTTGAGTTAAATTTATAATTTTTTTAAGTTTTCGTGAATAATTTCTATATTTATTTATGTTATCGTTATTAGGATTTCTTCTTAATTGCCATAAACAACGGCGTTTGACTTTACTGCAACGTTTTATGCCAGGCGTTATCCATAGTATAAAAACTTATTTGGAATGGTAGAAACTTAAAAGGTCCCAACACGTTGCCCTGTGGAACACTAGAAATTTAATCTATCTAAAACTAAAAATGTTTTGCACTTACTCGGTGTCTGTCTCTAAGAGTGCTATGTCATGATACTTGGAAGGTGCCATGTATTCAGGGTGAATGATAATCCTCTTGATTTTGTATATTTTCCACGATTCCATAGGGTCGGACCTTTTCAGAAGCCCCAGTGCGGCATATGATATGCTTCCGCTAAAAACATATTAATGTATTTTATAAAGCTCTAGCCGAAGTGGAACTGATATATGTGACGACTGAAAACTTACAGCACTCGAGTAGATGTGCAGTGCGCTGCAGTGAGTATGAATCTCTCGCTGATCACAGAGCCTCCACACAGCCACTGCGCAGACACCACGTCATCGCCATAACCGAGTAAGGCCTGAGAAGAGTTGAATTTTTAATTATTATCGATCAATGATTTCATTCGTTGGATTTGCCCTCACTGTACACCGCGCGAAAAGTGTCAATACTGCGAAGAGTGGGCTCACACATCCCATAAATGGCGTTTTCATGGCGACTGCGACATTATGTGATAAATCTAATGATTTAAATCTTTGTTAATGAGAAGATAACCTACTTTACTACTGATTCACACTTACTTACTTTTATTACGGTTACTTTGATTGATTTCTGATCATAAAAAGGAGACAACTGGTGCATAAGTTCATAGAATACATTCCACAGGTGGGAACCCCCATCTTTTGGCAATTCGTCCCCCTGCAGCAGAAGCCACCGCATAAGTATCAAAAGTATGATTATGACACTCTCCTTCTTCAAGCCAATCCTTTTTTATATAAAAAAAAGTCCAGGGAATCGACACAAAGACGGCAGACTTTGAAAATAATCAAAGCAATCTGAAAACGAAACACAAATCAAAAGTTTAAAATAACATACCACATGCGGGAACTCCCATTTCTCTGCGTTTCGCCCCCCTGCAGCGAAACCCACCCCGTTGTGTCTTAAAGTATGGTTATGGCATTTTCTGTCTTCAAGCCAAATCTTATCGATGATAAAGTTTCCAGGGAACCGACACGAGAATGGTAGACCTTGGAAGTAATCAAAGCATTCTGAAAAACAAAACCAGTGATTTCTCTCTCAAAAATAATATGTAGTTCATGTCCACCACAACACCATCGATACAACTTACTCTGTCTAGCGACTGGACCTTCTTTATTCACCCTAAATCCATAAGGGCCTATGGCTGTGTTGCGGTATCTGAGAAAAAAATTAACTTGGAACTAGATTTAAGAATCATTTTTGATCTCAAAGATAGGATTTCTAGTCCATCGTCGAGCTTGGTGTGGGCGCGTTCATTGAGGCTCCGGCCAGCTCGCCGGTTGAACGCGTCCCAAAGGGTCATGGCCATCCGGATGGTACGGGGATACCGCACGGTCTCCTGCGAGGCGGCGAGCCTCCTTGCCGGATTACCGCCGTGGGATCTGGAGGCAAAGGTCCTCGCGCACGTTTGGGAGTGGCGCGAGGAGGCGAAACGCCGGGGCGTAACTCCGCTGCCGCGAGTAATCGCGGCACAGCGGACAGAGCTCCGGCGGGATCTCATGGCGGCATGGAGAGTGCGACTGTCGTAACCCAGCGCAGGGCACGCCACAATTGCGGCGGTAAGACCCCTCTTTGAGGAGTGGCTTGAGAGGCGCCACGGCGTCCTCACCTTCCGCCTGACGCAGGTCCTCACCGGACATGGCTGTTTCGGGAGGTTCCTGTTTCGGATAAGGCGGGAGGAAACGCCCGGGTGTTACCATTGTGTGGATCGACCGGAGGACACGGTGGAGCATACGGTGGAGGTCTGCCCGGCTTGGGCGGAGCACCGCCGTGTCCTCGTGGCGGCGATCGGCGGCGGCGACCTCTCGCGTCCGGCCCTGGTTCAGGCCATGGTACGGAGCGAGAGGGAATGGGAAGCCGTCACCTCCTTCTGCGAAGCAGTAATGCTCGCGAAGGAGGAGGCGGAGCGCGAGAGGGAGAGGCAATTGCTGCGCCCTCGCGCCCCTAGCCGCCGCAGGAGGAGGAGACACCCTGGGCGTCGGGAGTCGATTGCCGACTCCCGGCCACCGTAGGCGCGGGCTTGCGGACGGCGAGCAATGGGCAGCTCGCCGTCCGGTAAGGACCAGGCCCGGGTCGACGGCGCGTCGTGTTCCACGCGCGCCTCAAAGAGATGTCAGCAAAATTTACGGGGTCCGATAGGACCGATGCCTGCCGGGGCTGCGGATTGTTCGAAAGAGTTACCGTGGCCCTGGCGCACAGGCAACTGAAGGAACACGGGTGGGTTTTAGTCAGTAAGAGTCTGACACGCCCTTCCGCTCCGCCCAGAGCGGGAGAGGTCATTTGATGATTTCCCATCCAAAAAAAAAAAAAAAAATCGTCGAGCTTGATATTATGTCTTTAGGGCCAAATTACTTATCAAAACCTTTAGAATATTATTCAAATAAGTATTTGCTAAGGCATAATATTTGCTTACTTCTCTTCGCCTGTGTCGCAGTCAGTGCAGCAAACAACGGGCTCGTTGTCCTTATAGGAACAGATATCTGGTAGGTCTGGAATCTTGTACTCTACTGGATCGTAGCCTGCATTAGCCTGGAATAGAAGCGTAACTACTGTCTAGTATGTTCTCGAAATATTTAACCCTTTTTCTGGACTAACTTGTTTCAATGGGCAACAAAGGAGTTTATTGGCAGTTATTCTTCAAAATCTACCAAAGATTGTGTTATTTGCAGATGACATATCATTGATCATTAAAATAGACTGACGGTCGCAAAATCGTGACGACGTGAGTAGCTCTATTGTTCAAGTCCAAGATTGGTTTGCGGTAAATATACTGATACTAAATGAAAAATAAAAGCAAATGCATTAGATTTAAATTACCTAATGTTAAAAGTAGCGAATATGACATCACATTGAATCTAAAAAAACTGGAATTTATTAATCAAACGGTTTTCCTAGGAAGCATGCTAGGCGAGAAATTACAATGGGGACTTCATACTTATAACATCTCTTGCGGGGCGGCTAAACTCGGCCGGTTATGCCGTTAGAAAGATAACACGGTTAACAGATGTAGAAACCGCGCGTTTGGTCTATTTTAGCTTCTTCTTTAGGATTATACAGTTTAGGGGCAGCTTTCTGAGTAACTAAAAGACTTTTTGGCAATCATTGTTCAAATGTGCCAGTTAATGGTTTAAGTGAATTCCTAGTTCATTTGACTTTCACGAAACCTAAATCTTGAATAAAATTACTTACATATAAATACGTCAGTGCAGCTGAATTACACTTGAATATGTTCACACAAGTACCTCGCAAGCCTTGTGTAACACACGGAGAGCCTGAAATAAAACATAGTCGAATGTGAATCTCTGAGTTATAAGTAGCAAACGTTATCTTAGACCACAAAAATGATGCTCGTGAACCTAGAATTCTAAGCTGTGAACTCTAGCTTCATGGGGCATTTTTTTGGTCATCAATCGAAGTGCCCAAACGGCCTCCATAAAAATGACGCCAACATGCGTTCTTCCGGCTCATCTTGAGCAGTTAGCTATGCTACCAATCTGCTGACTGGATAATCTTAACGCTAATGTTCTCAGAAAATAATGAAGAAGAATGGCTTTAGTTAAGTTTTGTAGGTAAGTAGTTTTAAGTGGGCCCAAAAGTTAAATGAAAGCTTGAGATGGCGTCATGTATTGCTAAGTAAATCTTATACATCACTAACTCGGTAAAAGTACCTATCCTTTCTATCGGAGGAAAACGGTATCTACGGAGTTCCACAAGGAAGTATACTAGGACCACCGCTTTTTACACTTTACATTAATGACTTTCCAAGGGCAATCAAACATCGAATCAAATGTTCGCGGATGACAGTATAATAACGATACCATGCAATCAGAGATTTTTATAAAGAGCATATAAATAATACATTAAAATAAACAATAGATTGGTTAGACAATAATAAGTACCTAAAAATTTATTTAAATAAAACTTTAGCAAGCGCGCATTGACTTTTTCCAAACTTGAGATAACATACAATGACATTACAATTGACACAATTATTACAACTAAATTTCTAGGAATTAAAATAGAACGAACTTTAAATTGTAAAGTGCATGTAGTAGCCCTGACTAAAAGGATTAGCAGTAGTGCGTACGCCTTGAACATTCTGTCAAGCACTGTCAACATAGATGTGTTATGTACTGTTTATTACGCGCTAACTCGCGTTGAAAAAGGACTCTGTTAGCTGTGTTATAATTAACGATTAAGTGCCCTTATTGGCAATAAACTATATTATTTCAATGTTAAAATCGCATTTAAAATTTCGTTCCGACTAACCCCTGCACCCCTTTTCACCCCGTTTGACGGTATCTAATTAACAAAGCTTACTATAATAATATTATTAATGAATTTCTGTCAGAAGCATTTATTTTGACACAGTTTGTATGTATTATTTTACTGATATTATTTTATTGTTTTTTTTTTTACTATTGGCATTTATAATTTATTAATGTTAGTTAATTCACGTAAAATTATATTTTTACTTGAAATTAATAATTAAAAAACATTATTATTCATAATATTTGCATGCCATACATAAGTGGCAAACATGTCTGATGCTTTATTTTCGTATGTTATCCTGCATGCATTTTATTCTTGTATATGTACCTACACAATTACACACGTTTGACCAAATAAATATATCTTATATTATCTTACCTAACCATAATGAGGAAACAAATTTGTCTTAAAAGTCTGAAATCACCAACTTGCAATAAGCAAACCTACAGAGAAATATCAATATATGCTCATATGTATATGATATTGAAACGATGAATAATTGTGTTAAACGCATACAACCCAAATCTCTTCAAAGTGAGAGTGAACAGGCTTCTTCTGGGTAAGCTCACTCCATCGTCGACTTTGTCTGTGTCATCTCCGACCTAGACTAGAGTCAAGAGCAAACCCATATCAAATAAAAAATAAAACCATGCAATAGCAGAATTATTATTAAAAACAACATCATTGATCTTATTAAAAACTGGTCACAAACCAGTAGAACTTGTGTTTTGAGTTCATCAGCTCGTAATGTCACGGTATAATAATTCTGTGACACTGTGTTGTACGATTGTGCTCCAATGTCATTGCGTACAACGTGTCTGAATATTGACCTTGTCAGGGCCTTTGAACTCTTCTAAGAACATATATTCAAGCCTTGACTTTGGGGGTAAGCAGAGACAATTGCACCTACCCGGTATTATAAATAAAGACAGGCTCGAAGGAATCCAACCCGCCAGCAACTGAAGGAACACGGGTGGGTTTTAGTCAGTAAGAGTCTGACACGCCCTTCCGCACTGCCCAGACCGGGAGAAGTCAAATGATGATGATGATTTGATGATGATGATGATGATTTGAATGATGATTGATGATTGATGATTTGATGATTTTGATGATTTTGATGATTTCCCAACCAAAAAAAAAAAGGTAGATATACAATGTAAAATAATGCGGTGATTATGTCAAGGAGGAATAAAAACAATAAAAATAAAAATAAACGTCGTAATTTGTTAGCAGTTAATAGACAATTAAATTATGCCGCTAACAGTTACCACGGAAGCCACATGTGCAGAAGGCATTGTTGCCAAAGTTCCTTGTCTTCAACGTAGTCTTTAATATTTATAATATGCTTTTTTGGTAAGGATACGTTTAATGTGGGTCTTGAACTTTCCATCGCTAAGTTCTGTAACTGACTTTGGCAACTTGACATAAAAGCGGATACTGTTTATAAGAAATGACTTGCTTGTTTTAGTTCATCTAAAGTTTATCACAATTTAATGTCGAGGCAATCAAAAGTATGTTTCATTTTATCGATAGATATTGTAAGGATTATTGTAAGCCGAGTTGCAAAATTTCCTTAAACGTAGTAAAGACTAAAGTATTATTTGAAAACTCACCTTCACTTAGATTAAGCTCACAGGTCACGAAACAAAAATAACTTAAAGTACACAATAATATTAAATATTTATCTCCCGCCATTTTCATGTCACAAACGCCTGCCAAAGCACTCAGTTTGAGTATAACTAACATAACTTAACGTGCACTTAAGTATATATATTTTACAGCCAGAACTCTTAACGGAAACCTTCGCGTGCGAGTCCGACTCGGTTTTGTAGCCAAAACAAGTTTTCACCGTAATTAAATTTGACTGTGACACATATTAAAACGAAGATATTACATTTTAAATAAATATTAAAAGAGTTTTACGTATATCTGTATGGGATTTGCCAAATTCTGAACGCTCGTTACCCCAGTTGGTCCCGTAGTCGCAAGCGCGACTGCTGAGTTCGATTCCCAGGTCGAGCAATGCGTTATCGGGTATTTCTATTATAAATTTCTCAGTGGCAGCCCGGAGTTAGGAAGTTCGTGGTGTGACACCCTGCGTGCTTCGTATTTGTTATATAGGTAACTTCAAATACATACCTAGAGACATGTTACAAACTTTGAGACAAAGGGTCAGAGGCAACGCGGTCACGTGGTGGTCAGCGTTCATTCCACACTAACGTGTTCCTCTGTTTTGATACTTGTCCCTATGTTTAGGTGATTGGCGTATTTTTTTTTTATCTATACTAAATATAATTTGCCAAAAAACCAAAACACAGGATCATGGCAATGGTAGATATACATTATAATGTAATAAAATATTTGGACTAGTATCATTAACCAGGGAGAAAACAGAAGAATTCGTTAGTATAAAATGAACGCCAATGACCACGTGATCGCTTTTTGTCTTAAAAGTGCTGGGTCTTGAAACCGGAATGCGCATCTTTCTAGAATACCTACAGACATTAGCCGAGACAACATTATCTGGTTTTACAACGTATTAAGTTAATAATCGATGCAATTCATAAGGAAAATCTGTTACATCTTACGTACTCATACAACCATAGCACGTTGACCATGACCTTGGGCTGGCCTAGCGTAGTACGGAGCATCAATAGGATGAGAGGCCACCTTATGCTGGTTTGTTTACCACTGACGTGCGGCCTATTGTACATTATAATAGTTACGTATGCAATAGGTATGCATACCTATACAGACAGAGCACAGGCGTCACCAGGCGGTATTGGGCGCGGCATGGCATTGCAAAAGATTTTCTTAAGCGGAAATGATTTTGAATCTTATTTTCATACCTTTAGTAATCACATTTCATTGACATCGTCACAAGGGGACTTGAGCATGCTGCAGGATACTGCAGCATGTTGCGGAATGCTTCGGCATACGGTCATATAAATGTTAATTCTATGCCGCGACCCGCCGCTAAGTGGACGCCGCCGTTGGATACCATTTTTTTTTTGCTTTTTACTGGTTTATGCACAACTGAGAGCTTTATCCGTGCGTTGGCACTCCGATCGGCGTGTGCGCAAGACATGTCGGTTAATAAGTACATAATATTCGTGTGTTTAACGTTTAGCTGTTTGTGTATTGTGTTGTGCGAGCTTAATCTGAACGAAGGTGAGATCTTTATGCATGCGTTTATTAGTTGTTTGAAGAATATTAACTCCGACTTTTCCTTATTTTATGGAGTTGACAGGTACCAAGTTAAGACCGGTCGATCTTGTTGTTGATTCAGCCGTTTTTGGATCTTTGCAACTTATCATCTCTAGGTGTCCAAACCTTTACCTGCCTACCTACAAAAGTAATTCAATGACTACTGCAAGATAAAATGATCAGGGTTTTACTCTGATTACCTATAAAGCTGGCTATTAATTACGCTCCCAAAATGAACGAACTTTTCTCTGAACTGAGCCGACAGGCTTGAGCCTAATGTGATGGGGTAACAGACTCCCCTAACACGGGTTAGCCTGACTTGATAAGCTTAATAGGTCAACCTATGTATAGGTCTAGCATTTTTTTATTAAAACGAGTATCCATGAAGGCTCTTGCCTGTTCTTCTCCATAGCAAAACGTAGTAGGCTTACTTTGCTTTGGAATGGGCATCTAGCTTCATCTTTCTGACTGACCGACTCCTGGACCATTCAAAAATGGCCTATAATGGGTTTAATTGAAAAACATGCATTGAGTAACCACCATCTGTACCTATTTGTAAATCCAAAACATACGCGGTGGATAATTGACTGACGTGTGCTTTATGTGTTCGTACATATTGTTCCAGATGAGCCCTGTGTGACCAAAGGTTTGAACGGCACATGTGTCGGAATATTTCGGTGTCCGTCAGCGTCTTTGACCTACCTTTACGTAAGTTCTTTAAACCTTGTTTTCGTTATTTTTCGTACAGTGTATGACGAAAGAAAACTAGATATAGGATTCTGTTTCTTTGTTCCCTGTTTGATCCTCACAGGACTTTGAGTTTCGAGAAATCCTTTCTGAAAGCACACACAAACGTGCATTTCGTAAATACTTCCTACCAATGGCGTAGTTTTTACACGCTTTTATTCAATGTTTGTATCTATGTATGTTCGGGCCAAATCTTGCAAGCTGAATTAAAACCAGTTTCTCTTGTCCTACGGAGATGAAATTTCACACGTTGATTCTGTTTCGAAGACAATGCATTTTTATGATGCATGACCCGATTCTACATCCAGGATTGGCTCCAGATGACAATAGTACAGATCAACGGTACAGACACGAAAATTGAATATACTTACGTATTTAATAATGGTAGTGCCTTCTAAAGTCTACCATGATCTGGCTACTGCACCCAGGATTGGCTTCATACGAGAGATCTCCTAAGCGGTCAACAACACAGGCACGAAATTTTGTATAAGTACTCATTATATTATGATGTTAGCCCGTTCTAAAGTATGGCATGACTTGGATAGTGTAACTCGGATGACTTCACATCATAACTGGTGTAAATGCGTGTTTGGGTTCGTTGGATTTGTTTTTACAAGTACAAACTCAAAACTCACACTCAAAGCATTTATTTCAAATAAACCAATCACAGGCACTTTTGAATTATCAAGGGGTCGGTCAGTCAGAAAAATAAAGCTAGTTTCCCATTCCAAAGCGTAGTAGGCACCTATAGAGAAAAACGGCAAGAAACTCCATGGACACTCTTTTAAATCAATATAATGTTACAAAAAAAAATTGGTTACATCATTCATTTTGAAATTATACATGTGAGAACCATGTAAAAAGACGTGCACGTTAAAAGCGTCCGTAATAAAAACAAAAAAAAAACAATTCAAATTAAAATAAGCCCTGGCAGCTAAGAGATGACCAGTCCCTACTGACGGCACCCGTTCACGAACATGACGTATGGAGCAGCACCATTCAGCTCAACCATTCTGAAGAGAACTTGATGATCCATCACACACGCCACCACCAGCGAGACATTTGAGTGAGCATGACATACTCTCAGCCGCCAGGGCATAGTCAAGTCAATGAAAGACGATCCTAGTAAATGGTAGCTTTATAGTAGATACATAGCACGTAGTGCGTGCGTGTAGTGCATGCATAATGCGCTTTTATCTGATGTCCAGCACGGCTTTCGCCAGGGCCGCTCAGTCAATTCGAATCTGATAACTCACGTTGATTACATTTCTAGGGTTTTGGACTGTGGGGGGAGTGGATGTCCTCTATTTCGATTTCCAAAAAGCGTTCGACAGGGTTGACAATGACGTGCTCATGATGAAATTGGAGGCAACAGGTTTCTCGTCTGAATTTCTGAATTTTTTAGCGGATTATCTACGAGGCTGCAGGCAGTTTGTTAGGCATGGTTGCTTTGAGTCTGAACCTTATAATACCCGCTCAGGTGTGAGTCAGGGATTGATGCTTGGTCCACTGCTTTTCCTTATCATGATCAATGATTTTATAAATAAGGTTAAGTTCGCAAAATGATTGCTCTACGCCGATGACCTAAAACTAGTAGTTCAAAATGATAATGTCGCGGGTTGTATACTCCTACAAAGGGATATTAATGCTATATACGAGTGGAGCATGGTCAATAAACTCTTTTTTAATACAAGTAAGTGTTACGTCATGACGTACAGCCGAAAACGTCAACCACTCCACTATAACTACAGGTTGGGTAGCGAAGTAATAAGTCGTGTTACCAAAATAAAGGACCTAGGCGTGACCTTTGACACTGGTCTGACATTTAGAGATCATGTCTCCACTCTTGCCAAGGGATCTTTTAGGCGTTTGGGTTTTGTTTTGCGAAACGCCCGTAATTTTCACAACCCAAATGTAATTAAGCTGCTGCACGCCACTTTCGTTCGTAGTAAACTTGAGGCTGGTGCGTGTATCTGGCATCCCTACACAGCGTTTCAAACATTAACGCTGGAAAAGGTACAGAAAACTTTCCTGAGATTTCTGTATAAAAAGACGTTTCACTTCTATCCTTTCATGTACCCCACTAATCACCTCCTGGGAGTTTTGTGATTCAACTCGTTGCAGGTTAGACGAAGCTTTCTACAGCTCACAGTAGCCTGCAAAATACTTGGAGGACGCATCGGCAGTCCCGAACTACACGATCTTTTCTGTCGGCTATTTGTTCCTGACAAATACATCGGTCATCGCCAGAGCTGTCGACGTAATCTGTTCGCGCTGCCGTCATCTAAAACTTTCGCCAGAGCTAAGTTCTCCTGGGTGTGGTACGTTAAGGATGCTCAACGCCCTCCTGACAACCAATTCTGAATGTGATCTGTTTGCTGATGAATGGAGTAGAATTATGCGTATATGTCTGATGTTTTGTGAGAGAAAGTATGCTAGGGTGTCCTCCATATTTTTTAGTATATGCAATATGTTTGTTCACTATATCTGTTTCAATCTCTATGTTTATTAATTTAATTGGTGTTATCGTTTTAATTAACAATAAATGATAAATAAATAGTGCTCACATATGTGCTATGCAATTATATATTACAAAGAGTTTGAATTTATACAATGCAAAGATAGTTTTTACAATCTTCAGCAGCTCCAACAATATTTTAGAATGCTAATCAATTAATTTATGCGCACCTGTGGAGCAGGACCAGCGTTGAACCAAGCATCTTTATCAGCGATGAATTCCCCCAACTTATAATATGCTTGGCCGCATAGTGTGCATTTTGTACGAGATTTAAATTTCGTTTCATCCAGTTGGAGTATGCGGGGAGGTATTTTATTGTAACATTTTAAACAGTAGCCCATGAAGGATGAGTCTACTTTAGCCAGTCTGAAACCTGGTTGAACTAATTGGTCCCTATTTCTAGTCATATAGTTGTGTCTTTCACCTCTTTTACTGAAAAGATTTAATTTTTTCCTTACGTACATCATATTTTCATAGATATATTGACAGAGTACCGTCATGATGTTAATATTTTTAAACAGTTCCCTTAGAGAATCGCGCCTGCAGAGGCAATAAATATTGCTCTGATGGCTCTTTTCAGCAGAATTAAAATAGACTCGATATCTGCAGCCCGTCCCCATAGTAAAATACCGTAAGACAGGATACTATGAAAGTAACTGAAATAGACTAGCCTCGCGATATCTACATTAGTAAATTGGCGGATTTATCTTACAGCATATGCTGCTGAACTTAGCCGTCCTGCAAGAAATGTTAAATGAGCTCCCCATTGCAGCCTTGAGTCAAGCGTGGTCCCCGAGAAATTACTTTTATCGATGAATTCTAGTTTCTCTTTATTTAACACTATGTCAGAATCACCACTTTTAACATTCGGTAAAGCAAATCCTATGCATTTAGTTTTTTTTTCCCATTTAATACTAAATTATTAGCAGTGAACCAATTTTTCTACCTGCAGTAGGACGTTATTTACATCGCCAAGATTTGATGCACGTCTATTCATTTTAAAAATTAAGGAAGTATCGTCAGCAAATAACACCATTTGTGGTTGTTTTTTTAATAAATGGGGTAGATCGTTAATATATACTATAAAGAGGAAAGGACCTAATAATTGAGCCTTGTGGAACACCCGTTTTTACTTTTAAACCAATTGAATTGATACCATTTATTTGGACTTTTTGTTGTCGATCATTTAAATAAGATTCTACTAAACTGAGTGCAAGTTTATCTAGTCCGTAATGCTCAAATTTTAAGAGAAAGGTTTCGTGTTCAACGCAGTCAAATGCCTTGGAGAGGTTACAAAAGATTCCTATGGCATCTTGGACCTCCTTCCACGCGATAAATATGTGTTTTAATAAAGTGACACCGGCGTCAGTCGTACAACGTCCTTTGGTGAAACCATATTGCTGATCGTGTAAGATTTAGTTGCTGTTAAAATGATTAAGCATCTGATTGAGCATTACTTTTTCGAAAACATTGCTGAATACCGGCAACACGGATACTGGTCTATAATTGTTGGTGTCTTTGCTGTCCCCAGATTTAAAAAGTGGTATAACGTTACTGTATTTCATTAAATCCGGGAAGACTCCTTGATCTACACACAAATTAAATATCAAAGCTAAGTATGGTGGTATACTCTCGCTTATGGCTGTACAAACTTTGACTGACAGTCCCCATAGATCTTCGGTCAATTTGATTTTTATTTGCATGAATTGAATGCATTGGATGGGTAACTATTAAATTGTAATACTGATGACGAACATAATAGTGTAATCTATATCTTTAGTATTGTTCTCAAGTAAGTGACTTATGTCTTTATTGGGAATAAAGTTTCTTTAAACCGAACCGATTTGCCGAAATGCTTTTATTACTATCATAGGGTTGATATGTTTAAATTGAAATTCAACCGGGCAGCCTGGAACGTTCGCTCTCAATAAATCAATTGAGACATCCGGTGACGAATTTAAAGCTTCCGTCGTTTTAGATGGTACATCAGTAAATAAATTAACAAATTCTTGAGCTACTTCTAAGTTAGAACTTATGGCCCACGTGAAGTCGCCAATGCATAATCAGTGCTTCCAAGAGCAGGTGATAGAACGGATATTTAAAGAAAATCTAATGCTAAAAAGTACAAAATAAAATGTAAGTAAAGTCTTTTTTGAAAACAAGCTTTTAATGAACTAAAACATACTAAATAAAACTTACGTTAACATAGAACATTAATATTTTCTTAAAAGCCTAAGGCGTGAAGTTCCTCCTTACACTTTATGATAAGCCGCAAGCTTTTAAGAAAATATTAAAGTTCTAGGTTAACGTAAGTTTTATTTGGTATTTTTTAGATCAATAAAAGCTTGTTTTTAAAAAGGTTTTTTGATGTCTAAGTATAGCTTTAAAAGTCATAAGATACGATGATTATAATTAAAAACTTTATTATATGATTAGGACCTTCATTCCTGTTTGTCTTTTAATTTCAAAGTATTGTTCTTTTGCAGGCTAATGCCGGTTTTGATGTGAAGGAATACGACCTTCCAGAGCTACCAGACATCTGTTCCTATAAAAACAATGAGCCAGTTGTCTGCTGTACTGATTGTAACATCACCCAGGAAGAAACGTAAGTATCCATCTCTTACATTCGGAATCCTCGTGAATTGGTCATATCGACGGCAAAGTGACAAGAAATTCTAACTGCCTAACAAAGTTAAAAAACTGCCCTTAATTTTTTGACAAGTTAAATTGATCAATCGAAGTGCCAATAATTTCTAACTGTCGAAGTCAACACGTGTCCCATGAAGTTAGGAGGCAATGCCATACACTCGGTGGTTTAGTGAGGAGATGTTTCTACATTTTGATTTATGCTGTCGCAATACTTGCAATTAAACATGTACATAGTTAAGAAATCTTACTAGAACATGCGAATTTGACCTTTAAAATGTCAAATAGGAGTTTTTATCACTTCATCGTCGATATGTAGGTATTAGAGGTGACGGCACGGTTGGCGCAGTGGTTAAGCGATTGACTGCTGCACTGCGTGTCGCGGGTTCGATTCCCGCACGGAACAAATATTTCTATTACCTACAAGTAGTTGTTCCGGGTCTGGCTGTTTGTGTATGTGAGTTTAAATGTTTGTAAACGCACCAACAATACAGGTGAAATTCCTATAGTGGGGCAAAGTTCTTTAAAAACAAAGAGATGTCTTTGTGAAGGAGCTCGTACAGATAACTGTTTGAACCATAATAAACCTCCTGTTCCTCCTCCTGTTTATCCTCCTGAACAAGTTTAGATCACTGCGGAAATATTAATAGTGTACAAGTGTGCGCGACCTCAGTACACTCTCTCTTCCTTTACTCCCGAAATCCGATGGGACGGCAATCCAACACGACCGGGGAGAGATCAGGCGTAGGACGAAAGGCTTAAATTGGTTGGTGGTACGATTCCCCCGTGCACGAGGCACGGGAGTATCGCACCACCTACTTGTCGACTCCGGGCTGCTAGCTGAGAAATTCCTAACGGAAAACCCCGATAACATTTTACCCGACCTGGGGACCAAAACCAGGACCCCAGTAGTTAAGCTTACGACCATTAGACTAACGGGCAGAACACTATCAATACCACAGAACAACACACTACAACACACACCACACTTTATAAGATTTTGCTGTTTAATGATTTATAATCATGAAGTTACCTTAAGTCTGTGCTGAGTCATACATTACACTTGTACGTAAATACTCATTTGTTGAGTCGATAAGTTTGTTCGCCTTGAATGATTCCACTTCTTCCCCACTGCTCAACTAGATTGCTCATCACGTCCCACGTAGTTATTGGTAAAATTGGTTAAATTGTCGCAAGCGGTTAAGTTCTGGGTTAGGTCCCCGAATCGGGAAACAGTGTCAAGTACCTACCGGGGTTTATCAGTTAATTTTATGGTTAGTTTCTACTTTTACCTTTTCAAACCCACATGGCTGGACTTAACCGGCTGTTATGTAGTCAACCACATCCTATGTAGTACAGAACAGGGAAGAACCTTTTAACAAGAAGCCCTACATGTACTTCTGCAAGAAAGTTCACCTCTGTGTCGTCATTTCAGGTTCCGCAAACACGCCATAGGGCCGTTAGGGCTCATTAAAAAAAATGATGGATCAGTTGCTTCGCGCAGTAAGTACCTATGCATTAATTAACAAGGACATAATGGTGATCGGTCTCTTAGGGGCCATCCATAAATTACTTCACACGTTAGGGAGGGGGTCAACCAAGTGTGCCATCGTGTGACAAGGGGGTAGTTGGATAGTTGTAGAATAGTTTGTGCTAGCGAGCTTGTTGCACCACTTCTTCTTCCTAGCCGAAGCACTGGGAAGTGGTGAAGGGCGGGCGTTTTGGAGGACAAGTATGTAATTTTGACGTTCAAAAGTGCTGATTCTCAGCCTAGTTGAAATAAATGACTATTGACTTGATTTGATTTGAGTTCTAAAGTATTAAAACTCTAAACTTCAACTCTAACAGAAATCTTGAAAATATTACCAACTCTATCAATATTATTGCAATAAGTTTTAATTTAAAATCGCAAAATATGTGATGAGTCACCCATGGGGTCAGACAAATTTATGACCACCTGTAACAAAGACTCCAAGGGCTCCAAAACGGATAATCGGATAATTTGTGAGTTGTAATTTATGGATGGCCATCATCATTTCAGTCACAACATGTTCACTGATGGATTTATGCCTGATTATTCTACTTATGAATAAAGACTTTTGCGTTTTTGTAGGCTCCTTGGTAACAGACAAAAATTAAAAAAAAAATCCTCTAGAATAAAATATGTTATTAAGCTATTTTATTCCCGCTCCGGTACGCTACAGTGACGGAATTTTTGAGCAAGAGGAGTGAAAATTATATTTGCTATTGTTTATGTTTACCATTTAGTTTATTAAAAGAAAGTAGGTAATTATTCTGTCACAGCTGTCATACACATCTGCAATTTTTATGCAATTAAACCATATATCGCAAACGTTTTTTCTATTTGTCTCGCCTTCTCTCGTATCATGTGCATAAATAACTAATGCTTACAGAATGTTTCGAATACTTCGGACGCCTCCCGTACCCCTGCCGTGGTGTAGGCAATATCAAAGTTGAAAAGACTTGGACGGAAGACTTGAAATGCCATGTATACAGTTTGGGAGTAGCCCTAGCCGTAGGTGGGCGAAAGGCACAAAGATGGGAATTTCCTCATGTGGTACGTCAAATATAAAATATTACGGCGCAGGATAGGATTTACCAGAACCGGTCATCGTATTAGTGGTTCAACAGATTCAAAATCATCAGAATTGTGCCGGAGTACCAAAGAGTATAATAATATAATATACGGGCGGAGAACTCTGTGATGACACGACAGCAACGGGCTCCCCTGATATCTTCTGTTATCAGAAGACAGCCGCCACGCAACCATGGATGCGACGCTCAGCTAGAGTGACTGTCACCAACCAAGGTCACTCTTATCCGACCTTTTCGGTGATTCCGGTAACTTCATAACAAAACGGGGTGGCGTCACTTGCTGCGCCATCAAATATAAGAACACATTATTTCGAACAAAGAGGAGACTCTTACTTTTAACATAAAAGAGTGAAAACAGCCAGCTTCTCACGGAACCGTTTCATACCTAAACCTTTTCCAAGAGACACAATCCATGGGTTTTTTTTTTTTGGGTGGGAAACCATTAAATGACCTCTCCCTCTCTGGGCGGAGCGGAAGGGCGTGTCAGACTCTTACTAACTAAAACCCACCCGTGTTCCTTCAGTTGCCTGTGCGCCAGGGCCACGGTAACTCTTTCGAACAATCCGCCACCCCGGCAGGCATCGGCCCTATCGGACCCCGTCAATGGTGCTGACATTTCTTTGAGGCGCGCGTGGAACACGACTCGCCGTCGACCTGGGCCTGGTCCTTACCGGACGGCGAGCTGCCCATTGCTCGCCGTCCGCAAGCCCACGCCTACGGTGGCCGGGAGTCGCCAATCGACTCACGATGGCCAGGGCGTCTCCTCCTGCGGCGACTAGGGGCGCGAGGGCGCAGCAATTGCCTCTCCCTCTCGCGCTCCGCCTCCTCCTTCACGAGCATTACTGCTTCGCAGAAAGAGGTGACGGCTTCCCATTCCCACTCGCTCCGTACCATGGCCTGAACCAGGGCCGGACGCGAGAGTTCACCACCGCCGATCGCCGCCACGAGGACATGGCGGTGCTGCGCCCAAGCCGGGCAGACCTCCACCGTGTGCTCCACTGTGTCCTCCGGTCGATTCACACAATGATAACACCCGGGCGTTTCCTCCCGCCTTATCCGAAACAGGAACCTCGCGAAACAGCCATATCCGGTGAGGACCTATGTCAGGCGGAAGGTGAGGATGCCGTGCCAAGCCACTCCTCAAAGAGGGGAATTACCGCCGCAATTGCGGCGTGCCCTGCGCTGGGTTGCGACAGTCGCACTCTCCATGCCGCCATGAGATCCCGCCGGAGCTCTGGCCGCTGTGCCGCGATTTCTCGCGGCAGCGGAGTTACGCCCCGGAATTTCGCCTCCTCGCGCCACTCCCAAATGTGTGCGAGGACCTTGGCCTCCAGATCCCACGGCGGTAATCCGGCAAGGAGGCTCGCCGCCTCGCATGAGACCGTGCGTTATCCCCGAACCAGCCGGATGGCCATGACCCTTTGTGATGCGTTCAACCAGCGGGCTGGTCGGAACCTCAAAGAACGCGCCCACACCGGTGCTCCGTAAAGGGCCACGGACCGCACGACCCCCGCATAGAGCCTCCGGCAGGAGGCATTTGCATCCCCCAGATTGGGCAAGAGCCGCTTCAAGGCAGCCCCGGCCCGCTCCAGTTTGGGAGCCAAACTACGGAAATGCTCCACGAAGTTCCACCGGCAGTCGAGGACGAGTCCCAGGTACGTCATCGTCGACTCGACGCCGATGTGAACCCCTCCTACCGTTATTTGGGAACCCGACAGTGGCGCGTTCCGAGGACCATGAAAACACATGGCCTCGGACTTGTGCAAGGCCACCTCGAGTCCCAATTTCCGGATCCTCTCGACGACTGTCGCAACCCCGCGTGTCATCAATTCGGCCGCCGTCTGGTGCGACCTCCCCTGCGCCAGGACTAGCGTGTCGTCAGCGTAGCACACTACGCTGATGCCGCTAGGGAGGTTGGCGCGCAGCACCCAGTCGTACCCGATGTCCCACAGATGCGGCCCCAAGACGGATCCCTGTGGGACACCGAACGACATCTCTCGCCGGTTCCACTTTCCCTGGCGACCAGGGTAAATGACGGCCCTATCCGTCAGATAGGCCTCGACTATACGACAGAGGTAGGTCGGCATCCGGTGATACCAGAGTGCCTCCCTGATACAACTCCAGGGCAGGGTATTGAAGGCGTTGGCGATGTCTAGAGACACCGCCAAGACGACCCCACCCCAGGCCACAGCATCCCCCGTCGTGAGGACTCGCACGCGCATGATAGCGTCCACCGTAGAGCGCCCCCTGCGGAAACCAAACTGGCTCTCCGCCAAATCCGGCCCCACCCGCACCAGCCGCCCAACGAGGCGGTCTGCAATGACTCTTTCAAAGAGCTTGCCCACCTCGTCGAGCAGTACGATGGGCCGATAAGCGGACGGAGAGTCCGCTGGGAGCCCCAGTTTCTTAATGACGACCAATTTCCCCGTCTTCCAACGAAGTGGGAACTGGCCCTGAGCCCTCTTAGTCGAAGCCCGAGAGCCTCCAAGGCCAGGACCCAGGCTTTTCCAGGTAAGCCGTCGGGTTCTGGGGCGGTATTCTTGGCACTCAGCCTACGTACCGCCACTCTCAGTTCTACCTCGGTCACCTCACGAGCATCGTCGTCGTCGGTTGTGTGGTCCACAGTTGGTACCGCAGGAGGCGGAGCCATGGGCTGGGGAGTATGCTCCCTCGCGGAGGGAACAGAGGGCTCACCATGCCCTCTACGAGCTGGGGCCGGAGACTCTGCGTCAGCGGGGGAGCCCATGGGCGGAGTTTCTTCCGAATCTATGGGCGACAACAAGATTAAAATTAGTTTACCTCTTTTTAAATGATAGTATGTTAACGTTAGATTACCTTACGTTTCAGGCTTTACTCGGTTATGGAGACAACGTGAAGTCTGCGCAGTGGCTGTGTGGAGGCTCTGTGATCAGCGAGCGATTCATACTCACTGCAGCGCACTGCACGTCAACTCGTGCGCTGTAAGTCCATCTAATTTCGAAAGAATTTATTTAACGAAGTACACAGACCAGGGACGTAAAAGAAAAACATAGTGAGGAAACCTGCATGTCCTAGAACCAAAAATTGATAGACATGTGACATCCATCAACCTGCACTGGGCCTGCGTGGTGGATTGCGCCCCACTCCTGCTAACAGAAAGGGAGCCTGTGTCCCAGCAGTGGGAACATTATAAGCTGATTATGACAGACCAGCATCATTGTGTCATTGATTGAAAAGCGACGATAGGTACTTATTTTAACTTTTTTCTATGATAATATGTTACAATTCAGATTTTAGTAGCAGTGGAGTAAATGATCTACGGGTGGAGTGATAACTACACAATTGCATCAAATGAGTTTTTAATAAATGTTTTGTTTTAATTTAAAGTGGTAACATATCATTTGCTGCTCTTGGGCTGTTGAAACGAACCGATCCGAAGGAATACTGGAAGATACATAACATCAAGAGGATCATAATTCATCCGGAGTACCAGCCTCCCTCCAAATATCATGATATTGCGCTCTTGGAGACAGAAACCGAGTAAGTTACCGTACAAATTGCTCAAAAATAGTTCTATAAATATGGAACAGATTGGCATCTTAATTTAGACATGACGAAAGTATTCGTTACAGTTAATCATTATATTATTTTCATAATTTTAATAAAGAAGAACAATACAGTTATTGTCATGAGTTAGGTATAAATAGTGATTGTAAAACATTAACCTTTTCACCACCACGGACTTCAATAGAAGTTCAGCTGCCTTGAAATTTTAGTTAGATTTACATGTTTTAATGACAATATAGTCAACCAGATAGAGTTGAACAGTCGCGTTTCCAGCATAATAATATCGCGCCATAATACTTAAAGGATTAGCTGGCTACATCTTTTAATTCTAACATGATGATGCAATCACTTTCAAATATTGTTGATTGTTGTTTAACTACTCTTCAAACAATTTATTTAAAGAAAAGAAAATGTTCAGGGGCTGAGATATTACTCGATAAAGATCATGCATAGTGCAATCCCTGGATAATAAGCTAAATAGTAAATTACGAAAATTTCAGGATCAATTTTGGCAGAGACCTTTTACCTGCGTGTTTGCATGTAGACACCGATTTGAAGGGTTCGGCTGAGGCGGCCGGCTGGGGCCGTCTAGGTCACAGACAAGCTCTGGCCGACACATTGCAAGTTGTAAGTTCAGACTTCTTAAGATCGATATTATATCCCTAGTATAGCGTCTAACTTGTGTACCGACATAAAAAGTTGTTCATATTCGTGAGTAAGACATTGTGAGAAACTGTAGTAACTGCAATTCATCTGGTAATCAGTGATATGAATTTTCTATTATTTGGTAGGTGCAGTCAGTGGAATTAACCGTTAAGCAAACTGACACCCTACGTCAATTTTCTGTTGTAGCACGACAAATTGACGATTCATTTCCAATTCATTACAACTATTAAAGAATGACAGTTGTGATGTTGCACAATTTAAGTTGGTAGTCCATTTCCTTAACAATTAATTTCAGTGACTTTGCATTGGAAAATATAGTGGTATTGTTTTAGAAATCTACAGTAAATCTTCATTCATCTTTTCAGGTTTACCTAGCAGAATTCAATGAAACAGAATGCAAGACCATATATCGAAAACACAGACTTTTGAAAAATGGATACGACCATGAGAAACAGATGTGCTTCGGCAGTCATAGTGAAATTATCGACACCTGTGAGGTAAAAATAAAATTTGTACAGAAGTTTAAGTTTGTGTACTTTCTTATTTAACTTTGATGGAAATCTACATGTTAGTAATGATACACACCTAGAAGGTCATACATTGAGTTTATTGGTGATATACTTCAGAAGGTCGAGTGCGTAGTAGGTACTCGCAAATGGCGTGCGTAGATTATAACCGGCACCCTAATTGCGTAACACATTTTCAATCAAAATCCGAGGGTTTTGAAGGATATTTTTAAACCATTGCATAATAGGTTTGAAAAATAACGCAATAAATGCTGTTAAATTGCCAAAACGAAAGACATTGCAATTACAAGTGTCTTACGCATTAACCCCGCATATGTATGAACGTAAACGAAGCAACAGGAGTAGGTATGTAAGAATGGTGGCTGGCAGGTGGCGTTCTGTAGTTTGTGCAATATGTGTGAGTTTAATGATACTATTCTACTTTTATATAAAGTATCTAATGATTTAAGTTGTCTGTCCTCAGGGTGACAGCGGTGGACCATTACAAACTAATGAGTTTAAATGCCAGTACACCATAGTTGGTGTGACGTCATACGGCAAGGATTGCGGCATCCTCGGCTCGGCCGGCATGTACACCAGGGTGTCGTACTACGTGCCCTGGATCGAGAGCGTTGTGTGGGCTGAAGAAACTGAAGCAAAAAGGAAAAAGGACGAGCAATGGATTAATAAATGGTTAAGTTAAGGAAATTTTTTGAAGCAATATATGACGCCGTGTCCTAAACTCCTAACTGATAGCGAAAGTCGCGTCTTCATAAATGATGACGTACCAACCAACGCAACTTGATTGATTGCGCGAGTATATTCATATAAAAGAGCGCGATGATCGCGTACTCGCGCGACGATCGCAGTCGGTTAGGACGCGGTCTCGGTGATGTACACTACGGTAAACGTTTAATAAATCGAAAGCTTTAAATTTTGCGTCTTTTATTTGTCATCCAAGCCTCTTTTAGAATGTTTAACTTAGTAGGGCTCCTTGTAAAATATCGTCCGGGAAAGCACGACCAGTATCTGTATATTGCTGCTAAACGACTAAACGACTTCCAGTTTTGAAAGTACTGTAAAGGTTGGAACTTTAAATCGTGCCGGCTGGCAGAAGAATGAGTCTGGTTGCAATTAATTACTCAAGTGAATTTATAACCAGTTGCAAAAAAATAGGGTGTGTGCTTATAAGCAAACGGTAGAAGTAAAAAATACTACTGGAGCCGTGAACAGGTATGCGGTTCAGCGTCACCGGCCGATTGGAGCCGAGTATACCCGGTTCAGCGTCACCGACCCGAGCGTGCCAGTTCAGTTTCGCTCACTGTTCAGAAAGAGTGCAAAGTGCGCCTAAAGAAGTTTCACTTCAATGAATAGCTTAAATTCTCTATTGCTTCTTATTTAGCACCTACCCTACCGGTACTGCAAGAGCACTTGGCTGTACATTAGGTGGAGGCGCCGGTTGACATTAGTGGGTCGGAGAGACTCCCTCTGGAGTGCGGGCATAGGATAGGTTGTATGCTGAACTTTACTTCTTTGCCTTTTGCCTCCCTCTGCCTCAATAACGTCTGATGAGGATAGAGATGGTGCAGCTATGACTGAAGACTAACAAATATGAGTTTACATGGGATATCTCATAATCTGCCTAGCCTTTTAGCAAACTATGTTGGGGTCAGTTTCCAATCTTCGAACGACTGCCTATCTGACCGCCACAATCCACTTATTGGGTATTACGATACCCCTTTATAGGTCTGGTTGTCAGACTTTCGTTTCTGACTACCCGTAACGACTATCAAAGATCTATAAATGACAGCCCGGACCAACGGTTTAACGTGCTTTCCGAGGCACGGAGGGGTCTCGATATGTAATGGATGGTCACCCATCCATGGACCGGCGTCAGTAACCATAGCTTAACGTTCTATCGACCTGTGTGGCTTTAATTATTTAGCCACGAGCCCCTCTGTATGAGTTATTTGTAGAATAGAATAGAATAGAATATATTTATTGTAAAACATGAGTATACATCAAATAATATGTGCAAGGTCTTAAAATAAGAGGTAGATCTGCATGTTTTGCCATATTATGGCGTACAAAACATAGTTTTGGTTTAGAGTCAACCATAAAAGATTTGAGTCTACACAAACAAACTATAAAATTAATAACTTAATCCTAATGCTTAATTAAAAAAGTGGAAAGTATTGTTTTTACATATTTGAGGGCCAAATTGTGAAAATGTTGTAACTACAGTAATCTATTTAATTAATTGCGGTCATTTAAAAATTCCGATATGGTGTAATAGCTATGACTATGAGATATTTTTTTTAATGTATTTTATACAGAGCAGTAGGCACTTGTCTAATAGGTTTTGGGATTTTATTATAAATGATTGGTGCTAAACAAAAAATACTTTTACGCATCAATGCCGTGGTTGATCTTGGTACGCATCATTTATTATCCCGTCGATTACGAATAGAAACGTCTGATGGTTTCTTAAATAGGTTAGGATTGATTTGTATAAAATTAGCTATTTCATAGATAAATAAGGAAGGCAGACTTAGAATCTTATATTTAATAAAATACTGTTTGCAACTATCAGTTATTTTCAAACCAAACATAGCCCTAATACACCTTTTTTGTGACTTAAAAATGATTTCTTTATTAGTAGAGTTTCCCCAAAATATAACTCCAAACCTCAATATGGAGCCGACAATACCATGGTAGGCAGTTATAAGTGCATTGGTACATATAATAGGTTTCAGTTTAAAGAGGGCATAGGCAGAAGAACATACTTTTTTATTTAATCCTTCTATGTGTGCTTTCCAGTTCAGACGTTTGTCAATGGTTACACCTAAAAATTTTGCTGTATCTACCTTTTTTATAACAGTTATTTTGTGTTGAACATTAATATTTGGTGCTTCTATACGTTGACTGAAAAACATAATTTTTGTTTTTTCAAGATTGATTTTTAAATTATTGTTATGTAACCAGTTAATTATTGAATTGATTGTATTATTAATTTCATGCTCATACCTATCTTTATTTATAGAATTAATAGTGACTATGCTGTCATCGGCAAAAAGTGATACTGGGTAATTAGTTACTAATGGCAAGTCATTTATATAGATTATGAATAACAAAGGACCCAATACGCTCCCTTGCGGGACTCCATATTTAACTATACGTTTTCTTGATGCATATGTTTCTTCTTTTTTTGTATTAATGTTTATTTTAGAAATTTCTGTATATTGTTTACGATTTTCCAGATAAGATTCAATGAGATTTAGTATATTGCCTCTAATGCCATAAGCTTCCAGTTTACGGAGGAGAATGTCATGATTAACATAATCGAAAGCCTGGGTCATATCGCAGTAAATGGAACATACCGGCGTCCTTTTATCCACATTACCCATAACGTTCTTTATAAAATCAAAATAGCCATGTTTATTGTTTTATTCTTGCGGAAACCTTTCTGGTCTTCTGTAAGAACGTTGAATTTTTCTAAATAGTTATAAATTTGATTATGTATGTATTTTTCAAAAACTTTCGAAATTATAGGAATAAGTGCAATAGGTCTGTAACAGTTCATACTCTGCTTGTTGTCTTTTTTGAAGATGGGTTTAATGATAGTAGTTTTTAGATTTTCCGGGTATGATCCAGTGGTTATACACAAATTAATGATATGGCTTAGGTGATCACAAATATGATAAGCGATATACTTTATGATTCTAGTAGAGATCCCATCGTATCCAACATTTGTAGTATTTTTAAGCGATCTTATAATTTGTAGTATGTCATATGGAGTACTTGGTGCCATGAACATAGATTGACTTGATTTAGAAATATTTACGGTTACGTCCTTACCAGCGTCTGGTATTGGCTCTGTCTTTTCTATGAAGAAATTGTTAAAAGCATTCACAATCTCACGTGGCGTGGTTATAGTTTTATGGTTTGTTTCTATGGAAGTGATATTACCCTTTGGTAAATTCAGTTTAGACCTATTTATAATCGCCCATGTGGCTTTGGATTTGTTAGTAGATGATTTTATTTTATGATTGTTTTGTGCTCGTTGCGTTAAATTAATGATATTTTTATAAATTTTAGAGTATTTTTTTAATTTAGTTTTATTTACTTCATTACGATTTAGCCTATAGTTACACATAAGCTCTCTTTTTGCAACAGATTTGTATGCCACGTGACACCCACTGAGGTTTTACTTTGGTTCTTATTGTAATGATTTGGAAAGGAGAGTATAGATTATACAGCATCATGAAAGCTTCCAAAAACGCATTATATGCTGCGCCAGGATTATTTGTATTATAGATTTCAGAAAAAGGAAAAGTTTTTATATAATTTTTGAATTTTTGCATTTTTTCTTTATTATAATCTCGTCTATTTGTTCGCCAATAGTTTATTAAGATTTTTTTATTAACCGGTAATATCAGTACTTGCGCCGTGTGGTCTGACAGGCCGAAGTCAATCACATCAGATTTACACTTCTTCCCCACATTATGTGCAAAATTGTCTATGCATGTGCCGCTCGCGAGTCGAGTTGGTTGATTTATTTCTAGCTTTAAATTATAATTTAAGAGTAAACATTCTAGGTCTATCAAAGTATTATTACGCTTAAGACAGTCAATATTATAGTCACCAGCAATTACGACATTTCTTTTTAAATTTTTGTTACAAATAGTACATAACACTTGCTTTAATTGCTCAAAAAATACAGGTAAGTTATTGGACTTTGGAACTCTATATACACAAACAATAATCGTATTATACATTGACAGATCAATAGCGCAACATTCGAATATTCCATTTATGGAGAGTTTCGCTATATCTAGAAGCTCTTTAAAAACTGGTGACCTTTCTTTGCAAGGATACATGTATCACCTCTCTTACTGTCCTTTCTAGAGTAGCATGCCGCCAAAGTGTAATTAGGAATATACAATAATTGTTCATGGCCAGCTATCATGAAGTGTTCAGATAAACAGATTATGTCGATTTCCGTATTTTTCTCTGACATGTCTTCAAGACATACAATTAGCTCACCACTCTTATTCAGTAAACCCGCAATGTTTTGATGTATCACGTTAAGGTGCTTATAATCGAAAAAACTGCTCTGTCGCTTGTTGTTCATCCATGTTCTTAATATTCTCGCCTTCTGTATTTACGGAGGTATTTTCACGTATATAGTTCATATGTACGACGATATCTTGGAAAATTATTTGCATGCCGTAATTATTTACTGTTCCTGTATTTTGTCTGTACATTTTGTAGTCCCACGTAAGGTTCTTATTCGAGTCAATAAAGTAGGCATGTTCGTGTGCTAAAATGTCTTGGTATAGCAGATTATTAAAATTCTCTACTCTCATGTTATACAAAGTAACATTACTTATACAACGACTATACTCGTAGGTATGCAGAGAACAACATTTGTGTGTTGAATTTTTTCGAGTACTTTTCTTATGTGGAGAATGATACTAGAATATTTCTTAGTAGATTTGAAGTCTGTTTCACCAATTAAAATAATACAGAAGTCATTCATATTGAATTTCTTTAGCTTTGGTTCCAAGTCGCGAAACATATTATTTATTCCTGAGTATGGTGTTAGGTAATGACATAATTCACAATTTTCAAACTTATTTTCTGCAATTGTACGTATATTATTATATTTATTTTCGCTTATAATACAGATTTTACTAACTTTTTTCTTAGGGTCTTCAATAATGGTTTTTGTATGAAGGATTGCCGGTGATGCCGCAGATTCTTCCTTAGATGACCCCTTAGTTTCTATTGCAATTGTTTGAGTGCCCTTTCTATTTTTCTTCTTGTCAGACGTATTTACTAGCTCCGTTTGAGTGTTTTTGCTAAGAAAAGCTTCCCTTTTTTTTGGAGTAGAAGATTTTTGTCTGGTTTTCTTAGTAGGAGTGTTGGTGATTTTTTTGTAAAGTTCATTATTCTTTTCTAAGTCCTGGTTTGATTGTTTAAGATTACTATTTTCACATGTAAGTATCTCAATTTCTTCTTCTGCACTACTTAATTGAAGAGTTAGTTTCTCAACTTATTTCTTTAGTTTAGATATTAATTCGTGGTAGTATGTGTCGTCGTTGCAACTCTCGGGGAGACTGGTAGCGGTGTCATCCAGTGTTTCGTTTTCAATTTGACTGATTACATTGTGAGTCCGACATCGAACGAGTACGACGAGTGCCTCGAACACGGAACGTAATGTTCTCCAGAAAGTTCATGATACAAGACTCAAATTACTAATTTTGAGTTTATTTTCTGTTATTACTGTATGTTGTCTTCATAAAGAACAATGGCGAGGAAATTGTTGATAGAATTAGTAAGCGTCTCCTTATGTGACCGTGATAGATACCGACGAAATAATTTACAAAGTTTTATCAAATCAAGCTTTTGGCCTATCGAAGTCTGGCAAAAAAATCGTCTTTAATGAATACTTAGTTGACTAGTTTCTTAATGATAAAAATAATCATGGCTTAGTTTTCTTTTTCTGGCTTGACTTCATGACTTTTGGCTAAGCTGAACTTTTAATGTTGCCATGTAATAAAAATCTTGGCAAGTTACATAAAATGCTTTGCTTTACGTATTGCATTAATATACTTAGGAAATACATTTCTGCATCAGAATATAAATATGAAGATAAATATACTTGTTTGTGCTTAGAATAAAGCGGTCATCATTTGACTTGACATCATTTGACATCACGGAAATCAGTGCAATTCGAGTATGGCAACATCGCCAACAAAAAACAGATGACATTTCCTCTGTCAATCAACCGGCCGACCTACTGACAACCACAGAGTACAATTTTCTGACAACTTGTCGTTTGTTGCTTGCGCGTTTCTCGTTATTTTGTGTTTCCCATCGATTTGCCGTGATTTTCTACTTTATCGACTGCTTCTGCTTATGGACTCTGAGATTTACTGTTAACTAGTGCTTGCCTAAGGATTCTGATTATTTGCCTATACGACGACATTTTTCTGTGGCTCTGAATTACGATTCTGCCTGATATCTTGGATTTTGTTGTGTGTGCATCTATTTGTTTACCACGATGGGAAGCCGTGTAAGGCCTACAAGCCTACACGCATCATGTATGTCAACTGCAACATTATGTGTAAATAAATTGCGCCGATACCCAACATTGGCACTTATACGATAGTCGCTGCTTTAATCTGCAGCTAGGTATACCCTCAAATTGTAAGTATTTCTGGCGACTAGTCGTTACAAGATAGTGATTATCTTCATTGCATAAAACTGTGTAACAAGTATAGTACAAGATTATTTACCCTAGTTGAATACATTGTTTGATTTCTGTTAGTGGCTAACTATTAAAAATCATGATTTTAAATGAAATATGTAGCCGTTTAAAGCTTTGTAATAAATAAAGGTCAAAGGAGTGTTTTTCTTTTTTAATACGAGCAACGTATTTTGCTTCTAACATAAATATCTTGAACTACAATTGACAAGTTTTTAATTACTAAGTACGTCTATGACATTGGTCAAGAAATATTAATAAATCATTCTAACTTATTAAGAGTATTATCGTTTATGTTTTTTAGATTTTGGAAGATGACTTTGTCTGCGAGGCATGCAGATATCTTGCAATGGCTGCAGTTAATAATAACTTACAAAGAGAAGTTTCTGGCCGAGAAGAAGCTGAACCAAGTACAAGGGGTCGAGCAGGAGTAATAGAGTACTGTTGTAGTTGTTTAGTTGCAAGACGAACTGTTGGATGTTGCACTCATACAATCACTGTAATTATGGTATCTAGGATGGGCCAGACATTACCCAAATAAATTAGCACCTGCAGGTTTTCTTGATGATGTTGTGGATGATGAGCAATATTTATTAAAAATATACATTGTTTTTTTTTTATCTATCCCCTATACCCGTACCATATAATGAATCATATATATATGACGGAGAAGGTACGTCTCTCTCGTTGTCATTAGCCATATTTTAACTACTGTGGGCGTACTATGGGAAGTGTTGGTTATTGCGCAATAGAAAGACCGTTTGCAGTTCAAACCAAATTATAATTTACGAACAAATTAATCACACTACCGAATCACACACTGTAGGTACACGACACAACTATAGGTACAAAACGCCAAGGAGTAATAGTGTTCTGTGCAGAACGCGCGACGGTTTCTAATCGTGTTCACTGCTTGACCGCCACCGACCAACTCTGCTTTTACTCTTTTTTTTTGTGATTGGCTTCTCGTACGTCAACCTAGGAGGTTGTCAACTGCTTAACTGGACATGTTTGTGGTTGCCCTACTAAATTAAGGCCCCCAACCAGGGCTTAAAAGACTTACAAACTAGGCGACAACACGCTAAGGGCACCCCCTGCGGGGTACGAGCCTCGGTTTAGGGCTACGCTGGGAGAGGGCAGCAAGGGACCGGCTGGATCGGAATTATTATTAGGGGACGAATTTCAGCTACAGACTCAGCGGCGCGGGCTGGCTCGAGCAAGGGTCGGGGCGGACGTGGATTGGAGCATCGCGGCGGGCCTCGGCGGCGAGGACGGAAGGACGACGGTCTGTGTTTGTGTATCTTTAAAGTACTGGTGGCCTTACTACTCTCCTGGAGGAGGGTAGTGGCGTCATCGGGGTCGACTAAGGTATGCCTCGGGCGGCGAATCTTACTAATGCGGGAGGGAGTGTAGCAGGCGGCTGCTTTTATCGGGGGGTTGGGGTGTTTTATGCCGCAGTCAAAGAAACGCTTTAAAAGGCGTTTTATGAACTGTTGGATGGTGGGCATTCAAAGGTCTAAGTGAAGATTCACACTTCGGACATAGACGGGGGCTCCCGTAACCTTTCTGAGGAAACGGTTCTGTAGGGTTTGCATCCTATGAAGATGGTGGGGCTTTAAGTGTGCAAATACATCGCAGGCATAGATCATGATGGGACGGATGACTGCGGTGTAGATGCGCAATTTGAGAGACTATTTACTGCGGGCGGTTAATAGGGACTGAAGTCTAGAGAGCGAAGGCGGCGCGCGAACGAGCCATCCTTATGTGCTCACTGAAGGTAAGGTGGTGGTCGAGGACCACACCTAGGTATTTAGCTCGCTTCTCCCAAGGGATCGGCTAGCCATACATAGTGATCGGACTGGTCTGCTTTTACCCTCTTTACTCGAGCATTATATTGTAGACTCTGTCGAGCACTGCCTGGTGGCGTTGGCGTCCCGATTAGTCAAAGTAAAGTACCTACATCGCATGTGGGCTATGTGGCAGACCTTCGCACGTCGCGACCGGCTAGACATATAATTCTGAAGCCGTAGTCCGTAGTTTATTTTGCAAAAAAAATGCATTTCTATGAATTATATTTTAAGTGGTAAGTAGTATTTCTATATTTCTTTTTTGATTAGGGTCTGTTGTTGACTAGACATAACCTCTAGAACTTCAAACTGGAATATCTTTAATTCCTGACTTCCTATAAAAGTATGACTGAAGACAAAACTGTTTAGGGATTCGAATTCTGTATTTTTACATATTTTTCATAGGCAGACGCAAAAAATAAATGTCAACAAAATTTTGTTTGGGCGGTTGCCATTGTTCTTTGTGTTAAACAATTGTATACCACTAATATGTTAAACGCAAAAAGTGATCACGCATACGAGATTTGAACTCGAGACACGTTACACTCGAGTCAATCCCCAAACTAATTAGCTATTTGAGAAGTTAATTTTCGTTGCGAAATAAAGATAGGTATTCTTCTTTCAAGAGTTCGTTATTCTTTATTGTGGGTGGATGTAATTTTGAATTTTTGAACGTTGTTGTTATTTTCACTTTCGATCGTTTTAATTGTAGGTATAATAATTACAAGAACTATAAACTAGGTCTAGTAGGAGCATTTAATACTATTTTTTTTAAATACCAGATCAAAACATATATCACAATAACTGTCTTAAGAAATTATCCGTACTGTCGTACGTCCAATCTAATTCTTAGATAATTTTTATTTTTGCTTCACGAAGCGATAAGTTTTTTAAAGCTTCGGTTTTCCAGAAGAGCGGTGCCGCAGACTGTCATGAAAATTATGACGGCGACAAAGATTTAACACGTTAGATTCGCCCTACCGCGTCAGAAGATATTCGCGTTTCTGTTTTGATTTTGACACATTTGACGCAGTGACTTGACTAGATTGTCACAGAAACGCTAAATAATAATGTGTGAGCTCACGCTTCCTAGTATGGACACTTTTTCGCGTGACTAAGTACGATGAGAACAAATCTAGCGATTTAAATATTTGGGCACCGGGGTTTGACGCAATGTCAAATACTGATGTAAATGGCTGATTTTCATGACGGCCGTTGTAATATGACGGAACCACTTTCCTAGGAAACCAAAGCTTCAGCGAATTCTGTTGTGACGGGCATGATAGGTGGCTCGAAGACACGCTTTCTTACCATGACTTCGAGTTTAGAACTTTCCTTGTGGGTAAAGAGAGTGAATTTTAGGGTTCCGTACCCAAAGGGTGCCAACGGGACCCTATTACTATGGCCCCGCTGTCCGTCCGTCCGTCTGTCACAGGGCTGTATCTTTTGAACCGTAATAGGCAGACACTTGAAATTTTCACAGAGTGTGTAGTACGATGTCTGCTATAACAAAAATAATAAAAGCAAATAAAGCTGAGAAATTTTAAGGAGGCCCCAAACAAGAAACCTGTTAAAGAAATAAGTACTTAGTGTCAAATATTGTACGGTGGTACGGATCCATTCGTGTGCGAGTCAGAATCGCACTTGGCCGCTTTTCAATGTGTATGTTCTTCTAACACTAAGTATTTGGCTACTTTAGAAAAGGAGAACGGTAGTGAATCGCAAAGACTTTTTGATCATTGTTCTAAGACTGCACGTTGTGATCTTTCTAGACCTAAGTAGTGTATAATTGGGGTTCCTGGATCAGAAGAGATCCAGGATCCCCAATTACACACTTGATGTGAACTAGACTATCATTAAATCGATCAATATTTACAATCAGTAATTCGATCAATATTTCTCAATTCATGTCATTCATTCATTTACTCAGGTTCTATATTCAAGTATTCAAAATAAGGCCAGGATCCCCAATTACACACTTGATGTGAACTAGACTATCAGTAAATCGTTAAATATCTATAATCAGTAATTCGATCAATATTTGACAATAAATGATAAATGATAAATGATTTTATTTCTGTAAGTAGGTTTGTACAAACACTTTTACACGTCAATCATGTTTTTTGAACTAGATGAGGTCGGCGTTTCCTATCTGACTACTCTGAGAAGAAAGGCCGAAACAAACTCAGAGGTCACTTCATTACATCAATACATTTCATTCATCCATTTACTCATTCACTTTTCATCTATTCAAAAATACATTAATAAGATTTTTGCATCTATTTATATACAAACAAAGGTATAGATGTTGTAGGGTGCTTCCCTAACATAAGTAATGTCAATGCAAATGTAAAATGTCAAATTTAAACTTAAATGCAGAAAATGTCAGTGAATGCTCAACGGGATGAATCTAAATAAAAATGCAAGTTGTCCGACTCAAACCACGTCTAATTGAACACTAAAAATGTAATATACATAAAATGCATAGAACAATGCAATATGTCAGTGTCAATGCACTGCCAAATGTAGGTCGCGTTCAAAGTGCAAATACGCGAGCCTACTGGCTAACTTATTGTAATAAATATATTTTAAAACCCATGTACGTTCACCGTACATATTGCCACAACACAGAAAGAGAATAATTAAATAACAATCCCAAAATATGTAAAAAAAACTAAAATAAGAATGTAAAAAACAATGTAAAAATGAAGGACTCCAATGTAAATATGATTGATCTACGACTACTATGAAGAAATATAACTAAAGTCTATAAATAGAATGTCACCATAATAATAAATTAGCACACATCACTATGTTTTTCAGTGTCAAATTTCACTTCACTTGAGGTAGGGTTAGCACACGACACTTTATTCACTTTTGAGTCCCGTTTGTCGATCTTGCTGTTCCTGTCCTCGATGTCATGATCTTCTTCTCGTCTGCTTCTACTTCTCGCGTCTTGCGGACCCTCCCCCTGTCTTTGGGTTGCCATCTTTCGCCAAAAGTACACCGATGTTACAAACAGTGCAATGCTAATCGCAACAACCACATAAATTGCAATGTAGTGATGAACGTCGTGAGAGGATAAGGTGTCTAGCTTAGACTGTGCTTCTATAGAGCGTAGTTGCGTGTCAATCTTCTTGAACGTCTCTTCGTGCGTTTCAATATGCAACGTTGAGTTACGAATCGAGGTGTTGATTATGTTGTTGATTGGAGAGATCGTGGGCCCGATCATCGCATATGGTACATTGACTAAAATGTCACTTGTATGTTCCATATATGCGTGCAGTGTGAATGAGTCGCCTTGCAAGTTGCATCCTTGTTTCAGCGTTATCAGACCCGAGTGACGTATCGTCTCCGATGTCATTTGAGTGCCGCACACTAATTGTACTTCGCACGTGTCACAACAATAATAAAACCAGGTGTTTTGTTTATGTAATTTGACCCATTTGTCGGCGCATAATTTTATTTCCGTATGGCAATAAACGCTGTGTTCTTCGTTGTCTCGAATCAGCTGTACATCGCAAATAGATTTGTGACGATCACCGGTGTTGTATATAGGGTGATTTAGTTTGCACAGTAGAGTTTGGTCATGTAATTTTTGGCATTCGTTAATGTCATATTGTTCTAGGGGTATAAATGAGTATTGGTTGGCATTAAATGCTATTAATGCAGAGTTGGGAATAACGTACATTACCCGATTTATGTCAATACGTTGAGGAATGCTGATAAGTCTGTTAAGTTCGTATAGGGCATCACTCAAGATCGGTACTTTTATTTCCATCAACAGGTAGTGTTGTGTTATGCGTGCATGTATTCTGAACAGCCTGTAGATGTCTCTTATGTCATTACGAACTTCAGGTAGTGTAGAATCGCGAGGTAGTAGTCGAGCTACTCTATCTAGTTCGCTTTGCATTTGGGTTGGTGATAATAGATGTACGTCCATATGTCCTTGGTACATATTTGTCAGTGTGTTGATGAGTGATTCTTGGATATCTTTTAAGTTTTGGGCCATTCTGTCTGCAGCTATGGCCGATGTAATGATGTAGAATGCATTTGAACTCTCAAGTTTATCTTTGAGCGTCTTGTTTTCTAGGGACGTGAGGTGATCGTTGATAAAAGTGAACTGCTTCACCATTGTTGCTTCGTTACGCTGTACAATGTTGTTCTCGGTTTCCAGAACACTTGTCTGGTTTTTAAGCAGTTGGAATAGGTGATTTTCATTGTGTTGGATTGTGTCGATATCCTGTTCATATTTTTCTGCAAAATGTTGGTCTAACACTCCAAATAACGAATTTGCAACATACCCTACTCCGTCGATCATTCCTCTTTTGAACCTGTGTTGAATTATCCGCTGGGACCTCAGTAATTCGTTGTAATAATTTAGTTCACTCGTGCTTTGTTCAAGTTGGTTAATCAGAACATGAAATTGCATCAACCACTCTTCGCAACGAGCTTGCTTTATATGCGATACGAATGCTTGCAGAGTGTCCACGTTGCGCCAATAATTTGTCATATTGTAATAGAATACCAGTTTCCATTCATCTCTAATTTCTTGTAGATCTGCAATCTTGTCAAAGAAAACTGTTTGATTTTTTGTCAGTTGAGCAAATTTCATATCTTGCTGAACAGTGGGTGTTATTAATGTCATAACTAGCATCAGCATATAACATACCAAGCTGTTCCAGGTAAGCCCTTTAGCTCGGTTTCGCCTGTTTTTGGGTAGTTTGTCAGTGTCAGTGTTGGTTTTTTCCTCAGCCTCCACTAGTGGTACCAGTTTTGTAATAGGTCGTTTAGTTTCGCCTTTTGCAGTTTGTAATGTCACAACTCTAGTGTGGCCGTCTTTTCCAGGGTGTAAATCCGCTACACGACCCAGTGCCCATTTTCCTGCAGGTAACCTTTCATCTTTAATGCATACAATGTCATTTTTCTTTATGTCAGTATTCTGTCGTTTCCACTTTAGTCTTGCTTGTAGTTGTTGGAGGTACTCTTGCGACCACTTCTTCCAGAAATCCTTGCTAAGTTGTTGTACAATTTGCCATCTCGTGTTTAAACGGTACGTATTGTCCATGTCGGGTTCTGGAATTGTCATGAGTGATGTGCCGGTTAAGAAATGTCCTGGAGTTAAACAGTTAATCTCTTCGGCGTTCTCTGAAACAGTGCATAGTGGTCGTGAGTTCAAGCAAGCTTCTATCTGACATAGCAGAGTGGTAAATTCTTCGTATGTCAGACGTTGGTCTCCAATGACCCGTTTGAGATGATATTTCATGCTCTTCACAGCTGCTTCCCGCAGTCCGCCTGCGCTTGGCCAGACCGGGGCATTGAAGTGCCATTGAACTCCCATCTCTGATATTTTCCCCAAGAAGAAGTTGTCAATGTTTTCTACAATGCATTTGTATTGTTGCAATAGGATCCGATTTGCACCCACAAAGTTCGTGCCGTTGTCGCTGTACATGTCCCGTGGTGTACCTCGACGTGCGCAGAAGCGCTTGAAAGCCGATAGGAATGCTGTACTGGATAGTTCTGAAACCAGTTCTAGATGGATGGCTTTTGTTGCTAGACAAACAAATACTGCAACGTACGCCAGCAATGTTCTGACGCCACGGCCTTTACTTGCCTGGATCTCAACGTGTCCAGTAAAATCGACACCTGTATGTGTAAAAGGGCGAGATACTGTCACTCTCGGCTCTGGTAGGTCCGCCATAATCTGGTTTGTTTGTTTAGCATTAAATCGGCGACATGTTACGCATTTGTGTAAGACCTTTTTGACGGCGCGATGTCCTCCTACGATCCAAACTCTTTGTCGAAGATGTGTCAGGGTTAACTTAGGACCTCCGTGTAATGTTCTTCTGTGAGCTTGCCAAATTAATAACTCTGTCAGTTTGTTGTCATGTGGTAGTAGAATTGGATGTTTAGTGTCTTCGGGTAGGCTTGAGTTACGTAACCTTCCACCCACTCGCAGAATGTCACTTTTGTCAAGGAATGGATTTAAACTCAAAAGGTTACTTTTTGTGCTCAAACCTTTGTTTTCCTTCAATCTCATAATCTCGTCATTGAAAGCATGCAATTGAATATGTTTCATTATTAGGTTTTCAGCGCTTTTTAGTTCCGTAGATGTCAAGTAAGTAGTAGTACGATGAGTGTCGGTGTTCGAACAGCTGTTAATGAAACGTTTCATCCAAGCAATGACCCTTGTAATACGAGTCAAATCGCTGTGTCTGTCTAATAACTCAATTACTATTGAAGACGGTTCACATTTCACAACATACGTTTGCATTTGTTTTTGTTTTGATTCGCATGTTGTCGGTGTAATTGTAATTTTGTCCAAGGTATCTTCACTGTAATTTTTCATCCAGTAGGGGCCTTGCCACCACAAAGGATGTTGCAATAGTTGGGAACAACTGATTCCGCGTGACGCGCAGTCTGCAGCATTTTCCTCGGACTTGACATAACTCCAGTGCTGTTTTGGGATTACGTCATGCACTTGCTGTACTCTGTTGCTGACGAACGACTTCCATTTTGTGACGTCCCCGTGCAGCCAGCCTAATACAATCATAGAGTCCGTCCAGGCGTATGTATTTTTGTGCACATTGTCCCATTTAAAGGCTGTCAGGACCTTTTTCATGAGCCGTGAAAGTAGTAGCGCTCCACATAGTTCGAGTCGCGGTAGTGTCAATTTTTTGTTGATTGGCGATAACCTCGACTTTGCAGCGATGAGTCTAACCGTAGGCTCGTTTTTGTCATTTGTTGTCAGCAGGTATATAGCGCATGCGTAGGCCTTTTCGGATGCATCGCAGAACCCATGTACTTGGAATGGTTTAGTAATATCTCCCAGCCACCTTGGTATTTGGTATTCGGTTATGTTGTGTAAGTCGTTAGTAAACTGCTTCCATTCCTCTTGCACGCTGTCAGGTAAGGTTTCATCCCACTCGCATCCCGATAGCCAGACGCTTTGGAACAGCAGTTTTGCTTTTACTGTCAAAGGTGTCAGCCAGCCCAGCGGGTCGAAAATTTTCGAGATTTCCGATAGTAGCTTCCTTTTTGTCAATTGGTTTTCATTGTCAAATTGTATTTTGTTTGTAAATGAAAATGTGTCAGTTGTAGGATTCCACTGGACCCCCAGGGCTTTTGTCATGCCATCGTTTGTAAAATGCATTGTCGTTTGGTTAAGATCTGAAGAAAATAAGCTTTCAATCAAGGTCTGGTCGTTGCTTGACCACTTCCGTAGTGTAAGGCCAGCTCCACTCAGCATGTCAATGAGTTGCTTTTGAATTTCTTGTGCTCGTTCGACGGAGTTGCTGCCACTTAGGACATCATCAACGTACATTTCGTTAGCGATGACATCCGCTGCTAACGGATATTTCTGTGCATCATCCTCTGCAAGCTGTTTCAGCGTTCGAAGAGCTAGAAATGGTGCTGCCTTGGTTCCATACGTCACTGTGCATAACTGGAACTCCTTTAAAGGACCTTGGTTGGATTCTCTCCACAGGATCTTTTGCAAGCGTTGGTCTTCGTCATGGACAAGGATCATGCGGTACATCTTCTCACAATCTGCAGTAAAGACGTACTTGTATAGCCGCCATCCTAATAATAATGTCAATAGGTCTTGATGTAGCTTAGGGCCACACTCCATCAAGTCATTCAGGCTGTAACCTGTGTCAGTTTTCTGGGAGGCATTAAAAACCACCCTCAATTTTGATGTCACTGAGTCCTGTTTTAGGACTCCATGATGAGGTAAGTAGCATGCCGTGTTGCAGTCAGGTTTGCTCTCCTTCATATGTCCCATTTCCAGGTACTCTTGCATAAATTTGATGTAACTATCTGATAATTTGTCATCCCTGCCTAATCTCCTTTCTAATTGCATAAATTGTGCTACCGCTCGTGGCTTTGACTTGCCCAGCAGCTGATTAAAATTAGGCTTCATTGGCAAACGAACTGCATATCTGCCATCACCTAATCGCTTGGTTGTTGCAGTGTAGAGCTCCTCACAATATCGTTCCTCTGACGTCATAGAATTGCATGCATCTCCATTAATGTCTTCAATTTCCCAGTATTTTGTCAAGTCGTTAACTTCATTAACTACGACGTTGCAATAAAATGTTTTGGTGACATTGCCTGACAATATCCACCCCAACCGTGTTTGTTGAGCCATGGGTTCATTAACCTCCCCTTTGACTAAGCCATTCATGAGTATTTCGGAAAATACGTGTGCATCCAGAAGTATGTCAATAGGCCTAGATAAGTTGTAATCTGGGTCGGCTAGTGTGATGTCTGTCACATGAGCCCAAGGTTTCTTTGCAAATGTAACGTTAGGCAGACTGTTTACTACCCGTGTCATGATTAACGCTTCCGTTGTAAACTGGAAATCGTTATATAAGGACTTGCAGGATAGATGGACCTTTCCTTTACTCCTGTTGGATAAAGTACCGATGCCACTTATGTTTGCATTCAGCTGTTGACGCTTTATGCCCAATCTTTGAGCTGCATTCTCCGTGATCAACGTAATTTGTGAGCCTTGATCAACTAGAGCCCTTAGTGTAATGTAGTCACCTCCAGCTGTGGCTACTTGCAGTAATGCTGTTGGTAATAATATTTCATCATTATTATTTGACGCGAAGTTGTTTTGCATATTTTTATTTGACCTAGATGAAGTCGATGACGACGGTTTAGGTGCTGTTTGTGTTGCTGAGGGCGTTTGCGCTGACTTTACAATATCGCTGTGCAGAAGTGTGTTATGTTGTTCGTTGCAATCTCTGCATCTTTTCTGCGACGCACAGTAACCCTTAGTATGCACATACAAACAATTTTTGCATATTTGATTGTTTTCTATAAATGCTATTTTTTCCGGACTCAGCATGTCAGCGAATTTAGAACATTGAAATAATGCATGATTCGTATTGCACAATGGACAAATAGTCTTGTTGTATTGTCCAGCGTTTGACGCATGAAAATTGCGAGAATAGTTTGCTGAACCTTTATTGGGTTGTGAATTTGATGACTTGGGATTATTGCCGAACAGATGTTGCGTCTTAAAATGTGGTTTTGATGCAGGTTTATCAAAATTTTCTGGCTTTTTCCTGTGCAATGGTTCTAATGCCATAAACTTGTTTTCGACGAAATCCATAAAATGATTGTATGTTGGTATCTCGCGCGGATCCGACCTGGACTGCATGTATTCCGTATACGTTTCGGAGTCTAATTTTTCGCATAACACGTAAACTAGAATCGGATCCCATGAGCTTGTATCAACGCCCAAGTTGTGTATGGCGTTTATGGTTTCGTTGCTAGTGTCATATAACCGCTTGAGGTCGAATGCAGATTGTTTTTGCAAATTAGGTTGACGCATAAATGCCTGGAAATTTCTGGTAAATAACAGAAACTTATTATTATATCTATGGTTCAAAATTTCCCAACACGTGTCATAATTTTCGGGTGCAATGTGTAGATGCTGCACGAGCTTTTCCGCTTCACCGCGAAGTCTACCCTTTAGATGTTGCATTTTTTGTGTTTTTGCGATCGCCGAATTATTATGAATCGCTTCTACGTAGAGATCCATAAAAGTAGGCCATAAAGTATAGTTGCCGTTAAAGATAGGTATGTCAATTTTAGGCAATGTTTGCTGTTGATGTAGAGAAGCGTTTAATTTCGTGTTCAACGCCCGTTTCATATTTGTAAATGCCTTTTCGTGACGACAGAACTCGTCATAGTAGTCCTGTGAATTCCCCTCTAATATGCCATCAATTTGTAAATGTAATTTGTCAATCGCAGTCCACCGAAACTCTACAGTCTTAAGCATATCCTCAATTTCCCATTTCTCCTTAACCTCGTGTAGGCTTCGATTTACTAACCTAGTGAATGCACGGAAGTTAGCTTGTTGCAACTGCTGTAACTCGAGTAGCTTGTCCTCTGCTCCTACAGATGTCTCGAACATGGTTTTGTCAAACTCAACGTTTAACTTACTATGGCCGGCGTTACTGGGTCCAGCAAGAGTCTTCATCTCGAACGCTGCAATCTCCTGACGCGTTCCATGGTACCAGCTTTTAATGACCTCATAAATGTTACCGGTGAAATATTGATGATCTTTTTCCTCTACTGCACTCAGCTCCCGGTTCTTCTCTTCACATTCCGCCCATAGTATATCTAACCTCTCAAGCCTTTTACGAATGTAATCGGTGGTCTTCCTGCTCGCTGAATCCTTCTTAAAATTAGAATGGATTCTCTTCACTTCCTCGAGGATCTCAGCTTGACGCACGATTAAACCCTCCATTATAAAGCCGTAAGATAAATAATGAACGATCTTACTTGAAATTCAGGAACTCTCCCTGTATGCAATGCAATGCAATGTGACGCTCTGGAACCTGGATCGCTGCCACCTCCCCGAATGCTCCTGCACGGCAACACACGTGGCACGGTATGACACGACACGACACAGATCCCGCGCGGCGACTTATCGACCGACGTATCGGACTGTATGGTACTTGCAATAGTTACGAAGGACCAAAAAACTATGTAGGGTGCTTCCCTAACATAAGTAATGTCAATGCAAATGTAAAATGTCAAATTTAAACTTAAATGCAGAAAATGTCAGTGAATGCTCAACGGGATGAATCTAAATAAAAATGCAAGTTGTCCGACTCAAACCACGTCTAATTGAACACTAAAAATGTAATATACATAAAATGCATAGAACAATGCAATATGTCAGTGTCAATGCACTGCCAAATGTAGGTCGTGTTCAAAGTGCAAATACGCGAGCCTACTGGCTAACTTATTGTAATAAATATATTTTAAAAGCCATGTACGTTCACCGTACAGATGTATTACTATGGTTACGGTGCTGAATATGAATTGAATTAATTAATTAATATTACAGTTATCTGTGTTTTTTTTAATTTTTAATTCTTTTAAACCAGACACTAGTAAATGGTAATGTTATCATCGTGTGTGGCGCTCAGCTTTGTGCTACACGTGAACTGTGAACATGAGCTGTGTTCTTATAAGGAAGTTGGTTGCGTTCTTTTCGTTACCAACCGAATATTATGTATGAATGTGTAAAACTATAATACATGTTCTATTAAAATACATCATACCAAGTAATTGGAGTGTTTCAGTAATAAACCCTTTTATCTATTTATGATGATACAAGTTTAATATAGGTTTGTCCTGAGTGAGATTCGACCCGATATACAATGGTGTACTAATAAGTATATTACATAATAATTAATGATACACAATAGCTAGTATTTATTGAATAAAAATACTTTTTCATTTTAAATAAGCGTTTATTGGAAGGTTACAATTTTTATAGAAATACTTAATCTATGTATATTAAGTAGGTACTAATATATTATTTGCACGTACATAATTTATATTATTATTATTATTATAGTTATATAGTATCAGTATCAGATCAGTAAATATTTACTATCTATACTATCATTAAAAGACATTATCCAAATTTTCCTGGATCCTAAAGATGAGGTCCTTTGTTGATTGGTATACACCATCCATCATGGTATTTTTAACAACATGTTGCACACACAAATCGGCTTTGCATTTGCATGAACTTTCTTCGCGATCGGTAAAATCTTTTGCATCGTATATTTCGATGCGGATTATCTTTGAACCTTTTAAAGGTCGCTTCACAAAACTGTAATGAGTTCCATCGTTGGACCTCTTCAGATTCAAACGCCTCGTCGATTCCTCGCCAACCTCCTTTTGCACTACGCGAGGTTCCATAGGAGAGAAAATGAATAGATCTTGAGAATCCTGAAAATATAACAAAAATGAATATTCATTACGTACTCCTCCCAAATAGCTCATAATAATTATAACACGAGGCATTCATTTTCTGATATAAATAATAATTATCATTTGCATGTTTACTTATTTAGTGTTACAAAAAATATAGAGGAATTGTTATAAGGATAAATACAAACTAACTAGATTGATGAAATTGAGCATAAAATGCATTATAAGTATTTATTGCAAGCATTCCACTATTTAAGTCAACAATCTGATGGTAGGTTCTCTAATTAAATCAAGTTATACTTTGTAATAAAATCAAATATCCTGCCGGGGTCGCGGATTCCTGCCGGGGTCGCGGATTGTTCGAAAGAGTTACCGTGGCCCTGGCGCACAGGCAACTGAAGGAACACGGGTGGGTTTTAGTCAGTAAGAGTCTGACACGCCCTTCCGCTCCGCCCAGAGCGGGAGGGGTCATTTGATTATTTCCCACAAAAAAAAAAAAAAAAAAAAATACTCACCGACATAATTATTACTCGTTGATTACTAGCGCTTGCTGGTAGGAAACTAAATAGTATTTGAATTGTCATGATAATTTATCCTTTTTATAGGATTCTAATAAATAATTTTCAATAGAATCTGATATAAAGTTCAAAATTGCTGAGAAAATATTAGTATACTATAGCACGTGTTAATGTAATTTATATATTCGAGACAATACGACGCTATACCGTTTCAGATTTCAATTAAATGCATACCATAATATAAAGCCAGCGGTAAATAGAAGGCGGTGCGGTGCGATAGCGTCGCGGTGACGTTAGATGCTAGGGAATGCCTGGACACTGCTCTACATCACAGAATAATAATGATACAGTAGTTTGACTTCATAGAAAACGACCGAAACATCGCGCTTCAAAATATCAGTGTATACCGGTAGACAATTGTTCGATTTGCGCGACAGTTATGCATGGATGGACGTGGATTTATCTACCGAGCGGTCGTAGGTAATTAATTCAAGGTCACTGCGCAGTTAACCTACTGTATCATTATTATTCTGTATCCACATCATATTGTGTGACGCGCTCATACTGATTTGAACAATACAAAACGTCACCTGGCGCTACCGCACTGCATCGCTATCTGTGAACTGGTGACTTAAAAGTCAATACACACAAAAAGCGGCATCACCCCGAGCAGCACCTAATAGACATCTGAACAGGACCACCCACCAACTTAGCGAATTTAGGTATCTTACCCACTGAACATAAAGTTCAAATTGCAAGATCTCGGTGTTTATTGTTTAGCAAGATATTTTTCTACAACGTAAACTATTACATATTTGGGTGTTAGGACTGATAAAGCATTTTTGTAACGCGTGGCCTATTCCTTATATGGGATATCGTGACGTCGATTTACCACTATTTAAGAGTGCATCCTGCAGAAGCTGGATCACATCAACACTTCAGCTAGGAGCAGTTACATCTTACATACACTAAACTACCAGAGCAACGTCAATCTTCTAAAATGTAAGTAACTATTCACTTTGCAATGTAATTTACTTTGTGTTATCTTTAAAAGTTTCTTGTTAGAAACAAGAAAGAAATAAGTGGATGAGAAATGCAGTATATTAGTTATTCACTTAATTCACTATTCAATCATTCAAGTATTATAGGTAGTTATTCACCTCTTCAATCATTCAGATAAGTTAGCGAGTCTTCATCTATAAAAATTAAACTGTTCATTGATACACCATTTTTAATATTCATTCAAGTAATAAATTCATTCACTTAGTGCCGTCTACATTATTAAAACAAAATGTTATTGTTACTGTACTAATTCATTGTTTTTATTTATTACAGGTCCAAGAACACAGCTGACCATATTTTCCCTTCTGAGGACGAATCGGCAGACGATGACCATGCACCGGTGAAAACCAAGTCAAAGGAGAACAAAAAGCGCAAGCCTTTGTCAAGAAGCAGTCCTCAGCCGTCTACGAGTAAGAAAACTAAGCCGACCATTCACCCAATCACTCCTGTCACCAAGTCAACGGCTCGCGAGTTGTTCGGGACCGACAGTGACGACGATGAAATTGACATTGCTGTGGACAAAAAATCTCCCCCGATATACTCGTACATCACGAGGAGACTGGCGAACGGATTTTCACGACAAATGAACGAGCAAAAAAGAGGTGAGTTCTATATGGAACTCAAAGTATATAAATGCAATGAAATAGAGCGGATCCAACCAGTAAATAGGTGGCGGCACTCGGTAATCACGATTAAAAACAAATGTGATGAGGATTCAGAGTCCTGGCGTTGCCCAAACGCCTACATAACAAGCACCAGGAAGGAGTTAAAAAAATGTGTTCCTACTTTTATAAGCTCATATCAATAGTCTTACCAATAGTTTACGTTATGAGATCTATGCTATACCACATATAATCATTATATACTTATATGGAGTTTATTTTAAGATAGTATTTTTGTAACCGCATTTAAGCCTAATTATTAAACTATACAATAAAAATATTGTCTTTTTTTCCAGTTATGCTCTCCGGTGATGGCTCATCAGCTAATTGTGAAATTAATAATGATAAATGCCAAATTGATATTCCAGAAAATGAATACGATACAAATGTTTATGAGCCAAATTGTTTATCAAAGTATATTAATTGTGCTAAATGCAAAATACAGATCCCAGAACATAAATACAGATATCATAAGAGAACGAATATTCATAAATCGAATTGTTTAATAAAGTCAAAGTTTGAAAATGTTGATATTGTAGCTACGGCATTTAAAAATAGAATCATGACTTATCGTTTAAACCCATCCATAGAAGACGAGTACCTCATACTAGAGACATTCTTGGGTGATAAGCGAAAAGATATTTTGAAAATCATTGAGTTATCATTATTGGAACATACTTGCATTAAAGTTAACTTCGAGCTGTTTGCTTACTTTATACTACCACAATTAAGTGACCAGCAGCTCAAGTCATTTAACACGAAATATGAAACTATATACAATAGTACTGACTTTAATAATTTATTCTCAAATATAATAGAAATATTTAAAGGAAAACTTACTGAATTTGAGCATTGTGAATCTGGGTGGTCATTTGTATGTATAAGTCATTTAGAAATGAATATATAAATAAATATTCCCCCATGCGGGGCGGTACTTATTTAGAGCTACCAGAAGTTATTAAAAACACAAAGAGTTGTTTGAATATACACAATAATGATGAGTACTGTTTTTTATGGAGTATTGTTGCAGCATTATTTCCAGCAAAAAATAATGTCTGTAGAACAAACTCCTATCCACACTTTAGTACAATATTTAATATACAAGGAATTTCATTTCCACCTTTACCTAAAGATATCAAGTTGTTTGAAAAGAATAATTGTGAGTTTAGTATTAATATTTATGGATTAGATGAACGTTGTACTGTAACTGGCCCTCTTTATGTGACGAATTGTAAGAAAGATAAACATATTAACTTACTGTATTTTGAAAAACAAAATAAAGGTCATTATTGCTTGATAAAAAACCTTTTACGCTTAGTACGACGACAAGTTACATGCCATAAAGGTCAAATGCATTTATGTGAAACATGTTTGCAATTTTTTACTGGTGAAAAGAAGTATCATTCCCATGTTTGTTCCAAAATTTTAACCATACTGCCTGATAAAAACAATAGATTACAATTCAAAAATTATGAGCGAAAACAAAAAATTAACTCTGTGATTTATGCTGACTTTGAAAGTATACTATTAAATTATAGAGAAAAACATAGTGATAAAAGTACGATAAAAAATAAACTACATCAACCGTCTTGTTTTGCGTATTATGTATGTTGCTCACATGGCTGTATCGTCTCAAACAAATGTCCTGGAGGGCGGAGTGCAAGCAACTACGCCTCCGCCACCGCTGCCGCCGCCCCAGAGGCCCGTGGAGACTAGTTACGCAGCAACGGTGGCCAGGAAAACAGCGGGTATGAAAATTGATGATACTAGTAATAATGATTGGATAGAGGTTAAAAAAAATAACAGACGAAGTAACGCAATAAGAAAAGGTGGTAATAACGCCATTAGTTCTTTAAAAGCAGTAGAACGCAGGAAATTTTTACATGTGTGGAGGCTTAATAAAAGCACTACAGAGGACGATCTAAAGGAGCATATCAAACAGACACTAGGAAAGGACTCGGAGATCGTTATCGAAAAATTAAAACCTAAAACGGAGCGCGACTATGCCTCATTCAGAATTGGTGTTACATTAAGTAATTTTGAGAAACTTTGTGACCCTGAGATATGGCCAGTAAATGTAGAATACAGTGAGTGGATTTGGTTTCGTCCCAATACGAACCCAAAACAACCGGAAACCCAGTAGTCATTTCAACATTTTATATCAAAACGTCCGAGGACTTAGAACTAAGACAACACAATTTTTATCACTACTGGAATCATCAGGATCAGATTTATTTGCTATTACCGAATCGGGCCTTAGTAAAGCGATTCAGAACGCGGAATTTGTGCTTCCTGGGTATCAAATATTACGATGTGATCGGGCGGATGGTCGCAAGCAAGGAGGCGTATTTTTAGTGGCCACACCGAGGTTCGAGTTGCGACGAGTGTCGATGCCAGGTGACATTAATATAGATAGTCAAAAGTTTGAACTGATGTGTGCAGCTGTTTATATGCAAAGTTGTTTTCTATTTACTTGTTGTGTCGTGTATATTCCACCAGGGTCTGACGACAATGAATATTTGTCGATGTTTGGCATATTAGAAAAAATATGTGTAAAATATAGCAGTAATTTAATTATAATAGGGGACTTTAATATGTACTCGTGTAACAACAACATTTCTAACTATTACGAATATTTCGTGGCCTTCTGTGAATTTACTCAGTGCAACGTAGTACCTAACTGTAACAATAGGCAGTTGGACCTCGTGTTGAGTGCGCGTGGTGGCGTATCGGTGAGCGCGGCGGACGAGGGCCTGCAGCCCGTAGACGCGTACCATCCTCCGCTGGCCGTGCGCATCGAGCGCGGAGCGCGCGCGCGCCCGCCCCCGCCGCCCCCCACGCCGCGTACCTCTCCCGCATCGCCGCGTACGCGACACTCGCAATCCCAATCTTTGATAACTAGTAAATGTTGGAATTTTAATAAAGCAGATTTCAATCAAATGTATAGTTTGGTAGCTAACATAGATTGGAGTGAGATTTGCGGTTCATGCGATCCAGATATAGTTTTAGATTTATTTTATAATAAGATATATGACGTTTTTGACAAGTGTGTTCCTCCGAAAAATAAACATATTAGTCCATTAAATAATAGATACGTTTATCCAGTTTGGTATACAGCTGAAATTATTAGAGATATAAAAGTTAAATATTTATTACATAAAAAATATAAATTAAGTAAGTCACGCAGTGATTATGGGCAATTCGCACGATACAGGGCGAGAGTGAAAACCGAGACTGCTCGAGCGCATGATCAATACCGCAACCGCGTGCAAGGGCACCTGGCGAAAGATCCGCGAGCGTTTTGGGGGTATATTAGGTCCAGAAAAGGCGATTCGAATCAGCGGAAGTTAATTAAGGACGGACGGGTATTATCGGAATACGAATGTGCCAATGAGTTCGCTCGGTTTTTTCAGTCGGTGTACAATCCGGAACCTCCCGAACTGAGTGTGGCGGCGGCGAGTGCGGGCGAGACAGCGGGCGCGTCGCAGGGCGCGCGGGTGCACCTAGCGAGCGTGGGCCCCGCTGACGTACAGCGCGCGCTCGCACGCTTGCCGCCTAAGCGCTCAGCCGGGCCGGATGGTATTCCTGCGTACATTTTTAGGGACTGCCGTGCGGTGTTGGTTAAGCCGTTGCTACACTTGTTCAACGTCTGTATCAAGACCGCAACATTTCCTGAGCGCTGGAAAATTACCCGAGTTGTACCCGTGCCTAAAGTTAGTAGAGGTTCAGCACCCTGCGATTATAGACCTGTAGCGGTATTATGCACTCCAGCTAAAGTGTTTGAGTCGACCATTCACGGTAGCCTGTATCCACAGATTAGTGCTCTGTTGTCCGACGCGCAGCATGGTTTCCGTCCTGGGCGGGGGACAACGGGGAACTTACTGGATCTTATGACACAAATAGTACCGACGGTGGATGCGGGTCAACAGGTGGATGTTGCCTACTTGGATTTCAGGAAGGCTTTTGACACAGTAGATAACGACGTCCTTTTGGCTAAATTGGCTGGTGTAGGCTGTACACCTCACACTTTGTCGTTTTTCGCCTGCTACTTACAGGACCGTTGTCAGTATGTCGACTGCGGTGGGCAGCTCTCTGAGCCTTATTTCACGAGATCAGGAGTAAGTCAGGGCAGTAATTTAGGACCTTTTTTCTTCATTTTAACAATTAACGACCTGCCGAGAGTAGTCAATAAATCCATACCATTGTTATTCGCTGACGACTTGAAATTAGTTCTTAAAATAAAACAGGAAACTGATCATGACATACTGCAGCAGGATATTAATGGGGTAGTTGAGTGGAGTCGTAGCAATAGGTTGTATTTCAATGTGGCCAAATGTTCGGTGTTATCATTTACTCGTGCGCGCGACCCAAGTCATTATCAATATTGCATGGATGGAATCCGACTGCAACGTGTCTCAGAAGTTAAGGACTTAGGCGTGCGCTTTACAACTAATTTAAATTTCCGTAAGCATACCATCGATGTTTGTAAAAAAGCATACCGCAATTTAGGATTGGTCTTACGGCTAGGAAACCAGTTCACGAACATCAGTGCTCTGAGATCGTTGTACGAAGCGCTTGTAAAGAGTCATTTGGAATGCAATGCTGTCGTCTGGTCGCCACACGAAGCGAAGTACAAACTAATGTTAGAACGTATCCAGAACAAATTTGTGAGATTCCTTTACTTGAAGCAGTATGGTGTGTATCCAGGGTATCCACTGTTGTATCCTACTCTGTTTGTGCTGGGCATGGTAGGCTATAATAAACTGGAAGTAAGAAGGGAAGTAACTCTAGCCACTTACTTATTTAAGATTATGCGTGGTAAAATACACAACCCAGGCGTTCTACGGACGGTTGGGTTGTGTGTACCGGATGGGCACGTGGGGCGACGGAGGCGGCCACCGCTGCTGTAGGTGCCGCCTGCTCGCACCAACCTGCTGCAGCACGCGCCGCTGACGCGCGCCCTGCGTACACTCAATATGGTGTCACAACAGATTGACTGCTTCAATTGTACTCTGAGTGAATTCACGCGGGCCGCATTTTGTAAAATTACTTTAAGTTGTTCATTATAACTACACTATTGTATTAGGTTAGCCTGTGATGATAGTTGTATGTGTTTTAATTAAATAAATAAATAAATAAAATAAATGATAGTAGCTTGAACAAATTCGTAACATATAGAGGACCTGATTGTGTAAAAGTGTTTGTTAAGAAATTAATTGAAGAAGCGAAGTTAATTCACAAAATTATAATGACTAAGAAACCCATGAGATCTATGACGAGAGCGCAAACTGATAATTATAGCAAAGCAACTACATGCCATATCTGTAATCATTTATTATTTGATGATAAAGTTTGTGATCATGATCATATTACATCCGAGTACAGAGGCGCGGCGCATTCGCATTGCAATTTAATTTACAGAGTGTGTTCATTTATACCTGTTATCTTTCATAACTTATCCGGTTATGATTCTCATATATTTATTACAGAATTATCGAAATATGATGGTGCGATAAAAATTATACCAAAAACAAAAGAAAAATATATAAGCATAACTAAAATAATCAAAACCGGGGCAGCATGTAAGCCTATACAGATTAAATTTATAGATTCGTTTCAATTTCTTAGTTCAAGTCTTGACAATTTGAGTAAAAGTTTAACGGAGAACGATTTTATTCATTTATCATCACATTTCCCGGATAAAAGCCAATTAAATTTACTGCGAAGCAAAGGTGTATACCCGTATGAGTACATTTGTTCGTGGGAAACATAATTATAATGAAACACAACTTCCAGCAAAGAATCATTTTTATAACACTTTACAAATGAAACATATAACAGATACTGAATATCAACATGCCCAAACAGTGTGGAAATGTTTAGATATTAGTTCTCTTGGTGAATATACTGACTTGTATTTAAAGTGTGATGTACTATTATTATGTGATATATTCGAAAATTTTAGAAAAAATTGTCTGCAGCACTACAAACTCGATCCTGCGTATTATGTGACTTCACCTGGATTGAGTTGGGACGCTATGCTCCTTTACACAGGTGTTCAGTTAGAATTGATTAATGATTTAGAAATTTATAAAATGTTGGAAAAAGGAATACGTGGAGGATTAGCTCAGTGCTCTCACCGATATGCTGAATCCAATAACATTTATTTACCTCACTTCGATAGTTCTAAACCATCAACATATTTGATATATTTAGATTGTAATAATCTTTATTGATATGCTATGACTAAAAAATTACCGATATCAGAGTTTAAATTTATGAAAAATAATGATATCAAACATTTTAATTTATTTGATGTTCCTGATAATGGCGAGTATGGTTACATTTTAGAAGTAGATTTAGCGTATCCAAATCAGTTACATAATTTACATAGCGACTTGCCTTTTGTTCCCGAGAAATTCATACCTATTGGAGGGAAAACACCAAAATTAATTGCAAATTTGTATGATAAATATAACTACATTATTCACTATGTTCATTTAAAAGCATGTCTTAAAAATGGCCTAGTTTTAAAAAAAAAACATAGAATCCTTTATTTTAAACAAGAATATTTTTTGAAAAAGTACATAGACTTGAATACTAGCTTACGACAAGCAGCTTCAACATCATTCGAAAGAGATTTTTTTAAGCTTTTAAATAACTCAATATTTGGCAAAACTATTGAAAATAAACGTAAGCAAGTGGAGGTCCAATTAGTAACCAAATGGAATGATGATTTGAATAAAACGAATAAAATAGTAGGTGCTGAGAAATTAATCACAAAACCAAATTTAAAAAGTGTTTCTATCTTTAATGAAAACTTTATAGCCATACAACTGAGTCCCATGAAACTTGTTTTAGACAGACCGATATATATTGGATTTGCGGTGCTTGAATTCTCTAAGAGGCATCTGTACAATTATCATTATAATTTCATTAAGAATAAATATGGTGACAAAGCTAAATTATGCTACACTGATACTGATAGTTTGTTGTATTTGATACATACTGAAGATTTTTATAAAGATATGCATGATAATTTAACAGAATTCGATACAAGTAATTTTGAAACTAATAATTATTACTTTATTCCTAAGGTAAACGAAAAAATTCCTGGCTTATTTAAGGATGAGTTAGGAGGTGACCCAATTACCGAATTTACAGGCTTAAGAGCAAAGCTATATTGCATTAAATCATTAAATACACAAATAAATAAAGCTAAAGGCGTATCAAAGCCTGTAACGAGATGTTTAAAATCATGTAATTATAAAGATGTTTTATTTAAAAACTTAACATTAAAGCGTAAGATGAATATGATAAAATCAATGAAGCATGTTCTGTTCTCACAAGAAGTAAATAAAGTAGTTTTAAACAGAATAGACGATAAAAGGCATGTTCTGGGAAATCAAATAAATACTGTACCTTGGGGTCATTGTGATTACATATGTTAATTCAGTTTTTTTTTTTTTGTTTTACTTCAAATATGAACTTATATGATACATTGTAATGTGAGAAATCATTGTATAAATTGAAGAATTATATTGTCATTTAATACATACATATTTACTTGTACTCTATATTTGCTGTTTTTATTTGTAACCTTTTATCAACATTACCTGTATAGATATTATATAAGTATATACGATCATTTTATTTTATTTGTGAGGTTATTCGACGAAACCAAAGCTAAAAGAACTATGATCTGATTATTGGGGGTTATAATTACTTAGCGTCCCTGATAAGCATTATAAATACTAGAACATATAATTTTTCTGACAGATACAAATATGAAGTGGGTCAAACAACTAGTTTCATTAGAAGTTAAAAATATTGAGGTAGAGAAAAATAAGCTACACGCAAAGCATAGTGTTCTTCTGCCGAACAATATAAGATGTATAATATGTGGCCCTTCGAATTGCGGGAAAACGAACGTCATGATTAGTTTGTTAATCCATGAAAATGGTTTAAAGTTTAAAAATGTTTACTTGTATTCCAAGACTAGCTTTCAACCAAAATATATTTTTCTAAAGCAGATCTTAGAAAGAGTACCAGAAGTAAAACTTAATATATTTAATTTTGATGACGAAGTTATTCATCGTAACGATGCATTACCGAATTCAGTTATTATTTTTGATGATGTGGTTTGTGAAAAGCAAATTAACATACGAAATTATTTTACAATGGGCAGACACAGAAGTATAGATTGTTTTTATTTATCTCAAACGTATTCAAAAATACCAAAGCAGTTATTACGTGACAATGTTAACTTTTTGATAATTTTTAAGCAAGATGAAGTTAATTTGAAGCATATATACGATGAACATGTTAGTTCTGATATAGAGTGGTCGAAGTTCAAAGATCTGTGTTCTAAAATCTGGATACATCCTTATGATTTTTTGACTATTAATAAGGATTGTGAATTAAACAAAGGCAGATATAGACAATCATTTGACAACTTTATTTATTGTGATAATAGTCCTATAAATTATGACAGCAATAAAAAAAAAAAATCATTTGAGCATAAATACTTCTCAGTATAAGTCGTATAATGGTCCACAACATTACAGATCAATTAATAAAGTCTGCGGACGCTATAAAAGAAAAAGTGAAACAAATGAAAGATTATGAGTTTAACACCGACACTCATTTGAAGTATTTTTTTAGGCCTCTCGCAGACCCTCTTAATGCAATAGTAGCTAACAAGCAAGTTTCTACAATAAAAAATGAAGATTCTTATGATAACCAAATTAAACACACTGATATAGGTTCAAAAATATTTTTGCGTGATAAATCTCATGATATGTACAAACATGAATCATCTAATGAGTCAAGCTCATTAGAAAAGTTTTATTCAGAAGATGAAGAAGAAAAAGATAATAATGCGTCGTTGAAAAAAGAAGATATCATTGAAATATATGAAGATATGAATATACCATTTGGCGTACGTAGTGACAATAACAAACATATGATCGGAAATACAATAGTTAATTTCTCTTCCACTCATGAGATCTCTGGTAAAGTGTATAAAATCTGCGTAGCTGATAAACAGTATAAAATAACGCCCGGTCTAAAAGAACTATTGCTTCGCAAAAGGCCTGATTTAAGTTTGGTCGATTTAAAAGATAAATTGGTGTACAAAGAAATACTCCTTACAACTAATGCTCATAAAAGAGACTTTGACCCTGCAGGTCAAATTAAAGGTGATAAAGGTCTAAAATATTCCCAAGTGATCAAGCCACTATTTTCTGAGTCTTATAAATGCTTAAAAGAACCTAGAGAAGTTAAATCTAGGGAAAAAAGAGGTGCTGGTCTACCGTATCTTAAAAAATATAAAAAAAATACTGAACTTGTTTATTGGGATGATCCTAATGAATTAGTGGACAGGCTTAAACTTTTGATCGCTTCTAAAACTGCAGGTAATACTAATCTTGACAACGAAATCTTATCAATTATTGAAGAGCTAAAGAAGCGGGTGTAATACAAGAATAAAAGGGTTTATCATATAAACTGTTACTTAGTCTAATTTTGTAATTCAGAAGTGACAGTTGGAAGAATGAGCAAAGTGAAAAGAGAAATTATAAATGAAATTCATAGAAGTGCAAGAATAAATTTTCCTCGAAGACATGTAATATTAAAAGATAGTAGTTGAAATATAGGGTATTCAGATCTTATCATTCAGATCTGAATACCCTATATTTCACAGTTCAACCATTCGAGTATTCCTATGACTATTCAAGTGACCCCTTAATCATTTCAGTTTATTCCTCTGTAACCTCATAATATATTTAATTATTCAAAATGTTCACCATGTCTCTGTTTTTCAATCAAAGCCACTTATTTCTTCGTCAAGTCATAAAATGGTCTACTAACAATATTTTAGACTTGTTTATTCAATAACATTTTTTAAAATTAAAATGCTGTATAGTAGAAGTGTAAGCATACTCATCAACAGCATTTGTTCGTGTGTGTAAATGAACAGAGCAGTTCAATATGAACTACTCATTATAACAAGCTGTTCAGTATGAACTTTTGATGGCGGTAACTGTTATAACAAATATTGCTAGTGTTTAAGAAATAAAACTGATAAGTAGGTCAAGTTAAAATATTTATTTCTACATAATTACAAAAATAATATAAAGTACATTTTGATAAGATACATTTTTTTTAAAGCAATGATACATTTCTTACTTACTATTATTTACATTTTTCACTAAAGAATACAGGTAAGTTTATAGATTATAGATTCACACTTCAATTTATAAGTAGGTTTAACATTCTATAAATAATCATTCATACGTAAACTAGGATCGTTCTTATCTTACTGACAAAACACTTTATTTTCTTCACACCATTTATTCAGGCAAAACACATTTTTTAAGGCACATATATTGGTATGATGCATACAACTTATAATGTCAGATGAATCTGAATAATTGTTATATAATGTTACCAAACTTGGACAGTTTTTACTTTCTAAATTGTATACATTATTAATTTGGAATATATCTTTTAACCATGACACTTTTTCGTTTCCTTTAGTAAATATACTCGTAGATTTAGTTTTAAAAAAGTTGGCAAAGTTTGCTTTATAATTCAAATATGGTACAAAGCCTTCGTTCCAGTTTATTCCTCTGTTTTTTTCAATCCAAGTCACTTGTAACCGTTCTTTCCTCGTCAAGTCATAAAATGGTCGAGGTGGTTTTATCAACAGCACTTGTATATGCCCTTTGTACATTATTGCTATTTCTTTTGGAATAAACTCGTTTCCTTCACTCTTAAACCCTTGAATATCTACGATGGCATTCATGATAGTTTTCTCACAATATTACTCAGTGGCTTGTATTCGAACAGTCGATCGTTTATTATTAAACAATAGGCAGATGTATTATCTTGAATATCTTCAGAGCATTCAATTTCTAATCGCACGTCAACTGGCCCAGTTTTAAGTGAATCGTTTTGTCTTGAACAGTCAATCACAAAAAGCGGAGCAATTTCTTTAAACTGGTTTAAGCCAAGCAATGGATCAATGCCAAAGTTGTAATACGACTGACGAAAATTAGCATACATTTCATATAATATACTATATTTACCTTCATCAAATTTCAGATTAAGTGAGTCATACGGATAGTATTGAGAATTCAAATATAATTTAATATTGCTTACATTGCAGTGATCAAATTTCGAAGAACTTTTAGTTTTATTATTTTTTCGAGCTGTTTGCAAACCAAATATAACAAACCTTGGTTTTTCTAGCTGGGAAGTTGTCTTTACTGACCAGGAATGTTTCGTTGTTCTTGGTAGTAATGGATATTCATACAAATCCCAATTTCTAAATGCTATCTGTATAGAACGATCTCTCTCCAGGCTTTTAAGCAATAATAATTTATTACGATCAGAAACTTTAATATGTGGCATACGCCATTGTATTTTTTGTATATCTATTTCTACGTTATCATTTTTGTCTAGAAGCACACAGTTCAATGCCGAGCTGCTTCGTTGTAATATAAGTTCATGTTTACAATTGATTATTATTTTGTTATAATCTTCTGCAAATCCCAGTATTCTGTTCAATGGCACGATAACACTGAAATATCCGTTTTTTAATTTCGTACCACCTAAGTTCCATCCCCAGACTGCTGCAGCTTTACTTTCACCTTTATTCATAGAGGCATACGATTTTAAGGTTGTTGTAATACCAACATTTTTATTGCGATCGATTTCAACACCATTTATTTCATACCTAATATCTTGAAACAAATATGAAATTGGATTATTTATAAAATCAACATCTTTTATTATTGTTTTCCCTGCTGGATCTTTAGTACTTACTTTTGTACACTTGCATAGCCTTCTATAAAAATGGAACTGTTGCAGGGCAATACATACAAATCTTGATGATGAATGGGTATTCTGATTTCATCATTTTCTTTAAAACTAGTATTATACGGATTGTAGCTATGGATCTCATAACTTTCAATAGAGTTGTCATGTTGCACTAAATCTGTTATTTGAAGCATGTTGTTATTATTTTAATTTTAATCCAATATGTGTGAGAAATCTTTTATTCTCTTTAGTAATTTTAATGTGTCTTTTAATGTTTATCGCGTTGACACGTCTGACTTCTTTGGATATAGGAAGTGAAATATTACATGTTCTTCTCACGATAGGTGTTTTATTAAAAACTAACATCTTGTTTCTATGTTAAAACAAAATAGGTAGTATTACTATTATTAAATTTTAGCTAAACTATTATTTTCAATGTGAGTAGTGATTATCATCACAGGCAATCTATGAATGTGCGTAGAGTATCAAGAATAAACTTTTATAACTTGTCCTAATTACGTTACAAGGATATCCATTTACATGAATAAAAAAACATCAATTTGCTATGATACTTTATTGTCTTTCCAAAATGACGTAAGAAATTTTAAACACAAGTGTCCACAATTATACATGTGATCACGCTGAACGTTTTCATAATTATACTGAATATTATTTCCAACATATTTCATAAATTCTTTTGGAGGTTTTAAGTTACCATAACTGTCAAAATATTCTGCGTAATCATTTATCTTGCCATAGGCTACCCAATGAGTACCAGAGTTTTCAGAAGAGTCAAGATTGATCACTCCACATTCTATCGGCAATACTTCATCTGGTAATTTATCTCTCATAAATACACCACGAAAGAATGGAATATTATTCGAGTGTTTTATTATATCAATATTGGTTAAAGCTCTATTGGGTAGCCGAGATTTCAGTTTTTTTTCTCTGTTAAGTAAATGCCTAAACCATCTTTGTAATGGTTGAGATGTAATCCTCTTCCAATGAACAATGCCTCCATTTCCTTATTGTGTCGTTCTGCTTCACGCAATTGCTTCTTAGCTGTTTTATATGCATTAATTGCTTTTGAAATACCGGCAGCACCTCCTGCTAAACTACCAGCAGCGGATAATCCAGCAAATATTGGTACTAAAGGAAGAAATCCTCCAGTTTTTGGTACTGGTATAATCCTAGGTAATTTTATTGGTGTATCTGATGCGAATTCTTTAGCTGCTGCGTATGCTAATTCCATCAATGCTTTCTTACATGATGGTTTTAATTTTGTAATGTGCTTTTTAGTATGGGTAACAATTTTTTTAAGAGTTTTCTTAAAACCAGCTCCTGTTTTTACTTTATTGATGTTTTTGTTCAATGCAGATGAAACTGTTTTTTTGTTGTCTATAATAACTCGTGTTGTTTTCATTGCTATTACTTTATTTTTCTCCAAAGTAATAGAAACGTATTAAATAAGTACAAATACAGGTCTATTTTGTTTTAAGATCAAATACGTAATGAATAGAAAAATATATGTATTTGCTTAAATACATTTGTTTTACCACTTAAAATACATTTGTTTTATCTATCCAGCTGTTCTCGCTAGTAGGAAGTCCGAGCCACTTCACATATACTTGATTCCCTTTTCTTTTCAATACTTTTTCAACTAAGTACAAATCAGGATGGCTGGTTTTTTGAAGTTCTTGAGCATAAAACGCTCCTAGTATTGGTCGACATCTTGCATCTTCTATCAAGTAAGTTATCGGATTAGTTTCTTGTATTATTTTTATCTTAAATATTTCTGTTGACCAATTAGGATAATAGCCTTTATCAAAACATCCTTTGTATTTACTTATTCTTACAAAATCACCAACACTAAACTTCCTACACTTACTGTTTTTCATACATTCAGCCATACGAATATATTTATTTATTTATTTTATTTAACCATTTATGTACACACATATATAAACAGACAAGAAGAAAGGAACAGAAAAATACGTACAAAGGTGATGCTTATTTCTAAAGAAATCTCTTCCAGCATACCTGCGATAGGAGAGTATATTAAAGAGATGTAGACAACGTGTGTAAGAGTAGAAGGGAAAACAATATACATAAAATCTTAAATAATTTTCCAATTTAAATATAAACATACAATAAGAGAATATACTTACATACATACATACATACTACTAAAATAAATATCACTAAAATATATAACAATATAATGTAATTCAAATAATAAATACATATGCAATTATGACAAAGTGGAAAGATAGTGCTCTTTCACTCTACTTTTAAATACTCCAATAGTATGGCAGTTCCTAATGTCAGGCGGAAGTGAATTCCACAATCGTACCGCGTGCACAGTGAAAGAGTAGGAGTAGAAGTCGGTTGAGTGGGGAGGGGATTTGAGGAGATTTCTAAGATGCGACCTGCAAGGCGCATCAAAAGGACGGGCGTACGAGAAGCGTTCCCGCAGATAGGATGGCGTTTTAGGGTTGTGAAGTAGGTTGAATAGCAGACACAATATCCGAGAGTTCCTGCGAAGTCGAATAGGGAGCCACTTGAGTATCTTGCGAAAGTTAGAAACGTGATCATACTTTTTAAGGTTAAAAACAAAACGAATACAGATATTTTGCAAACGCTCAAGCTTGTTTAAAAGCTCCTCGGTGGCATCCAAATAACAGGCATCAGCGTAGTCTATGATGGGCTGTATGAGAGTTTGAGCAAGGGAGATTTTGGTGTTCAAGGGCAAGAAGCTCTGGAGGCATTTCAACGAATGGAACGTGTAGTGCACTTTGCGACTGACTTGAGCAACTTGGGTAGTCCACGATAAGTAAGAGTCCATGGTCACCCCGAGATTTTTACCGTTTTTGCGTATTCAATCTGAACTCCATTCAGACAGAGTGGAGACAGCGACGCAACATCGAGCCTATTCCGCATATACCTGCCGCCGATAATTATAGCCTGGGATTTCTTAGGGTTGATCTGCAGTCCGAAAGACCGCGACCACTCACTAATCAAATCCAGGTCTCTGTTCATAGCAGACACAGCGGCGTCCGCATCTTGCGCCAAGAAGTGATTGTAAAGCTGCAGATCGTCGTCGTCGTATATCTTTTCAGTATGTCTGTTTTATTTTCATGATTTATAGAGGCTGGAGGTTGTCCCACAGTTCTATGAGTAGTGTTATTGTATTCACATACAATTTTGTTGAGCGTTCCATTCATCCATTTATAATTCCCGTTAAGACTAAATTCTTTGTATAATTTATTTTTTAATGTTCTTATTAATCTTTCAACAATTGAGGCTTTTTTAGTGGAATACGTTGAATAATGATTAATGTTGTACTTTATAACAATATTTTTGAATTTATTATTATAAAACTCTTTTGCCAGATCAGTTTGCAAATTTCTTGGAACACGTCCTTTAAGCAATAGACTTTCAAATGCTTTTGACACCTCTTGCTTATTTTTTTGTTTCAAAGGAACTGTCCAAGCATATTTTGAAAAAGTGTCTATGATTGCTAGTATATATTTGTTACCACCATTCACTTTTGAAATTGCTTGCATATCCATTAAATCTGCTTGCCAGAGATCGTCGATATCTTTAAGTATGACCTGTCTTCTTGGAAAGTTAACTCTAGCACATTTATGAATTTCATTTATGACATCTACTTTGCTCATAATGCTTATTTAATTTTCCTGAAATTTCTTTCAACACAATGTTTTTTTCAAGATGTCTTACTTTATCGTTTAAAATTGAAATCCGTTTATTCAGTTCTTCTATTTGCAAACAAATATTAACTTTAAGTTTTTCGATTTGCTCTTCAGTAGTATTTTTAATCTCAACTCGTTCCACACTTATGTAACTATCAGTTTGATTTATACGAACAGAATTAATATTTTTATGTTCATTCATGTTGCATTCAACTTTGATAACTGAGAACGTTCCAAGGGTTTTTAGTCTTTTATAATATCAGCTTCTTTTAACTCTTCTATAATTGATAGAATCTCATTGTCATGATTAGTATTACCAGCATTTTTTGAAGCAATTAGAAGTTTCAACCTTTCAATTAGTTCATTAGGGTCATCCCAGTAAACGTAATCGGTATTACTTTTATATTTTTTTAATTTAGGTAAAAATCCACCGCTTTTTGTTTTCATTATATGTCCATCATCTTGAACATAACTATTTTGCAAAAACAAAGGTTTAATAATTTGACGATATTTTAAACTTTTATCACCTTTTATTTGACCATTAGGATGAAAGTCTCGTTTATGCGCGTGTGTATTATGAAGCATATCTTTATAGACAATTTTATCTAGTTCAGTGACCAAATTAAGGTTAGGTTTACTGCGTACCAAAAGTTCCTTTAGACCTGGTGTTAATTCATAGGACCTTTTATCAATAGTGACTATATTTGTTTTGGGTGAATTACAGGTCTTATTTGCAAGAGAAAACGTAACCTTGCTATTCCCCATCATCAGTTTTTTATTTTCACTACGTATTCCAAATGGGACATTCATATTATCATAGATTTCCATCATATCTTCTTTATTTAGTGAAATCAGTGTATCATTAGAATCTTTTAAAGGATTTTTTGGAAGAACGTCTTCATAACACTCAGAATCTTCATTTGAATCTATTTTTATGCATTCTTTAAAATTTTCATACTCTGGAACGTAATCTGTTGATGAGCTAAATCTTTCAAGCGAGTTACTGTCATCTCTCGAAATGTTAAATATTGGTTTAATTATATCATTCGCTTTAATTAATGTTTCTAGTGGATCTGTTATTGGTTTGAAGACCTTTTTAAATTTTAAATGAGCTGTATCTTCTTCATTTTGCATTGTTTTAATTTTATTTTTTATGCTTTCGACTGACTTTATCAATTGTTCTTTAATATTAACCTGCATAATGTTTTTTTCTTTTTTTAATAACGGCCCATCCGTTATTTACAGATATCAGATTTCGATTGGTATATTTTCTGCAGTGAGTTGGTATTTATATGCACTTTCTAAAAGTATATAAATATGTCAAACCCTTGTCTGTATCTACCCTCATTTAGAGGACAATCTTTATTAATTAACAAAAAGTCAAATCTGTCTTTCCAAATAGCAGAGCAAAGTTTTTTAAATTGAAACCATTCGATATCTGTGTTTACGTGCTCATTGTATATATGTTTTAAGTTTATCTCGTCTTGTTTGAAGATTATTAAAAGATTAACATTATCTCGTATAAGTTGTTTAGGTATTTTGGAATAGGTTTGTGATAAGTAAAAACAATCTATCTGTTTGTGTCTCCCCATTGCAAAGTAATTACGAATATTGATTTGATTTTCGCATGCTACATCATCAAAAATCATTACTGCATTAGTTAAAGCATCATTTGGGTGTATGACTTCTTTATTATCATTGAAGACAAAGAAGTTAGCACCTGGTATGTAACTCATAACTTGTTTCAAAAAACAATATTTTGGCTGGAAAGCCGTCTTCGAGTATAAGTAAATATGCTTAAACTTGAGACCATTTTCATGTAATATTAAATTAAGCATTATGTTAGTTTTCCCACAGTTAGATGGACCGCTTATTATACATCTAATAGTGTCTGGTAAGAGTGCGCTATGTTTCACTTTACGTGTTTGATTTTCTAATTTTATATTATTAACTTCTAAAGTCTGTGGTTGCTTGATGAACTTCATTGTCAAAAATGTAAAATAAATGTAAATGACATGCGTATATATATATATATATATATATATATATATATATATATATATAAGGGATCAACAATAAATAAAACAAAGTTTGATGTAATTACATATACCTAATTATAGGTACCTTTATTAACAAATTAAATCATACTTAATGCTATAAAATAATAGCTTAAAGTTAAAAAACTAGTAATAAAAATAATACACATTAACAGATTATACATCACTGGAATAATCTACAAACATAGAATCACAATGCCCCCAGGGTAATGTATGAATTTGATCCTGTAATACTTGAACTTTGTCATCGTTTCTTTCTAAAACTTGTTTATCTACTTGCTGAGTGTATAAAACATGTTTAATTGATTTTATCATATTCATTTTACATCTATGCGTTTTATTTGTCAGAAGTACATTGTTATAATCATTCAATTTTAGGTTACAAGTTACATACTTAGAAACACCTTTAGCTTTTTTAATTTCAGTCTTCACACTGTCTATAAAATATAATTTAGCTCTTAAACCGGTAAATTCTGTGATTAAATCGTCACCAACCTCATGTTTCCATAATCCAGGAATTTTAGCATTAAGTTGCGGTATGTGATATGGATTATTCATTCCAAAATTACTGGTATCAAACTTGGTAAGATCATCATGCATATCATGATAAAAATCATCTGTATAAATTAAATATAATAGGCTATCAGTATCTGTATAGCACAACTCAGCATTATTTTCGTATTTATTTTTAATAAAGTCATAATGAAATTGGTATAAATGTTGCTTCGAATATTCCAAAACGGTAAATCCAATATAAATAGGTCTATCTAAAACAACCTTTTCCCGGTACAATTCCACAGCTACGAAATTTTCTGAAAAAATTGATACACTTTTTAAATTTGGTTTACATATCAATTTTTCAGCGCCAAGATGCTTATTTGTTTTATTTCTGGTATTTGTCCACTTTGTTACTAATTTTACATCGGCTTGCTTACGTTTATTTTCGATAGTTTTTCCGAATATGGCATTATTCAATAATTTGAAAAAGTCCTTCTCGAAAGCAGTTTTGGAATTTTGACGAAGCCTAGTATTCAGATCAATGTATTTTTTGAGAAAGCATTCTTGCCTGAAGCTAATTATACGATGAATCTTTATTAAAATCAGACCTTTTTTCAAACATTCTTTCAAGTGAACATAATGAATTACATACTTTTGCTTATCATAGAGATTTGCAACCAATTTTAATGTTTTTCCATAAGGAGGTACTATTTTATCCACTGCAAAAGGTAAGTCTTTATGCTTGTAATGTAAATAATTTGGATAATTTAAGTCTACTTCCAAAATATAACCATAATCACTATCATCTGACACATCATTTACATCAAACTTGCTAATTTCTTTCAGACTCAAGAACTTAAATTCTTTTATAGGAAGTTTCTTCATCATAGCATAGCCATATAGATTATTACAATCAAGATATATTAAATAACTACTTGGTTCGAGCTCATTAAAATACGGTAAATATTTATTGTTTGCTACAGCATGACGTAGAGTACATTGTGCTAGCCCACCACGAATTCCTTTTTCTAATAACTCGTACATTTGTAAATCACTTATCAACTCAAGTTCAGTGTCGGTATATAGAAGCATTGCATCCCAACTTAAGCTCGGTGATGTTACATAATAAGCCGGATCCAACTTATAGTAATGTAAACTTGTTTTTCTAAATTGTTCAAATATATCACATAGTAAAAGCACATCACATTTTATGTATAAATCTGTATATTCACCAAGAGATTTTATTTCGAATGTATTCCAAACTGTTTGAGCGTGTAAATATTCTTCATTAGTTATATGTTTTTCGCATAGACTGTTATAAAAATGATACTTTAAGGGAAGTTTCGTCTCATCAAATTTAGACCAAGAATCAATATAGTCATATGGATAAACACCTTTTTTTCGCATTAAATCAAATTGTCTTTTATCAGTAAACTCTCTTGATAAGTTTAAAAAATCGTTTTCTGATAAACTTTTACTTAGTGCATCTAGACTAGAACTAAGAAATTGAAAGGAATCAATAAACTTTATTTGTATAGGTTGATTGTTTTTTTCTGTATTTATTAGTTTTATTATTGAAAGGTATTTTTCTTTAGTCTTCGGTATTATATTAATAGAACCTTCATACTTTGCTAATTCTTCAATGAATAAATGTGAGTCATATCCAGACAAATTATGAAAGACAACAGGAATGAATGAACAAACTCTATACATCAAATTACAATGCGAGTGCGCTGCCCCACGATACTCGGATGTAATATGATCATGATCTCGGACTTTATCATTCAGTAATAATTGTTTGCATATGTGACATGTAGTCGAATTTCGATAATCCATCTCTTGTTCTGCTGATAATGGAGTCATTGGCTTTTTACTACTTAAAATGTTATGTATATATTTAACGTCTTTTATTAAATATTTAACAAATATTTCTACGCAATCTATACCTCGATATGTAACATACTTGTTTAATTGATCATTATGTGCGCAACATATATAATAAGCGAAACATGAAGGTTGGTGTGTTTTTAGTTTCTGAGTATTCAAAGAGTTACTTTCACTATAGTCTATTAACATACATTCAAAATCAGCATAAATTATGAAATTAATTTTTTGCTGTCTCTCATAATGTTTGAACTTTAGTACAGAATTGTGTTCAGGTAATATAGTTAAAATCTTAGAGCAGTTATGAGTCTTGTGTCTATTTTCGTTACTAAATAGTTGTAGACATGCATCACATAAATAAAGTTTTCCTTTAGAACGAGTCACTTGACGTCGCACTAGACGTATTAAATCTTTAATTAGACAGTAGTGTCCGATAGATTTTTTTTTCTATATAAAGTAAATTAAAATGATTTTTTCTTCTATTTAGTGTTATATAAAGAGGTCCAGTCACAATATTATTTTGTATACCGTATATATTTAAACTGATGTTGGAATTATTTTTTTCTAACGTTTTAATATCATTTATCGTAGGAGGAAATGACATTCCCTCAATATTTAAAACAGAGGTATAATGGGGGTATGAACTTGTTCTGCAAACATTATTTTTAGCTGGGTATAATCCAGCAACTATACTCCATAGTAAACAACAATTATCATTATTTTTTATATTTATACAACTTTTCGTGTGCTTAATAGCTGACGGCAGTTCTATATAAGACCCACCTCTCATAGGGGAATACTTGTTTATATTAATTTCGAGATGACTCATAGAAATAAATGTCCAACCAGATTGACAGTGCTGGAACTCGGTTAATTTATTATTTAGTTTGTTTATTACTTTGGTTAATAATTCATTCAAATCAGTGTTCTTATTTAAAATTTCATATTTGGTATTAAACGACTTTAATTGTTGTTCGTCTGATTTTGATAACATAAAATAGGCAAACAATTCAAAACTCAATTTTATGCAATTGTGTTCATTAAGTGACATATTTATCAATTCTGTTATATTTATTAGATGATCACCCAGGAACGCCTCTACACCGAGGTACTCGTCTTCCCGAGTGACATTCAATCTGTATGTCATTAATCTGTTTTTGAATGCTGTTGCAATAATATGAATATCTGTGAACTTGGTATTCAATAAACAATTTGCTTTGTGTATATTCGTTCTCATATGATAGGAATACTGATTTTCTGGTATTTCAATTTTACATTTATAACAGGTTATTGACTTTCTAGATCTCGGTTTGCTGTTGAGGTGTGTAACTGTAAAAAAGAAAACCAATGACGAGATTACTTATACAATATTTATTAATACTGCAACATCATACTTATAAAATATAGTATTAATAAGACATATTATGTATGTAGGTAAATACAATTAAAAATTAAAAGAAGATACAATTTAAACTAAGTATATAAGCAAATATCGACTGACACCTAGTTAATCATAGGCACCCATGTGGGTGATAGCACAGTTTTTAAAATCATTTTGAGTTGCTTTAACAAACTCCTTTATGTGGGCCCAAGATTCTTTATTTTCGTCTAATTTCGTCTTAATGGTAGTTATGGCCGAGCGCCATCTATTTATAGGCATTATTTTTTTTATTTCTTCCGTATTGTAAATTTTCACTTCAACATAATATTTTCCTTCTTTAGTCTCACTTATCTGTCGAGAATATCCCTTGGCCATCCTTCTAGTAAAATATGAGTATAGTGGTGGTATATTACCAGTTTTGTGGGATCTCTGTGTTGGGATGACGCTTTCTTCAATATCACTGTCTTCACCGAATAATTCACCAGCTGTAACTCGAGCTGACGGTGATACTGGTGAAATGATCGGCTTCGATTTTTTCGCGCTTGTCGACTCTAAGCTCAACTTGCTGGACCTTTCCCGCTTCGTTTTTCTTTCTTCAGTCTTCCTCTTCGACTTCGCCTCTTGTTCAGAGTCATCGCTGGAGAGGAAAAGGTCGTTGTTAAGTAGTTTCGACCTGTGAACAAAAAAACAAATAATTAAATATTAGTGCATTGCAATCAATCCATTTCCTTCATAATTCCTACATTTGAAAAGTAACTGATCGTGACAAAGATAAATAATTAACAGATACAAATATCGTTTGATTTTGTGAAGGAATCGAATCCAGGACACAAAATGCTTACAAAATCGATCAGTCAGCCACTGTGCTAAGCGTGCTAACTATTGACGGTTAACATTTTAATACTTGAATAAATCAATTAATACATGATTCTGACTATTCAATAGTTAGATATGATTATGAATAGGTACTTACATTCTTGATTGATGCTTGCTTAGGAGACAGGTAGCTTGATTAGGAGCTCGGAGCGTTGATTCCTTGCAGAGAGGATTCGTTCCAGAGAGGAATTGTGCCGGAGACTAATTTGCGATGCGTTTTTATAGGCCTAAAATCACGTCATTCAATCCAAATTTGTAAAAACTGCATACTTGCAAAAATTGTCAATTACCTACACGAGCGTACAAATCGTAGCGGTTTTAAGTTTACAGCGTTTTATATAAGACGAATGATAAGCGATTTTGAATCTTATGTAGGTACTTACTTAAATCAACAAGAGTGAATTTTATACTTACTTAGAAAAAAAAAAACAAAGTTTGGAGATGTGACGAGTCAGAATCCAGCGTTTAAAACGCAGCGATTATAACACTCGTCTGGAGATTGAAATCCATCTTTGTGCACGTGTCAATAATTCCTAGCCATATGGAGGCAAGAGGAGCCGTCAGTTTCGGATTACTTTACATACATAAAAACAAAATTAAAATGAACCTTAATGACAAAAAAATGGATTACTACCTATATAAATCAATCCAAGATACCAAAAAAATCATTCGAATTGACTTATCTGCTCTGCGATGTCGGTAAGTAAAATATCAAAAAGTATTTTAAATTACTTATTAATAAAAATATTAAAATGTGTATTATAAATGAATTTTTAATATTTTCACAGGGGTCTATTCTAGGATAGTTCATTTGTCTTCGTTAACTTGTAATTTAAGTATTATTTAATTAATATCTACTTCTTTGTTTCAGATGTCCAGCGATATTTTCCCCACTAATTCTTCATACTCACCAATTCCTGCTGAACAAGCCCTACGTCAAAAAGTGGTCAACTATTTGGAAAGAGAAAGACCATTTCAACCATTTCAATTTGAGGAAACACCACCTTGCAGCAATAGTAACAACAGTAACAATAATAAAAGACGAAGAAGTGATGTTGTTTACTCATACATACAGAAACCATCAACCGGTCATCGTAGTAAAATAATACGAATACAAGTTTTTGACGCGGAAGAATTCACAAATTCACCATGTGATTGTAATGCCAATATATGTGTCCAACATTTTGTGGGGAATGTATTTAATGATGATATTTATAAATGTGTTAAGGATATTTTAAGCAAATTGCATAAAAAAATGTGAATAAACAATCAATTCAATCTCCGTATGGTTGTCTCATATTCATGAATAAAGAAGGATTATTATAATTATATTTCAGCTGTTTTATTTTTATCACTCCTGTTAGTAAAATATCAAAATAAAAGTCACCACCACACCAAACAGACAAACAAACAAATAGACAAATACTTAGTTACACATTAATTAAAATTACTTAACACTTCTTTATGATAGGGTACACTTACATTTTATACACATACCCATACTTGTTATTGTATGAACAATAACAAGTCATGACATGAGTCTGTACTCATAATGTAAACCTATTCATTTGTCGTAGTCGTAGGTATACATTAGGAATGTGGTATATTGGTTTAATCGAAATACTACATGCTGATTTCTGATGTAAATTAATAATTATAACTTTATAGCTATGAGGCACACGATGGGTAGAAAAGAATACGATCTGCTTCCTTTACGGGAATGGGAATGTGTTTGTTATGTAAACAATCAGTCGTGCTTAGCAACTGATTATGAATAAGATTTTTAAACGACGTTGGTATTTGTATTATACTCAGAGACCACATTAACCCATAATAAATTCACATCACTGCATCATACATTACTAAATGAAAATTTTGTCTCCCTGCAAGGGAAGGAAATACCTACATGTAACTTATAAATACCTAATAGGTAACTCTCAGTAATAAATATACACTATCATAGAATAAAATCCCAATAGTAGAAGTTTAATTCCGAATGGAGTATTATAAACGATAGTAAGATTAGTATAAACGATCTTGAATAGATGTCTCATTTCGATCTGAATGCAACAGTCACTTTGAATAGATGATTCTGAATACAATTAACATTCGTTTTGAATAGAGGATTCTGAATGTCGAATAGTCATAGGGATACTCGAATGGTTGAACTGTGAAATATAGGGTATTCAGATCTGAATGATAAGATCTGAATACCCTATATTTCAACTACTAAAGATATAGATGATCTTTGGCAAGCTGATTTAATGGATATGCAAAGTTTCTCAAAATTTAACAACAACTGCAAATATATTTTAGTCGTCATTGATGGATTCTCTAAGTATGCTTGGGCTATTCCACTTAAACAAAAAAATAAACAAACTGTATCTGAAGCTTTCAATACTTTATTGGGTAGACAAAAACGTATCCCTAGAAACTTGCAAACAGATCAAGGAAAAGAATTTTTACAATAAAAGTTTCAAAAAAATATTATTAAATTATTCTATCAACCACTACTGCACTTATTCAACGAAAAAAGCTTCAATTGTAGAACGGTTAATAAGGACGATAAAAAGTAAACTTTTCAAGGAATTTAGTTTTAAAGGGAATTATAAATGGATGGACGGGACGCTTGCAAATATCATTAATAGATATAATCATACCATACACAGAACAATTGGTTTACCCCCCGTTCAAGTGAATCATAGCAATAAAATGAAACTAATACAGAGATATTTCAATCAAAATCGAACGAAAACAATACATCGCAAGTTTAAGACAGGTGATTTTGTGCGAATAAGTAAACATAAAGGTTGTTTTGAAAAAGGTTACACTCCTAATTGATCTACAGAGACATTTAAGATCAATAAAGTTCAAAACACAAATCCTGTTACATATTTATTACAAGATATTAAAGAACAACCTATTTTAGGAGCATTTTATGATCAAGAATTACAAAAAACTAAACATCCTGACATTTACCTTGTTGAAAAAGTTTTGAAACGAAAAGGCAGAAATGTTTTCGTGAAATGGTTGGGGTTATCATCCTGTGAAAATAGTTGGATTGGCAATACAAATATTTTATGAGTGGTTCATCAATATAACATTATGCTCTATGACAATGGTTCCATTCTGTTTGTACACATGAAAGGAGAAGGACTTGTCAATAACTTAATTAATAATTTACCATTTGAGCTCCATTTACCGGGATATAACTATTGCGGCCCAGGAACTAGATTACGTGAAAGATTGGCTCGAGGTGATAGGGGTGTGAACAAATTAGACGAATATTGTAAACATCACGATATTGCATATAATAATTCTAAAAGTTTGAAAGATCGTCACAAAGAAGATATCATTTTATTAAACATGGCAAGAAAGCGTGCTTTATCTTCCGATGCAAGCACAGGAGAAAAACTTGCTGCCAATTTAGTTAATAATATAATGCTAACAAAAGTTAGTTCTGGAGCTGGACTAAAAAAAAACTTTAATAGTTTAATAACCCATACCAAAAAGTGCATTAAAAAAATTAAACCGAAGTGTAGGAAGAAACTAATAGAATTGGCCTATGCTGCTGCTAGAGAATTAAATCGTGATTCATTTACCAGGGTTCCACGTATCATACCAATTCCTAAAACTGGTGGTGTTCTACCTTTAATACCAATATTTGCTGGTTTGTCTGCTGCTGGCAGTATTGCAAGTGGAATTGCTGGTATCGTTAAAACCATAAATGAATATAGAATTGCAAGAAAGCGTTTAGAAGAAAAGAAAAGTCATAATAAGAATGCAGAAGGTGTATACATTGGAAATGGACTGCGGCTAAACCGTTACAAGGATGGACTTGGAATATATACAAATTCAAAGAAAAAAAACTAAATCATAGGCTACCTAATCGTGCTCTTACTAACATAGATATCATATATTTTACTAAAGATGTTCCATATTTTCGCGGAGTGTATATGAGGGATACCTTACCGAAGTCTCCGTTTTTAAAAGAGTGTGGAATCATAAATTTAGATAATTCAAAAAATTCTGGTACACATTGTGTAGCCTATATAATTTTAAATGAATATATTGAATACTTTGACAGTTACGGTAACTTGAAACCTCCAATAGAATTTGTTCGCTATGTAGGGTCTAACAATATCAATTATAATTATAATAATTTGCAAAATAATAACTTATTCAATTGCGGACATTTATGCATTAAATTTCTTAAAGAGTTTTGGAAAAAGCATGGTTTTATCAAATCATCACTTTTAAAAAAGGTTTAAATGTTACATGTCGTACTCATAAGACAACACTTTAACACTATCTGTTACAAGAGATGAATGTGAAAATAGAGTGAAAAATAAAATAAAAATAATAATGATAGTTTATAATATAAAATCATCTGCCAAAGATAATAGCTTTACTCGTTCTCGTGCCATCGAAAGACGAACACATATACGAACATAAAGAAATTAACTAAAGTTAATAAATTATTTCTTCGAGCTTTGGGATTTAAATTATGAGTATTCTTCAGGTGAATGGTTTACCACAAATTGATAACTCTATAGTGAGTTATGAAATTCATACTTATAATCCATATAGCAACAGTTTTAATGAAAATGATGAAATACGTATACCCATACATCAGCAAGATTTGTACGTATTACCTTCAGCCAGCTACATTTACATTGAAGGTCGAGCCACTGTGGCTTCGAAAGATGCAGCAGGAAAACTAACACGAAAGATTGTTAATTTTACAAATAATCATATATCATTCCTATTTCAAGACATTCGATATGAAATTAACGGTGTTGAGATAGACCGCATAAAAATGCAGGTATTACTACCACTCTAAAATCATATCTGTCTATGAGCGAGGGGGAAAGTAAGGCTGCTGCTATTTGGGGTTGGAATTTAAAGGGGGTTAAAGATAATGATGGTATTTTTAGTGCCCTTATACCGCTGAATAAAGTTTTAGGATTCGCGGAAGATTATAATAAAATTATGATTAACTGTAAACATGAACTTATACTCAATAGAAGCAGTTCGAATGTCAACAGTGTTACACTTGATAATAATAATGATTCCATTGAAGTAAATATAGAGAGACTGCAATGGCGTGTGCCTCATATAAAAGTTTCAGATCGGGAAAGATTAACTTTACTTAAATATTTAGAAAAGGATCGTCCTATTCAAATAGCTTTTAGAAATTGGGACTTGTACGAATACCCTTTATTGCCTAGAACTACGAAACATTCCTGGGTTGTGAAGACTGCATCACAACTCGAAAAACCAAGGTATGTGATCTTTGGTTTGCAGACAAATAGAAAAAATATGAAAACTAGAGACTGTTCAATATTTGACCATGGTAAAATAACTAATGTTACTCTTTTTTTAAATTCTCAATATTATCCATACGAATCGGTTAGTGCAAAATTTTCTGAAGACAAATATTGTATATTATATGAAATGTTTACCCAATTTCGGCAGTCTTAACCCGGTCTGAACCGATGCTTGATTTGCGTGAATTTAAAGAAAAGGCTCCTTTATTTGTAATTGATTGCTCAAGACAGAACGAAGCCTTGAAAACTGGGGCTGTAGATGTGAGACTGGAAATAGAAAGTTCTGACGATATACCAGAAAATACATCTGCCTATTGCTTAATCATCAACGATCGTCTGATCGAATATAAACCCTTAAGCAGTATTGTAAGGAAATTGTTATGAACGCCATAGTCGATGTGCAAGGGTTTAAGACCGAAAGTAACGAGTTTGTTGTGAAAGAAATAGCAATAGCATACAGAAATCAAATTATGGTATTAGTAATCAAACCACCGTTCCCATTTTACAATCTTACAAAAAAAGAAAAATCGCAAGTAAATTGGATAGAGAGAAACAGAAAAAATTTCTGGAAAGAGGGTTTTATACCATACTTAAAATTACCGCAATATATTGAACCTTATCTGAAAGATAAAAACATTTATGTAAAAGGCTGTGAAAAAGTGTCGTGGCTAAGAAACATTGTAAAACATGATAATGTATATAATTTAGAAGATAAGAACTGTCCTAGTTTACATAAATTATTTGATGATTATGGAATATGTAGTAATATATTTAGTTGTATGTATCATTCAAATGTGTGTGCTTTAAAAAATGTAACATGTTTAAAAAAGTGGATTTATGATAAAAGTATTTTTAATTGTTTATAATTTAGAAGATAAGGGCTGCGCTGAAAAAGTATAATTTAAGTAATTTGTTAGCTCTTTATATCATAACAATATATCAGAATAAATGTTTTTTTTCTATGAGTAAATGTTTTTTGTTTTATTTCATAATAAAAACTTATTCATTACGATTCGCAGCACCACATCTTTATAAATTGCGAACACAAGATACAAAACTTCATTATTATTTTATACATACCCGTATCGAGACCTTAAAAATGATTCATAATTATTTCAACCCGCGATATGAAACATATAATAAACATAAAATTCGATTATGTTCATTTCAACATTATTGGGCTACAGTAGATTTTCAAAAACGAAGATTGGTGATGGAAATGGTTGATGCAGGTTTTTTTTACTGTGGAAGTGGTTTAAACGATAAAGTTATGTGCTTTTCGTGTGGAGGTGGTATTGAAGATTGGGAGTATTACGATGATCCTTGGATGCAACATGCTATATTTTTTCCTGATTGTTTTTATTTAAATGCTGTAAAAGGAACAGATTATGTTGACAATTCAAAACGTCTATTTTTCAAAGAAACAAAAATATAAAATTATCCTAAAGTGGAACAGGATAGATTGATGAGATTGATTGTCTGCTGAATAAGCTACTAAAAAGCAATTGAGTCTACGTAACTATAAAATTACTGACAATCATTTTATGCGTCATTTGATTCCTATAATTGTAGTTCAAATGTTAAATGTTAAAAATAAATTATATAAGTTACAATGCAGGATTCAGTGAAATATACTTCTGAAGGCATTCGTAAAATTATTATTCAGGACGCTAATGGTGAGGTTATGTTTGTCCATAATATTCAGCCTGCTCATAAAAAATCGAGCGCAAATTCATCAAAACATCAGGTCGAAAACACAACACAAGAAGATTTATTCTATCGAAACATGCATGATGCATTAAATTCGGGAAATATTCAAGAACTTGTCTTTAAAAGTGGTAATAGAGAGCTAACATTTCTCCCGAGTTAACGATGTGCAGATTGGTAGTGAAAAATTGAAAACGGGTTCAGCAAAGTGTCGGAACACGGACACAACTTCAATGAGGAACATAACACATGATTTAGTGATACCTGATTCAGAAGACATTATATGCTACCAGAGTCTTCCGGAAGATGAAATTCCTTTGATTTAAATCAGTTTAGAAGAAATTTTAATTTCAAGCAGATGAAAATCAACTGTGTAATTTGGGATCCTGGTCACAATTCGAATACTTGAATATAGAACCTGAGTAAATGAATGAATGATATGAATTGAGAAATATTGATCGAATTACTGATTGTAAATATTGATCGATTTACTGATAGTCTAGTTCACATCAAGTGTGTAATTGGGGTTCCTGGATCTCTTCTGATCCAGGAACCCCAATTATACACTACTGACCTATGTTGGTCTAGAGGTCGCAACCTCTGCTCTTCGGTTCAATTCCCTACTAAGATAGTGTTATTGGGTCCACGCGAGTTTCTTAGAAACAAATTCGAAGAAATTTATTTACTAACTCTGCCTTCTCTTTATATCTTAGAAAGTATTTTGTAAGTTCGCAAAAACTTAGGACTTTTCAAAATAAGAAGCGATTTTCGTAATATAAATAAACGTAGTAGAAATGAAATTGTGATACCCAAAAGATTAACTAAAACAAGCAAGTCATTTCTTATAAACAGTATCCGCTTCTATAAAAAGTTGCTAAAGCCGGTTACAGAACTTAGAGCGATGGAATGTTCAATACCCACATAAACGTGTCTTTATCAGAAAAGCATAAGTAATATTAAGATTAAAGACTACGTTGAAGACAAGGAAGTTTTGGCAACAATTCCTTCTGCACATGTGGCTTCCCTGGTACCTCATTATCGGCATAACCATGTAAAGGTCTCAAATCTACAAATCCTAATTACAAATCGAAAAACAAAATACAATGAGTTACTAGTTACCTAGAAGGAAAATCCGGCTATCGTAATCATCATTCATCACCTACCAACATTAATCTTATTCACTAAAACTTGTTTGAAAATCCACAAAGATTATTTTTAGGATCAATACAAGTAATTATAGTAGTTTGGTGCCAACAGGCGTCAAAGACGTGAGCTTGGGAGCACATTCAAATATTATGGCGACCGATAAAAGTGTAATATTATTAGTGTAACCTTTTTGGGTGGCGTTTCGTGCGAGCTCAATCTTACTGAAGGTAAGTATTACCATTACCATAAGGTGTTATTTACCATTACCATAAGGCATAGGTTACCTGTTACATATTAGTTACTTATTAGAGAGAGGAAAAAAAAGAGAAAAAGGACCTTTGATATTTTGTATGCCTTTTAGCGGGACACAGCTCGGATCTAATCAATTTTATTACAACATCTTCTGTATGTAGGTACCCTGTGTTCACGAAATAAATTCATTTGAATTTGAATTTATATTTAATGAAGGCTGTTCATCAGGAATTATCTGTAAAAATGCATCATTCAGTGTATAAATCAAAATCATTTCTGCTTAAGAAAATCTTTTGCAATGCCATGCCGCGCCCAATGCCGCCTGATGACGCCTGTGCTCTGTCTGTATAGGTATGCATACCTATTGCATACGTACCTATTATAATGTACAATAGGCCGCACGTCAGTGGTAAACAAACCAGCATAAGGTGGCCTCTCATCCTATTGATGCTCCGTACTACGCTAGGCCAGCCCAAGGTCATGGTCAACGTGCTATGGTTGTATGAGTACGTAAGATGTAGCAGATTTTCCTTATGAATTGCATCGATTATTAACTTAATACGTTTTAAAACTAGATAATGTTGTCTCGGCTAATGTCTGTAGGTATTCTAGAAAGATGCGCATTCCGGTTTCAAGACCCAGCACTTTTAGGACAAAAAGCGGTCACGTGGTCATTGGCGTTCATTTTATACTAACGAATTCTTCTGTTTTCTCCCTGGTTAATGATACTAGTCCAAATATTTTATTACAATATAATGTATATCTACCATTGCCATGTTCCTGTGTTTTGGTTTTTTGCCAAATTATATTTATTATAGAAAAAAAAAATACGCTAATCACCAAAACATAGGGACAAGTATCAAAACAGAGGAACACGTTAGTGTGGAATGAACGCTGACCACCACGTGACCGCGTTGCCTCTGACCCTTTGTCTCAAAGTTTGTAACATGTCTCTAGGTATGTATTTGAAGTTACCTATATAACAAATACGAAGCACGCAGGGTGTCACACCACGAACTTCCTAACTCCGGGCTGCCACTGAGAAATTTATAATAGAAATACCCGATAACGCATTGCTCGACCTGGGAATCGAACTCAGCAGTCGCGCTTGCGACTACGGGACCAACTGGGGTAACGAGCGTTCAGAATTTGGCAAATCCCATACAGATATACGTAAAACTCTTTTAATATTTATTTAAAATGTAATATCTTCGTTTTAATATGTGTCACAGTCAAATTTAATTACGGTGAAAACTTGTTTTGGCTACAAAACCGAGTCGGACTCGCACGCAAAGGTTTCCGTTAAGAGTTCTGGCTGTAAAATATATATACTTAAGTGCACGTTAAGTTATGTTAGTTATACTCAAACTGAGTGCTTTGGCAGACGTTTGTAACATGAAAATGGCGGGAGATAAATATTTAATATTATTGTGTACTTTAAGTTATTTTTGTTTCGTGACCTGTGAGCTTAATCTAAGTGAAGGTGAGTTTTCAAATAATACTTTAGTCTTTACTACGTTTTAGGAAATTTTGCAACTCGGCTTACAATAATCCTTACAATATCTATCGATAAAATAAAACATACTTTTGATTGCCTCGACATTAAATTGTGATAAACTTTAGATGAACTAAAACAAGCAAGTCATTTCTTATAAACAGTATCCGCTTTTATATCAAGTTGCCAAAGTCAGTTATAGAACTTAGCGATGGAAAGTTCAAGACCCACATCAAACGTATCCTTACCAAAAAAGCATATTATAAATATTAAAGACTACGTTGAAGACAAGGAACTTTGGCAACAATGCCTTCTGCACATGTGGCTTCCGTGGTAACTGTTAGCGGCATAATTTAATTGTCTATTAACTGCTAACAAATTACGACGTTTATTTTTATTTTTATTGTTTTTATTCCTCCTTGACATAATCACCGCATTATTTTACATTGTATATCTACCTTTTTTTTTGGTTGGGAAATCATCAAAATCATCAAAATCATCAAATCATCAATCATCAATCATCATTCAAATCATCATCATCATCATCAAATCATCATTATCATTTGACTTCTCCCGGTCTGGGCAGTGCGGAAGGGCGTGACAGACTCTTACTGACTAAAACCCACCCGTGTTCCTTCAGTTGCTGGCGGGTTGGATTCCTTTGAGCCTGTCTTTATTTATAGTACCGGGTAGGTACAATTGTTTCTGCTTACCCCCAAAGTAAAGGCTTGAATATGTGTTCTTAGAAGACTTCAAAGGCCCTGACAAGGTCAATATTCAGACACGTTGTACGCAATGACATTGGAGCACAATCGTACAACACATTGCCACAGTATTACTATACCATGACATTACGAGCTGATGAACTCAAAACACAAGTTCTACTGGTTTGTGACCAGTTTTTAATAAGATCAATGATGTTGTTTTTAATAATAATTCTGCTATTGCATGGTTTTATTTTTTATTTGATATGGGTTTGCTCTTGACTCTAGTCTAGGTCGGAGATGACACAGACAAAGTCGACGATGGAGTGAGCTTACCCAGAAGAAGCCTGTTCACTCTCACTTTGAAGAGATTTGGGTTGTATGCGTTTAACACAATTATTCATCGTTTCAATAACATATACATATGAGCATATATTGATATTTCTCTGTAGGTTTGCTTATTGCAAGTGGGTGATTTCAGACTTTTAAGACAAATCTGTTTCCTCATTATGGTTAGGTAAGATAATATAAGATATATTTATTTGGTCAAACGTGTGTAATTGTGTACATATTGCAGTATAATTCCTGCAATTAGATACTTTTTGTTGTCATTTCGATTAAATTCTTTTTACGAGTCATTCGGTCAGCTTTTTTACTTTTTCGTGTTTTTTTGGATTATTCAAAAATTGACAATTGTTCTGAACATTGTCAAGAAGAAAAAAATTTAACGCATTCTGTCGTTGGAATTCCTATTGTGTGGATATTTTATTCAATAATATTTAATCTTTCTTCAAAAGTGAATTTCAAATTTTTAACCACGATATGTGAGTAGTCAGTGGATACAATCGACTGTACGTTCCCTGGAATTTCTCGTCACTTTTTTTCTTTGGTGAGTAATCCCTTTATAGGTTCCGTATTCTTGTTACTTGTGCCTTCTTCTTTAATCTAAGAAGATTTCCTTTTTCTTAGATTGTTTGAAAGGCCACCTTTTTTGGCCTTACCCTGCCATTTATTGTTCGCCTGTCTTCTTCCTTCGTCTGCCGGCCGCAGAAGTCCGAGCGAGCTTGCGGAGAGAAGCGCAGGATCGTTGCCGAGCAAGGTCGACGACACAGGTGCCTAACGGACACATCAGGTGCTAAATAAGTCATATGTGTGGCGCAATAACGCCCAAACATCAATATAATAGAAGTGTTCTGTGTTATACCGTCGTGTGACATTTTAATTTTAAGGTGCTTTCCTAAATTCTCAATATCAGATCTTATTCTCTTTAAAATTTATCTTAACGAAATTATGTAAAGAAAAACCTTAATCTTGAGCTTATTTGTGTTAAATAATTTATAGAGCGGCACGAATTTCGTACGATTGCAATCGAATTTAAATTCGTCTATATACTTAGATACCTAAATATTTGGAAACATCCATAAGTTTTTTCTCCGAAAATCTTCTTGTGATATATTTTTTTTGGTAGTGTTTTACAATTTCCAACGACTGAATATTTACATTTTTTGACTTATTTCTTATTTATTTCGGATGTTCTTTTTAATGATAAATTTTACGCATATTGCAGCGTAGAGCTGACTGCTAACACGCCGGGGACTCGAACCCCGGCGTGAGGTAGCTAAAAATTTAAATACGATTGCAATCGAATTTAAATTCGTCTATATACTTAAATTCCTAAAAATTTGGAAACATCCATAAGTTTTTTCTCCGAAAATCTTCGTGATATATATTTTTTCGTTGCCTTTTACAATTTCCAACGACTGAATATTTACATTTTTTGACTTATTTCTTATTTATTTCGGATGTTCTTTTTAATAATAAATTTTACGTGTACCAGCTTTGTGAGTTTGATTTTTAGCTACCTCACGTCGGGGTTCGAGTCCCCGGCGTGTTGGCAGTCAGCTCTACGCTGCAATATACAAGAATAAAATGCACGCAGGATAACATACGAAAATAAAGCATCAGACATGTTTGCCACTTATGTACGGCGTGCATATATTATGAATAATAATGTTTTTAATTTTTAATTTCAAGTCAAAATATAATTTTACGTGAATTAACTAACAGTAATAAATTATAAATGCCAATAGTAAAAAAAACAATAAAATAATATCAGTAAAATAGTGCATACAAACTATGTCAAAATAAATGCTTCTGACAGAAATTCATTAATAATATTATTTTTAAGCTTTGTTAATTAGATACCGTCAAACGGGGTGAAAAGGAATGCAGGGGTTAATCGGAACGAAACTTTAAAATTGATTTTAACATTGAAATAATATATTTTTTTGCCAACAAGGGCACTTAATCGTTAATTATAAAACAGCTAGCAGAGTCCTTTTTGGCAACAAACTATATTATTGCAATTTTAAAATCCTGTTTAAAGTTTCGTCTCGATTCAACCCTGCCTCCCTATTCACACCGTTTGACGGTACAACTTTAGTTGTTTCATTAATGTACATTATTAAGCTCCCTCGAACTTTTGGGTAACTTATTATAAATAATGGGATCCATGTAAAAAACATTTTGCCCATAAGTGCAGTCCTATTCCTATGCAGACAGAGCTGACTTTCATCACGCTTCTTTCTGGGAAATAATAATATTACTAGAGCGCACTGTCAATACACTCCTAACCAAACATAGAAAACACCACCCAAAATCATACATACAACGTCTTACACTGCCGCGCCAAGAAGGAGGAAGAGGATTAATAGACATACACAATTTACACAACAAACAGATACTTTCACTCAGAGCGTACTTCCATAACAAATCAGAACATTCATCACTACACAAACAGGTTACGGAAACAGATAAGAAACTTACACCACTAAACCTACAAAACAGGAATACGCAAATAAATGAACACATTGTAAGTACACAACAAAAAATTGCAGCATGGTCTGCAAAAGCCCTACACGGAAGACACCGAGCCTACCTGAGCCAGCCACACGTCGACAAAGTTAAGTCGAACGAATGGCTCAAACGAGGTGAATTGTTTCCCGAGGCCGAGGGTTTTATGCTGGCCATACAGGATCAAATAGTAGCCACTCGTAATTACAGAAAGTACGTCATAAAGGACCAACATCAACTGACTGACTTGTGCAGACATTGCAACACTGCCTCTGAAACCATACAACATATAATAGGAGCCTGTAAATCACTTGCACAAACTGATTATAAACACCGCCATGACCAAGTCGCTGCAATTATACATCAACAATTAGCTTATAAATATAAACTCGTTAACGAAACCATACCTTATTATAAATATAAACCAGAAATAATATTAGAAAGTAAGGATCAGAAAATTTACTGGGACCGAACAATAATAACAGATAAAACTATCCATTACAATAGGCCTGACATTACCGTTCACGACAAAACCAATAAAACAGTTTATCTGATAGATATAGCAATACCTAACTCACATAATATTCAAACCACCATATCCGAAAAGCTCAGTAAGTATCAAGATCTCGCCATAGAAATTAAAACCCAATGGAAAGCACAAACCGTTCATATTGTCCCCATTGTCCTTTCATCTACTGGTATAGTACCAAAATCTCTCACACAAAGCCTTAACACCCTACAGATGCCAGGTCACACACCTTACATGCTCCAAAAAGCTACCATTCTTAACACCTGTCGCATCACCCGAAAGTTCCTGACTTCTTCAACATTGTCATCCACCTTTTCTATCTAAATTTTGCCTTACATACTTGGTCCCGACCCGTATGTAAGGTTTCTTAACCTCTCTTAAATGAGAAGAAACATAAAGAACCGAAAAATAATAATAATAATAATTCCTTTACTGTCAGGCAACTGAAGCCCATAGATAAAATACACAAAATACAAAATAACAAACTAATACAGAATAAAACTGAAACTTGTGTTAATAAATATTGCTTAAAAGTATGTTAGTAGAACTTCACTAGCTAATTGCCCTTGTGCTGTCCTGTGGTATTTGCCCGCGGAAGCGACGGAACACCACGTCACGTCAATATATCTGCCATTCGCGAAAATAAATTATAATTATTTCTAACATACATTACTGTTTCCAGAATATAAATAGATGATACTCGTAATGTAAAAATTTTATAGCGAATAAAATAGGGCTTACAACTATCGGTGGATTCCAACTTAAACATGGCTCTGAGGCGGCTCTTTTGTGCTTTAAATGCAACTTCTTTATTAGTTACCCCCAAAGATAACAGCGTATCTGAGAATAGATTCAGTTAGCGCGTAATAAACAGTCTATAACACATCTATGTTGACAGTGCGTGACAGAATGTTCAAGGCGTTCGCACTACTGCTAATCCTTTTAGTCAGGGCCTCCACATGCACCTTCCAATTTAAATTTCGGTCTCTTGTAAGTCCTAGAAACTCAGTTTTACGAGTATTAACTGTTTCAGTTGTAATGACATTGTATGTTATCGCAAGTTTGGAAAAAGTCAATGCGCGTTTGCTACAATGCATAAAGTTTTATTTGAATTAATTTTTAAATTATTATTGTCTAACTATTCTATTGTTTCTTCTTAACCGACTTACAAAAAGGAGGAGGTTATATGTTCGGCTGTATGTATGTTTTTTGTTTTTGTGTATGTTCACCAATATCTTTGTCAATTCTGGACCGATTTTGAAAATTCTTTTTTTGTTTGAAAGGGTATGCTCTCGAAGTGGTCCCATTGTTACCAAATCAGTATCTGACGAGGGGATCCCATGAAAATCGAGGGAAATATTCAAATTTTATAGGCACACCTATTGCGATTTGGGTATTTTTTATAGTAACTCGTTCATTTGCTCTTGGAAAGCACAATTCGGTGAAGTGGAACTGATGATGAAGACCAGAGGTCGCCAACGGAACTACTCAATAATAAGCATTTCACTGGTTGCGATTCGATTACTTTAATATGGTTGCTAAGCAATTTATGCTCGTCAAGATGCACATGGTGAAATGGAGCTGATGATGGCTTCACCATCAGCTCCAGTTCTTCTGGTTTTTACCAGGAGAACTCTTCAACAATTAATGTCCCTGCATTGGGAAAAGCAATATTTTGTAAAAGGTGATGAGCAGTTGACATAAGGCTATTGTACCTTATATAAATCAATAACTGACCCACTAAAGAGTGAAAAATAAAAAACTTTTTTACAGAAAAAACTACCATCTCCCAAAAAAAAAACACTACAAATTGAAAAATAACTTTAATTTCGAAGGTCGGTGACAAAAAACTAAAATACAGATCCAAAGACACCGATTTCCGAAATTAAAGTTATTTTGAATTTGTAGTGTTTTTTCTTTTTTTCCTAAAAATGTTTTTTTATTGTATTATTTATGTCCTCTTTATAAAAATCTCATTGATTGCACGGTATTGTTATTATACTGTCATCCGCGAACAGTATCATGTGATGTTTGATTGCCCTTGGAAAGTCATAAATATAAAGTGTAAAAAGCGGTGGTCCTAGTATACTTCCTTGTGAAACTCCGTAGATACTTACTTTCCTCCGATAGAAAATATAGGTACCTTTACCAAGTCAGTGATGTATAAGATTTACTTAGCAATACATGATGCCACCTCAAGCTTTCATTTAACTTTCTTTTAATTTTGGTCCCACTTAAAACTACTTACCTACAAAACTTAACTAAAGCCATTCTTCTTCATTATTTTCTGAAAACATTAGCGTTAAGATTATCCAGTCAGCAGATTGGTAGCATAGCTAACTGCTCAAGATGAGCCGGAAGAACGCATGTTGGCGTCATTTTTATGGAGGCCGTTTGGGCACTTCGATTGATGACCGAAAAAATGCCCCATGAACCTAGAGTTCATGGCATTAGAATTTTAGGTTCACGAGCATCATTTTTGCAGTCTAAGAACGTATGCTACTTCTAACTCAGACATTCACAGTCGACTATGTTTTATTTCAGGCTCTCCGTGTGTTACACAAGGCTTGCGAGGTACTTGTGTGAACATATTCAAGTGTAATTCGGCTGCACTGACGTATTTATATGTAAGTAATTTTATTCAAGATTTATGTTTCGTGAAAGTCAAATGAACTATGAATTCACTTAAACCATTAACTGGCACATTTGAACAATGATTGCCAAAAAGTCTTTTAGTTACTCAGAAAGCTGCCCCTAAACTGTATAATCCTAAAGAAGAAGCTAAAATAGACCAAACGCGCGGTTTCTACATCTGTTAACCGTGTTATCTTTCTAACGGCATAACCGGCCGAGTTTAGCCGCCCCGCAATAGATGTTATAAGTATGAAGTCCCCATTGTAATTTCTCGTCTAGCATGCTTCCTAGGAAAACCGTTTGATTAATAAATTCCAGTTTTTTTAGATTCAATGTGATGTCATATTCGCTACTTTTAACATTGGGTAATTTAAATCTAATGCATTTGCTTTTATTTTTAATTTAGTATCAATATATTTACCGCAAACCAATCTTGGACTTGAACAATAGAGCTACTCACGTCGTCACGATTTTGCGACCGTCAGTCTATTTTAATGATGAATGATATGTCATCTGCAAATAACACAATCTTTGGTAGATTTTGAAGAGTAACTGCCAATAAACTCCTTTATTGCCCATTGAAACAAGTTAGTCCAGAAAAAGGGTTAAATATTTCGAGAACATACTAGACAGTAGTTACGCTTCTATTCCAGGCTAATGCAGGCTATGATCCAGTAGAGTACAAGATTCCAGACCTACCAGATATCTGTTCCTATAAGGACAACGAGCCCGTTGTTTGCTGCACTGACTGCGACACAGGCGAAGAGAAGTAAGCAAATATTATGCCTTAGCCAATACTTATTTGAATAATATTCTAAAGGTTTTGATAAGTAATTTGGCCCTAAAGACATAATATCAAGCTCGACGATGGACTGCAAATCCTATCTTTGAGATCAAAAAGGATTCTTAAATCTAGTTCCAAGTTAAATTTTTTCTCAGATACCGCAACACAGCCATAGGCCCTTATGGATTTAGGGTGAATAAAGAAGGTCCAGTCGCTAGACAGAGTAAGTTGTATCGATGGTGTTGTGGTGGACATGAACTACATATTATTTTTGAGAGAGAAATCACTGGTTTTGTTTTTCAGAATGCTTTGATTACTTCCAAGGTCTACCATTCTCTTGTCGGTTCCCTGGAAACTTTATTATCGATAAGATTTGGCTTGAAGACAGAAAATGCCATAACCATACTTTAGGACACCACGCGGTGCCTGTCGCTGGGGGGGGGCGAAACGCAGAGAAATGGGAGTTCCCGCATGTGGTATGTTATTTGAAACTTTTGATTTGTGTTTTGTTTTCAGATTGCTTTGATTATTTTCAAAGTCTGCCGTCTTTGTGTCGATTCCCTGGACTTTTTTTTATATAAAAAAGGATTGGCTTGAAGAAGGAGAGTGTCATAATCATACTTTTGATACTTATGCGGTGGCTTCTGCTGCAGGGGGACAAATTGCCAAAAGATGGGGGTTCACACTTTTTTTTTTTTTTTTTTGTTGTGGGAAATCATCAAATGACCTTTCCCGCTCTGGGCGGAGCGGAAGGGCGTGTCAGACTCTTACTGACTAAAACCCACCCGTGTTCCTTCAGTTGCCTGTGCGCCAGGGCCACGGTAACTCTTTCGAACAATCCGCAGCCCCGGCAGGCATCGGCCTATCGGACCCCGTCAATTTTGCTGACATCTCTTTGAGGCGCGCGTGGAACACGACGCGCCGTCGACCCGGGCCTGGTCCTTACCGGACGGCGAGCTGCCCATTGCTCGCCGTCCGCAAGCCCGCGCCTACGGTGGCCGGGAGTCGGCAATCGACTCCTGACGCCCAGGGTGTCTCCTCCTCCTGCGGCGGCTAGGGGCGCGAGGGCGCAGAGATTGCCTCTCCCTTTCGCGCTCCGCCTCCTCCTTTGCGAGCACCATGGCCTGAACCAGGGCCGGACGCGAGAGGTCGCCACCACCGATCGCCGCCACGAGGACACGGCGGTGCTCCGCCCAAGCCGGGCAGACCTCCACCGTATGCTCCACCGTGTCCTCCGGTCGATCCACGCAATGATAACACCCGGGCGTTTCCTCCCGCCTTATCCGAAACAGGAACCTCCCGAAACAGCCATGTCCGGTGAGGACCTGCGTCAGGCGGAAGGTGAGGACGCCGTGGCGCCTCTCAAGCCACTCCTCAAAGAGGGGTCTTACCGCCGCAATTGTGGCGTGCCCTGCGCTGGGTTGCGACAGTCGCACTCTCCATGCCGCCATGAGATCCCGCCGGAGCTCTGTCCGCTGTGCCGTGATTTCTCGCGGCAGCGGAGTTACGCCCCGGCGTTTCGCCTCCTCGCACCACTCCCAAACGTGCGCGAGGACCTTTGCCTCCAGATCCCACGGCGGCAATCCGGCAAGGAGGCTCGCCGCCTCGCAGGAGACCGTGCGGTATCCCCGTACCATCCGGATGGCCATGACCCTTTGGGACGCGTTCAACCGGCGGGCTGGCCGGAGCCTCAATGAACGCGCCCACACCGGTGCCCCGTAAAGGGCCATGGACCGCACGACCCCCGCGTAGTGCCTCCGGCAGGCGGCGTTTGGCCCCCCCAGGTTGGGCAAGAGCCACTTCAAAGCAGCCCCGGCCCGCTGCAGTCTGGGAGCCAAACGTCGGAAATGCTCGACGAAGTTCCACCGGCTGTCGAGGACGAGTCCCAGGTACTTCATCGTCGACTCGACGCCGATGTGAACCCCTCCTACCGTTATTTGGGAACCCGACAGTGGCGCGTTCCGAGGACCATGAAAACACATGGCCTCGGACTTGTGCAAGGCCACCTCGAGTCCCAATTGCCGGATCCTCTCAACGACTGTCGCAACCCCACGTGTCATTAGTTCGGCCGCCGCCTGGTGCGACCTCCCCTGCGCCAGGACCAGCGTGTCGTCAGCGTAGCACACTACGCTGACGCCGCTAGGGAGGTCGGCGCGCAGCACCCAGTCGTAACCGATGTCCCACAAATGCGGCCCCAGGACCGATCCCTGTAGGACACCGCACGACATCTCTCGCCGGTTCCATTCTCCCTGGTGACCGGGGTAAATAACCGCCCTATCCGTCAGATAGGTCTCGACTACACGACAAAGATAGGTCGGCATCCGGTGATACCGGAATGCCTCCCGGATGCAACTCCAGGGCAGGGTATTGAAGGCATTGGCGATGTCTAGAGACACCGCCAAGACGACCCCACCCCGGGCCACAGCATCCCCCGTCGTGAGGGCTCGCACGCGCATGATGGCATCCACCATGGAGCGCCCCCTGCGGAAACCAAACTGGCTGTCCGCCAAATCCGGCCCCACCCGCACCAGCTGCCCGACGAGGCGGTCTGCAATGACTCTTTCAAAGAGCTTGCCCACCTCGTCGAGCAGCACAATGGGCCGGTAAGCGGACGGAGAGTCCGCTGGGTGCCCCGGCTTCTTAATGAGGACCAGTTTCCCCGTCTTCCAACGAAGTGGGAACTGGCCCTCCTCGAAGCATGCGCTTAGGAGCCCTCTTAGTCGAGGCCCGAGAGCCTCCAAGGCCAGGACCCAGGCTTTTCCAGGTAAGCCGTCGGGTCCTGGGGCGGTATTCTTGGCACTCAGCCTACGTACCGCCACTCTCAACTCTACCTCGGTCACCTCAGGAGCAACGTCGTCATCGTCGGGGTCTGTGGTCCGCAGTTGGCACCGCAGAAGGCGGAGCCATGGGCGGGGGAGTATGCTCCCCCCGCGAAGGGAACAGAGCGCTCACCACGCCCTCCACGAGCTGGGGCCGGAGACTCTGCGTCAGCGGGGTAGCCCATGGGCGGAGTTTTTCCCGCACCACCTTATATGGGCGCCCCCACGGGTCCCTGTTCAGAGTCCCCAGCGACGGGGGTTCCCACCTGTAGATGTATTCTATGAACTTATGCACCAGTTGTCTCCTTTTTATGATCAGAAATCAATCAAAGTAACCGTAATAAAAGTCAGTAAGTGTGAATCAGTAGTAAACTAGGTTATCTTCTCATTAACAAAGATTTAAATCATTAGACTTATCACATAATGTCGCAGTCGCCATGAAAACGCCATTTATGGGATGTGTGAGCCCACTCTTCGCAGTATTGACACTTTTCGCGCGGTGCACAGTGAGGGCAAATCCAACGAATGAAATCATTGATCGATAATAATTAAAAATTCAACTCTTCTCAGGCCTTACTCGGTTATGGCAATGACGTGGTGTCTGCGCAGTGGCTGTGTGGAGGCTCTGTGATCAGCGAGAGATTCATACTTACCGCAGCGCACTGCACATCTACTCGAGTGCTGTAAGTTTTCAGTCGTCACATATATCATTTCCACTTCGGCTAGAGCTTTATAAAATACATTAATATGTTTTTAGCGGAAGCATATCATATGCCGCACTGGGGCTTCTGAAAAGGTCCGACCCTATGGAATCGTGGAAAATATACAAAATCAAGAGGATCATCATTTACCCTGAATACATGTCACCTTCCAAGTATCATGACATAGCACTCTTAGAGACAGACACCGAGTAAGTGCAAAACATTTTTAGTTTTAGATAGATTAAATTTCTGGTGTTCCACAGGGCAACGTGGTGGGTCCTTTTAAGTTTCTACCATTCCAAATAAGTTTTTATACTATGGATAAAGGTGAACACTAATTTTTGTCTAATAATTCCAGGATAGCTTTCGGCAGAGACTTACTGCCTGCATGCCTGGATGTAGGGGTAGAAAGGAAACAGTACGCTGATGCATCCGGCTGGGGTCGTCTCGGACATAGGCAAGCTTTAGCAGATGTACTGCAAGTAGTAAGTGCAGAGTTAAAAATAAACTTGGTCTATATATTTTAATTAACGCATTACTTTTTCTTTTTACAGTAAAAGCTAATCTTTCTCCCAACAATATTATTGGGGAAAAGATTAGCTTTCACTGTCACTATAATATATCCACTATTAAAAAATAATGTCATTTCGTACCATTCTATATTTAACTTCTGTTGCGTTAGTTGCGCACAATTTAACTGCATCCCCAGAAATCTTACATTTTATGTATTTTTGCTAGATTTCCGTTACTCTAAGAAGCCCTTTTGGCCTCGCTCAGTTTTTTTTTTCTTTTATCAATGCGAAATAAAAAAAAAACAACTTTTTTACTGTTTGTTTTCCCGTGCGTGTCCCAAATAAAATATTTATCTTATTTTTTTTTATTGTTTAAATTTTCTTTTCCAGGTGAATCTGCAGGAGTTTAATGAAACAGAATGCTCGGTGACGTACAGACCACACAGACACCTCAGCCGCGGCTACGACCATGACAAGCAGATGTGTTACGGATCCCATTTTGAAGTAGTGGACACTTGCGAGGTGAGAAAGTCTTAGAAAAGCTCCTAAGGAAACATACCAATCTCGTACGTACGCACAGTGTTTTAAAGAAGCCCATTTTTCGGACATCGCATTTTTAGGAATAATAATTTGGATGCAAGATTTCGTATCCCCATTAAGCTAGCATGTCTAGTTTAGAAGTGCTTTAGAATCTTTGAAAATCGCAAAATTTTCATCCATACTTATCTAAGTAGAAAAAAAATGTTTTCTTAAGAAAACATTTTTATTTTCTTTTTCTTCTTTTTTTGTTCTTAGATGTTTTTTTAAAAATTATCAAAAAAAAAAAATGTAAAAATTGTCTAAGAAGCATCGATGGCGTCTCTAATGCTGCATAATTTAGAGCATAAATGACCCTTTTGTCTTTGTTAGATCCAGACATACGAGATGTTGGTTTTTAGTTTTTAGATTCCATAGAATTGGAATGATACATTTTTGTGGTGTGTACGGAAAGTGAAGAGCATAACTTATCCCAATACGGCAGATTTTTCGAGAAAAATAATAAAAACTAATAACAAAAAAACTCGTATATATCTGGATTTAGCCAAGATACGAAAATCATTTTGTGCTCTGAAATATGCAGAACAATAGACACCGTCGATGCTTCTAAAGTTCTCACATCATTTTTGCGTACCATGCTTAGTTTAAGAGTAATATTTTTGCTCTAATCATACGGATGAAAATTAGAGGATTTTTCGCTATTTTTTCAACAAAACCTGAACATGCTAGCTGAATGGGGATACGAAATCTTGCATTTAATTGAGTATATCTATCAGGTTTAAATAAAAATGCGATGTCCGAAAAATGGGCTTCTTAAAACACTGTGCGTACGTACGAGTATACAGGGTGTTAAAGAAATTGCGTGGCATAGCTTAGGGGTAGGTACAGTATCGGATAAAGGAACCCAGGAAAAAAAAATTAAAATAAAAACATAATTAATTATTGTAAGATCAACCTAATCTAGTACCTACTAACTTAAAATAGCTATCGTTTAGAATTAAAATGATTTTATTTAAGATACCCACTCGTTCTTCTACTGCTGCTGAATATCTACTAGTTAAACAAGATTTTTTAATTTGTAGGTTTTAATTTTGAAGGAGATAAGCACGCTAAAGTGGGAAGAAGAAATACTTGGAATTGTAATTTACGTACTTCTCCTTAAGTTACCTCTCCTTCACCCGGCGTTATCGAAGTGTTCGGGCTTAGGTATTTCATTGCGTTCGATAGTAGGTAGGTAACTCTAGGAAATTATTAATTAGCATTTAAACAAAATAAAAACATATTTTAAGTAGTTTTTTAATCAATTCTAAACGACTGCTATTTAATTAGTAGGTTCATCTTATGATAATTTTCGGTTTTTTTAACCTTTTTTTAACGGTATTTTATTTTATTTTTTACGGGATCCTTTATCGATATTGAACTCATCCAGAGGCTGTGCACGCAATTTCTTTAACATTCTGTATGTTCATGTTATTTCAAGCGTAGGTAAGCTATTGCTGCCCTCTCAGCGAGATGTTCTCACTCGTCAATTTAATTACAGAATCTGTAGATTATCATTTACAGAGTAGTTTCTAACCGTCATCAAAAAAATGGATGTTGGTACACGGCTATATGGATCTTTTGGCGCGCGAATGACGTTGACAGGGCTCTGTGGGTAAAAATTTCTGTAGTGTGCGTTTGTGCTTAATAGATAAGTAGATAAGCACAAAAAAAAGGCCCAAACACATAAAGCGCTACAAGGTTCATTTGGCGCGTGGCCAAAATCAGAACTAACGCCGCCATCTTGTTTTTTCAATACATTTAAAAACACTCAATTGACCGATCACCATGACAGTAGGCATAGGGTGCTTGGATAGGAAGAGGTGGAGCGCGTGAGGGAGAGGCAATCGCTTCGCCCTCGCGGCCCTAGTCGCCGCAGGAGGAGACACCCTGGGCGTCGGGAGTCGATTGCCGACTCCCGGCCACCGTAGGCGTGGGCTTGCGGACGGCGAGCAATGGGCAGCTCGCCGTCCGGTAAAGACCAGGCCCGGGTCGACGGCGCGTTGTGTTCCACGCGCGCCTCAAAGAGATGTCAGCACCATTGACGAGGTCCGATAGGGCCGATGCCTGCCGGGGTCGCGGATTGTTCGAAAGAGTTACCGTGGCCCTGGCGCACAGGCAACTGAAGGAACACGGGTGGGTTTTAGTCAGTAAGAGTCTGACTCGCCCTTCCGCTCCGCCCAGAGCGGGAGCGGTCAATTGATAATTTCCAACCCAAAAAAAAAAGCGTGCTTGGATCTTTTCATAAATCCATTCATAAATCATAAATCATTTATTTATTACAAACATGGGTAAGAGATATATAGATATTTTTTTTGGCGCCTGAATGTCGTTGACAGGGTTAGTAAACATCGTAACTATTTGTGAAATTATCACAGAAATTGAATTGACAAAACAAGTTGGTAGCTCGCGGGCGGAACCGCGGGCAAAAGCTAGTACTAAATAATCCTTCTTTGCACTCGGACAAAAAATACGATCCGTTTTGTATGTAATAGGCAAGTATATCAGTTTGGAATTCTATTTCCCGAGTAGGTTGATGCGAGCATGAATCTTTACGATTTAGTCGTACTCATCAGCCTATGTTTTGTTCCACTGCTGGAAAAAGGCTTCCCTCTTACCAGTAGCGTATAATGGTAGAATGAGGATTAAAAACTGCCACCTGCTCACGTCAGATAACGCTTCTATTACTAGTCAAAGAGTTTTAGAACTAGCTGTCACTATCCCTATATTTTTTTAAGCAAGCGAATTCACGCTTATTTAAAATGCCCCGTTGCTCTGTTGATTATAAAATTACGGGGCCCATGTATTTCCCAAAACTGAAAACGAAAGACGAAAACTGTGGAAGAACGCTCTCCGAAGAAAAAATGGCAACCTGATCATTCGTCGAGACTGTGTGCTATGCAGTGCTATACATTTTATAGTTGAAGACTTTTATGGGAAAAATACGTAAACTAGTTATGTTATTTTTCATAAAATAGGGAACCTTGTCTGTTTTAATTACAAGTACTTGTAGTATAAGTACATTACATTAAGGGTGTGTGTGTGTGTGTGTTTAACTTATCATGTAAGATACGTGCTAAAACTTTGGAAACAGAGCTGCAATTTGCAAAAAAACCAAAGTAAATTTGAATTTGGCGGGCTTCAGCTGAGGATTCACCTCAATGAAAGTAACGATACAACGTTACAGCACATTAATTATAATCAAATTTGAAGATGAATTACCCGGATTAAAACTACTATTCTTACCTAATACTACAATTAAGTAATGACAGCTAAATTAATTATGTTGATAAATGTGATCGCATATTTGCAAAATAATATAGCAACCGTCGATGATTTTTCCTAAAATTCTAACAATTACCGGACCGAAATGGAGCGGAATAGTAGCTTGAAAGGAAAAATTGAGCTGTTACTGAAAGTATTATTTTGTCATCCCACAGGGTGATAGCGGTGGCCCTCTCCAAGTTAGCAATTCTGAATGCCTGTACCACGTCGTGGGAGTGACGTCATACGGCAAGGGCTGCGGCATCCTCGGCTCAGCGGGCATGTACACCAGGGTGTCGTACTACGTGCCGTGGATCGAGAGCGTTGTGTGGCCTGAAGAAACTGAAGCAAGAAGGAAGAAAGACAAACTGTGGATAGATAAATGGTTAAGTTAAGAAAAAGAGAAGTACAGTAGACCGCATGTCAATGATAACACTTCTACCTTGAGCTGGCCTAGAGTAGTACGAAGTTACCCTTAACCAAGACCCTGACCATAGAACAAGGCGCCAGCTTATACTGGATTTGTTACCACTGACGTGCGGCCCACCTTATTATTACTGTACAAGTACACTAAGATTAACGTTTAATAAATCAGGAGGATCCTAATACTTACATATTGTCTTTTCAATCAATCTGCCTAGCTTTTTCCCAACTACGTTGGGGTCGGCTTCCAGTCTAACCGAATGCAGCTGAATACCAGTATTTTACATGGAGTGACTGCCTATCTGACCTCCACAATCCACTATCTGGGTAATACGGTACTCCTTCATAAGACTGGTTGTCAGACTTTCGGGCTTCTGACTACCCGTAACGACTGTCGAGGATCTACGAATGACAGCCGGGACCAATGGCTTAACGTGCTTCCCGAGGCACGGAGGCACTCTCCAACATTGGCTCGGTGTACTTCGAGTTCTCGGGGTACTCCGATTGCCTACAGCGTGATACACTCTATTTGTAAACTTATTTCTAAGACACACAAACATAAACACAACAAAAATACACAACACACAATATTGTACTGCAATGGATACCGGCTCGTGTTGAGTTGGAAGATAATGAAGTAGTGGATAAATTAGCGAAGGATGCTTGTGATGATAGGTAGGTTTGTCCACACTTTCCTATACACAGTGATTATTTGTGTTTAGTTAAAAAAGAATGCACTAAAATGTGGCACGATCACTTCGATCAGAGGTCACTGAGCAAGGGAATCTGGTATCGGACGATACAGCCCACACTTTCTCGTTGTTCATTGTTCGATCAGGCAAATATGAGTCATCCGGAAATTGTAATGGCTCTTCGGCTGCGATCGGGACACATTCCAATGAACAGATTTGCGTTTCTCATGGGTAAAATGGCTTCACCAAATTGTCCAGAGTGCAGTATAGTGGAAGACACCATATCCTGATGGAATCTGTCCGGAACGAAGCCGAAAGAATCACATTGTTATACAAGTCACTGGATGTTGGAAGCTGTAACGGCATTCTTGCGCCCCCATTATCAAAAAAAAAAAAAAAAAAAAAAAATGTGTTTATTATCTCTTAAATCTAGATACATTTAAGTTGCCGGGGCTTCCCAGAAAGTAATCCGAAGATACTTGTGATGGGATAAACCTCGCTCTTCCTCGATTAGTTTAATTGTTTCGGTGTGCCAATTAGGTATAAGTTACACATTTTTAATAAAACCAATAAAAATTAAAAACCAATAAAAACAAACCAATAAGAAAAAAAGAAAAACAAAAATGAAAATGAATTAAATCGTGCATATGGCAGAAGTGTAAATGTGTGTTTATGTGCGTGTGAAAGTATATTTTGTGTGTATGTGTGTGTGTTTTTGAGTAGGTGTGTGGGTGTGTGTGTGAGTTAGAGTGTATGTGAGTGTGTGTGAGTGAGTGAGATGGTGTGTGTGTGAGTGTGTGTGTATGCGAGTGTGTGTGTATGCGTGAAATTCACCCCTGTGTAACCAAAATGTCTTCCACGGCATCATAATTAAGTCAAAGGGCGCACCTTTGATAATGGGGAAACAAGAATGCCGTTAGCAAAAATAGGATTTAGATTATAAGCAATTACCGACGAACGTGGATCAGTTTATGATTAAACCGTTCATAAATAAAATAAAATTTAAAGAAAAGATTTACTTAGTAATATATGACGCCATCTCAAGCTTTCGTTTCGGATAACTTTTGTCTCCACTTAAAACTAACTACCTCCAAAACATGACTAAAGCTAAAATCACAAGCACAAACCTAGTGACACCAATGCTAATTTCGTCTCTAACGAAAGATGGAACGATGAATATATTGCATTGCAATACCAAGTACAAGTATTTGGTACAATAGTAATTATAAAATTAAAAACAACATCCTTAATTAGGAATCTTATTGAAAATTGGTCACAAACCAGTCAAACTTGCCTTTTGAGTTACGTCCGTGCTTACAACTTGATATGTCTTAATTTTGACCTTGTCAGGTCTTCAAGAACTCTATTAACAACACACATTCACGCTCGTTATACTGATGGGGATAAGCAAAAATATAGTAGGTACCTACAACAAAGACGGGCTCGGAGGAATCCGATTTTCTTATTGTGACTAAAAGAGTGCTGAATATAAATGTTGACGGATGGAGAGGGAGAGGGAGGCGAAAGAAAAGATGGACGGATTGTGTGAGGAATGATATGAACGAGGAAGGAGTGAATGATACCGTGACAGTTGACAGGGGAGAATGGGAGAAGAAAATATGTTGCGCCCACCCCAAGTTACATGGGACTGGGGCCGGAAGATGATGGTGGTGTATGTTTCCTGTCAGTTAGTCACTGAACTGTTTTATATAATGAGCACCAAAATTTTCGAAAGGGTTGACTGAGAAATACATCACCCACATTTTGCCAGCTATCATCAAGTCTCATGTAATATATAGAAAGTGAACCCGTTGTCATCAACTGGGGTCAAATTTGGAGTCTGGGCTTGCTAAGCCTTAAAAAAAAATCCCAACCTGGGAACCTGGGAATCAAACCTAGAACCTTAAGCTCAGCAATTTCGCTTACAACCAGTAAAATAACGAGGCTATTACGTTTGCGGTGAGATTTAGGTATTGTGCGCGGGATCATTATTAATTACGAGACGCGTTCGAGGTGAGCATTGGTCGCTGAGGAAGGGAGTAAGGACTGACCTGGAATACCGGTGTGAGCAGTTTCGCTGGCTCCACGTGGCTTCATTAGTCGATGTTTTCTTCAGCACGACATCACGGCCCCTCACTTACGATTAATGTTCACTCAAAGTTAATAGGTTGCAGTATTAGCAGCCCTACATTATAGCGGTTATAAAAGTTCCAGAAATTGCGCGCGCGCGCATTTAATCATGAGTATGTGATTTCAGCGGTGTCCTGATGCGAAGTGTCATCTCTAGTGTCCTTCATAGAAATATGTCGATTATATGGGAGGGAAAGGGGATAGACATAGGAAGCGACTGAAATGCCCTCATAATGACAATTTTAAACATTTTATAGGATCATGAATTTGAGTACGAGGCTTTTTTTACTATAAGACTGAAATTATTTTATTTTACAGTTTTTGGCGTCAACATGCTCCGCCGCCTTGTGAATACGTAGGGTTCTCAAGCAAAAAGTAAACTGAACGAATATTTAATATTATAAGTAATTACTTAATTATGGGTTAAAGTTAAACAACTATTATTGAAACGATTATGTTTTATTTAGTTGTTATTAGGTTATTCTTTTATTGAGATGGTAATGGAAACAATTTTACTGTAGTTCTTTTAAAATTACCGGTAGCCGTTTTGACTAAAGTGACGCAAAAAGTACCGTCTTTACCGGAATATACTTTTATTATTATGCCCATTGGCCAGCGTAACGAAGGAATATCATCTTGATAAATTAAAACTACTGTACCGAGCTTTATATTATCTACCTACGTTAGCCATTTCTGTCTAACCTGAAAAATGTGTAAGTATTCTACACGCGGTCATTTCCAGTAGCTACACATCATCTGGTGTAGTAATTAATTCCGACGGTTACTAAAAGACTTCGCTTAGCTTTCTCAATCAGGAACATTCTCGATGGGCAGAGAAGTTAAAGGTGTAAGCCATAATAAAATGAGTGTGTGTAAGTGGTTCCAAATACAACTTCTCAGAAAAAAACACAGAGTGGTCTCGGGATAAGAACTGCCTCAATTTGAGTGAGAACAATCAGAAGTTCTTCATAAGTGAGAATTTGGGAACGAATGATGCGGTATAAATGTATTTTAATAGATTTTATGTTAGACTCCCGTATTCTCCCAAAATGCGGAGCGCAGGGTGGAATCATTTTTCATTCAATGCGGTAGCATTCGGCCAGTAGGTTTTGTGATTGAACTTTACCTCCAACAAAATTGGTTCCATTATCGGAATATAAACACAAAACAGGTCCACGGTGGGAAGGAAATCTTTTAAAAGCGGAAATGAATGTATCAGAAAACACATCAGTAACCAGTTCAATGTGAACGTCTTTAGTAACAAGGCATATAAATACGTATATACAAGCCTTTTGACTTCTTTGACCGCGACGTCTACATAAAGTTACTTTATTGGGCCAGCATAGTCTTCACCCGTATGCACAAACGCCTTGGTCTCATGTACGTGGCAAACAGGCAGGTCAGCCATTTTAAGACTAAGGTTTGAAGGAGAATTTTTTAAACAAAAATTACAAGCGTGTAACCTTTTTCTAATGGACACTTCTAGACAAGAGTATAGACATAATACTTCTGACGCAATAGCGAATTCAGAAGGTTGGTTCCAGTATGACAATGAACGCGGTAAAAATAATTAATTAAAACATGAGTAATGTTAACATGACTATGTAATAGAGCGCGGTGCTTAGCTTCATAAGGAAGGTTTGCATTAGATAATCTACCTCCGATTCTAATAATTTTCTTGTCGTCGATAAAGAGATCCAGAAGATCGAGACGTTTAAGTAGCAGTAGCAGTAGATTAACCTATGCCGTATGGTAATGGTAAATAATACCTTATGGTAATGGTAATACTTACCTTCAGTAAGATTGAACTCGCACGAAACGCCCCACAAAAAGGTAAATGCACACAGTAATAATATTACACTTTTATTGTCCGCCATAATGTTTGAATGTGCTCTCAAGCTCGCTTCTTTGGCGCTTGTTGGCACCAAACTGCCATTAGTACTTGTTTTGATCCTAAAAATAATCTTTGTGAATTTTCAAACAAGTTTTAGTGAATAAAATTAATGTTGGTAGGTGTTGAATAATGATTACGATACCCGGATTTTCCCTCTAGTTCATTAGAAACTCATTTTATGGTAGGTTCATAATCCATAAAAATGTCACTTTCGTTCAGATTAAGCTCGCACAAAACACTACACAAACAGCTAAGCGTTAAACACACGAATATTATTTACTTATTAACCGACATGTCTTGCGCGGTGTCCTGTCATTTCACCAAAAATTAATTTACATAGCTTTACTTGACAAGCAACGATTGGCAAAAACATGATTTATCATTTCATAATTATACAACAACAAGCTCGCCAAATAATTCATTTAGGAAAATAATCAATAATAATAAAATAATAATAATAATCCGATAAACTTTTTTTTAATAACGTATTATTTACCACCATTTACCATTTACCATTGTATACCATGTTTTACGCAAATAAATTATTTTATTATATTATTGGGGTCTCGGGACACGATAGTATAGAGGTATGAGGAACAGGGTGTAAAGCTCACTCATACCTACATAGAAAAGGGAGGATCCTCCGACCAGACGGGTGTTGTGTCTGGTGGGCAACTGCCCGACGATTGATGTCGGGATGTTGTATATATGCTAGTTGCGCGGTAAACTCTGCTTGCGCGATGCCGGATTTTGCGTGACGTCAGTCTGACGCGTAGCTCGCATGTGGCGTTGTAGATGCCGCTACATCATTCCCCCCCGGAGACCGGAGGTCGATAGTGGGCTGAGTCTTGTATCTTGCGATGCTTGCCAGGGCCAGGTGAGGTTCCAGTGAGTCGGAACCGGAAATGTTTTTGGTGGGTAATATATTTATCGTACGGAACCCTCTCCATGCGAGTTCAACTCACCCTTCTCCGGTTTTTTCTAAATATATTAGTAAAAAAAATCTTGAATGCCACGTTTCATTGGGTCTTTGTATTTGTTATTTAAATGAGATACAGCCGTGTGACAGACGGACGGACAGCGGAGCCTTAGTAATAAGGTCTCGTTGGTACGGAATTATTTTTTCCTCTTGGAGAAATCCTCATGGATACCCTCCGTCGGTATAGAAAGGAGGGTTATGTCGGACTCCTACCGACTAAAACGCCACTATTCCTTCTACTGTCATAAGTCCCCCGACTTATGGTAGTAGAAGCAACAGTGGAGCCGGGGAGATACTTGTACATTCGCCGCTCCCCCGACTGGTGGCACGGAACCCTAAAAATCAGTAAATACCAGTCAAACTGATACCCGTTTATGTGAGTAGGTACCTATCTTACTAAAAATTTCATAGAAACCTATTGCAAAGGAGGTTTTTACAAAATACATTTTTGGAGTGATTCTAGATACAGGTATATCGGTTAAGAGTTCTGACTGTAACTTATATATTTAGGTACTCGATATGTTATGTTAGTTATATTCAAACTGAGTGCTTTGGCGGACGTTTGTAACTTATTCTAAATATCGAAAATGGCAGATGATAAATATTTAATATTATTGTCTACTTTTAGTTTGTTTTGTTTCGTGACCTGTGAGCTTAATTTAAGTGAAGGTGAGTTTTCAAAGAATACTTTAGTCTTTACTACGGTTAAGGAAATTTTGCAAATCGGCTTACAATAATCATTATAATATCTATCGATAAAATGAAACAGACTTTTGATTGCCGATTTAGTTTAGTGGTTACAAGCGAAATAGCTGATCTTAGGGTTCTAGGTTTGATTTCCAGGCTTCCATGAAAAAATAAATACACGTAGTAGACATGAAATTGTGATAAACAAAGGGCGATAAGCAGCCGACTATAGACTCTGTCTCCAATAACTTTTTTCATTCCAAATTACAATACTTTTGTTCATTTAGCTCATATCTTTTACTACGGGCTACAAACGAACAAACCGTTTGTTTCAAGTGTTAATTATATAGGGTTTCCTGAAAAAAATCATCTTCCAGTTTCATTTTTTCCTCGATTGTAATTAATGTAAATCATAATTTTATTTTATACTTGAATAAATTTATTATTATTTATTATTATTATCATTTATTTATTTATATACTTATTAAATATATTTTTAAATATTTTTATAAAAACATTAAAAAAAACATTTAAAAATATAAAAAATAGTGGTCCGCCGGTATCGGGAGCAGGGTCCAAGCTACCGGTGGTTAGGACTCCAGAGATAGGAACCTCCTCACAATGCGAGCCGTATCGAGGAGTACTGCCTTCTGGATCAGGCTCTTGATCCAACCGTCTAACGAGAGTCTCGAGAGATGCTGGTCGAGGCTTTCGGCCATCAAGCCATTGGCTGATACGACAATCGGCACAATGATAGCCGAGTCAACATTCCACATGTCAACAACCTCGTGTGCTAAGTCGAGATATTTAATTTGTTTCTCTTTCTCAGCTTTCACGAGGTTCTCGTCATGCGGAATGGTAATATCGACAATCACTGTGCGACGCGCTAAACGATCTATCACCACTATATCAGGCTTATTGGCGACAATAGTCCTGTCAGTAATGATAGATCGATCCCAGTACAACGTGATATGGTCATTTTCGAGAACTGGGTCGGGCACATACTTGTAATACGGTACCTCAGAATCCACTAGTTTATATTTCAAAGCAAGTTGCTGGTGAATAATCCTGGCTACTTGGTTATGCCTGTGCAAATACTCGCCGTTAGCTAGACGAGAACAACCAGAGATAATATGTCTGATGGACTCACCCGGACGATGACATGCCCGACACACGTCAACCGTCCCGTCCTTCATAATATGTCTCCGGTAGTTATTCGTCAAGATAACTTCGTCCATAATTGCACAGACGAAACCTTCAGTTTCCCCGAAAAGGTCACCAAAACGTAGCCAGGATACGGACGCTAAGAAATCTACACCGGACTCATGAAGAGCCCGATAGAAGCGCCCGTGAAGCTCCTTGTTTTGCCATATCTCCTTGCGGTCATCGGTAGTAAGTACTACAGGTTTGCGCCAGTTCTCTTTAGCCATGGAGAGCGGGGTGAGTCCCTTGTCCACTGTAACCACATCACGGTGCATACCCACTTCGGAATTTAAAAAATATTGCCTGAGACTGCACACTTCGCGGTTGTGGAGGGTCTTCGCATTTAAAAAGCCTCGACCCCCGCACTTCCGCGGTATGTACAGTCTCATTACTGATGATCGTGGGTGATGCATCCGGTTTGCGGTCAGCAATGTACGGACTCTCCTATCCAGGGCGTCGAGTTCGGTCTGAGTCCATTTGAGTATGCCGAAAGAGTACATCAAAACCGGCATGACCCAACCGTTGAAGGCGCGCACCTTGTTTCCGCCTGAAAGAAGACTAATTAATACCTTCCTCAGGCGACCAAAGAAGCGCTCCTTCAATGATTGCTTCATGTCAGCAACGTTGATGCCTAACGCTTCTGACATACCCAAATACTTATATCTTTCGGATGAGGAGAGAGATCTAAGGTGTATAGAATCCGAAAGTTGAATTCCCTCGGATTCCATAATCTCACCTCGCTTTACATGCATGACTGCACATTTGTCCACACCAAATTCCATACTGATGGTGCTACTAAAAGTTTCAGTTACCTTCAGTAGCTTCATCAGTTGCAATTTGTTGGGGGCAAAGAGTTTCAAGTCATCCATGTAGAGGAGGTGAGATATGACCTGACCACCTCTCCTCAACCGATAGCCTAGTCCTGAATCCTCAAGTAGTGAGCTTAAAGGATTCAGGGCTAAGCAGAACCAAAGTGGACTCAAACTGTCGCCCTGAAATATTCCCCGTTTAATCCATACAGGCTCATCGCTCCCCTGGATCTGTCGACACCCTGGATAGCGAAGAACCGTTCTCCATTGCCCCATACATGACCTAAGGAAGGTGCGTAGAGTTGCATCTATCTTGTACAACTCCAGCACCCTCATGAGCCATGTATGTGGCACCGAGTCATAGGCCTTCTTATAATCTATCCAGCATGTCGACAGATCCTTGCGGGATCGACGAACCTGTTGGCTTATGGCCATATCGATGAGGAGTAGCTCCTTAGTACCGCGGGACCCGTTCCGACATCCATTTTGAGAGGTTGACATAATCGAGTTACTTTCAATGTGCGTATTAATTTTCGCTCTCAAAATGGATGTAAGAAGTTTATAGACCGTCGACAAACACGTGATCGGTCTATAATTCTTGGGATCCGTGGGACTACCTGACTTGTGGAGCAGGTGGGTAACGCCTGTTGTTAGAAACTGCGGAAGCGACCCAGACTCTAAAGATGACTGGAACTGAGATGCCAGGCGGGCGTGTGAACTAATTAGCCATTTCAACCAAAAGTTGTGCAATCCGTCCGGTCCCGGTGATTTCCAATTCGGTAACGGACGGACTGCTCTGGCGACATCTAATGGCGTAATTAAAACTGCTTCCATTTCTGGTACAGTTTCACACGCTCGCCCGACATCCAATATCCAGCTAGCCTCAGAGTGACAGACGGGCACTGACCAGATGCTGCGCCAGAATGTACTCGTGGCGGCATCATCCGGGCGGCACTCGTCTGTCACATTTTGTTCAGATCGCTCCCAAGTTCTATACACCCATCTCTCATCGCTCTGGAACATGCGATTCTGTGTGTACCGATCAACCCGCCGCTTATACCGCCGAATACGACTCGCCCATGCACAAACTTTCTGCTTCAGGAAGTCGATGCGCTCTGTGACACGGGACATGTATTCTCGAGGGCTGATTCCAGTCCCCGAGAATGCCCGCCTTACAAAGCGCATCACTCGTGGTCGTGTATTGCCCTCCCTGAAGCAGTATAGTTTGCCGATGAGTACCCTGGCCTCATCGATACGACGCTGGATCCTGCACTGCCAGGCTGGTACGGCTGGTTTTAGTTGCGTAGCCACGTCACAGTTTGGAAATTTGACGTTAGCTAAACGACATGCCGCAACAGCCGCACAATACAGGATCGAATGTGTATCAACGAGATCCTCGCTGCTCTCGAACACATTCTTAAGCTGCGAGTCCAGGGCACACACCAGCGCCCTATTTTTTTTGTGCATAGGCAGGCGTGGTAATCGGGGTCTAAGTTCGGTCGGAGTGGATCTGTACTCACGAAATGCATCCTCCAGTGCGCTCCTCAATCGAGCATTGCACTGGCTACTTACTGAAGCAACCCTATCATCTTCCACTTCTACACTATTATTAGACCGCGGCGGTATTTCATAAATGGTTGATGTTTGTACCGCGGTTTGTGCCGGATTCGAGACGATATGGTTGCTCAGCTCTGAGCGCAGCCTATCAAGTGCGGTATCGTCCAATCTATGACTGCGTTGGATGACCCGCACCTGATCTGACAGTCGTTGGGCCGAGACGTTGACAGTTGGCTCTAGTTCCCGAAATAGAGACAGCATCCTACCACGGTACGCAGTGAGGTTAGTTCCTCCCTCTGTAGACCTGTAATATGCGCGCATGACGTTCTCGTTCATAGACTGAGTCCATCTCATGCGCTGCACACAACCACCGGCAGCGGGGACCCGGCTCGGGGCCGGATGGCCCCTAAGTCCCAAACTCCTCGGTGGCCGGCCTCTCCCCTGCCGACGTACAGGTGTTGGCGACGTCGGCGGGGAAAAATACTCGTCGCTCGAGCTCGACGCAACTACCGCGGCCGGTGTCGTCACAGCGCTCCCAGTGGTGCTGGATACCGGCGGCGGCGAGGCGGAGCTGAGCGAAGAGTCCGGAGGTGGTGGGCGTGCTTGTGTTGTTGCTGATCGTGACCTCGTCAACATATTTTAATTTTCAAGCATTCTGTTTTACGGAGGTGGCATGACAGATGTCTCCTTTATGATGAAGTCTTTACTTTAAAATTATGGTTTATTTAATTTTTCTTAAATTGTGTGGTGATTACTTGGTTTTCGGCTTGTTGTATGATTTTTCTTATAATATAAAAACTGCTTCTAAAATTAATAAATCTGAAAAATCTTTTTGTGACATGTTGACGATAGTGTTGCCAGTGAATTATATTATTATTATTATTATTATTTATCTAAAGAAAATATGTTTGTTTTCTATTTTCGTCACAATAAAAGAGATAAAACATGATAATTGCCGACTTATATAATAAAGAACATTAAACAACAAAATATCGCGCCTATATTCCACGAAGGAGTAAGCAGAAGTATGTGGAATATTCTCGTTTCGCAATTTATGTCACATGATATTTCGCGATGTAATCTATTCTATTCATTTTACTTACATAACATCACACTAGTATTCCTCATAGGGAGAGGTAGGCAGAGGTACACCTCTATAAAAGGTTGCTACAAGAGTAGGTACTGCGTTGTATTTTTCTTCCAAATGAACGAGATCAAAAATAATAATATAATCAAACTTAAAACATGACATATACCATTACGCCTGCAATCCTCATATGAGTAGGCAGAGATATATTAAGACACCCAGACTTTTCGCACGTTACCTAGGTATTTAATGATTCCCCACATAGACGTGGAATACATAACATCATACCAGAGTTCCCGGAGGGGTAGGCAGAGGGAAGTACACCGCTATATAGGTAGCTACATAGGCAGGTACTGAATTGTATTTCTCGTCAAAATGAAAGAAATCAAAATCAAAATATTTTATTTCACATAAACCTACATGGGCACTTCTGAAACGTCAGAAGCGAGGTGCACGGCTCCAATTGGTCGTTTCCTATGGAGAGGAGCCGGCAAGAAACTCCACGGTTACTCTTTTAAAAATAATTAGCTTTTACAATGTTTTTAAATTACAGTGTTAATAACAAAATAGAAAAAGGTCTACTAATCTATAGTCTACAAGTTAGGCCTACAACGTTCTCACATTCACAAAATATAAAATAATCTATATAAAAGATAAATTCTATCCTACTAATATTATAAATGTGAAAGTTTGTGAGGGTGGATGGATGGATGGATGGATGGATGTCTGTCACTTTTTCACGCAAAAACTACAAAGCGGATTTGGATGAAATTTGGCACACAGATAGACCATGACCTGGGTAAGAATATAGGCTACTTTTCATCCTGGATCGCAGACGAAGTCGCGAGCAACAGGTAGTAAAATAATAAAAATAAAACCCTATTTAAACCAAATGACATGACTGCCATTACAACTTTAGCAAATCTGAATTAAAATCATGTCTACAAAAGCCATTAGTAAAGAGTTGAAATAAGAATTGGATGTATATAATGTCAAATAATGAAAAGATTATGTCAAAGAAGAAAGTAAAAAAAAGCTTTTGAAATGAACGTCGTAATTTGGGAGCAGTTAATAGACATTTACAGAGTGATGCCGTTAATGAGGTACCGGGGAAGTCACATGTGCAGTTGATCATTGCCAAACTTCCTTGTCTTCAACGTAGTCTTTAACCTTATAATAATTATGTTTTTTTGATAAGGATACGTTTGATGTGGGTATTGAACTTTCCATCGCTAAGTTCTGTAACTGACCTTAGCAACTTGTAATAAAAGCGGATACTGTTTATAAGAAATGACTTACTTGTTTTAGGTAATCTAAATTTGGGTATCACAATTTCATTTTTACGAAGTACGTATATATCATGGAAATCGCTTCTTATTTTGAAAAGTCATAAACAAAAAAGGTAGAAATAAACAAAATAAACGACAAAATAGGTGAGGGGCTCGTGGCTAAGTATTAACAGCCGCACGGGTCGATGGGTCAGGTTAAGCTACGCTTGCCGAGGTTGGTCCGTGGATGGGTGACCATCTTTACATACCCACACCCCTCCGTGCCTTGGAAAGCACGTTAAGCTGTTGGTCTCAGCTGTCATTCGTAGATCTTTGACAGTCGTTACGGGTAGTCAGAAACCCGAAAATCTGACAACCGGTCTTACCAAGAAGTATCGTATTACCCAGACAGTGGGTTGTGGAGGTCAGATAGGCAGTCGCTCCATGTAAAATACTGGTATTCAGCTGCATCCGGTTAGACTGGAAGCCGACCCCAACATAATTAGGAAAAGGCTAGGTAGATTGATTGAAAAGACAATATAAGTAAGTTGTAAGATCCTCCTGGTTTATAAACGTCAACCTTGGTGTACAGTAAAAGTAAGGTGGGCCGCACGTCAGTGGTAACAAATCCAGTATAAGCTGGCCCCTTGTTCTATTGAAACTTCGTACTACGCTAGGCCAGCTCCAGGTAGAAGTGTTACCACTGAGATGCGGTCTACTGTACTTCTGTTTTTCTTAACTTAACCATTTATCTAGCCACAGATTGTTTCTTCCTTCTTGCTTCAGTTTCTTCAGGCCATACAAAACTCTCGATCCAGGGCACGTAGTACGACACCCTGGTGTACATGCCCGCTGAGCTGAGGATGGCACAGTCCTTGCCGTTTGACGTCACTCCCACGACGTGGTACAGGCAGTTAGAATTATTAACTTGGAGAGGACCACCGCTATCACCCTGTAGGATGACAAAAAAATACTTGCAGTAACTTCCATTTTTCCTTTCAAGCTCATCTATAGCACTCCATTAAAGAAAGAAAAAATAATGTTTTTTGCAATTACATAAAACGCTTTTACACTCATGAGTTGGAGATCACGTTTTAAGCAAGAGGATGCTTGTATTAGGTGACTCCGTCCTCTACTTAACATTATAACGGTTATGCATGGTAATGCTCGACGAAGTTCCACCGGCTGTCGTGGACGAGTCCCAGGTACTTCATCGTCGACTCGACGCCGATGTGAACCCCTCCTGCCGTTATTTGGGAACCCGACAGTGGCGCGTTCCGAGGACCATGAAAACACATGGCCTCGGACTTGTGCAAGGCCACCTCGAGTCCCAACTGCCGGATCCTCTCAACAACTGTCGCAACCCCGCGTGTCATTAGTTCGGCCGCCGCCTGGTGTGACCTCCCCTGCGCAAGGACCAGCGTGTCGTCAGCGTAGCACACTACGCTGACGCCGCTAGGGAGGTCGGCGCGTAGCACCCAGTCGTAACCGATGTCCCACAGATGCGGCCCCAGGACCGATCCCTGTGGGACACCGCACGACATCTCTCGCCGGTTCCATTCTCCCTGGTGACCGGGGTAGATAACCGCCCTATCCGTCAAATAGGCCTCGACTACACGACAGAGGTAGGTCGGCATCCGGTGATACCGGAGTGCCTCCCAGATGAAACTCCAGGGCAGGGTATTGAAGGCGTTGGCGATGTCTAGAGACACCGCCAAGACGACCCCACCCCGGGCCACAGCATCCCCCGTCGTGAGGGCTCGCACGCGCATGATGGCGTCCACCGTGGAGCGCCCCCTGCGGAAACCAAACTGCCTGTCCGCCAAATCCGGCCCCACCCGCACCAGCTGCCCGACGAGGCGGTCTGCAATGACTCTTTCAAAGAGCTTGCCCACCTCGTCGAGCAGCACAATGGACCGGTAAGTGGACGGAGAGTCCGCTGGGCGCCCCGGCTTCTTAATGAGGACCAGTTTCCCCGTCTTCCAACGAAGTGGGAACTGGCCCTCCTCCAAGCATGCGCTTAGGAGTCCTCTTAGTCGAGGCACGAGAGCCTCCGAGGCCAGGACCCAGGCTTTTCCAGATAAGCCGTCGGGTCCTGGGGCGGTATTCTTGGCACTCAGCCTACGTACCGCCACTCTCAACTCTACCTCGGTCACCTCAGGAGCAACGTCGTCATCGTCGGTTGGGTGGTCCACAGTTGGCACCGCAGGAGGCGGAGCCATGGGCGGGGGAGTATGCTCTCCCCGCGAAGGGAACAGAGCGCTCATCACGCCCTCCACGAGCTGGGGCCGGAGACTCTGCGTCAGCGGGGGAGCCCATGGGCGGAGTTTCTCCCGCACCACCTTATATAGGCGTCCCCACGGGTCTCTGTTGAGATTCTCCAGCGACTCCTCACGGGCCAGTCCCCTGGCCCGCAAGATCTCCGCTCGGAGGGCAATCTTCGCCGCTCTGTAACCCTCGTACAGCTCCGCCTGAATGGCTTCCGTATTCGGAGGGCGGATACGGAGCCTGCGATACCTGGTGTACAGGCGTCGCGCAGCAACTCAGGATAAAATTTGGTGTGGACAAATGTGCAGTCATGCATGTAAAGCGAGGGGGAATTATGGAATCTGTGGGTATCCGACTTTCGGATTTTATACACCTTAGATCCCTCTCCTCAACCGAAACCTACAAGTATTTGGGTATGTCAGAAGCATTAGGCATCAATGCTGCTGACATGAAACAATCGTTGAGGGAGCGCTTCTTTGGCCGCCTGAATAAAGTGTTAAATAGTCTTTTATCAGGCGGAAACAAGGTGCGTGCCTTGAACGGTTGGGTCATGCCGGTTTTGATGTATACTTTTGGCATACCCAAATGGACTCAGACGGAACTTGATGCTCTGGATAGGAAGGTCTGTAAATTGCTGACGGCATATCGGATGCATCACCCACGGGCATCAGTCATGAGACTGTACATCCCGCGGAAGTGTGGGGGTCGAGGTTTCTTAAATGCTAAAACCCTCCACAACCGCGAGATTGGACAAGGGCATCACCCCGCTCTTCTTGGCAAAAGAGAACTGGCGCAAACCTGCAGTACTAGACACTAACGATCGTAAGGAACCATGGCAAGGCAAAGAGCTTCACGGACGCTTTTTCCGGACCCTCCATGGACCCAATGTAGACTTTTTGGCGTCTGTATCCTGGTTGCGTTTCGGTGACCTCTTCGGGGAAACCAAAGGTTTTGTCTGTGCGATTATGGATGAAGTTATCATGACGAATAATTATCGGAAATACATTGTCAAGGACGGTACGGTTGACATCTGTCGGGCATGCCACCGTCCCGATGAATCAATCCGACATATAGTTATCGGTTGTTCTCGTCTTGCTAACGATGAGTACTTGCACAGACACAATCTACTACACTCTACAATCTACTACACATGCTAGGATTATCCACCAGCAACTTGCCTTGCAGTACAACCTTGTGGAGTCCGAAGTACGATGCTACAGGTATGTGACTGACCCAGTTCTCGAAAATGGTCACACCACATTGTACTGGGATCGATCTATCACCACTGACAGGACTATTGTAGCCAATAAGCCTGATATTGTGATGACAGATCGACGAGAGCGCCGTGCAATGATTGTTGATACCACTATCCCTCATGACGAGAATCTCGTAAAAGCTGAAAAAGATAAAAAAAACAAGTATCTTGACTAAGCACACGAGGTTGTCGACATGTGGGACATGGACTCTGCAATCATTGTACCGATAATCGTAACAGTAAATGGCCTAATAGCGAAGAGCCTCGAACAACATCTCTGAAGGCTCTCATTGCGCAGCTGGGACAAGGGCTTGATTCAGAGAGCAGTACTTCTGGACACGCGGCTCGCATTGTTAGGAGGTTCCTCTCTCTGGAGCCCTGACCGCCGCACTATGGGACCAACCGGTATTTTCCATCTCAAAAATTGATAACTCTGTTGTTTTGTGATTTATCTCCTTGAATTTTTTTTCACGTATTTGTGAATATCTAGGCAATAAAAGAAATCAAACATCATCATTTAAAGAAACCCTGTTCCCGATACCGGTGGACTACTATTTTTTATATTTTATATATTCTAATATTTAAAAATATAATTTATATGTATATAATGAAATAAAGGAAATAATAATAATATTATTAATCACTCCACACTGATACCATTTTAGTATCTACATACATTGCGCCCGTGCGAAGCCGGGGCGAGTCGCTAGTCTTACCTATATCTTGTCTTACTCATACAATCATAGCACGTTGACCTTGACCTTGAGCTGGCCAGCGAAGTACGGAGCATCAATAGAATAAGAGGCCAGCTTATTAAATACTTTTTTTTTAGATGGGAAATCATAAAATGATGTCTTCCGCTCTGGACGGAGCGAAAGGGCGTGTCAGACTCTTACTGACTAAAACCCATCCTTGTTCCTTCAGTTGCCTGTGCGCCAGAGCCATGGTAACTCTTTCGAACAATCCGCGACCACGACAGGTATCGGCCCTATCGGACCCCGTCAATTAAGCTGTAATCTCTGGTTTTGTTACCACTGATGTGCGGCCTACTGTACATTATAATAGGTACCTATGCAATAGGTATGCATATACAGACAGAGTAAAGGCGTCACCAGGTGGCACGGGGTGCGGCATGGCATGGCAAAGGGTTTTCGTAAGCGGAAATAATTTTTAAACTTTATTTTCATACCTTTATTAATCACATTTCATTGATATCGTCACAATGTGCATACCGCGGGATACTGCAGCATGCCGCGGAATGCTTCCGCATAGGCCAAATAAATGTTAATGCTATGCCGCGATGCGCCGCCAAGTGAGCGATTTAGGTACCTATTTTTTTTGTTTTAAGACAATTTTTTTTCGCAACTGAGAGCTTTATCCATGCGTTGGCACTCCGATCGGTGTGTGCGCAAGACAGTTCGGTTAATAAGTACACAATATTCGTGTGTTTAACAGTTAGCTGTTTGTGTAGTGTTTTGTGCGAGCTTAATCTGAACGAAAGTGACATTTTTATGGATTATGGACCTACCATAAAATGAGTTTCTAATGAACTAGAGGGAAAATCCGGGTATCGTAATCATTATTCATCACCTACCAACATTAATTTTATTCACTAAAACTGGTTTGAAAATTCACAAAGATTATTTTAGGATCAAAACAAGTACTAATGGCAGTTTGGTGCGAACAAGCGCCAAAGAAGCGAGCTTGAGAGCACATTCAAACATTATGGCGGACGATAAAAGTGTAATATTATTACTGTGTGCATTTACCTTTTTGTGTGGCGTTTCGTGCGAGCTCAATCTTACTGAAGGTAAGTATTACCATTACCATAAGTATTATTTACCATTACCATAAGGCATAGGTTAATCTACTGCTACTTATTTACTTAGGTACTGCTACTTAAACGTCTCGATCTCTTTATCGACGACAAGAAAATTATTAGAATCGGAGGTAGATTATCTAATGCAAACCTTCCTTATGAAGCTAAGCACCCCGATCTATTACCCAAACATGATAACATTACTCATGTTTTAATTAATTATTTTTACCGCGTTCATTGTCATACTGGAACCAACCTTCTGAATTCGCTATTGCGTCAGAAGTATTATGTCTATACTCTGGTCTAGAAGTTTCCATTAGAAAAAGGTTACACGCTTGTAATTTTTGTTTAAAAAATTCTCCTTCAAACCTTAGTTCCAAAATGGCTGACCTGCCTGTTTGCCACGTACAGTAGACCAAGGCGTTTGTGCATACGGGTGAAGACTATGCGGGCCCAATAAAGTAACTTTATGTAGACGTCGCGGGCAAAGAAGTCAAAAGGCTTGTATATGCGTGTTTATATGCCTTGTTACTAAAGCAGTCCACATTGAACTGGTTACTGAGGTGTCTTCTGATACATTCATTTCCGCTTTTAAAAGATTTCCTTCCCACCGTGCACCAGTTTTGTGTTTATATTCCGATAATGGAACCAATTTTGTTGGAGGTAAAGTACAATTACAAAACCTACTGGCCGATTGCTACCGCATTGAATGAAAAGTGATTCCACCCCGCGCTCCGCACTTTGGGGGATAGCGGGAGTCTAACATTAAATCTATTAAAACACATTTATACCGCATCATTGGTTCCCAAATTCTTACTTATGAGGAACTTCTGATTGTTCTCACTCAAATTGAGGCAGTTCTTATGCCGAGACCACTTTGTGTTTTTTCTGAGAAGCCGTATGAACAACGTACACACACTAATTTTATTATGGCTTCACCTTTAACTTCTCTGCCCATCCAGAATGTTCCCGATGGAGAAAGCGAAGCGTAGTCTCTTAGTAATCGTCGGAAATCATTACTACACCAGATGATGTGTAGCTACTGGAAATGACGGCGTGTAGAATACTTACACAATCTTCAGGTTAGACAGAAATGGCTAACGTAGGTAGATAATATAAAGCTCAGTACAGTAGTTTTAATTCATCAGGATGATATTCCTTCGTTACGCTGGCCAATGGGCATAATAATAAAAGTATGTTCCGGTAAAGACGGTACTTTTTGCGTCACTTTAGTCAAAACGGCTACCGGTAATTTTAAAAGAACTATAGTAAAATTGTTTCCATTACCATCTCAATAAACGAATAACCAAATAACAACTAAATAAAACATAATGCGTTTCAATAGTAGTTGTTTAACTTTAACCCATAATTAAGTAATTACTTATAATATTAGATATTCGTTCAGTTTACTTTTTGCTTGAGAACCCTACGTATTCACAAGGCGGCGGAGCATGTTGACGCAAAAAATTGTAAAATAAAATAAGTTCAGTCTTATAGTAAAAAAAGCCTCGTACTAAAATTCATGAACCTATAAAATATTTAAAATTGTCATTATGAGAGCATTTCAGTCGCTTCCTATGTCTATCCCTTCCCTCCCATATAATCGACATATTTCTATAAAGGACACTAGAGATGACACTTCGCATCAGGACACCGCTGAAATCACATACTCATGATTACGTGCGCGCGCGCACAATTTCTGGAACTTTTATAACCGCTATAATGTAGGGCTGCTAATACTGCAACCTATTAACTTTGAGTGAACATTAATCGTAAGTGAGGGGCCGTGATGTCGTGCTGAAGAAAACACCAACTAATGAAGCCACGTGGAGCCAGCGAAACTGCTCACACCGGTATTCCAGGTCAGTCCTTACTCCCTTCCTCAGCGACCACTGCTCTCCTGCAACGCGTTTCGTAATTAATAATGAACCCGCGCACAATACCTAAATCTCACCGCAAACGTAATATTAGCGCTAGATAATAACCCTCCACAGACTTTTGGTTGCCTCGTTATTTTACGGGTCGTAAACAAAATTGCTGAGCTTAGGGTTCATGGTTTGATTCCCAGGTTTCCAGGTTGGGAAAACTAAGTCTTAGCAAGCCCAGACTCCAGATTTGATCCCAGTTGATGACAACGGGTTCACTTTCTATATATTACATGAGACTTGATGATAGCAGGCAAAATGCAGATGATATATTTCTCTGTCAACCCTTTCGGAAAATTTAGGTGCACATTATATAAAACAGTTCAGTGACCAACTAACAAGAAACGTACACCATCATCATCTTCCGGCCCCAGTCCCATGTAACTTGGGGTGGGCGCAACATATTTTCTTCTCCCATTCTCCCCTGTCAACTGTCACGGTATCATTCACTCCTTTCTCGTTCATATCATTCCTCACACAATCCGTCCATCTTTTCTTTCGCCTTCCTCTCCCTCTCCATCCGTCAACATTTATATTCAGCACTCTTTTAGTCACAATAAGAAAATCGTATTACTCCGAGCCCGTCTTTGTTGTAGGTACCTACTATATTTTGCTTATCCCCATGAGTATAACGAGCGTGAATGTGTGTTGTTAATAGAGTTCTTGAAGACCTGACAAGGTCAAAATTAAGACATCAAGTTGTAAGCACGGACGTAACTCAAAAGGCAAGTTTGACTGGTTTGTGACCAATTTTCAATAAGATTCCTAATTAAGGATGTTGTTTTTAATTTTATAATTACTATTGTATCAAATACTTGTACTAGGTATTGCAATGCTGTTATAGATATAAGGTTCAGTTTAGCTTGTGGGAATTCTGAGTAATAAAAATACGTGCTTGCACTATGCTGATTTATTTGCGACTGTTTAGGTGACAATTTCTTGTTGATATTATGACGACACACACATGCATATGTACTTGCTTCACTCTTTCACACAAACATTGATCTTACTCGACAAATGCAATATATTCATCGTTCCATCTTTCGTTAGAGACGAAATTAGCATTGGTGTCACTAGGTTTGTGCTTGTGATTTTAGCTTTAGTCATGTTTTGGAGGTAGTTAGTTTTAAGTGGAGACAAAAGTTATCCGAAACGAAAGCTTGAGATGGCGTCATATATTACTAAGTAAATCTTTTCTTTAAATTCTATTTTATTTATGAACGGTTTAATCATAAAATGATCCACGTTCGTCGGTAATTGCTTATAATCTAAATCCTATTTTTGCTAACGGCATTCTTGAGTCCCCATTATCAAAGGTGCGCCCTTTGATAATGGGGGCGCAAGAATGCCGTTACAGCTTCCAACATCCAGTGACTTGTATAACAATGTGATTCTTTCGGCTTCGTTCCGGACAGATTCCATCAGGATATGGTGTCTTCCACTATACTGCACTCTGGACAATTTGGTGAAGCCACTTTACCCATGGGAAACGCAAATCTGTTCATTGGAATGTGTCCCGATCGCAGCCGAAGAGCCATTACAATTTCCGGATGACTCATATTTGCCTGATCGAACAATGAACAACGAGAAAGTGTGGGCTGTATCATCCGATACCAGATTCCCTTGCTCAGTGACCTCTGATCGAAGTGATCGTGCCACATTTTAGTGCATTCTTCTTTAACTAAACACAAATAATCACTGTGTATAGGAAAGTGTGGACAAACCTACCTATCATCACAAGCATCCTTCGCTAATTTATCCACTACTTCATTATCTTCCAACTCAACACGAGCCGGTATCCATTGCAGTACAATATTGTGTGTTGTGTATTTTTGTTGTGTTTATGTTTGTGTGTCTTAGAAATAAGTTTACAAATAGAGTGTATCACGCTGTAGGCAATTGGAGTACCCCGAGAACTCGAAGTACACCGAGCCAATGTTGAAGAGTGCCTCCGTGCCTCGGGTAACACGTTCAGCCATTGGTCCCGGCTGTCATTCGTAGATCCTCGACAGTCGTTACGGGTAGTCAGAAGCCCGAAAGTCTGACAACCAGTCTTACGAAGGAGTACCGTATTACCCAGACAGTGGGTTGTGGAGGTCAGATAGGCAGTCGCTCCATGTAAAATAGTAGTATTCAGCTGCATTCGGTTAGACTGGAAGCCGACCCCAACATAATTAGGAAAAGGCTAGGTAGATTGATTAAAAAGACAATATAGGTAAGTATTAAGATCCTCCTGATTTATTAAACGTTAACCTTGGTGTACAGTAATAGTAAGGTGGGCCGCACGTCAGTGGTAACAAATCCAGTATAAGCTGGCGCCTTGTTCTACGGTCAGGGTCTTGGTTAAGGGTAACTTCGTACTACTCTAGGCCAGCTCAAGGTAGAAGTGTTATCATTGACATGCGGTCTACTGTACTTCTCTTTTTCTTAACTTAACCATTTATCTAGCCACAGTTTGTCTTTCTTCCTTCTTGCTTCAGTTTCTTCAGGCCACACAACGCTCTCGATCCAGGGCACGTAGTACGACACCCTGGTGTACATGCCCGCTGAGCCGAGGATGCCGCAGTCCTTGCCGTATGACGTCACTCCCACGACGTGGTACAGGCATTTAGAATTGCTAACTTGGAGAGGGCCACCGCTATCACCCTGTGGGATGACAAAATAATACTTTCAGTAACAGCTCAATTTTTCCTTTCAAGCTACTATTCCGCTCCATTTCGGTCCGGTAATTGTTAGAATTTTGGGAAAAATCATGTACGGTTGCTATATTATTTTGCAAATATGCAATCACATTTATCGACATAATTAATTTAGCTGTCATTACTTAATTGTAGTATTAGGTAAGAATAGTAGTTTTAATCCGCGTAATTCGTCTTCAAATTTGATTATAATTAATGTACTGTAACGTTGTATCGTTACTTTCATTCAGGTGAATCCTCAGCTGAAGCCCGCCAAATTCAAATTTTCTTTGGTTTTTTTGCAAATTGCAGCTCTGTTTCCAAAGTTTTAGCACGTATCTTACATGATAAGTTAAACACACACACACACACCCTTAATGTAATGTACTTATACTACAAGTACTTGTAATTAAAACAGACAAGGTTCCCTATTTTATGAAAAATAACATAACTAGTTTACGTATTTTTCCCATAAAAATCTTCAAGTATAAAATGTATAGCATTGCATAGCACACAGTCTCGACGAATGATCAGGTTGCCATTTTTTCTTCGGAGAGCGTTCTTCCACAGTTTTCATCTTTCGTTTTCAGTTTTGGGAAATACATGGGCCCCGTAATTTTATAATCAACAGAGCAACGGGGCATTTTAAATAAGCGTGAATTCGCTTGCTTAAAAAAATATAGGGATAGTGACAGCTAGTTCTAAAACTCTTGGACTAGTTATAGAAGCGTTATCTGACGTGAGCAGGTGGAAGTTTTTAATCCTCATTCTACCGTTATACGCTACTGGTAAGAGGGAAGCCTTTTTCCAGCAGTGGAACAAAACATAGGCTGATGAGTACGACTAAATCGTAAAGATTCATGCTTGCATCAACCTACTCGGGAAATAGAATTCTAAACTAAGATTCTTGCCTATTACATACAAAACGGATCGTATTTTTTGTCCGAGTGCAAAGAAGGATTATTTAGTACTAGCTTTTGCCCGCGGTTCCTCCCGTGAGCCGCCAACTTGTTTCGTCAATACAATTTCTGTGATAATTTCACAAATAGTTACGATTTTACTAACCCTGTCAACGACATTCAGGCGCCAAAAAAAAATCTATATATGTCTTACCTATATTTGCAATAAATAAATGATTGATGAATGGATTTATGAAAAGATCCAAGCACGCTTTTTTTTTTTGGGTTGGAAATTATCAATTGACCGCTCCCGCTCTGGGCGGAGCGGAAGGGCGAGTCAGACTCTTACTGACTAAAACCCACCCGTGTTCCTTCAGTTCCCTGTGCGCCAGGGCCACGGTAACTCTTTCGAACAATCCGCGACCCCGGCAGGCATCGGCCCTACCGGACCTCGTCAATGGTGCTGACATCTCTTTGAGGCGCGCGTGGAACACAACGCGCTGTCGACCCGGGCTTGGTCTTTACCGGACGGCGAGCTGCCCATTGCTCGCCATCCGCAAGCCCGCGCCTACGGTGGCCGGGAGTCGGCAATCGACTCCCGACGCCCAGGGTGTCTCCTCCTGCGACGACAAGGGCCGCAAGGGCGAAGCGATTGCCTCTCCCTCACGCGCTCCACCTCCTCCTATCCAAGCACCCTATGCCTACTGTCATGGTGATCGGTCAATTGGGTGTTTTTTAAATGTATTGAAAAAACACGATGGCGGCGTTAGTTCTGATTTTGGCCACGCGCCAAATGAACCTTGTAGCGCTTTGTGTTTGGGCCTTTTTTTTGTGCTTCGTTGACTTATCTATTAAGCACAAACGCACACTACAGAATTTTTTACCCACAGAGCCCTGTCAACGTCATTCGCGCGCCAAAAGATCCATATAGCCGTGTACCAACATCAATTTTTTGGATGACGGTTAGAAACTACTCTGTAAATGACAATCTACAGATTCTGTAATTAATTTGACGAACATCTCGCTGAGAGGGCAGCAATAGCTTACCTACGCTTGAAATAACATGAACATACAGAATGTTAAAGAAATTGCGTGCACAGCCTCTGGGTGAGTTCAATATCGATAAAGGATCCCGTAAAAAATAAAATAAAATATCGTTAAAAAAAGGTTAAAAAAACCGAAAATTATCATAAGATGAACCTACTAATTAAATAGCAGTCGTTTAGAATTGATTAAAAAACTACTTAAAATATGTTTTTATTTTGTTTAAATGCTAATTAATAATTTCCTTGAGTTACCTACCTACTATCGAACGCAATGAAATACCTAAGCCCGAACACTTCGATAACGCCGGGTGAAGGAGAGGTAACTTAAGGAGAAGTACGTAAATTACAATTCCAAGTATTTCTTCTTCCCACTTTAGCGTGCTTATCTCCTTCAAAATTAAAACCTACAAATTAAAAAATCTTGTTTAACTAGTAGATATTCAGCAGCAGTAGAAGAACGAGTGGGTATCTTAAATAAAATCATTTTAATTCTAAACGATAGCTATTTTAAGTTAGATTAGGTTGATCTTACAATAATTTATTATGTTTTTATTTTTTTTTTTTTTTCCTGGGTTCCTTTATCGATACTGAACCTACCCCTAAGCTATGCCACGTAATTTCTTTAACACCCTGTATACTCGTACGTACGCACAGTGTTTTAAGAAGCCCATTTTTCGGACATCGCATTTTTATTTAAACCTGATAGATATACTCAATTAAATGCAAGATTTCGTATCCCCATTCAGCTAGCATGTTTAGGTTTTGTTGAAAAAATAGCGAAAAATCCTCTAATTTTCATCCGTATGATTAGAGAAAAAATATTACTCTTAAACTAAGCATGGTACGAAAAAATGATGTGAGAACTTTAGAAGCATCGACGGTGTCTATTGTTCTGCATATTTCAGAGCACAAAATGACTTTCGTATCTTGGCTAAATCGAGATATATACGAGTTTTTTTGTTATTAGTTTTTATTATTTTTCTCGAAAAATCCGCCGTATTGGGATAAGTTATGCTCTTCACTTTCCGTACACACCACAAAAATGTATCATTCCAATTCTATGGAATCTAAAAACTAAAAACCAACATCTCGTATGTCTGGATCTAACAAAGACAAAAGGGTCATTTATGCTCTAAATTATGCAGCATAAGAGACGCCATCGATGCTTCTTAGACAATTTTTACTAATATTTTTTTTGATAATTTTTAAAAAATATCTAGGAACAAAAAAAGAAGAAAAAGAAAATAAAAATGTTTTCTTAAGAAAACATTTTTTTTCTACTTAGATAAGTGAAGATGAAAATTTTGCGATTTTCAAAGATTCTAAAGCACTTCTAAACTAGACGTAGCTCTATAGCTTAATGGGGATATGAAATCTTGCATCCAAATTATTATTCCTAAAAATGCGATGTCCGAAAAATGGGCTTCTTTAAAACACTGTGCGTACGTACGAGATTGGTATGTTTCCTTAGGAGCTTTTCTATGACTTTCTCACCTCGCAAGTGTCCACTACTTCAAAATGGGATCCGTAACACATCTGCTTGTCATGGTCGTAGCCGCGGCTGAGGTGTCTGTGTGGTCTGTACGTCACCGAGCATTCTGTTTCATTAAACTCCTGCAGATTCACCTGGAAAAGAAAATTTAAACAATAAAAAAAAATAAGATAAATATTTTATTTGGGACACGCACGGGAAAACAAACAGTAAAAAAGTTGTTTTCTTTTGTTTTCGCATTGATAAAACAAAAAAAAAACTGAGCGAGGCCAAAAGGGCTTCTTAGAGTAACGGAAATCTAGCAAAAATACATAAAATGTAAGATTTCTGGGGATGCAGTTAAATTGTGCGCAACTAACGCAACAGAAGTTAAATATAGAATGGTACGAATTGACATAATTTTTTAATAGTGGATATATTATAGTGACAGTGAAAGCTAATCTTTTACCCAATAATATTGTTGGGAGAAAGATTAGCTTTTACTGTAAAAAGAAAAAGTAATGCATTAATTAAAATATATAGACCAAGTTTATTTTTAACTCTGCACTTACTACTTGCAGTACATCTGCTAAAGCTTGCCTATGTCCGAGACGACCCCAGCCGGATGCATCAGCGGACTGCTTCCATTCTACCCCTACATCCAGGCATGCAGGCAGTAAGTCTCTGCCGAAAGCTATCCTGGAATTATTAGACAAAAATGAGTGTTCACCTTTATCCATAGTATAAAAACTTATTTGGAATGGAAGAAACTTAAAAGGACCCACCACGTTGCCCTGTGGAACACCAGAAATTTAATCTATCTAAAACTAAAAATGTTTTGCACTTACTCGGTGTCTGTCTCTAAGAGTGCTATGTCATGATACTTGGAAGGTGACATGTATTCAGGGTGAAGGATGATCCTCTTGATTTTGTATATTTTCCACGATTCCATAGGGTCGGACCTTTTCAGAAGCCCCAGTGCGGCATATGATATGCTTCCGCTAAAAACATATTAATGTATTTTATAAAGCTCTAGCTGAAGTGGAACTGATATATGTGACGACTGAAAACTTACAGCACTCGAGTAGATGTGCAGTGCGCTGCAGTGAGTATGAATCTCTCGCTGATCACAGAGCCTCCACACAGCCACTGCGCAGACACCACGTCATCGCCATAACCGAGTAAGGCCTGAGAAGAGTTGAATTTTTAATTATTATCGATCAATGATTTCATTCGTTGGATTTGCCCTCACTGTACACCGCGCGAAAAGTGTCAATACTGCGAAGAGTGGGCTCACACATCCCATAAATGGCGTTTTCATGGCGACTGCGACATTATGTGATAAGTCTAATGATTTAAATCTTTGTTAATGAGAAGATAACCTAGTTTACTACTGATTCACACTTACTTACTTTTATTACGGTTACTTTGATTGATTTCTGATCATAAAAAGGAGACAACTGGTGCATAAGTTCATAGAATACATCCACAGGTGGGAACCCCCGTCGCTGGGGACTCTGAACAGGGACCCGTGGGGGCGCCCATATAAGATGGTGCGGGAAAAACTCCGCCCATGGGCTCCCCCGCTGACGCAGAGTCTCCGGCCCCAGCTCGTGGAGGGCGTGGTGAGCGCTCTGTTCCCTTCGCGGGGGGAGCATACTCCCCCGCCCATGGCTCCGCCTTCTGCGGTGCCAACTGCGGACCACAGACCCGACGATGACGACGTTGCTCCTGAGGTGACCGAGGTAGAGTTGAGAGTGGCGGTACGTAGGCTGAGTGCCAAGAATACCGCCCCAGGACCCGACGGCTTACCTGGAAAAGCCTGGGTCCTGGCCTTAGAGGCTCTCGGGCCTCGACTAAGAGGGCTCCTAAGCGCATGCTTGGAGGAGGGCCAGTTCCCACTTCGTTGGAAGACGGGGAAACTGGTCCTCATTAAGAAGCCGGGGCGCCCAGCGGACTCTCCGTCCGCTTACCGGCCCATTGTGCTGCTCGACGAGGTGGGCAAGCTCTTTGAAAGAGTCATTGCAGACCGCCTCGTCGGGCAGCTGGTGCAGGTGGGGCCGGATTTGGCGGACAGCCAGTTTGGTTTCCGCAGAGGGCGCTCCACGGTGGATGCCATCATGCGCATGCGAGCCCTCACGACGGGGGATGCTGTGGCCCGGGGTGGGGTCGTCTTGGCGGTGTCTCTAGACATCGCCAATGCCTTCAATACCCTGCCCTGGAGTTGCATCCGGGAGGCATTCCGGTATCACCGGATGCCGACCTATCTCTGTCGTGTAGTCGAGGCCTATCTGACGGATAGGGCGGTTATTTACCCCGGTCACCAGGGAAAATGGAACCGGCGAGAGATGTCGTGCGGTGTCCCACAGGGATCGGTCCTGGGGCCGCATTTGTGGGACATCGGTTACGACTGGGTGCTGCGCGCCGACCTCCCTAGCGGCGTCAGCGTAGTGTGCTACGCTAACGACACGCTGGTCCTGGCGCAGGGGAGGTCGCACCAGGCGGCGGCCGAACTAATGGCACGTGGGGTTGCGACAGTCGTTGAGAGGATCCGGCAATTGGGACTCGAGGTGGCCTTGCACAAGTCCGAGGCCATGTGTTTTCATGGTCCTCGGAACGCCCCACTGTCGGGTTCCCAAATAACGGTAGGAGGGGTTCACATCGGCGTCGAGTCGACGATGAAGTACCTGGGACTCGTCCTCGACAGCCGGTGGAACTTCGTCGAGCATTTCCGACGTTTGGCTCCCAGACTGCAGCGGGCCGGGGCTGCTTTGAAGCGGCTCTTGCCCAACCTGGGGGGGCCTAACGCCTCCTGCCGGAGGCTCTACGCGGGGGTCGTGCGGTCCATGGCCCTTTACGGGGCACCGGTGTGGGCGCGTTCATTGAGGCTCCGGCCAGCCCGCCGGTTGAACGCGTCCCAAAGGGTCATGACCATCCGGATGGTACGGGGATACCGCACGGTCTCCTGCGAGGCGGCGAGCCTCCTTGCCGGATTGCCACCGTGGAATCTGGAGGCAAAGGTCCTCGCGCACGTTTGGGAGTGGTGCGAGGAGGCGAAAAGCCGGGGCGTAACTCCGCTGCCGCGAGAAATCACGGCACAGCGGACAGAGCTCCGGCGGGATCTCATGGCGGCATGGAGAGTGCGACTGTCGCAACCCAGCGCAGGGCACGCCACAATTGCGGCGGTAAGACCCCTTTTTGAGAAGTGGCTTGAGAGGTGCCACGGCGTCCTCACCTTCCGCCTGACGCAGGTCCTCACCGGACATGGCTGTTTCGGGAGGTTCCTGTTTCGGATAAGGCGGGAGGAAACGCCCGGGTGTTATCATTGCGTGGATCGACCGGAGGACACGGTGGAGGTCTGCCCGGCTTGGGCGGAGCACCGCCGTGTCCTCGTGGCGGCGATCGGCGGCGGCGACCTCTCGCGTCCGGCCCTGGTTCAGGCCATGGTACGGAGCGAGAGGGAATGGGAAGCCGTCACCTCCTTCTGCGAAGCAGTAATGCTCGCGAAGGAGGAGGCGGAGCGCGAAAGGGAGAGGCAATCTCTGCGCCCTCGCGCCCCTAGCCGCCGCAGGAGGAGGAGACACCCTGGGCGTCGGGAGTCGATTGCCGACTCCCGGCCACCGTAGGCGCGGGCTTGCGGACGGCGAGCAATGGGCAGCTCGCCGTCCGGTAAGGACCAGGCCCGGGTCGACGGCGCGTCGTGTTCCACGCGCGCCTCAAAGAGATGTCAGCAAAATTGACGGGGTCCGATAGGCCGATGCCTGCCGGGGCTGCGGATTGTTCGAAAGAGTTACCGTGGCCCTGGCGCACAGGCAACTGAAGGAACACGGGTGGGTTTTAGTCAGTAAGAGTCTGACACGCCCTTCCGCTCCGCCCAGAGCGGGACAGGTCATTTGATGATTTCCCACACCAAAAAAAAAAAAAAAAAAATCTGAAAACGAAACACAAATCAAAAGTTTAAAATAACATACCACATGCGGGAACTCCCATTTCTCTGCGTTTCGCCCCCCCCCAGCGAAACCCCCCCCTCTGTGTCTTAAAGTATGGTTATGGCATTTTCTGTCTTCAAGCCAAATCTTATCGATGTAAAAGTTTCCAGGGAACCGACACGAGAATGGTAGACCTTGGAAGTAATCAAAGCATTCTGAAAAACAAAACCAGTGATTTCTCTCTCAAAAATAATATGTAGTTCATGTCCACCACAACACCATCGATACAACTTACTCTGTCTAGCGACTGGACCTTCTTTATTCACCTTAAATCCATAAGGGCCTATGGCTGTGTTGCGGTATCTGAGAAAAAAATTAACTTGGAACTAGATTTAAGAATCACTTTTGATCTCAAAGATAGGATTTGCAGTCGATCGTCGAGCTTGATATTATCTCTTTAGGGCCAAATTACTTATCAAAACCTTTAGAATATTATTCAAATAAGTATTGGCTAAAGCATAATATTTGCTTACTTCTCTTCGCCTGTGTCGCAGTCAGTGCAGCAAACAACGGGCTCGTTGTCCTTATAGGAACAGATATCTGGTAGGTCTGGAATCTTGTACTCTACTGGATCGTAGCCTGCATTAGCCTGGAATAGAAGCGTAACTACTGTCTAGTATGTTCTCGAAATATTTAACCCTTTTTCTGGACTAACTTGTTTCAATGGGCAACAAAGGAGTTTATTGGCAGTTATTCTTCAAAATCTACCAAAGATTGTGTTATTTGCAGATGACATATCATTGATCATTAAAATAGACTGACGGTCGCAAAATCGTGACGACGTGAGTAGCTCTATTGTTCAAGTCCAAGATTGGTTTGCGGTAAATATATTGATACTAAATTAAAAATAAAAGCAAATGCATTAGATTTAAATTACCTAATGTTAAAAGTAGCGAATATGACATCACATTGAATCTAAAAAAACTGGAATTTATTAATCAAACGGTTTTCCTAGGAAGCATGCTAGACGAGAAATTACAATGGGGACTTCATACTTATAACATCTATTGCGGGGCGGCTAAACTCGGCTGGTTATGCCGTTAGAAAGATAACAGGGTTAACAGATGTAGAAACCGCGCGTTTGGTCTATTTTAGCTTCTTCTTTAGGATTATACAGTTTAGGGGCAGCTTTCTGAGTAACTAAAAGACTTTTTGGCAATCATTGTTCAAATGTGCCAGTTAATGGTTTAAGTGAATTCCTAGTTCATTTGACTTTCACGAAACATAAATCTTGAATAAAATTACTTACATATAAATACGTCAGTGCAGCCGAATTACATTTGAATATGTTCACACAAGTACCTCGCAAGCCTTGTGTAACACACGGAGAGCCTGAAATAAAACATAGTCGACTGTGAATGTCTGTGTTATAAGTAGCAAACGTTATCTTAGACCACAAAAATGATGCTCGTGAACCTAGAATTCTAAGCTGTGAACTCTAGCTTCATGGGGCATTTTTTTGGTCATCAATCGGGGTGACCAAAACGCCTCCATAAAAATGACGTCGATTTGCGTTCGTTCGGCTCATCTTGAGCAGTTAGCTATGCTACCAATCTGCTGAGTGGATAATCTTTAAGCTAATATTCTTAGAAAATAATGAAGAAGAATGGCTTTAGTTAAGTTTTGTAGGTAAGTAGTTTTAAGTGGGGCCAAAAGTTAAATGAAAGCTTGAGATGGCGTCATGTATTGCTAAGTAAATCTTATACATCACTAACTCGGTAAAAGTACCTATCCTTTCTATCGGAGGAAAACGGTATCTACGGAGTTCCACAAGGAAGTATACTAGGACCACCGCTTTTTACACTTTACATTAATGACTTTCCAAGGGCAATCAAACATCCAATCAAATGTTCGCGGATGACAGTACAATAACGATACCATGCAATCAGAGATTTTTATAAAGAGCATATAAATAATACATTAAAAGAAACAATAGATTGGTTAGACAATAATAAGTACCTAAAAATTTATTTAAATAAAACTTTAGCAAGCGCGCATTGACTTTTTCCAAACTTGAGATAACATACAATGACATTACAATTGACACAATTATTACAACTAAATTTCTAGGAATTAAAATAGAACGAACTTTAAATTGTAAAGTGCATGTAGTAGCCCTGACTAAAAGGATTAGCAGTAGTGCGTACGCCTTGAACATTCTGCCAAGCACTGTCAAAATAGATGTGTTATGTACTGTTTATTACGCGCTAACTCGCGTTGAAAAAGGACTCTGTTAGCTGTGTTATAATTAACGATTAAGTGCCCTTATTGGCAATAAACTATATTATTTCAATGTTAAAATCGCATTTAAAATTTCGTTCCGACTAACCCCTGCATCCCTTTTCACCCCGTTTGACGGTATCTAATTAACAAAGCTTACTATAATAATATTATTAATGAATTTCTGTCAGAAGCATTTATTTTGACATAGTTTGTATGTATTATTTTACTGATATTATTTTATTGTTTTTTTTTTTTTACTATTGGCATTTATAATTTATTACTGTTAGTTAATTCACGTAAAATTATATTTTTACTTGAAATTAATAATTAAAAAACATTATTATTCATAATATTTGCATGCCATACATAAGTGGCAAACATGTCTGATGCTTTATTTTCGTATGTTATCCTGCGTGCATTTTATTCTTGTATATGTACACAATTACACACGTTTGAGCAAATAAATATATCTTATATTATCTTACCTAACCATAATGAGGAAACAGATTTGTCTTAAAAATCTGAAATCACCAACTTGCAATGAGCAAACCTACAGAGAAATATCAATATATGCTCATATGTATATGTTATTGAAACGATGAATAATTATTATTATGTTGAACGCATACAACCGAAATCTCTTCAAAGTGAGAGTGAACAGGCTTCTTCTGGATAAGCTCACTCCATCGTCGACTTTGTATGTGTCATCTTTGACCTAGACTAGAGTCAAGAGCAAACCCATATCAAATAAAAAATAAAACCATGCAATAGCAGAATTATTATTAAAAACAACATCATTGATCTTATTAAAAACTGGTCACAAACCAGTAGAACTTGTGTTTTGAGTTCATCAGCTCGTAATGTCACGGTATAGTAATTCTGTGGCAATGTATTGTACGATTGTGCTCCAATGTCATTGCGTACAACGTGTCTGAATATTGACCTTGTCAGGACCTTTGAACTCTTCTAAGAACACATATTCAAGCCTTTACTTTGGGGGTAAGCAGAAACAATTGTACCTACCCGGTACTATAAATAAAGACAGGCTCGAAGGAATCCAACCCGCCAGCAACTGAAGGAACACGGGTGGGTTTTAGTCAGTAAGAGTCTGACACGCCCTTCCGCACTGCCCAGACCGGGAGAAGTCAAATGATGATGATGATTTGATGATGATGATGATGATTTGAATGATGATTGATGATTGATGATTTGATGATTTTGATGATTTTGATGATTTCCCAACCAAAAAAAAAAAGGTAGATATACAATGTAAAATAATGCGGTGATTATGTCAAGGAGGAATAAAAACAATAAAAATAAAAATAAACGTCGTAATTTGTTAGCAGTTAATAGACAATTAAATTATGCCGTTAACAGTTACCACGGAAGCCACATGTGCAGAAGGCATTGTTGCCAAAGTTCCTTGTCTTCAACGTAGTCTTTAATATTTATAATATGCTTTTTTGGTAAGGATACGTTTGATGTGGGTCTTGAACTTTCCATCGCTAAGTTCTGTAACTGACTTTGGCAACTTGATATAAAAGCGGATACTGTTTATAAGAAATGACTTGCTTGTTTTAGTTCATCTAAAGTTTATCACAATTTAATGTCGAGGCAATCAAAAGTATGTTTCATTTTATCGATAGATATTGTAAGGATTATTGTAAGCCGAGTTGCAAAATTTCCTTAAACGTAGTAAAGACTAAAGTATTATTTGAAAACTCACCTTCACTTAGATTAAGCTCACAGGTCACGAAACAAAAATAACTTAAAGTACACAATAATATTAAATATTTATCTCCCGCCATTTTCATGTTACAAACGTCTGCCAAAGCACTCAGTTTGAGTATAACTAACATAACTTAACGTGCACTTAAGTATATATATTTTACAGCCAGAACTCTTAATGGAAACCTTCGCGTGAGTTAAGGAACCCCAATCTATCAATATTAGCTTTGTCAGCTAATAAGTATTTACTAGATGTAATATTTCCAAATATTCCATTGCTGGATCAGCGTTCATAATTATCTAGGACATGCGTCATATCTGATCACGTTGTGCATGTACTACGTTAGCAATAAAGTTAGTATATAAGATCAATATTTTATTAGATTAAAATTAATTACTGTTTAGCTGTAACTCTGTCCGAATAAAGTTATTTTCTTAAATACTTCCGTTGTCGCTTACTTAATTGGCGCAGCCGGTAGGATCTCTGTAGTCAGTCTGCCGTGTATACAATTCTACGTGGAGCAGCCGACGTCCGTGTCTACGGTTTAGCAGAGATCGCCGAACAAATAAATTTATTAAGAAGCCACTTCGAGTTACGGAAGAGGACCAGCCACAGCAGTAGTCCAGGGAGCATGAAGCTAGCTGCGGAATTGTGAGTAAATATTTTCACCTTCCTCTCAGCTCTTCCATTTATATCCCAACCTTGTAATAAGTCTATGTGTGTGTATTTTTAGGGATTGGACAACGCCGTAATAATATTTGCATAGATTTTAATTGTATTAACATTTTAGAGTAAAATAGTAAAAAGTAGTGATATTTTAATAGCACATTAGTGAAACTTTTTTTTTCCCTCTTTGTCCTTGTTACTTTCATAACTTTTTCACAATGGAAAACGTAACCCGTGTCCCACAGGAACTGGTTAGCATCATACCAATATTCAGTGGCGACACTAGAACGTTACCTTTATATATAAAAAAATGTGAATACATTTTGTCTAAGTTCCAAGGAACCATCGCCCAAAATGAATATTTATTTCATGTGGTAACAAGTAGGTTATCAGGCGAAGCAGCTAGTTTAGTAGGCGAAAGAGATGCTATAGATACGTGGGATGAGCTGAAGAAGTTGTTGAACCAACACTTCGGTGATCCACGCACAGAGGATTGTTTAGCAATGGAGTTAGAAACTTGTAGAATAAATAAGGGCGAAAGTTATTTAGATTTTTGCCATAGAATACAGCAGATGAGAAGTGTTTTATTCGCTAAAATATCAGAAACTATCATTGATGACTCTCTGCGTAAGGCAAAGCAAATAATTTATAGTAACAGAGCAATGAATGTTTTCTTGTTTAATTTACCACCATTCCTAGTTAGATTAGTTCGTTTGCGCGACGTTACAACGTTAGAGGATGCGTTAAAAATAGTCTTAGAAGAACAAAACTTCCAGGCAGTCTATGATTATAAAACAAACGATAGGCGTAATTTTAGTAGAACTAACAGACCCAATTTGCCTAATTATCAAAATGCATCAGGATCTAATAATCAAAAGAAAGATTCCTATAGCGTACCAAGTACACATGTACCGAATAATGCTACAAACAGCACATCTACACCGAACAATTCGCATCAGCCCAGGCAGTATAGGCAGCATAATAATATTCAAAAGAATCAAGATAGTTTTAATCGTACAAACAACAATAATTCGTCACCGCAGTCAAGTAGATCATCTTTTCCGGTTGCACAACAGAACCAACAGTTCGCGGCACATGCACCGGGCACGTCGAATTTTGCAGCGCAAGCATCTACGTCGGGTGCAAATACTGACGTCACCATGCGTACTGCGAGTTCGCGACGTGTTAATTACATAAACAATTTTAGTGATAATGAACAGAGTTCAAGTAATTCGTACAACGAGTGTCAGGAATTTTCTCCTGAAGATCCCGGGGCGGGAAATTTTTGTATAATGGCCTCTACCCTAGAGAACGAATAAAAATAAATTGCAATAAACGCTTAAATTTACCACATATAGTTATACCAGAATTAAAAGCAGTTTTTATGATAGATACGGGGAGTGTTAGGTCGTTTATAAGCCCTTACATAGCGAATAAATATTTTAAAAATTATTTACAGTATGAACCCTTCGAAGTTGTTAGCACTCACGCATCGAGCGTTCATAGTGAAACCGCAATTATTCCATTACCGGTTACCTTTAGAAATAAAGAGTTCCATAAGTTTTATGTCTACAGCGTTGACGATAGGTATGATGGATTAATAGGTAGTAATTTGCTGAAGCAATTACAGGCAAAGATTAATATGGAAAGTCAGATATTACATTTAAAAAATACTGAGATTCCCAGCGTATATTCACCGCCTATGAGAGAGGTATATAATCTAACAGCTCGTAGTGAACTTAGAGTAAGACTCCCGGTTAACTTATTGGACGGGGAAGCTGTGTTAGATTTTAAACAGTTTACGGAAGGGATTCGAATGCCCGCCGCATTAGTTACGTGTGTTAAAGGATATGCAACAACTGTTATTCAGAATTACAGTCATCAAAATAGAAAATTAGTAGTTACAGGACCTTTTCAAGTAGAACCATACATACAGAACCCATCTATTAGTGTTAATTTCATGAACGACAGTATAGAAGTGGACAGATTGCTAAATAATAATTTAGAAAAATTACAGTTAGATCATATGAACTCAGAAGAACGTACTGTTATTGAGGGACTTTGTAGAGAATACAAAGACATATTTTATTGTGAAAATATTCCATTAACCTTCACAAATCAGGTTAAACATAGAATAAGAACAAAAAATGAAGACCCGATAAACATTAAGGCACATAGGTTACCCCCTATTCAGACAAAAGAAATCAAGAGTCAAGTTGAGAAAATGTTAAGGGATAACATTATCCAGGCATCGCATTCCCCCTGGAGGGCACCCGTACATTTGGTGCCAAAAAAGTTAGACGCGTCAGGCCAACAAAACTGGAGGATGGTAGTTGACTATAGACGGCTCAATGAAATTACAATTGATGACAAATACCCCTTGCCCAACATTAACGATTTATTTGACATGCTAGGTAAAAGTACCTACTTTACAACCCTTGATTTAGCTAGCGGGTACCATCAATTAGAGGTTCAGGAGCAGGATAGAGCTAAAACCGCATTTAGCACACCTTCAGGTCATTACGAATTTAACAGAATGCCGTTTGGGTTAAAGACAGCACCTGCAACCTTTCAGCGAGCGATGGATAACGTCCTTCGAGGCCTTCAAGGCTTACATTGCCTAGTATACCTAGATGACGTCATAATTTTTTCAAAAAGTTTGCCTGAACATGTAGAAAAACTTAGAGCAGTTTTTGATCGCTTCCGTAAAACAAATTTGAAAGTTCAATTAGATAAGTCACATTTTCTTAGAAAGGAAGTACTTTATTTAGGGCATACTATTACGAGTGAGGGTTTGAAGCCAAATAATGATAAAATAGATGCTGTTCTTAGGTATCCCATACCAGAAACGGTTACACAGATTAAAAGCTTTTTAGGACTTATCGGATACTACAGGAAGTTCATCAAAGATTTTGCCAAAATAACTAGACCATTAACAGCTTGCTTAAAGAAAGGTCGCAAAATTGTTATTAATGAAGAATATAAAGAATGCTTTGAGACATGTAAAAAGCTTTTAACAAATGCACCTTTGTTACAGTTTCCTGACTTTAGTAAAACTTTTATTTTAACCACTGATGCATCCAATTTTGCAATCGGGGCTGTATTGTCACAGGGAACAATAGGCTCAGATAAGCCTGTAGCATATGCTAGTAGAACTTTGAGTGACACAGAAGTAAGATATAGCACTATCGAGAAAGAACTATTAGCCATAATATGGGCAGTTAAGCACTTTCGACCGTATTTGTATGGTAATAAGTTTACCATATTTACAGACCATAGACCATTAGCATGGCTGTATTCATTGAAAGAGCCCAATAGTAAACTCACGCGATGGCGGTTAAGGTTAGAAGAGTACGATTTCGAAATAAAATATAAGAAGGGCCATCAAAACACGAATGCAGACGCTTTATCTAGGATTAAGATTAATGCAATTGACGACGATTTAGATTCAATATTTGTAAATGTAGGAGATAGGAGAGAACGAATACAAAAAATAATAAAAAACGAATTGCAAGACCTCGAAGCTCCAATAAAAACGATAGAACTTTCGGATTCTGATGATGAGGTCACTGCCAATTCAGTTTCAAATAGAGAACACGAAGGCATTCCTATTTCAAACGAAGCTATCGATACTAAACCAAAACAGATTCTAGTTCATTCATGGTTTAAAAATAACTTAGTCGTAAAAGATATTTCTAATAATAAACAAAAAATTCTTGAAGTTCACTTACCGACAAATAACGATAAATTAGTCAATGACTTTTTAAAAGAGTATATAGACCCAAAACATAAGTATTATATATACTTCGAACACCCATCTTTTAGAAAAACTTTTTCAAACACGGTAATTAAGTTATTTAAAAAGGATTCAGTTAAGTTAACAGAATGTACAGAAAGAGTTATAAACTTGACAGAATCTGAAGAAGATCAAAAAGAAGTTATTTTGAAATACCACGACGGGAAAACGTGTCATAGAGGTATTAAAGAAACTTTAACCAAACTTAAAAGACATTATTGGTGGGCAAACATGAAAGAAACAGTTACGGCAATCATAAACGCTTGCGAAACATGTAAACGCATGAAATATGACAGAAAGCCGATCAAACCTCACATTCAGTTAACACAAACACAGGATAGCCCTTTTCAGGAAGCTTTTATGGATTTATTATTTATAGAGGGAAAATATTATTTAACTATAGTAGATGCGTTTAGTAAAATAGCACAAGCCATAGAGGTACCAAATAGGAGTACACCAGAGGTAGTTAGGGCATTGATTAAGTACTTTAGCATGTATGGTCTGCCTAGGAAAATTAGTTGTGATTCCGGTACAGAATTCAACAATGCTTTGATTAAAGAAATGTTAAGCTTGTACAAAATTGAACTTCATATTGGGACTCCAAACAATCCGAGTTCAATGGCAATAGTGGAAAGGTTTCATTCCACCATTATTAAGATTTACCGTATAGCGAAATACGATAAAAGCGATTTAGATGCAGCATCTGTTATGACTTATGCCATCATGGCTTATAACAACACCATTCATTCAGCAACAGATTTTACACCATTTGAACTAGTATTTGGTCACACTTATTCAGATAATATATTTAACGTGGATAGAGAAAAGAATTTAACTCAGAAACTATTGTTAGATCATAGAAAACGCCTTAAAATACTTTATGAATTCATAACAGAAAAATTAGAATCTGACAAAATTAAAGTGATTAATAAAAAATGTGGTGAAACGATACCTGTACTTGAGCCAGACGATAGTATTTATATGAAAGATACTAGGATTAGAAAAGCTAAAGAAAAACCGCGATATGAAAAAGCTAAAGTAATTGGTGAAGTTGAAAGAAATATAGTGCCAGTAGAAGTAAAGAAAAGGAAAACTAGAGTAGCGTTAAAAAATGTAAAACGTCCTCCACAGATGGTGCCTGGTACTTCTGGTACTAGTGGTGCCAACATTCACGCTGGACCTCGACAACCTCGGTCAGAATCCGGGGATAGCAGCGATAAAGCGGGGAGTAGCAGTGAAGAGGAATAGTTATTGGACAATATATAAAACTGTAGATTTAGAATCATTAGGCTTACAAATAGATAATAATATTCGGGATTTTAGTAATTTAAAAATAAAAATTAAGGAAAGTAGAGTTAGTAACGAAACCTTAGGAATAGAAAGTCAAATAGAATATCTAATTGAACTAACTAAGGGTAGATTTTTTCAAATCTTACCTTTTCATTATAGGAATAAACGAGCTTTATTCAATCCATTAGGCTCACTTGTAAAAGCTATTTCGGGAAATTTAGATGAAGATGATGCAATTAAATACGATAGAGAAATTCAAATGATACAGAACAAAGAGCATGTAGTCGAACGTAAAGTGTCATCAATGCAAAAAGCTTTTGATAAATTAGTAAATGATTCTGAAATAATAAATTCAAATATTAAAAATTTGGGTTTACATACCAATAAAATGGAAAAATTTGTTGAACATGAGTTCAGGTTTAACAAACTTTTCCACATATTCAATACTATGTATCAAATTTTAAGTAACTTTCGAACTTGTTACGAAAACATACAAGAGATTGAGACGGCAATAGCCTTTAGCAAATTAAATACATTGCACCAATCCATTATAAATAGTACAGAATTACATAATACGTTAGAAGTCATTGCTAAACATGCTAGAACAATATATCCAGTAAGCAAACATAATTTATTAAAATTAGAACGTAATATCATACTTAAATCATACATAAATAACAACAAGTTAGTTTTTGTGTTAGAAGTTCCCCTAATAGATAACGAAACATATAATTATTACAAGTTATACCCATTCCTATATTCCATGCTCCAAATACCTTTACCATTATACCAAAATACCCTTACCTGATGGTGAACAGATTGAAATACATGCCCGTGGTAAGCCCGTGTGCTGAGATTGAAAATGGAAAATTTCTATGCGCTGAAACTAACTTAGCCCAGTATCCAACTGAGACCTGCATTGAACAAATAATGTTGATGAAGAACAACTACAAAAACTGCATACAGTACCGCATTGAAATAGAGAAAACTAAAATACAAAAAGTAACCGACAACCAATGGTTGGTTTACTCAGAGGAAAATCTCATCATTACCGAGAATTGCAATACAGAAATTCTGAAATACACTGTTCTGGGGACCTACATCGTGACACCTGGCCAACAATGCGAGACACAAATAGGCGAAGTCCTCGTTGCCGCTACCACAAACACTACAGTTTCTAGTCTCCAGCTGCCATTGATCCAGATGCCAGAGCTACAACAGGACATCCAGAGAAGGTCAAAGAAAGTGGATCTAAGAAATGTAGATTTCAGTGATGTGAAAGAAGTGTTACAAAGTGCAAAATTTAGTGAAATAGACGATACGACCCAAACAGTGACAATAGAAATTAGTATATGGACCATTTTCGAGTATATGATTATTATAATTGCAGTAGTTATCTTTATAATGTATAAATTTCAGTTTATTAACTTCTGTCGAAATTCTCCGAAACCGTCTGCGACATCTTCGGATAATTTCTCTCTTAGGGAGGGAGGAGTTAAGGAACCCCAATCTATCAATATTAGCTTTGTCAGCTAATAAGTATTTACTAGATGTAATATTTCCAAATATTCCATTGCTGGATCAGCGTTCATAATTATCTAGGACATGCGTCATATCTGATCACGTTGTGCATGTACTACGTTAGCAATAAAGTTAGTATATAAGGTCAATATTTTATTAGATTAAAATTAATTACTGTTTAGCTGTAACTCTGTCCGAATAAAGTTATTTTTTTAAATACTTCCGTTGTCGCTTACTTAATTCGTGCGAGTCCGACTCGGTTTTGTAGCCAAAACAAGTTTTCACCGTAATTAAATTTGACTGTGACACATATTAAAACGAAGATATTACATTTTAAATAAATATTAAAAGAGTTTTACGTATATCTGTATGGGATTTGCCAAATTCTGAACGCTCGTTACCCCAGTTGGTCCCGTAGTCGCAAGCGCGACTGCTGAGTTCGATTCCCAGGTCGAGCAATGCGTTATCGGGTATTTCTATTATAAATTTCTCAGTGGCAGCCCGGAGTTAGAAAGTTCGTGGTGTGACACCCTGCGTGCTTCGTATTTGTTATATAGGTAACTTCAAATACATACCTAGAGACATGTTACAAACTTTGAGACAAAGGGTCAGAGGCAACGCGGTCACGTGGTGGTCAGCGTTCATTCCACACTAACGTGTTCCTCTGTTTTGATACTTGTCCCTATGTTTTGGTGATTAGCGTATTTTTTTTTTCTATAATAAATATAATTTGGCAAAAAACCAAAACACAGGAACATGGCAATGGTAGATATACATTATATTGTAATAAAATATTTAGACTAGTATCATTAACCAGGGAGAAAACAGAAGAATTCGTTAGTATAAAATGAACGCCAATGACCACGTGACCGCTTTTTGTCCTAAAAGTGCTGGGTCTTGAAACCGGAATGCGCATCTTTCTAGAATACCTACAGACATTAGCCGAGACAACATTATCTGGTTTTAAAACGTATTAAGTTAATAATCGATGCAATTCATAAGGAAAATCTGCTACATCTTACGTACTCATACAACCATAGCACGTTGACCATGACCTTGGGCTGGCCTAGCGTAGTACGGAGCATCAATAGGATGAGAGGCCACCTTATGCTGGTTTGTTTACCACTGACGTGCGGCCTATTGTACATTATAATAGGTACGTATGCAATAGGTATGCATACCTATACAGACAGAGCACAGGAGGCCTACTCTCTAAGCACGAAGTCCGTAGCTTCGGCCTTCGTTACGGGCGTTTCCTACTCCGTATCACCTACGGACTTACGATTAGTCCCGAACCCGAACTAAGAACGAATGACAACACGATTTGACTGTTGACCCTACTCCCGATGTGTTTTCGCCCGTCCGAAAAGTTGAATTTGACACTTGTATGGACGGATCGTTATGTCATTTGATACGACATCAAAATAGTTATCGTGCTGCCTACGAAAGTTAGAATTTGCCAAAAACTTGAACCTATGGCTGTTTTTTTGAATGCTCGATGAAGCTCTACATGAATGATTATACTTGCGCCAAAACTTTCGGTTGGCGAGTATTCCCGACGTTGAGTTCTTAAAGAACTAAAGGCTAGAATTATTTGAAGACTTGTGTGAGCATATAGTACCTCTTTTGCCTCAACAAATACGACGAAATGGTGTGGATCCAATAATGAAGGTAATTGTTTGATACAAGAATGAAGGACTAAAGCTAAGGTTATACTTATTTATTGAAGATTCTGCAATTAATTGATTTGTATTTACTGGTGATTTTGTTTACTTTTAGATCCTTGCTGCACTCAACTTTTATGCTCGGGGAAAAAAAAAAAAAAAAAAAAAAAAAAAAAAAAAAAAAAAAAATATATAAAAAAATATAAAAAAATAAATAAATATATAAATATAAATATATAAATATATTATTATAAAATTAAAAACAACATCCTTGATTAGGAATCTTATTGAAAACTGGTCACAAACCAGTCAAACTTGCCTTTTGAGTTACGTCAGTGCTTACAACTTGATGTGTCTGAATTTTGACCTTGTCAGGTCTTCAAGAACTCTATAAACAACACATATTTACGCTCTTTATACTCAAGGGGGTAAGCAAAAATATAGTACCTACAACAAAGACGGGCTCGGAGGAATCCGATTTTCTTTATCTTACTAAAAGAGTGCTGAATATAAATGTTGACGAATGGAGAGGGAGAGGAAGGCCAAAGAAAAGATGGACGGATTGTGTGAGGAATGATATGAACGAGAAAGGAGTGAATGATACCGTGACAGTTGACAGGGGAGAATGGGAGAAGAAAATATGTTGCGCCCACCCCAAGTTACATGGGACTGGGGCCGAAAGATGATGATGGTGTATGTTTCCTGTCAGTTAGTCACAGAACTGTTTTATATAATGAGCACCAAAATTTTACCCACATTTTACCTGCTATCATCAAGTCTCATGTAATATATAGAAAGTGAACCCGTTGTCATCAACTGGGGTCAAATCTGGAGTCTGGGTTTGCTAAGACTTAAAAAGTTTTCCCAACCTGGGAACCTGGGAATCAAACCTAGAACCCTAAGACAGCAATTTCTCTTACTACCAGTAAAATAACGAGGCAACCAAAAGTGTGTGGAGGATTATTATCTAGCGCTAATATTACGTTTGCGGTGAGATTTAGGTATTGTGCGCGGGTTCATTATTAATTACGAGACACGTTGCAGGAGAGCAGTGGTCGCTGAGGAAGGGAGTAAGGACTGACCTGGAATACCGGTGTGAGCAGTTTCGCTGGCTCCACGTGGCTTCATTAGTCGATGTTTTCTTCAGCACGACATCACGGCCCCTCACTTACGATTAATGTTAACTCAAAGTTAATAGGTTGCTGTATTAGCAGCTCTACATTAAAGCGGTCATAAAAGTTTCAGAAATCGCAGGCGCGCAAGTAATAATGAGTTTGCGATTTCAGCGGTGTCCTGATGCGATGTGTCATCTCTAGTGTCCTTCATAGAAATATGTCGATTATATGGGAGGAAAAGGGATAGACATAGGAAGCGACTGAAATGCTCTCATAATGACAATTTTAAACATTTTATAGGGTCATGAATTTGAGTACGAGGCTTTTTACTATAAGACTGAAATTATTTTATTTTACAATTTTTTGCGTCAACATGCTCCGCCTCCTTATGAATACGTATGGTTCTCAAGCAAAAAGTAAACTGAACGAATATTTAATATTATAAGTAATTACTTAGTTATGGGTTAAAGTTAAACAACTATTATTGAAACGCATTATGTTTTATTTAACTGTTATTGGGTTATAAGTTTATTGAGATGGTAATGGAAACAATTTTACTATAGTTCTTTTAAAATTACCGCTAGCCGTTTTGACTAAAGTGACGCAAAAAGTACCGTCTTTACCGCAATATACTTTTATTATTATGCCCATTGGCCAGCGTAACGAAGGAATATCATCTTGATAAATTAAAACTACTGTACTGAGCTTTATATTATCTACCTACGTTAGCCACTTCTGTCTAACCTGAAGATTGTGTAAGTATTCTACACGCCGTCATTTCCAGTAGCTACACAACATCTGGTGTAGTAATTATTTCCGACGATTACTAAGAGACTACGCTTCGCTTTCTCCATCGGGAACATTCTGGATGGGCAGAGAAATTAAAGGTGAAGCCATAATAAAATTAGTGTGTGTAAGTGGTTCATACGGCTTCTCAGAAAAAACACAGAGTGGTCTCGGTATAAGAACTGCCTCAATTTGAGTGAGAACAATCAGAAGTTCCTCATAAGTAAGAATTTGGGAACCTATGATGGGGTATAAATGTGTTTTAATAGATTTTATGTTAGACTCCCGCTATCCCCCAAAGTGCGGAGCGCGGGGTGGAATCACTTTTCATTCAATGCGGTAGCAATCGGCCAGTAGGTTTTGTAATTGTACTTTACCTCCAACAAAATTGGTTCCATTATCGGAATATAAACACAAAACTGGTCCACGGTGGGAAGGAAATCTTTTAAAAGCGGAAATGAATGTATCAGAAGACACCTCAGTAACCAGTTCAATGTGAACTGCTTTAGTAACAAGGCATATAAACACGCATATACAAGCCTTTTGACTTCTTTGGCCGCGACGTCTACATAAAGTTACTTTATTGGGCCAGCATAGTCTTCACCCGTATGCACAAACGCCTTGGTCTCATGTAAGTGGCAAACAGGCAGATCAGCCATTTTTGGACTAAGGTTTAAAGGAAAATATTTTAAACAAAAATTACAAGCGTGTAACCTTTTTCTAATGGACACTTCTAGACGAGAGAATAGACATAATACTTCTGACGCAATAGCGAATTCAGAAGGTTGGTTCCAGTATGACAATGAACGCGGTTAAAATAATTAACTAAAACATGAGTAATGTTATCATGTTTGGGTAATAGATCGCGGCGCTTAGCTTCATAAGGAAGGTTTGCATTATATAATCTACCTCCGATTCTAATAATTTTCTTGTCGTCGATAAAGAGATCGAGACGTTTAAGTAGCAATAGCAGTAACTAAGTAAATAAGTATCAGTAGATTAACCTTTGCCTTATGGTAATGGTAAATAATACTTATGGTAATGGTAATACTTACCTTCAGTAAGATTGAGCTCGCACGAAACGCCCCACAAAAAGGTAAATGCACACAGTAATAATATTACACTTTTATTGTCCGCCATAATGTTTGAATGTGCTCTCAAGCTCGCTTCTTTGGCGCTTGTTGGCACCAAACTGCCATTAGTACTTGTTTTGATCCTAAAAATAATCTTTGTGAATTTTCAAACAAGTTTTAGTGAATAAAATTAATGTTGGTAGGTGATGAATAATGATTACGATACCCGGATTTTCCCTCTAGTTCATTAGAAACTCATTTTATGGTAGGTCCATAAAAATGTCACTTTCGTTCAGATTAAGCTCGCACAAAACACTACACAAACAGCTAAGCGTTAAACACACGAATATTATTTACTTATTAACCGACATGTCTTGCGCGGTGTCCTGTCAATTCACCAAAAATTTATTTACATAGCTTTACTTGACAAGCAACGATTGGCAAAACATGATTTATCATTTCATACCTATACAACAATAAGCTTGCCAAATAATTCACTTAGGAAAATAATCAATAATAATAAAATAATAATAATAATCCGATAAACTTTTTTTTAATAACGTATTATTTGACAGACAATTCATTTTTATTTACCATTGTATATACCATGTTTGTTTTGTTTCGTGACCTGTGAGCTTAATTTAAGTGAAGGTGAGTTTTCAAAGAATACTTTAGTCTTTACTACGGTTAAGGAAATGTTGCAACTCGGCTTACAATAATCATTATAATATCTATCGATAAAATGAAACAGACTTTTGATTGCCGATTTAGTTTAGTGGTTACAAGCGAAATCGCTGATCTTAGGGTTTCTAGGTTTGATTTCCAGGCTTCCATGAAAAAATAAATACACGTAGTAGACATGAAATTGTGATAAACAAAGGGCGATGAGCAGCCGACTATAGACTCTGTCCCTAATAACTTTTTTCGTTCCAAATTACAATTTTTTTGTTCATTTGGCTCATATCTTTTACTACGGGCTACAAACGAACAAACCGTTTGTTTCAAGTGTTAAATATACACATATATAGATATAAATATATAAATATATATATTTGTAAATATATATATATATTTGTTTCAAGTGTATAGGGTTTCCTGAAAAAAATCACCTTCCAGTTTCATTTATCTAAAGAAAATATGTTTGTTTTCTATTTTCGTCACAATAAAAGAGGTAAAACATGATAATTGCCGACTTATATAATAAAGAACATTAAACAACAAAATATCGCGCCTATATTCCACGAAGGAGAAAGCTGAAGTGTGTGGAATATTCTCGTTTCGCAATTTATGTCACACGCGATGTAATCTATTCTATTCATTTTACTTACATAACATCACACTAGTATTCCTCATAGGGAGGGGTAGCAGAGGTACACCTCTATAATAGGTTGCTACAAAGGTAGGTACTGCGTTGTATTTTTCTTCCAAATGAACGAGATCAAACTCAAAACTCAAACTCAAACTCAAAGCATTTATTTCAATTAAACCATTTACAGGCACTTTTGAATTGTCAAAGAGTCGGTCAGTTAGTCAGAAAGTTGAAGCTAGTTGCCCATTCCAAAACGTAGATCTCTATGGAGAAGAACGGGCAAGAAACTCCAAGGACACTCTTTTTAAATCAAGATATTACAAAATCCTGGGTACATTATTCGTGTTGCTTCTATATGCGAGAACAATGAAAAAAAATATATAAAAAAACAATTCAAAATACAAGATTAATAATAAAAATAAGCCGTGGCAGTTAAGAGATGACCAGTCTCAACTGACGGCGCCCGTTCACGAACATGACGCGTGGATCAGCACCATCCAGCTCAACCATTTTGTAGGGAACCGAATGATCCAACACACGCGCCACCAACAGTGAGACATTTAAGTGAGCATGACATAGTCCCTACTGCCATGGTGTCAAGTCAACATAATTATATAATAAACGAATCCATTGTACTCACATTTACAAAATTGCAATATGCTTCTAAATTATACAAAACTATAGTTTGCTATGTATTTGAGCAATTAATAAAATTTTACTACGTAAAAGAAAATAATCATTAAAATATCTATTGAGTTATTCAATAATAAAACATATTTTATAAAAAAATAAACAAACATTAAGTTCGCAATGTCAGAAAAATAAAAGGGGGAATAAGAAAGGAGTATCTCTTCCAAACATTCAAATTTTAACTAGTGCGCCCGAGTGGCTGTGGAGCAGGACCAGCATTACGCCAAGCATTTTTATCTACTATATAGTCATTGAACTTATAATATGCTTGTCTACATAGTGTGCTTTTAATGCATGTTTTAAATTTCTTCTCATTTAGTTGAAGAATATCGAGTGGTATTTTATTATAACATTTTACACAGTACCCCATAAAAGAAGTACCAAAAATAATGATATAATCAAACTTAAAACATAACATATACCATTACGCCTGCAATCCTCATGTGAGTAGGCAGAGATATATAAGACACCCAGACTTTTCGCACGGTACCTAGGTATTTAATGATTCCTCACATAGACGTGGAATACATAACATCATACCAGAGTTCCCGGAGGGGTAGGCAGAGGTAAGTACACCGCTATATAGGTAGCTACATAGGCAGGTACTGAATTGTATTTCTCGTCAAAATGAAAGAAATCAAAATCAAAATATTTTATTTCACATAAACCTACATGGGCACTTCTGAAACGTCAGAAGCTAGGTGCACGGCTCCAAATGGTCATTTCCTATGGAGAGGAGCCGGCAAAAAACTCCACGGTTACTCTTTTAAAAATAATTGGCTTTTACAATGTTTTTAAATTACAGTGTTAATAACAAAATAGAAAAAGGTCTACTAATCTATAGTCTACAAGTTAGGCCTACAACGTTCTCACATTCACAAAATATAAAATAATCTATATAATAGATAAATTCTATCCTACTAATATTATAAATGTGAAAGATTGTGAGGGTGGATGGATGGATAGATGGATGGATGTCTGTCACTCTTTCACGCAAAAACTACATAGCGGATTTGGATGAAATTTGGCACACAGATAGACCATGACCTGGGTAAGAATATAGGCTACTTTTCATCCTGGATCGCAGTCGAAGTCGCGAGCAACAGGTAGTAAAATAATAATAATAAAACCCTATTTAAACCAAATGACATGACTGCCATTACAACTTTAGCAAATCTGAATTAAAATCCTGTCTACAATAGCCATTAGTAAAGAGTTGAAATAAGAATTGGATGTATATAATGTCAAATAATGAAAAGATTATGTCAAAGAAGAAAGTAAAAAGAAAAGTTTTTGAAATAAACGTCGTAATTTGGGAGCAGTTAACAGACATTTACATAGTGATGCCGTTAATGAGGTACCAGGGAAGTCACATGTGCAGTTAATCATTGCCAAACTTCCTTGTCTTCAACGTAGTCTTTAACCTTATAATAATTATGTTTTTTTGATAAGGATACGTTTGATGTGGGTATTGAACTTTCCATCGCTAAGTTCTGTAACTGACCTTAGCAACTTGTAATAAAAAATTTCATTTTTACGAAGTACGTATATATCATGGAAATCGCTTCTTATTTTGAAAAGTCGTAAACAAAATAGGTAGAAATAAACAAAATAAACGACAAAATAGGTGAGGGGCTCGTGGCTAAGTATTAACAGCCGCACGGGTCGATGGGTCAGGTTAAGCTACGCTTGCCGAGGTTGGTCCGTGGATGGGTGACCATCTTTGCATACCCACACCCCTCCGTGCCTTGGAAAGCACGTTAAGCTGTTGGTCCCAGCTGTCATTCGTAAATCTTTGACAGTCGTTACGGGTAGTCAGAAACCCGAAAATCTGACAACCAATCTTACCAAGGGGTATCTTGTTACCCAGTAACTGGGTTGTGGAGGTCAGATAGGCAGTCGCTCCATGTAAAATACTGGTATTCAGCTGCATTCGGTTAGACTGGAAGCCGACCCCAAAGTAGTTGGGAAAAAGCTAGGCAGATTTATTGAAAAGACAAAATAGGTAAGTATTAAGATCCTCCTGATTTATTAAACGTTAACCTTGGTGTACAGTAATAGTAAGGTGGGCCGCACGTCAGTGGTAACAAATCCAGTATAAGCAGGTCCCTTATTCTATTGAAACTTCGTACTACGCTGGGCCAGCTCCAGGTACCTGACATGCGGTCTACTGTACTTCTGTTTTTCTTAACTTAACCATTTATCTAGCCACAGATTGTCTTTCTTCCTTCTTGCTTCAGTTTCTTCAGGCCACACAACACTTTCGATCCAGGGCACGTAGTACGATACCCTGGTGTACATGCCCTCTGAGCCGAGGATGGCACAGTCCTTGCCGTTTGACGTCACTCCCACGACGTGGTACAGGCAGATAGAATTATTAACTTGGAGAGGGCCACAGCTATCACCCTGTAGGATGACAAAATAATACTTGCAGTAACTTCCATTTTTCCTTACAAGCTCATCTATACCACTCCATTAAAGAAAGAAAAAATAATGTTTTTTGCAATTACATAAAACGCTTTTACACTCATGAGTTGGAGATCACGTTTTAAGCAAGAGGATGCTTGTATTAGGTGACTCCGTCCTCTACTTAACATTATAACGGTTATGCATGGTAATGCTCGACGAAGTTCCAGCGGCTGTCGTGGACGAGTCCCAGGTACTTCATCGTCGACTCGACGCCGATGTGAACCCCTCCTGCCGTTATTTGGGAACCCGACAGTGGCGCGTTCCGAGGACCATGAAAACACATGGCCTCGGACTTGTGCAAGGCCACCTCGAGTCCCAACTGCCGGATCCTCTCAACAACTGTCGCAACCCCGCGTGTCATTAGTTCGGCCGCCGCCTGGTGCGACCTCCCCTGCGCCAGGACCAGCGTGTCGTCAGTGTAGCACACTATGCTGACGCCGCCAGGGAGGTCGGCGCGCAGCACCCAGTCGTAACCGATGTCCCACAGATGCGGCCCCAGGACCGATCCCTGTGGGACACCGCACGACATCTCTCGCCGGTTCCATTCTCCCTGGTGACCGGGGTAGATAACCGCCCTATCCGTTAAATAGGCCTCGACTACACGACAGAGGCAGGTCGGCATCCGGTGATACCGGAGTGCCTCCCTGATGCAACTCCAGGGCAGGGTATTGAAGGTGTTGGCGATGTCTAGAGACACCGCCAAGACGACCCCACCCCGGGCCACAGCATCCCCCGTCGTGAGGGCTCGCACGGGCATGATGGCGTCCACCGTGGAGCGCCCCCTGCGGAAACCAAACTAGCTGTCCGCCAAATCCGGCCCCACCCGCACCAGCTGCCCGACGAGGCGGTCTGCAATGACTCTTTCAAAGAGCTTGCCCACCTCGTCGAGCAGCACGATGGGCCGGTAAGCGGACGGAGAGTCCGCTGGGCGCTCCGGCTTCTTAATGAGGACCAGTTTCCCCGTCTTCCAACGAAGTGGGAACTGGCCCTCCTCCAAGCATGCGCTTAGGAGTCCTCTTAGTCGAGGCACGAGAGCCTCCGAGGCCAGGACCCAGGCTTTTCCAGGTAAGCCGTCGGGTCCTGGGGCGGTATTCTTGGCACTCAGCCTACGTACCGCCACTCTCAACTCTACCTCGGTCACCTCAGGAGCAACGTCGTCATCGTCGGTTGGGTGGTCCACAGTTGGCACCGCAGGAGGCGGAGCCATGGGCGGGGGAGTATGCTCTCCCCGCGAAGGGAACGGAGCGCACATCACGCCCTCCACGAGCTGGGGCCGGAGACTCTGCGTCAGCGGGGGAGCCCATGGGCGGAGTTTCTCCCACACCACCTTATATGGGCGTCCCCACGGGTCTCTGTTGAGATTCTCCAGCGACTCCTCACGGGCCAGTCCCCTGGCCCGCAAGATCTCCGCTCGGAGGGCAATCTTCGCCGCTCTGTAACCCTCGTACAGCTCCGCCTGAATGGCTTCCGTATTCGGAGGCCGGATACGGAGCCTGCGGTGCCTGGTGTACAGGCGTCGCGCAGCAACTCAGGATAGAATTTGGTGTGGACAAAAGTGCAGTCATGCATGTAAAGCGAGGGGGAATTATGGAATCTGTGTGTACCCGACTTTCGGATTTTATACACCTTAGATCCCTGTCCTCAACCGAAACCTACAAGTATTTGGGTATGTCAGAAGCATTAGGCATCAATGCTGCTGACATGAAACAATCGTTGAGGGAGCGCTTCTTTGGCCGCCTGTATAAAGTGTTAAATAGTCTTTTATCAGGCGGAAACAAGGTGCGTGCCTTGAACGGTTGGGTCATGCCGGTTTTGATGTATACTTTTGGCATACTCAAATGGACTCAGACGGAACTTGATGCTCTGGATAGGAAGGTCTGTAAATTGCTGACGGCATATCGGATGCATCACCCACGGGCATCAGTCATGAGACTGTACATCCCGCGGAAGTGTGGGGGTCGAGGTTTCTTAAATGCTAAAACCCTCCACAACCGCGAGATTGGACAAGGGCCTCACCCCGCTCTTCTTGGCAAAAGAGAACTGGCGCAAACCTGCAGTACTAGACACTAACGATCGTAAGGAACTATGGCAAGGCAAAGAACTTCACGGACGCTTTTTCCAGACCCTCCATGGACCCAATGTAGACTTTTTGGCGTCTGTATCCTGGTTGCGTTTCGGTGACCTCTTCGGGGAAACCAAAGGTTTTGTCTGTGCGATTATGGATGAAGTTATCATGACGAATAATTATCGGAAATACATTGTCAAGGACGGTACGGTTGACATCTGTCGGGCATGCCACCGTCCCGATGAATCAATCCGACATATAGTTTTCGGTTGTTCTCGTCTTGCTAACGATGAGTACTTGCACAGACACAATCTACTACACTCTACAATCTACTACACAGGCTAGGATTATCCACCAGCAACTTGCCTTGCAGTACAACCTTGTGGAGTCCGAAGTACGATGCTACAGGTATGTGACTGACCCAGTTCTCGAAAATGGTCACACCACATTGTACTGGGATCGATCTATCACCACTGACAGGACTATTGTAGCCAATAAGCCTGATATTGTGATGACAGATCGACGAGAGCGCCGTGCAATGATTGTTGATATCACTATCCCTCATGACGAGAATCTCGTAAAAGCTGAGAAAGATAAAAAAAACAAGTATCTTGACTGAGCACACGAGGTTGTCGACATGTGGGACATGGACTCTGCAATGATTGTACCGATAATCGTAACAGTAAATGGCCTAATAGCGAAGAGCCTCGAACAACATCTCAGAAGGCTCTCATTGCGCAGCTGGGACAAGGGCTTGATTCAGAGAGCAGTACTTCTGGACACGCGGTTCGCATTGTTAGGAGGTTCCTCTCTCTGGAGCCCTGACCACCGCACTATGGGACCAACCGGTATTTTCCATCTCAAAAATCGATAACTCTGTTGTTTTGTGATTTATCTCCTTGAATTTTTTTTCACGTATTTGTGAATATCTAGGCAATAAAAGAAATCAAACATTATCATTTAAAGAAACCCTGTTCCCGATACCGGTGGACTACTATTTTTTATATTTTTAAATGTTTTTATATTTTATATATTCTAATATTTAAAAATATAATTTATATGTATATTATGAAATAAAGGAAATAATAATAATATTATTAATCACTCCACACTGATACCATTTTAGTATCTACATACATTGCGCCCGTGCGAAGCCGGGGCGGGTCGCTAGTCTTACCTATATCTTGTCTTACTCATACAATCATAGCACGTTGACCTTGACCTTGAGCTGGCCTAGCGAAGTACGGAGCATCAATAGAATAAGAGGCCAGCTTATTAAATACTTTTTTTTTTAGATGGGAAATCATAAAATTATGTCTTCCGCTCTGGACGGAGCGAAAGGGCGTGTCAGACTCTTACTGACTAAAACCCATCCTTGTTCCTTCAGTTGCCTGTGCGCCAGGGCCACGGTAACTCTTTCGAACAATCCGCGACCACGGCAGGTATCGGCCCTATCGGACCCCGTCAATTAAGCTGTAATCTCTGGTTTTGTTACCACTGATGTGCGGCCTACTGTACATTATAATAGGTACCTATGCAATAGGTATGCATATACAGACAGAGTAAACGCGTCACCAGGCGGCAAGGGGTGCGGCATGGCATGGCTAAGGGTTTTCGAAAGCGGAAATAGTTTTTAAACTTTATTTTCATACCTTTATTAATCACATTTCATTGATATCGTCACAATGAGCATACCGCGGGATACTGCAGCATGCCGCGGAATGCTTCCGCATAGGCCAAATAAATGTTAATGCTATGCCGCGATGCGCCGCCAAGTGACCGATTTAGGTACCTATTTTTTTGTTTTAAGACTAATTTTTTTCGCAACTGAGAGCTTTATCCATGCGTTGGCACTCCGATCGGTGTGTGCGCAAGACATTTCGGTTAATAAGTACACAATATTCGTGTGTTTAACAGTTAGCTGTTTGTGTAGTGTTTTGTGCGAGTTTAATCTGAACGAAAGTGACATTTTTATGGATTATGGACCTACCATAAAATGAGTTTCTAATGAACTAGAGGGAAAATCCGGGTATCGTAATCATTATTCATCACCTACCAACATTAATTTTATTCACTCAAACTTGTTTGAAAATTCACAAAGATTATTTTTAGGATCAAAACAAGTACTAATGGCAGTTTGGTGCCAACAAGCGCCAAAGAAGCGAGCTTGAGAGCACATTCAAACATTATGGCGGACAATAAAAGTGTAATATTATTACTGTGTGCATTTACCTTTTTGTGGGGCGTTTCGTGCGAGCTCAATCTTACTGAAGGTAAGTATTACCATTACCATAAGGTATTATTTACCATTACCATACGGCATAGGTTAATCTACTGCTACTGCTACTTAAACGTCTCGATCTTCTGGATCTCTTTATCGACGACAAGAAAATTATTAGAATCGGAGGTAGATTATCTAATGCAAACCTTCCTTATGAAGCTAAGCACCGCGCTCTATTACATAGTCATGTTAACATTACTCATGTTTTAATTAATTATTTTTACCGCGTTCATTGTCATACTGGAAACAACCTTCTGAATTCGCTATTGCGTCAGAAGTATTATGTCTATACTCTTGTCTAGAAGTGTCCATTAGAAAAAGGTTACACGCTTGTAATTTTTGTTTAAAAAATTCTCCTTCAAACCTTAGTCTTAAAATGGCTGACCTGCCTGTTTGCCACGTACAGTAGACCAAGGCGTTTGTGCATACGGGTGAAGACTATGCGGGCCCAATAAAGTAACTTTATGTAGACGTCGCGGGCAAAGAAGTCAAAAGGCTTGTATGTGCATGTTTATATGCCTTGTTACTAAAGCAGTTCACATTGAACTGGTTACTGAGGTGTCTTCTGATACATTTCCGCTTTTAAAAGATTTCCTTCCCACCGTGGACCTGTTTTGTGTTTATATTCCGATAATGGAATCAATTTTGTTGGGAGGTAAAGTACAATTACAAAACCTACTGGCCGATTGCTACCGCATTGAATGAAAAGTGATTCCACCCCGCGCTCCGCACTTTGGGGGATAGCGGGAGTCTAACATAAAATCTATTAAAACACATTTATACCCCATCATAGGTTCCCAAATACTTACTTATGAGGAACTTCTGATTGTTCTCACTCAAATTGAGGCAGTTCTTATGCCAAGACCACTTTGTGTTTTTTCTGAGAAGCCGTATGAACAACGTACACACACTAATTTTATTATGGCTTCACCTTTAACTTCTCTGCCCATCCAGAATGTTCCCGATGGAGAAAGCGAAGCGTAGTCTCTTAGTAATCGTCGGAAATAATTACTACACCAGATGATGTGTAGCTACTGGAAATGACGGCGTGTAGAATACTTACACAATCTTCAGGTTAGACAGAAATGGCTAACGTAGGTAGATAATATAAAGCTCAGTACAGTAGTTTTAATTCATCAGGATGATATTCCTTCGTTACGCTGGCCAATGGGCATAATAATAAAAGTATGTTCCGGTAAAGACGGTACTTTTTGCGTCACTTTAGTCAAAACGGCTACCGGTAATTTTAAAAGAACTATAGTAAAATTGTTTCCATTACCATCTCAATAAACGAATAACCAAATAACAGCTAAATAAAACATAATGCGTTTCAATAGTAGTTGTTTAACTTTAACCCATAATTAAGTAATTACTTATAATATTAAATATTCGTTCAGTTTACTTTTTGCTTGAGAACCCTACGTATTCACAAGGCGGCGGAGCATGTTGACGCAAAAAATTGTAAAATAAAATAATTTCAGTCTTATAGTAAAAAAAGCCTCGTACTAAAATTCATGAACCTATAAAATGTTTAAAATTGTCATTATGAGAGCATTTCAGTCGCTTCCTATGTCTATCCCTTTCCTCCCATATAATCGACATATTTCTATAAAGGACACTAGAGATGACACTTCGCATCAGGACACCGCTGAAATCACATACTCATGATTACGTGCGCGCGCGCACAATTTCTGGAACTTTTATAACCGCTATAATGTAGGGCTGCTAATACTGCAACCTATTAACTTTGAGTGAACATTAATCGTAAGTGAGGGGCCGTGATGTCGTGCTGAAGAAAACACCAACTAATGAAGCCACGTGGAGCCAGCGAAACTGCTCACACCGGTATTCCAGGTCAGTCCTTACTCCCTTCCTCAGCGACCACTGCTCTCCTGCAACGCGTTTCGTAATTAATAATGAACCCGCGCACAATACCTAAATCTCACCGCAAACGTAATATTAGCGCTAGATAATAACCCTCCACAGACTTTTGGTTGCCTCGTTATTTTACGGGTCGTAAACAAAATTGTTGAGCTTAGGGTTCATGGTTTGATTCCCAGGTTTCCAGGTTGGGAAAACTTTTTAAGTCTTAGCAAGCCCAGACTCCAGATTTGATCCCAGTTTATGACAACGGGTTCACTTTCTATATATTACATGAGACTTGATGATAGCACGCAAAATGCAGGTGATATATTTCTCTGTCAACCCTTTCGGAAAATGTAGGTGCTCATTATATAAAACAGTTCAGTGACTAACTGACAGGAAACATACACCATCATCATCTTTCGGCCCCAGTCCCATGTAACTTGGGGTGGGCGCAACATATTTTCTTCTCCCATTCTCCCCTGTCAACTGTCACGTTATCATTCACTCCTTCCTCGTTCATATCATTCCTCACACAATCCGTCCATCTTTTCTTTGGCCTTCCTCTCCCTCTCCAACCGTCAACATTTATATTTAGGACTCTTTTAGTCACAATAAGAAAGTCGGATTACTCCGAGCCCGTCTTTGTTGTAGGTACCTACTATATTTTTGCTTATCCCCATGAGTATAACGAGCGTGAATGTGTGTTGTTAATAGAGTTCTTGAAGACCTGACAAGGTCAAAATTAAGACATCAAGTTGTAAGCACGGACGTAACTCAAAAGGCAAGTTTGACTGGTTTGTGACCAATTTTCAATAAGATTCCTAATTAAGGATGTTGTTTTTAATTTTATAATTACTATTGTACCAAATACTTGTACTAGGTATTGCAATGCTGTTATAGATATAAGGTTCAGTTTAGCTTGTGGGAATTCTGAGTAATAAAAATACGTGCTTGCACTATGCTGATTTATTTGCGACTGTTTAGGTGACAATTTCTTGTTGATATTATGACGACACACACATGCATATGTACTTGCTTCACTCTTTCACACAAACATTGATCTTACTCGACAAATGCAATATATTCATCGTTCCATCTTTCGTTAGAGACGAAATTAGCATTGGTGTCACTAGGTTTGTGCTTGTGATTTTAGCTTTAGTCATGTTTTGGAGGTAGGTAGTTTTAAGTGGAGACAAAAGTTATCCGAAACGAAAGCTTGAGATGGCGTCATATATTACTAAGTAAACCTTTTCTTTAAATTCTATTTTATTTATGAACGGTTTAATCATAAACTGATCCACGTTCGTCGGTAATTGCTTATAATCTAAATCCTATTTTTGCTAACGGCATTCTTGAGTCCCCATTGTCAAAGGTGCGCCCTTTGATAATGGGGGCGCAAGAATGCCGTTACAGCTTCCAACATCCAGTGACTTGTATAACAATGTGATTCTTTCGGCTTCGTTCCGGACAGATTCCATCAGGATATGGTGTCTTCCACTATACTGCACTCTGGACAATTTGGTGAAGCCACTTTACCCATGAGAAACGCAAATCTGTTCATTGGAATGTGTCCCGATCGCAGCCGAAGAGCCATTACAATTTCCGGATGACTCATATTTGCCTGATCGAACAATGAACAACGAGAAAGTGTGGGCTGTATCGTCCGATACCAGATTCCCTTGCTCAGTGACCTCTGATCGAAGTGATCGTGCCACATTTTAGTGCATTCTTCTTTAACTAAACACAAATAATCACTGTGTATAGGAAAGTGTGGACAAACCTACCTATCATCACAAGCATCCTTCGCTAATTTATCCACTATTTCATTATCTTCCAACTCAACACGAGCCGGTATCCATTGCAGTACAATATTGTGTGTTGTGTATTTTTGTTGTGTTTATGTTTGTGTGTCTTAGAAATAAGTTTACAAATAGAGTGTATCACGCTGTAGGCAATTGGAGTACCCCGAGAACTCGAAGTACACCGAGCCAATGTTGAAGAGTGCCTTCGTGCCTCGGGAAACACGTTCAGCCATTGGTCCCGGCTGTCATTCGTAGATCCTCGACAGTCGTTACGGGTAGTCAGAAGCCCGAAAGTCTGACAACCAGTCTTACGAAGGAATACCGTATTACCCAGACAGTGGGTTGTGGAGGTCAGATAGGCAGTCGCTCCATGTAAAATAGTAGTATTCAGCTGCATTCGGTTAGACTGGAAGCCGACCCCAACATAATTAGGAAAAGGCTAGGTAGATTGATTGAAAAGACAATATAGGTAAGTATTAAGATCCTCCTGATTTATTAAACGTTAACCTTGGTGTACAGTAATAGTAAGGTGGGCCGCACGTCAGTGGTAACAAATCCAGTATAAGCTGGCGCCTTGTTCTACGGTCAGGGTCTTGGTTAAGGGTAACTTCGTACTACGCTAGGCCAGCTCGAGGTAGAAGTGTTACCATTGACATGCGGTCTACTGTACTTCTCTTTTTCTTAACTTAACCATTTATCTAGCCACAGTTTGTCTTTCTTCCTTCTTGCTTCAGTTTCTTCAGGCCACACAACGCTCTCGATCCAGGGCACGTAGTAGGACACCCTGGTGTACATGCCCGCTGAGCCGAGGATGCCGCAGTCCTTGCCGTATGACGTCACTCCCACGACGTGGTACAGGCATTTAGAATTGCTAACTTGGAGAGGGCCACCGCTATCACCCTGTGGGATGACAAAATAATACTTTCAGTAACAGCTCAATTTTTCCTTTCAAGCTACTATTCCGCTCCATTTCGGTCCGGTAATTGTTAGAATTTTGGGAAAAATCATGTACGGTTGCTATATTATTTTGCAAATATGCAATCACATTTATCGACAATTAATTTAGCTGTCATTACTTAATTGTAGTATTAGGTAAGAATAGTAGTTTTAATCCGGGTAATTCTTCTTCAAATTTGATTATAATTAATGTACTGTAACGTTGTATCGTTACTTTCATTCAGGTGAATCCTCAGCTGAAGCCCGCCAAATTCAAATTTACTTTGGTTTTTTTGCAAATTGCAGCTCTGTTTCCAAAATGTTAGCACGTATCTTACATGATAAGTTAAACACACACACACACACACCCTTAATGTAATGTACTTATACTACAAGTGCTTGTAATTAAAAGAGACAAGGTTCCCTATTTTATGAAAAATAACATAACTAGTCTACGTATTTTTCCCATAAAAGTCTTCAAGTATAAAATGTATAGCACTGCATAGCACACAGTCTCGACGAATGATCAGGTTTCCATTTTTTCTTCGGAGAGCGTTCTTCCAGTTTTCGTCTTTCGTTTTCAGTTTTGGGAAATACATGGGCCCCGTAATTTTATAATCAACAGAGCAACGAGCATTTTAAATAAGCGTCAATTCGCTTGTTTAAGAAAATATAGGTAGGGATATTGACAGCTAGTTGTAAAACTCTTGGACTAGTATACTAGTATACTTCTAGCACTAGCTAGAAGCGTTATCTGACGTGAGCAGGTGGCAGATTTTAATCCTCATTCTACCATTATACGCTACTGGTAAGAGGGAAGCCTTTTTCCAGCAGTGGAACAAAACATAGGCATCAGCCTATGTTTTGTTCCACTGCTGGAAAACGCTGGAGTACGACTAAATCGTAAGGATTCATGCTTGCATCAACCTACTCGGGAAATAGAATTCCAAACTGATATACTTGCCTATTACATACAAAACGGATCGTATTTTTTGTCCGAGTGCAAAGAAGGATTATTAGTACTAGCTTTTGCCCGCGGTTCCTCCCGCGAGCCGCCAACTTGTTTCGTCAATACAATTTCTGTGATAATTTCACAAATAGTTACGATGTTTACTAACCCTGTCAACGACATTCAGGCGCCAAAAAAAATATCTATATATCTCTTACCCATGTTTGTAATAAATAAATGATTTATGATTTATGAATGGATTTATGAAAAGATCCAAGCACGCTTTTTTTTTTTGGGTTGGAAATTATCAATTGACCGCTCCCGCTCTGGGCGGAGCGGAAGGGCGTGTCAGACTCTTACTGACTTAAACCCACCCGTGTTCCTCCAGTTGCCTGTGCGCCAGGGCCACGGTAACTCTTTCGAACAATCCGCGACCCCGGCAGGCATCGGCCCTATCCGACCCCGTCAATGGTGCTGACATCTCTTTGAGGCGCGCGTGGAACACAACGCGCCGTCGATCCGGGCCTGGTCTTTACCGGACGCCGAGCTGCCCATTGCTCGCCGTCTGCAAGCCCGCGCCTACGGTGGCCGGGAGTCGGCAATCGACTCCGGACGCCCAGGATGTCTCCTCCTGTGGCGACTAGGGCCGCGAGGGCGAAGCGATTTCCTCTCCCTCACGTGCTCCACCTCATCCTATCCAAGCACTCTATGCCTACTATCATGATGATCGGTCAATTGGTTGTGTTTTAAATGTATTGAAAAAGCAAGATGGCGGCGTTAGTTCTGATTTTGGCCACGCGCCAAATGAACCTTGTAGCGCTTTATGTGTTTGGGCCTTTCTTTTTGTTCAATTCAATTCAATTCAATTCATTTATTTATTGTTTGTCACAGGTAAATAGTCAGATCTTACAATAGTGTTAATGAATCACTGTAACATACCCATGGGGTGTACAATATTTATATTAATAACTAGGTAGGTATATCAATGTTGTTGGTTATGTTACTGTTTTTGTCCACCTCATTTTACATTAATTCTTACACAATGTAAGTTGTGTTTCGTAACTTGTGCTTCGTTGACTTATCTATTAAGCACAAACGCACACTACAGAAATTTTTACCCACAGCGCCCTGTCAACGTCATTCGCGCGCCAAAAGATCCATGTAGCCGTGTACCAACATCCATTTTTTTTATGACGATTAGAAACTACTCTGTAAATGATAATCTACAGATTCTGTAATTAATTTGACGAGTGAGAACATCCCGCTGAGAGGGCAGCAATAGCTTACCTACGCTTGAAATAACATGAACATACAGAATGTTAAAGAAATTGCGTGCACAGCCTCTGGGTGAGTTCAATATCGATAAAGGATCCCGTAAAAAATAAAAATAAAATACCGTTAAAAAAAGGTTAAAAAAACCTAAAATTATCATAAGATGAACCTACTAATTAAATAGCAGTCGTTTAGAATTGATGAAAAAACTACTTAAAATAAGTTTTTATTTTGTTTAAATGCTAATTAATAATTTCCTAGAGTTAATTCAAATTCAAATTCAAAATCATTTATTGCAAATATGGGTCAGGTGGGTTTTTGAAGAACAGGAAAGTTGTTAGTGTCACCATATTCTGCACTAGGCATGCAACATTTATTTCGGAACGTGGTTAGTCCCTAAATTAAAAATTTAAATATCTTAAAGTTCAAAATTACATGTCTATTAAATTGTCAATTAAAGTCAAAGTAAATAATGTCAAAGTTAATCTTTTAAGCTAAAATGTCAAGAGTTAATAATTGTGAAATACGTAATTTATATCATACTTAAGTAATAAACATTATTTAGAGTTTGTCACACAAATATTCATTAACAGTATAATAAGATTTTTCCAACAACATTTTTTTAACATTGCATTTAAATATGTCCATACTATTTAAGTCTATAATACATTTAGGTAAATGGTTATAAAGTCGAGGTGCCATCCAAAAAATACTATTGCTAAACAAAGTAGTTAGTTAGTAGTTACCTACCTACTATCGAACGCAATGAAATACCTAAGCCCGAACACTTCGATAACGCCGGCTGAAGGAGGGGTAACTTAAGGAGAGGTACGTAAATTACAATTCCAAGTATTTCTTCTTCCTACTTTAGCGTGCTTATCTCCTTCAAAATTAAAACCTACAAATAACAAAATCTTGTTTAACTAGTAGGTATTCAGCAACAGTAGAAGAACGAGTGGGTATCTTAAATAAAATCATTTTAATTCCAAACGATAGCTATTTTAAGTTAGTAGGTACTAGATTAGGTTGATCTTACAATAATTTATTATGTTTTTATTTAATTTTTTTTCCTGGGTTCCTTTATCGATACTGAACCTACCCCTAAGCTATGCCACGTAATTTCTTTAACAGCCTGTATACTCGTACGTACGCACAGTGTTTTAAGAAGCCCATTTTTCGGACATCGCATTTTTATTTAAACCTGATAGATATACTCATTTAAATGCAAGATTTCGTATCCCCATTCAGCTAGCATGTTTAGGTTTTGTTGAAAAAATAGCGAAACATCCTCTAATTTTCATCCGTATGATTAGAGAAAAATATTACTCTTAAACTAAGCATGGTACGCAAAAATTATGTGAGAACTTTAGAAGCATCGACGGTGTCTATTGTTCTGCATATTTCAGAGCACAAAATGACTTTCGTATCTTGGCTAAATCCAGATGTATACGAGTATTTTTGTTATTAGTTTTTATTATTTTTCTCGAAAAATCCGCCGTATTGGGATAAGTTATGCTCTTCACTTTCCGTACACACCACAAAAATGTATAATTCCAATTCTATGGAATCTAAAAACTAAAAACCAACATCTCGTCTGTCTGGATCTAACAAAGACAAAAGGGTCATTTATGCTCTAAATTATGCAGCATAAGAGACGCCAACGATGCTTCTTAGACAATTTTTACTAATATTATTTTTTGATAATTTTTAAAAAAATATCTTGGAACAAAACAAGAAGAAAAAGAAAATAAAAATGTTTTCTTATGAAAACATTTTTTTTCTACTTAGATAAGTATGGATGAAAATTTTGCGATTTTCAAAAATTCTAAAGCACTTCTAAACTAGACATGCTAGCTTAATGGGGATACGAAATCTTGCATCCAAATTATCATTCCTAAAAATGCGATGTCCGAAAAATGGGCTTCTTTAAAACACTGTGCGTACGTACGAGATTGGTATGTTTCCTTAGGAGCTTTTCTATGAATTTCTCACCTCGCAAGTGTCCACTACTTCAAAATGGGATCCGTAACACATCTGCTTGTCATGGTCGTAGCCGCGGCTGAGGTGTCTGTGTGGTCTGTACGTCACCGAGCATTCTGTTTCGTTAAACTCCTGCAGATTCACCTGGAAAAGAAAATTTAAAACAATAAAAAAAAATAAGATAAATATTTTATTTGGGACATGCACGGGGAAACAAACGGTAAAAAAGGTGTTCTTTTTTGTTTTTGCATTGATAAAACAAAAAAAAACTGAGCGAGGCCAAAAGGGCTTCTTAGAGTAACGGAAATCTAGCAAAAATACATAAAATGTAAGATTTCTGGGGATGCAGTTAAATTGTGCGCAACTAACGCAACAGAAGTTAAATATAGAATGGTACGAATTGACATAATTTTTTAATAGTGGATATATTATAGTGACAGTGAAAGCTAATCTTTTCCCCAATAATATTGTTGGGAGAAAGATTAGCTTTTACTGTAAAAAGAAAAAGTAATGCATTAATTAAAATATATAGACCAAGTTTATTTTTAACTCTGCACTTACTACTTGCAGTACATCTGCTAAAGCTTGCCTATGTCCGAGACGACCCCAGCCGGATGCATCAGCGGACTGCTTCCATTCTACCCCTACATCCAGGCATGCAGGCAGTAAGTCTCTGCCGAAAGCTATCCTGGAATTATTAGACAAAAATGAGTGTTCACCTTTATCCATAGTATAAAAACTTATTTGGAATGGTAGAAACTTAAAAGGTCCCAACACGTTGCCCTGTGGAACACCAGAAATTTAATCTATCTAAAACTAAAAATGTTTTGCACTTACTCGGTGTCTGTCTCTAAGAGTGCTATGTCATGATACTTGGAAGGTGCCATGTATTCAGGGTGAATGATAATCCTCTTGATTTTGTATATTTTCCACGATTCCATAGGGTCGGACCTTTTCAGAAGCCCCAGTGCGGCATATGATATGCTTCCGCTAAAAACATATTAATGTATTTTATAAAGCTCTAGCCGAAGTGGAACTGATATATGTGACGACTGAAAACTTACAGCACTCGAGTAGATGTGCAGTGCGCTGCAGTGAGTATGAATCTCTCGCTGATCACAGAGCCTCCACACAGCCACTGCGCAGACACCACGTCATCGCCATAACCGAGTAAGGCCTGAGAAGAGTTGAATTTTTAATTATTATCGATCAATGATTTCATTCGTTGGATTTGCCCTCACTGTGCACCGCGCGAAAAGTGTCAATACTGCGAAGAGTGGGCTCACACATCCCATAAATGGCGTTTTCATGGCGACTGCGACATTATGTGATAAATCTAATGATTTAAATCTTTGTTAATGAGAAGATAACCTAGTTTACTACTGATTCACACTTACTTACTTTTATTACGGTTACTTTGATTGATTTCTGATCATAAAAAGGAGACAACTGGTGCATAAGTTCATAGAATACATTCCACAGGTGGGAACCCCCATCTTTTGGCAATTCGTCCCCCTGCAGCAGAAGCCACCGCATAAGTATCAAAAGTATGATTATGACACTCTCCTTCTTCAAGCCAATCCTTTTTTATATAAAAAAAAGTCCAGGGAATCGACACAAAGACGGCAGACTTTCAAAATAATCAAAGCAATCTGAAAACGAAACACAAATCAAAAGTTTAAAATAACATACCACATGCGGGAACTCCCATTTCTCTGCGTTTCGCCCCCCTGCAGCGAAACCCACCCCGTTGTGTCTTAAAGTATGGTTATGGCATTTTCTGTCTTCAAGCCAAATCTTATCGATGATAAAGTTTCCAGGGAACCGACACGAGAATGGTAGACCTTGGAAGTAATCAAAGCATTCTGAAAAACAAAACCAGTGATTTCTCTCTCTAAAATAATATGTAGTCCATGTCCACCACAACACCATCGATACAACTTACTCTGTCTAGCGACTGGACCTTCTTTATTCACCCTAAATCCATAAGGGCCTATGGCTGTGTTGCGGTATCTGAGAAAAAAATTTACTTGGAACTAGATTTAAGAATCATTTTTGATCTCAAAGATAGGATTTCCAGTCCATCGTCGAGCTTGATATTATGTCTTTAGGGCCAAATTACTTATCAAAACCTTTAGAATATTATTCAAATAAGTATTGGCTAAGGCATAATATTTGCTTACTTCTCTTCGCCTGTGTCGCAGTCAGTGCAGCAAACAACGGGCTCGTTGTCCTTATAGGAACAGATATCTGGTAGGTCTGGAATCTTGTACTCTACTGGATCGTAGCCTGCATTAGCCTGGAATAGAAGCGTAACTACTGTCTAGTATGTTCTCGAAATATTTAACCCTTTTTCTGGACTAACTTGTTTCAATGGGCAACAAAGGAGTTTATTGGCAGTTATTCTTCAAAATCTACCAAAGATTGTGTTATTTGCAGATGACATATCATTCATCATTAAAATAAACTGACGGTCGCAAAATCGTGACGACGTGAGTAGCTCTATTGTTCAAGTCCAAGATTGGTTTGCGGTAAATATATTGATACTAAATTAAAAATAAAAGCAAATGCATTAGATTTAAATTACCTAATGTTAAAAGTAGCGAATATGACATCACATTGAATCTAAAAAAACTGGAATTTATTAATCAAACGGTTTTCCTAGGAAGCATGCTAGACGAGAAATTACAATGGGGACTTCATACTTATAACATCTATTGCGGGGCGGCTAAACTCGGCCGGTTATGCCGTTAGAAAGATAACACGGTTAACAGATGTAGAAACCGCGCGTTTGGTCTATTTTAGCTTCTTCTTTAGGATTATACAGTTTAGGGGCAGCTTTCTGAGTAACTAAAAGACTTTTTGGCAATCATTGTTCAAATGTGCCAGTTAATGGTTTAAGTGAATTCATAGTTCATTTGACTTTCACGAAACATAAATCTTGAATAAAATTACTTACATATAAATACGTCAGTGCAGCCGAATTACACTTGAATATGTTCACACAAGTACCTCGCAAGCCTTGTGTAACACACGGAGAGCCTGAAATAAAACATAGTCGAATGTGAATCTCTGAGTTATAAGTAGCAAACGTTATCTTAGACCACAAAAATGATGCTCGTGAACCTAGAATTCTAAGCTGTGAACTCTAGCTTCATGGGGCATTTTTTTGGTCATCAATCGAAGTGCCCAAACGGCCTCCATAAAAATGACGCCAACATGCGTTCTTCCGGCTCATCTTGAGCAGTTAGCTATGCTACCAATCTGCTGACTGGATAATCTTAACGCTAATGTTCTCAGAAAATAATGAAGAAGAATGGCTTTAGTTAAGTTTTGTAGGTAAGTTGTTTTAAGTGGGCCCAAAAGTTAAATGAAAGCTTGAGATGGCGTCATGTATTGCTAAGTAAATCTTATACATCACTAACTCGGTAAAAGTACCTATCCTTTCTATCGGAGGAAAACGGTATCTACGGAGTTCCACAAGGAAGTATACTAGGACCACCGCTTTTTACACTTTACATTAATGACTTTCCAAGGGCAATCAAACATCGAATCAAATGTTCGCGGATGACAGTACAATAACGATACCATGCAATCAGAGATTTTTATAAAGAGCATATAAATAATACATTAAAAGAAACAATAGATTGGTTAGACAATAATAAGTACCTAAAAATTTATTTAAATAAAACTTTAGCAAGCGCGCATTGACTTTTTCCAAACTTGAGATAACATACAATGACATTACAATTGACACAATTATTACAACTAAATTTCTAGGAATTAAAATAGAACGAACTTTAAATTGTAAAGTGCATGTAGTAGCCCTGACTAAAAGGATTAGCAGTAGTGCGTACGCCTTGAACATTCTGTCAAGCACTGTCAACATAGATGTGTTATGTACTGTTTATTACGCGCTAACTCGCGTTGTAAAAGGACTCTGTTAGCTGTGTTATAATTAACGATTAAGTGCCCTTATTGGCAATAAACTATATTATTTCAATGTTAAAATCGCATTTAAAATTTGGTTCCGACTAACCCCTGCATCCCTTTTCACCCCGTTTGACGGTATCTAATTAACAAAGCTTACTATAATAATATTATTAATGAATTTCTGTCAGAAGCATTTATTTTGACACAGTTTGTATGTATTATTTTACTGATATTATTTTATTGTTTTTTTTTTTACTATTGGCATTTATAATTTATTAATGTTAGTTAATTCACGTAAAATTATATTTTTACTTGAAATTAATAATTAAAAAACATTATTATTCATAATATTTGCACGCCATACATAAGTGGCAAACATGTCTGATGCTTTATTTTTGTATGTTATCCTGCGTGCATTTTATTCTTGTATATGTACACAATTACACACGTTTGAGCAAATAAATATATCTTATATTATCTTACCTAACCATAATGAGGAAACAGATTTGTCTTAAAAGTCTGAAATCACCAACTTGCAATGAGCAAACCTACAGAGAAATATCAATATATGCTCATATGTATATGTTATTGAAACGATAAATAATTATAATTATGTTGAACGCATACAACCGAAATCTCTTCAAAGTGAGAGTGAACAGGCTTCTTCTGGATAAGCTCACTCCATCGTCGACTTTGTCTGTGTCATCTCTGACCTAGACTAGAGTCAAGAGCAAACCCATATCAAATAAAAAATAAAACCATGCAATAGCAGAATTATTATTAAAAACAACATCATTGATCTTATTAAAAACTGGTCACAAACCAGTAGAACTTGTGTTTTGAGTTCATCAGCTCGTAATGTCACGGTATAGTAATTCGGTGACACTGTGTTGTACGATTGTGCTCCAATGTCATTGCGTACAACGTGTCTGAATATTGACCTTGTCAGGGCCTTTGAACTCTTCTAAGAACATATATTCAAGCCTTGACTTTGGGGGTAAGCAGAGACAATTGCACCTACCCGGTATTATAAATAAAGACAGGCTCGAAGGAATCCAACCCGCCAGCAACTGAAGGAACACGGGTGGGTTTTAGTCAGTAAGAGTCTGACACGCCCTTCCGCACCGCCCAGAGTGGGAGAAGTCATTTGATGATTTCCCAACCAAAAACAAAGAGGTAGATATACAATGTAAAATAATGCGGTGATTATGTCAAGGAGGAATAAAAACAATAAAAATAAAAATAAACGTCGTAATTTGTTAGCAGTTAATAGACACTTAAATTATGCCTCTAACGGTTACCACGGAAGCCACATGTGCAGAAGGCATTATTGCCAAAGTTCCTTGTCTTCAACGTAGTCTTTAATATTTATAATATGCTTTTTTGGTAAGGATACGTTTGATGTGGGTCTTGAACTTTCCATCGCTAAGTTCTGTAACTGACTTTGGCAACTTGATATATGTAAAAGCGGATACTGTTTATAAGAAATGACTTGCTTGTTTTAGTTCATCTAAAGTTTATCACAATTTCATGTCGAGGCAATCAAAAGTATGTTTCATTTTATCGATAGATATTGTAAGGAATATTGTAAGCCGAGTTGCAAAATTTCCTTAAACGTAGTAAAGACTAAAGTATTATTTGAAAACTCACCTTCACTTAGATTAAGCTCACAGGTCACGAAACAAAAATAACTTAAAGTACACAATAATATTAAATATTTATCTCCCGCCATTTTCATGTTACAAACGCCTGCCAAAGCACTCAGTTTGAGTATAACTAACATAACTTAACGTGCACTTAAGTATATATATTTTACAGCCAGAACTCTTAACGGAAACCTTCGCGTGCGAGTCCGACTCGGTTTTGTAGCCAAAACAAGTTTTCACCGTAATTAAATTTGACTGTGACACATATTAAAACGAAGATATTACATTTTAAATAAATATTAAAAGAGTTTTACGTATATCTCTATGCGATTTGCCAAATTCTGAACGCTCGTTACCCCAGTTGGTCCCGTAGTCGCAAGCGCGACTGCTGGGTTCGATTCCCAGGTCGAGCAATGCGTTATCGGGTATTTCTATTATAAATTTCTCAGTGGCAGCCCGGAGTTAGGAAGTTCGTGGTGTGACACCCTGCGTGCTTCGTATTTGTTATATAGGTAACTTCAAATACATACCTAGAGACATGTTACAAACTTTGAGACAAAGGGTCAGAGGCAACGCGGTCACGTGGTGGTCAGCGTTCATTCCACACTAACGTGTTCCTCTGTTTTGATACTTGCCCCTATGTTTAGGTGATTGGCGTATTTTTTTTTTCTATACTAAATATAATTTGCCAAAAAACCAAAACACAGGATCATGGCAATGGTAGATATACATTATAATGTAATAAAATATTTGGACTAGTATCATTAACCAGGGAGAAAACAGAAGAATTCGTTAGTATAAAATGAACGCCAATGACCACGTGACCGCTTTTTGTCTTAAAAGTGCTGGGTCTTGAAACCGGAATGCGCATCTTTCTAGAATACCTACAGACATTAGCCGAGACAACATTATCTGGTTTTACAACGTATTAAGTTAATAATCGATGCAATTCATAAGGAAAATCTGTTACATCTTACGTACTCATACAACCATAGCACGTTGACCATGACTTTGGGCTGGCCTAGCGTAGTACGGAGCATCAATAGGATGAGAGGCCACCTTATGCTGGTTTGTTTACCACTGACGTGCGGCCTATTGTACATTATAATAGTTACGTATGCAATAGGTATGCATACCTATACAGACAGAGCACAGGCGTCACCAGGCGGCATTGGGCGCGGCATGGCATTGCAAAAGATTTTCTTAAGCGGAAATGATTTTGAATCTTATTTTCATACCTTTAGTAATCACATTTCATTGACATCGTCACAAGGGGACTTGAGCATGCTGCAGGATACTGCAGCATGTTGCGGAATGTTTCGGCATACGGTCATATAAATGTTAATTCTATGCCGCGACCCGCCGCTAAGTGGACGCCGCCGTTGGATACCATTTTTTTTTTGCCTTTTACTGGTGTATGCACAACTGAGAGCTTTATCCGTGCGTTGGCACTCCGATCGGCGTGTGCGCAAGACATGTCGGTTAATAAGTACATAATATTCGTGTGTTTAACGATTAGCTGTTTGTGTATTGTGTTGTGCGAGCTTAATCTGAACGAAGGTGAGATCTTTATGCATGTATTTATTAGTTGTTTGAAGAATATTAACTCCGACTTTTCCTTATTTTATGGAGTTGACAGGTACCAAGTTAAGACCGGTCGATCTTGTTGTTGATTCAGCCGTTTTTGGATCTTTGCAACTTATCATCTCTAGGTGTCCAAACCTTTACCTGCCTACCTACAAAAGTAATTCAATGACTACTGCAAGCTAAAATGATCAGGGTTTTACTCTGATTACCTATAAAGCTGGCTATTAATTACGCTCCCAAAATGAACGAACTTTTCTCTGAACTGAGCCGACAGGCTTGAGCCTAATGTGATGGGGTAACAGACTCCCCTAACACGGGTTAGCCTGACTTGATAAGCTTAATAGGTCAACCTATGTATAGGTCTAGCATTTTTTTATTAAAACGAGTATCCATGAAGGCTCTTGCCTGTTCTTCTCCATAGCAAAACGTAGTAGGCTTACTTTGCTTTGGAATGGGCATCTAGCTTCATCTTTCTGACTGACCGACTCCTGGACCATTCAAAAATGGCCTATAATGGGTTTAATTGAAAAACATGCATTGAGTAACCACCATCTGTACCTATTTGTAAATCCAAAACATACGCGGTGGATAATTGACTGACGTGTGCTTTATGTGTTCGTACATATTGTTCCAGATGAGCCCTGTGTGACCAAAGGTTTGAACGGCACATGTGTCGGAATATTTCGGTGTCCGTCAGCGTCTTTGACCTACCTTTACGTAAGTTCTTTAAAACTTGTTATCGTTATTTTTCGTACAGTGTATGACGAAAGAAAACTAGATATAGGATTCTGTTTCTTTGTTCCCTGTTTGATCCTCACAGGACTTTGAGTTTCGAGAAATCCTTTCTGAAAGCACACACAAACGTGCATTTCGTAAATACTTCCTACCAATGGCGTAGTTTTTACACGCTTTTATTCAATGTTTGTATCAATGTATGTTTGGGCCAAATCTTGCAAGCTGAATTAAAACCAGTTTCTCTTGTCCTACGGAGATGAAATTTCACACGTTGATTCTGTTTCGAAGACAATGCATTTTTATGATGCATGACCCGATTCTACATCCAGGATTGGCTCCAGATGACAATAGTATAGATCAACGGTACAGACACGAAAATTTAATATACTTACGTATTTAATAATGGTAGTGCCTTCTAAAGTCTACCATGATCTGGCTACTGCACCCAGGATTGGCTTCATACGAGAGATCTCCTCAGCGGTCAACAACACAGGCACGAAATTTTGTATAAGTACTCATTATATTATGATGTTAGCCCGTTCTAAAGTATGGCATGACTTGGATAGTGTAACTCGGATGGCTTCACATCATAACTGGTGTAAATGCGTGTTTGGGTTCGTTGGATTTGTTTTTACAAGTACAAACTCAAAACTCACACTCAAAGCATTTATTTCAAATAAACCAATCACAGGCACTTTTGAATTATCAAGGGGTCGGTCAGTCAGAAAAATAAAGCTAGTTTCCCATTCCAAAGCGTAGTAGGCACCTATAGAGAAAAACGGCAAGAAACTCCATGGACACTCTTTTAAATCAATATAATGTTACAAAAAAAAATTGGTTACATCATTCATTTTGAAATTATACATGTGAGAACCATGTAAAAAGACGTGCACGTTAAAAGCGTCCGTAATAAAAACAAAAAAAAAACAATTCAAATTAAAATAAGCCCTGGCAGCTAAGAGATGACCAGTCCCTACTGACGGCACCCGTTCACGAACATGACGTATGGAGCAGCACCATTCAGCTCAACCATTCTGAAGAGAACTTGATGATCCATCACACACGCCACCACCAGCGAGAAATTTGAGTGAGCATGACATACTCTCAGCCGCCAGGGCATAGTCAAGTCAATGAAAGACGATCCTAGTAAATGGTAGCTTTATAGTAGATACATAGCACGTAGTGCGTGCGTGTAATGCATGCATAATGCGCTTTTATCTGATGTCCAGCACGGCTTTCGCCAGGGCCGCTCAGTCAATTCGAATCTGATAACTCACGTTGATTACATTTCTAGGGTTTTGGACTGTGGGGGGAGTGGATGTCCTCTATTTCGATTTCCAAAAAGCGTTCGACAGGGTTGACAATGACGTGCTCATGATGAAATTGGAGGCAACAGGTTTCTCGTCTGAATTTCTGAATTTTTTAGCGGATTATCTACGAGGCCGCAGGCAGTTTGTTAGGCATGGTTGCTTTGAGTCTGAACCTTATAATACCCGCTCAGGTGTGAGTCAGGGATCGATGCTTGGTCCACTGCTTTTCCTTATCATGATCAATGATCTTATAAATAAGGTTAAGTTCGCAAAATGATTGCTCTACGCCGATGACCTAAAACTAGTAGTTCAAAATGATAATGTCGCGGATTGTATACTCCTACAAAGGGATATTAATGCTATATACGAGTGGAGCATGGTCAATAAACTCTTTTTTAATACAAGTAAGTGTTACATCATGACGTACAGCCGAAAACGTCAACCACTCCACTATAACTACAGGTTGGGTAGCGAAGTAATAAGTCGTGTTACCAAAATAAAGGACCTAGGCGTGACCTTTGACACTGGTCTGACATTTAGAGATCATGTCTCCACTCTTGCCAAGGGATCTTTTAGGCGTTTGGGTTTTGTTTTGCGAAACGCCCGTAATTTTCACAACCCAAATGTAATTAAGCTGCTGCACGCCACTTTCGTTCGTAGTAAACTTGAGGCTGGTGCCTGTATCTGGCATCGCTACACAGCGTTTCAAACATTAACGCTGGAAAAGGTACAGAAAACTTTCCTGAGATTTCTGTATAAAAAGACGTTTCACTTCTATCCTTTCATGTACCCCACTAATCACCTCCTGGGAGTTTTGTGATTCAACTCGTTGCAGGTTAGACGAGGCTTTCTACAGCTCACAGTAGCCTGCAAAATACTTGGAGGACGCATCGGCAGTCCCGAACTACACGATCTTTTCCGTCGGCTATTTGTTCCTGACAAATACATCGGTCATCGCCAGAGCTGTCGACGTAATCTGTTCGCGCTGCCGTCATCTAAAACTTTCGCCAGAGCTAAGTCCCCTGGGTGTGGTACGTTAAGGATGCTCAACGCCCTCCTGACAACCAATTCTGAATGTGATCTGTTTGCTGATGAATGGAGTAGAATTATGCGTATATGTCTGATGTTTTGTGAGAGAAAGTATGCTAGGGTGTCCTCCATATTTTTTAGTATATGCAATATTTTTGTTCACTATATCTGTTTCAATCTCTATGTTTATTAATTTAATTGGTGTTATCGTTTTAATTAACAATAAATAATAAATAAATAGTGCTCACATATGTGCTATGCAATTATATATTACAAAGAGTTTGAATTTATACAATGCAAAGATAGTTTTTACAATCTTCAGCAGCTCCAACAATATTTTAGAATGCTAATCAATTAATTTATGCGCACCTGTGGAGCAGGACCAGCGTTGAGCCAAGCATCTTTATCAGCGATGAATTCCCCCAACTTATAATATGCTTGGCCGCATAGTGTGCATTTTGTACGAGATTTAAATTTCGTTTCATCCAGTTGGAGTATGCGGGGAGGTATTTTATTGTAACATTTTAAACAGTAGCCCATGAAGGATGAGTCTACTTTAGCCAGTCTGAAACCTGGTTGAACTAATTGGTCCCTATTTCTAGTCATATAGTTGTGTCTTTCACCTCTTTTACTGAAAATATTTAATTTTTTCCTTACGTACATCATAATTTCATAGATATATTGACAGAGTACCGTCATGATGTTAATATTTTTAAACAGTTCCCTTAATCGCGCCTGCAGAGGCAATAAATATTGCTCTGATGGCTCTTTTCAGCAGAATAAAAATAGACTCGATATCTGCAGCCCGTCCCCATAGTAAAATACCGTAAGACAGGATACTATGAAAGTAACTGAAATAGACTAGCCTCGCAGTATCTACATTAGTAAATTGACGGACTTTTCTTACAGCATATGCTGCTGAACTTAGCCGTCCTGCAAGAAATGTTAAATGAGCTCCCCATTGCAGCCTTGAGTCAAGCGTGGTCCCCAGGAAATTACTTTTATCGATGAATTCGAGTTTCTCTTTATTTAACACTATGTCAGAATCACCACTTTTAACATTCGGTAAAGCAAATCCTATGCATTTAGTTTTTTTTTCCCATTTAATACTAAATTATTAGCAGTGAACCAATTTTTCTACCTGCAGTAGGACGTTATTTACATCGCCAAGATTTGATGCACGTCTATTCATTTTAAAAATTAAGGAAGTATCGTCAGCAAATAACACCATTTGTGGTTGTTTTTTTAATAAATGGGGTAGATCGTTAATTTATACTATAAAGAGGAAAGGACCTAATAATTGAGCCTTGTGAAACACCCGTTTTTACTTTTAAACCAATTGAATTGATACCATTTATTTGGACTTTTTGCTGTCGATCATTTAAATAAGGTTCTACTAAACTGAGTGCAAGTTTATCTAGTCCGTAATGCTCAAATTTTAAGAGTAAGGTTTCGTGTTCAACGCAGTCAAATGCCTTGGAGAGGTCACAAAAGATTCCTATGGCATCTTGGACCTCCTTCCACGCGATAAATATGTGTTTTAATAAAGTGACACCGGCGTCAGTCGTACAACGTCCTTTGGTGAAACCATATTGCTGATCGTGTAAGATTTAGTTGCTGTTAAAATGATTAACATCTGATTGAGCATTACTTTTTCGAAAACATTGCTGAATACCGGCAACACGGATACTGGTCTATAATTGTTGGTGTCTTTGCTGTCCCCAGATTTAAAAAGTGGTATAACCTTACTGTATTTCATTAAATCCGGGAAGACTCCTTGATCTACACACAAATTAAATATCAAAGCTAAGTATGGTGGTATACTCTCGCTTATGGCTGTACAAACTTTGACTGACAGTCCCCATAGATCTTCGGTCAATTTGATTTTTATTTGCCGAAATGCTTTTATTACTATCATAGGGTTGATATGTTTAAATTGAAATTCAACCGGGCAGCCTGAAACGTTTTTGGTTGTTTGGTGTGGTGTGTGAGGGTAGACTTACTGGTCTGATGAAAGGATAGTCCTGGTTGTAGTCCAAAGGTATTTAATGTACACACACTCAACTCACAATTCACAAATTATTGTCCATAAACTATGGATGTTTACGAAGGCACGAGAAAGTAATACAGAGTGATAGATAATTATGTTCACAGCGATTTAGCGCGGGTAGGCGATTGCTTAAATAGCACAAGCGAGCGTGCACACAGTGTCCGAGATAGGTCGTGACTGGCGACAGGCAACATCCGATTTTCGAATGCGCGGCGAAGGATCATGCGTTCGCGCATACGTCACACGATGTTTATCTTCACGCGTCTTAAACCAAGGGTCTCAGCAGGCGCCGCGCGTGTCCAGTGTACTGTATGTTAATGACGGATGGAACGTACGGTAACGGTAATAGTGCTTTATAATTATGTAATATATAATAAATGCTATATAGTATTGTTTCGTGTTTTATGTTTATTGTCTGTTTGTGTTTATTTGTGTTGGACGTATAAATATATTATGTATATTTTATAAATATTATGTGAGTCACCTACATCACTCCCCTCCAGAGACCGTGCTACGGGCGATAGTAGTCCGGAAAATGGACTCTTCTGCCGGAACGAGTGGTTTTAATTGCTGGAATGGAAGGTGGTGGCTCGGGAACAGGTTTATTTGGAATGGGGGTGTCATTGGTGTGGGACAGTATGTAGGCTGGTTTTAAACGGTCTAAAGATACTGTGACGGATTTACCCTTAACCTTTATTTTAAAAACTTTGCCATCTCTTTCGATCACCTCATAGGGACCAGTGTATGCGGGCTGGAGTGCACCCCTCAACGTATCGTCCCGAAGAAAGACATGGGAACAAGATGACAGATCTTTGTGGACAAATATTTTGTTTTTTGAGTGGTGCGACGTGGGAACTGGCTGTAAATTGTTGGCAAATGATCTGATACGGGCTGTAAAGTCCGTTATATCAGTCGTACATTTGTCAATCTTATGGCCAAAGAATTCACCCGGCAGCCTTAAAGGTTCTCCGTATACCAACTCGGCGGAAGACGATTGAAGGTCTTCTTTAAATGAACTTCTTATGCCGAGCAGTACGAATGGCAACGATTCGATCCAGCGGCTATCGGCATGGCACTTGATTGCTGCTTTAAGCTGTCGGTGGAATCTTTCGACTAAACCGTTGCACTGCGGGTGGTATGCAGTCGTCTTGCGATGCTTGAACCCAATGGCCTTTGCGAGGTGTTGGAAAATTCCTGACTCGAATTGTCTACCACGATCAGTGACAATATCGGTTGGGCAACCAAATCGTGCTACCCACCCCGACAGAAACGCTTTGGCCACAGTTTCCGCTGTAATATCGGTAATAGGGACGACTTCAGCCCATCGCGTGAAGCGATCGACGAGTGTCAGACAATACCGGTATTCATTGGATGGGGGCAATGGTCCGATGAGGTCTAGATGGACATATTTGAATCGCGCTGAAGGTAGATCGAGGGTACCCAAGGGGGTGGAAACGTGTCGATTCACCTTTGTGCGCTGGCATGCCAAACATGCCTTAGACCAATCGCGACAGTCTTTCCGCATCTGTGGCCAAACGTAGCGCTGTGCCACAAGTTTAGCACTTGTGTTTGCGCCGGGATGGCTTAGCGAGTGCAACGAGTCAAAAATTTGTTTGCGCAATGGTTTAGGAATGATGGGTCTAGGTGTCGATGTGCTGACATCGCAGTACACTACAATACGACTTCCTGGAAATATCATTTTCTTTATGTGCAGGGATGATTCTCCTGTGAGTAATTGTGCAAGTTCAGAGTCGGCATCTTGTGCTTTGGCTAGCACGTCTAAATCTACTGGGCTTTGCAATTCTTCGATACGGGAAAGTGTGTCGGCTACGACGTTATCTTTTCCCGCGATATGTTGAATGTCGGTCGAGAATTGTGAAATATAGTCTAAATGTCTATACTGTCGTGGCGAGCAGTTACTTTTCCGCTGATGAAAAGCGTAACATAGCGGCTTATGGTCAGTATAGATGGTGAAGGTGGTAGCAGCTAGCCAATGTTGAAAGTACTTAATGCTTTCGTAGATAGCAAGTAGCTCTCTATCGTATGGTGAGTATTTTTGTTGTGATGGGCTAAGCTTACGGGTGAAAAATGCCAATGGCTGCCAATTACCGTCTCTGAACTGCTGCAAGACTCCACCAATGGCGAAATCAGACGCATCCGTGACTAGGCCCAGTTTGGCATTTGAGTCGGGGTGAGCTAACAAAGCCGCACTACAAAGGGCATACTTACACTCGTCGAAGGCCTGTAACGAGGTTCCGCTTATGTCGACAGGCTGAGAGGCTTTCACGTTACCGGTCAGTAAGGCATGCAAAGGTGCTTGGGTCTGGGCAGCCCGTGGCAGAAACCTCCGGTAAAAATTAATCATGCCCAGAAACCTTCTTAGTTGCCTAGCGGTTTTAGGCACTGGGAACTCCCTAATAGCCTGCACCTTGCTTTCCGTAGGCTTCGTTCCATGTTGCGAGATGTGATAGCCTAAGAATGTTACCTCTGGTGCACCAAATACGCATTTGGCGGTATTGATGAGCATGCCGTATTCCTTCATCCTTGTGAAGAGTTGGCGAAGGTGCTCTTCATGCTCTGCCTCGTCCCTGGAGTACACTAGGAAATCATCTAAATATGGATAGCAGAACTCCAGGCCGCGAGTCATTTCGTCAACAAACCTTTGGAAAGTCTGCCCGGCGTTCCTCAGACCGAACGTCATAAACGGAAACTCGAAAAGTCCGAAGGGTGTAGTGATGGCGGTCTTTGGAATGTCGTCCTTAAATACCGGTATCTGGTTATAAGCTTTAACAAGGTCTATAGTGGAAAAGATCTTACAACCAGATAGACTGTGGGCAAAGTCATGTATGTGCCTGATTGGGTACTTATCTGGTACTGTCCTTGCGTTGAGCAGCCTATAATCACCGCAAGGGCGCCAGCCATTGTCTTTCTTCGGGGCGAGGTGGAGAGGCGATGACCAAGGGCTCTCTGACGGTCGTGCTGTACCGTTTGTCAGCATTGCCTCGAACTCAGCCTTGGCGATTTTCATTTTATCTGGGGCTAGTCTGCGTGGGGAACATGATACGGGGGGGCCTGATGTAATGCGAATGTGGTGTTCTGTGTTGTGTTTAGGTGTGAATGGGGCGCCTGTGGGCCGTGTTATTTCCTGAAATTCAGATAGGAGGTTTCGGTATTTGCATTCGCCAATCACAACCTTTACACTAGAGATTAAGCTGTCTGAAGAGGCGATAGATGCTACAGCTGACAAGCTCGTAGTGCCGTCTATGATGCGTTTGTTGCGAATATCTACGATTAAATTAAAAAATGACAAAAAGTCTACTCCTATAATGGCTTTGGTAACATCTGCAACTATAAAGCGCCAAGGAAAATCCCTACGAAGGCCTAAATTTAGTATAACCTGGAGGTAACCGTAGGTGTTGATTGTTGAACCGTTGGCCGCACACAGTTGGTATTCGGTCTTCGCGCGACGATGTTGTGGGAGCGCAGATCGAGGGAAGACACATAAGTCGCTTCCAGTGTCCACTAGAAATTGGACTTTCGACCTGCGATCTGTCACGAACAGGCGACCAGTTGTAGAAGGGCAATCTTCTGCCGCCATTATTGACTGCCCGTTTCGTTTCCCGACTTGTAATCGCACGGGCGGATGCATTTCTTGGCGTGACTACCGAATTTGTAGTGATACCAGCAGGTCGGAAACTTCTTGTAGTTGGACTGCGACCTCTGTGATAAGCTGCGACTTCTATGGCCGGAGGTGTAGTGCCTGGTACGTGGGCGGGAGCGGTCGCACCTTTCAGTGGTAAGCGCGTCAACCTTTCTCGTCAGCTCCATGATGAGCTTCATCATGTCCGTCTGTGGATCAGCCCGTGATGTGGATGCTGCTGCGACTTGCGGAGTAAGAGGTGCGATGTCGTGAACTCTATCAGCGAGGTCCGCGAGCTCGGTGAGGGACAAGGTCATCTGCGATGCGATGATCGTCTGCAGGTTACCTGGCAAGCGACTTGTCCATATAGTGCGGAGGAAATCCTCTGGGATCGTTGGGCCCGCTAGGTGTTGCAGGTGTCGCAAAAACTGGGATGGTTTGCGGTCACCCAGTTCTTCTGACTGTAAAAGTTGTTTGACCTTCTTTTCTTTGGAGACTGACAAGCGCTTGATCAGCTCACTCTTTAGTTTTTCGTACGCGCCAGAAGCAGGAGGCGCAGTTATGACGTCTTCGACTTCCACGGAGTACTGCCGGTCCAAGTGAGCGAGGACGTAGTGGAACTTGGTGTAGTCATCCGTTATTCTGGCCAGCTTGAATTGACCTTCTATTTGGCAAAACCATATAGTGGGTTTTTCAGGCCAAAATGGTGGTATGCGAACGCCTACACGAAATAACTCTAACGACGGATGTTCGGGTTCCGGGTCAGTGGAAACGCGCGCACATTTACTCGGCCGGCGGCCGGGGTGTTGGCTGCGCTGAGATGTTTCTGTATCGCTACCGTCGCTGCTCATGTTAACAACTAACTTTCACTGTACTCACTATTTTACAAATGTTCTGCTCGGGGTCACCAGTTTGGTTGTTTGGTGTGGTGTGTGAGGGTAGACTTACTGGTCTGATGAAAGGATAGTCCTGGTTGTAGTCCAAAGGTATTTAATGTACACACACTCAACTCACAATTCACAAATTATTGTCCATAAACTATGGATGTTTACGAAGGCACGAGAAAGTAATACAGAGTGATAGATAATTATGTTCACAGCGATTTAGCGCGGGTAGGCGATTGCTTAAATAGCACAAGCGAGCGTGCACACAGTGTCCGAGATAGGTCGTGACTGGCGACAGGCAACATCCGATTTTCGAATGCGCGGCGAAGGATCATGCGTTCGCGCATACGTCACACGATGTTTATCTTCACGCGTCTTAAACCAAGGGTCTCAGCAGGCGCCGCGCGTGTCCAGTGTACTGTATGTTAATGACGGATGGAACGTACGGTAACGGTAATAGTGCTTTATAATTATGTAATATATAATAAATGCTATATAGTATTGTTTCGTGTTTTATGTTTATTGTCTGTTTGTGTTTATTTGTGTTGGACGTATAAATATATTATGTATATTTTATAAATATTATGTGAGTCACCTACACGTTCACTCTTAATAAATCAATTGAGACATCCGGTGACGAATTTAAAGCTTCCGTCGTTTCAGATGGTACATCAGTAAATAAATTAACAAATTCTTGAGCTACTTCTAAGTTAGAACTTACGGCCCACGTGAAGTCGCCAATGCATAATCAGTGCTTCCAAGAGCAGGTGATAGAACGGATATTTAAAGAAAATCTAATGCTAAAAAGTACAAAATAAAATGTAAGTAAAAACTTTTTTGAAAACAAGCTTTTAATGAACTTAAACGTACTAAATAAAACTTACGTTAACATAGAACATTAATATTTTCTTAAAAGCTTGAGGCGTGAAGTTCCTCCTTACACTTTATGATAAGCCGCAAGCTTTTAAGAAAATACTAAAGTTCTATGTTAACTTAAGTTTTATTTGGTATTTTTAGATCATTAAAAGCTTGTTTTTAAAAAGGTTTTTTGATGTCCAAGTATAGCTTTAAAAGTCTTAAGAAACGATGATTATAATTAAAAACTTTATTATATGATTAGGACCTTAATTCCTGTTTGTCTTTTAATTTCAAAGTATTGTTCTTTTGCAGGCTAATGCCGGTTTTGGTGTGAAGGAATACGACCTTCCAGAGCTACCAGACATCTGTTCCTATAAAAACAATGAGCCAGTTGTCTGCTGTACTGATTGTAACATCACCCAGAAAGAAACGTAAGTATCCATCTTTTACACTCGGAATCTTCGTGAATTGGACATATCGACGGCAAAGTGACGAGAAATTCTAACTGCCTAACAAAGTTAAAAAACTGCCTTTAATTTTTTGACAAGTTAAATTGATCAATCGAAGTGCCAATAGTTTCTAACTGTCGAAGTCAACACGTGTCCCATGAAGTTAGGAGGCAATGCACACTCGGTGGTTTAGTGAGGAGATGTTTCTACATTTTGATTTATGCTGTTGCAATACTTGCAATTAAACATGTAGTTAAGAAATTTTACTAGAACATGCGAATTTGACCTTTAAAATGTCAAATAGGAGTTTTTATCACTTCATCGTCGATATGTAGGTATTAGATGTGACGGCACGGTTGGCGCAGTGGTTAAGCGATTGACTGCTGCGCTGCGTGTCGCGGGTTCGATTCCCGCACGGAACAAATATTTCTATGACCTACAAGTAGTTGTTCCGGGTCTGGCTGTTTGTGTATGTGAGTTTGAATGTTTGTAAACGCACCCACAATACAGGAGAAATTCCTAGTGTGGGGCAACGTTCTTAAAAAACAAAAAAATTTCTTTGTGAAGGAGCTCGTACAGAGAACTGTTTGAACCATAATAATTTTCCTCCTGAACAAGTTACGATTACTGCGGAAATATTAATAGTGTACAAGTGTGCGCGACCTCAGTACACTCTCTCTTCCTTTTCTCCCGAAATCCAATGGGACGGTAATCCAACACGACCGGGGAGAGATCAGGCGTAGGACGAAAGGCTTAAATTGGTTGGTGGTACGATTCCCCCGTGCACGAGGCACGGGAGTATCGCACCACCTACTTCTCGACTCCGGGCTGCTAGCTGAGAAATTCCTAACGGAAAACCCCGATAACATTTTACCCGACCTGGGGACCAAAACCATGACCCCAGTAGTTAAGCTTACGACCATTAGACTAACGGGCAGAACACTATCACCACCACAGAACAACACACTACAACACACACCACACTTTATAAGATTTTGCTGTTTAATGATTTACAATCATGAAGTTACCTTAAGTCTGTGCAGAGTCATAAATTACACTTGTACGTAAATACTAATTTGTTGAGTCGATAAGTTTGTTCGCCTTGAATGATTCCACTTCTTCCCCACTGCTCAACTAGATTGCTCATCACGTCCCACGTAGTTATTGGAAAAATTGGTTAAATTGTCGCAAGCGGTTAAGTTCTGGGTTAGGTCCCCGAATCGGGAAACAGTGTCAATTACCTACCGGGGTTTATCAGTTAATTTTATGGTTAGTTTCTACTTTTACCTTTTCAAACCCACATGGCCTGACTTAACCGGCTGTTATGTAGTCAACCACATCCTATGTAGTACAGAACAGGGAAGAACCTTTTAACAAGAAGCCCTACATGTACTTCTGCAAGAAAGTTCACCTCTGTGTCGTCATTTCAGGTTCCGCAAACACGCCATAGGGCCGTTAGGGCTCATTAAAAAAAATGATGGATCAGTTGCTTCGCGCAGTAAGTACCTATGCATTAATTAACAAGGACATAATGGTGATCGGTCTCTTAGGGGCCATCCATAAATTACTTCACACGTTAGGGAGGGGGTCAACCAAGTGTGCCATCGTGTGACAAGGGGGTAGTTGGATAGTTGTAGAATAGTTTGTGCTAGCGAGCTTGTTGCACCACTTCTTCTTCCTAGCCGAAGCACTGGGAAGTGGTGAAGGGCGGGCGTTTTGGAGGACAAGTATGTAATTTTGACGTTCAACAGTGCTGATTCTCAGCCTAGTTGAAATAAATGACTATTGACTTGATTTGATTTGAGTTCTAAAGTATTAAAACTCTAAACTTCAACTCTAACAGAAATCTTGAAAATATTACCAACTCTATCAATATTATTGCAATAAGTTTTAATTTAAAATCGCAAAATATGTGATGAGTCACCCATGGGGTCAGACAAATTTATGACCACCTGTAACAAAGACTCCAAGGGCTCCACAACGGATAATCGGATAATTTGTGAGTTGTAATTTATGGATGGCCATCATCATTTCAGTCAAAACATGTTCACTGATGGATTTATGCATGATTATTCTACTTATAAATAAAGACTTTTGCATTTTTGTAGGCTCCTTGGTAACAGACAACAATTTAAAAAAAAATCCTCTTGAATAAAATATGTTATTAAGCTATTTTATCCCCGCTCCGGTACGCTACAATGACGGACTTTTTGAGCAAGAGGAGTGAAAATTATATTTGCTATTGTTTATGTTTACCATTTAGTTTATTAAAAGAAAGTAGGTAATTATTCTGTCACAGCTGTCATACACATCTGCAATTTTTATGCAATAAAACCATATATCGCAAACGTTTTTTCTATTTGTCTCGCCTTCTCTCGTATCATGTGCATAAATAACTAATGCTTACAGAATGTTTCGAACACTTCGGACGCCTCCCGTACCCCTGCCGTGGTGGAGGCAATATCAAAGTTGAAAAGACTTGGAAGGAAGACTTGAAATGCCATGTATACAGTTTGGGAGTAGCCCTAGCCGTAGGTGGGCGAAAGGCACAAAGATGGGAATTTCCTCATGTGGTACGTCAAATATAAAATATAACGGCGCAGGATAGGATTTACCAGAACCGGTCATCGTATTAGTGGTTCAACAGATTCAAAATCATCAGAATTGTGCCGGAGTACCAAAGAGTATAATAATATAATATACGGGCGGAGAACTCTGTGATGACACGACAGCAACGGGCTCCCCTGATATCTTCTGTTATCAGAAGACAGCCGCCACGCAACCATGGATGCGACGCTCAGCTATAGTGACTGTCACCAACCAGGGTCACTCTTATCCGACCTTTTCGGTGATTCCGGTAACTTCATAACAAAACGGGGTGGCGTCACTTGCTGCGCCATCAAATATAAGAACACATTATTTCGAACAAAGAGGAGACTCTTACTTTTAACATAAAAGAGTGGAAACAGCCAGCATCTCACGGAACCGTTTCATACCTAAACCTTTTCCAAGAGACACAATCCATGGGTTTTTTTTTTTTGGGTGGGAAACCATTAAATGACCTCTCCCTCTCTGGGCGGAGCGGAAGGGCGTGTCAGACTCTTACTGACTAAAACCCACCCGTGTTCCTTCAGTTGCCTGTGCGCCAGGGCCACGGTAACTCTTTCGAACAATCCGCCACCCCGGCAGGCATCGGCCCTATCGGACCCCGTCAATGGTGCTGACATCTCTTTGAGGCGCGCGTGGAACACGACTCGCCGTCGACCTGGGCCTGATCCTTACCGGACGGCGAGCTGCCCATTGCTCGCCGTCCGCAAGCCCACGCCTACGGTGGCCGGGAGTCGCCAATCGACTCACGATGGCCAGGGCGTCTCCTCCTGCGGCGACTAGGGGCGCGAGGGCGCAGCAATTGCCTCTCCCTCTCACGCTCCGCCTCCTCCTTCACGAGCATTACTGCTTCGCAGAAAGAGGTGACGGCTTCCCATTCCCACTCGCTCCGTACCATGGCCTGAACCAGGGCCGGCCGCGAGAGGTCACCACCGCCGATCGCCGCCACGAGGACACGGCGGTGCTGCGCCCAAGCCGGGCAGACCTCCACCGTGAGCTCCACTGTGTCCTCCGGTCGATCCACACAATGATAACACCCAGGCGTTTCCTCCCGCCTTACCCGAAACAGGAACCTCGCGAAACAGCCATATCCGGTGAGGACCTGTGTCAGGCGGAAGGTGAGGACGCCGTGCCAAGCCACTCCTCAAAGAGGGGAATTACCGCCGCAATTGCGGCGTGCCCTGCGCTGGGTTGCGACAGTCGCACTCTCCATGCCGCCATGAGATCCCGCCGGAGCTCTGGCCGCTGTGCCGCGATTTCTCGCGTCAGCGGAGTTACGCCCCGGCATTTCGCCTCCTCGCGCCACTCCCAAATGTGCGCGAGGACCTTTGCCTCCAGATCCCATGGCGGTAATCCAGCAAGGAGGCTCGCCGCCTCGCATGAGACCGTGCGTTATCCCCGGACCAGCCGGATGGCCATGACCCTTTGTGATGCGTTCAACCAGCGGGCTGGTCGGAACCTCAAAGAACGCGCCCACACCGGCGCTCCGTAATGGGCCACGGACCGCACGACCCCCGCATAGAGCCTCCGGCAGGAGGCATTTGGATCCCCCAGATTGGGCAAGAGCCGCTTCAAGGCAGCCCCGGCCCGCTCCAGTTTGGGAGCCAAACGACGGAAATGCTCCACGAAGTTCCACCGGCAGTCGAGGACGAGTCCCAGGTACGTCATCGTCGACTCGACGCCGATGTGAACCCCTCCTTCCGTTATTTGGGAACCCGACAGTGGCGCGTTCCGAGGACCATGAAAACACATGGCCTCGGACTTGTGCAAGGCCACCTCGAGTCCCAATTGCCGGATCCTCTCGACGACTGTCGCAACCCCCCGTGTCATCAATTCGGCCGCCGTCTGGTGCGACCTCCCCTGCGCCAGGACTAGCGTGTCGTCAGCGTAGCACACTACGCTGACGCCGCTAGGGAGGTCGGTGCGCAGCACCCAGTCGTACCCGATGTCCCACAGATGCGGCCCCAAGACGGATCCCTGTGGGACACCGCACGACATCTCTCGCCGGTTCCACTTTCCCTGGCGACCAGGGTAAATGACGGCGCTATCCGTCAGATAGGCCTCGACTATACGTCAGAGGTAGGTCGGCATCCGGTGATACCAGAGTGCCTCCCTGATACAACTCCAGGGCAGGGTATTGAAGGCGTTGGCAATGTCTAGAGACACCGCCAAGACGACCCCACCCCAGGCCACAGCATCCCCCGTCATGAGGACTCGCACGCGCATGATAGCGTCCACCGTAGAGCGCCCCCTGCGGAAACCAAACTGGCTCTCCACCAAATCCGGCCCCACCCGCACCAGCCGCCCAACGAGGCGGTCTGTAATGACTCTTTCAAAGAGCTTGCCCACCTCGTCGAGCAGTACGATGGGCTGATAAGCGGACGGAGAGTCCGCTGGGCGCCCCAGTTTCTTAATGAGGACCAATTTCCCCGTCTTCCAACGAAGTGGGAACTGGCCCTGAGCCCTCTTAGTCGAAGCCCGAGAGCCTCCAAGGCCAGGACCCAGGCTTTTCCAGGTAAGCCGTCGGGTTCTGGGGCGGTATTCTTGGCACTCAGCATACGTACCACCACTCTCAGTTCTACCACGGTCACCTCACGAGCATCGTCGTCGTCGGTTGTGTGGTCCACAGTTGGTACCGCAGGAGGCGGAGCCATGGGCGGCGCGAAGGGAACAGAGCGCTCACCACGCCCTCTACGAGCTGGGGCCGGAGACTCTGCGTTAGCGGGGGAGCCCATGGGCGGAGTTTCTTCCGAATCTATGGGCGACAACAAGATTAAAATTAGTTTAGCTCTTTTTAAATGATAGTATGTTAACGTTAGATTACCTTACGTTTCAGGCTTTACTCGGTTATGGAGACAACGTGAAGTCTGCGCAGTGGCTGTGTGGAGGCTCTGTGATCAGCGAGCGATTCATACTCACTGCAGGACACTGCACGTCAACTCGTGCGCTGTAAGTCCATCTAATTTCGAAAGAATTTATTTAACGAAGTACACAGACCAGGGACGTAAAAGAAAAACATAGTGAGGAAACCTACATGTCCTAGAACCAAAAATTGATAGACATGTGACATCCATCAACCTGCACTGGGCCCGCGTGGTGGATTGCGCCCCACTCCTGCTAACAGAAAGGGAGCCTGTGTCCCAGCAGTGGGAACATTATAAGCTGATTATGACAGACCAGCATCATTGTGTCATTGATTGAAAAGCGACGATAGGTACTTATTTTAACTTTTTTCCATGATAATATGTTACAATTCAGATTTTAGTAGCAGTGGAGTAAATGATCTACGGGTGGAGTGATAACTACACAATTGCATCAAATGAGTTTTTAATAAATGTTTTGTTTTAATTTAAAGTGGTAACATACTCGTATCATTTGCTGCTCTTGGGCTGTTGAAACGAACCGATCCGAAGGAATACTGGAAGATACATAACATCAGGAGGATCATAATTCATCCGGAGTACAAGCCTCCCTCCAAATATCATGATATTGCGCTCTTGGAGACAGAAACCGAGTAAGTTACCGTACAAATTGCTCAAAAATTGTTCTATAAATATGGAACAGATTGGCATCTTAATTTAGACATGACGAAAGTATTCGTTACAGTTAATCATTATATTATTTTCATAATTTTAATAATGGAGAACAATACAGTTATTGTCATGAGTTAGGTATAAATAGTGATTGTAAAACATTAACCTTTTCACCACCACGGACTTCAATAGAAGTTCAGCTGCCTTGAAATTTTAGTTAGATTTACATGTTTTAATGACACGTACGCCTTTAAAACAAGAGTGTGTCCTTTAGAAATTAATTTTGTTTTAAACGTGCCATTGAAACACGTAAATCTAACTAAAATTTCAAGGCAGCTGAACTTCTATTGAAATGCGTGGCGGTGAAAAGGTTAACATAATACATAGTATAAGTATTGCCAGACTTATATCCAAACCGTTAGTGTTGGTGTTCCACAAGGAACTATTTTTGTCCCTAACTGCTATAAGCAATATAGTCAACCAGATAGAGTTGAACAGTCGCGTTTCCAGCATAATAATATCGCGCCATAATACTTAAAGGATTAGCTGGCTACATCTTTTAATTCTAACATGATGATGCAATCACTTTCAAATATTGTTGATTGTTGTTTAACTGCTCTTCAAACAATTTATTTAAAGAAAAGAAAATGTTCAGGGGCTGAGATATTACTCGATAAAGATCATGCATAGTGCAATCCCTGGATAATAAGCTAAATAGTAAATTACGAAAATTTCAGGATCAATTTTGGCAGAGACCTTTTACCTGCGTGTTTGCATGTAGACACCGATTTGAAGGATTCGGCTGAAGCGGCCGGCTGGGGCCGTCTAGGTCACAGACAAGCTCTGGCCGACACATTGCAAGTTGTAAGTTCAGACTTCTTAAGATCGATATTATATTCCTAGTATAGCGTCTAACTTGGGTACCGACATAAAAAGTTGTTCATATTCGTGAGTAAGACATTGTGAGAAACTGTAGTAACTGCAATTCATCTGGTAATCAGTGATATGAATTTTCTATTATTTGGTAGGTGCAGTCAGTGGAATTAATCGTTAAGCAAACTGACACCCTACGTCAATTTTCTGTTGTAGCACGACAAATTGACGATTCATTTCCAATTCATTACAACTATTAAAGAATGACAGTTGTGATGTTGCACAATTTAAGTTGGTAGTCCATTTCCTTAACAATTAATTTCAGTGACTTTGCATTGGAAAATATAGTGGTATTGTTTTAGAAATCTACAGTAAATCTTCATTCATCTTTTCAGGTTTACCTAGCAGAATTCAATGAAACAGAATGCAAGACCATATATCGAAAACACAGACTTTTGAAAAATGGATACGACCATGAGAAACAGATGTGCTTCGGCAGTCATAGTGAAATTATCGACACCTGTGAGGTAAAAATAAAATTTGTACAGAAGTTTAAGTTTGTGTACTTTCTTATTTAACTTTGATGGAAATCTACATGTTAGTAATGATACACGCCTAGAAGGTCATACAATGAGTTTATTGGTGATGTACTTCAGAAGGTCGAGTGCGTAGTAGGTACTCGCAACTGGCGTGCGTAGATTATGACCGGCACCCTAATTGCGTAACACATTTTCAATCAAAATCCGAGGGTTTTGAAGGAAATTCTTAAACTATTGCTTAATAGGTTTGAAAAATAACGCAATAAATGTTGTTAAATTGCCAAAACGAAAGACATTGCCATTACAAGTGTCTTACGCATTAACCCCGCATATGTATGAACGTAAACGAAGCAACAGGAGTAGGTATGTAAGGATGGTAGCTGGCAGGTGGCGTTCTGTAGTTTGTGCAATATGGTGTGAGTTTAATGATACTATTCTACTTTTATATAAAGTATCTAATGATTTAAGTTGTCTGTCCTCAGGGTGACAGCGGTGGACCATTACAAACTAATGAGTTTAAATGCCAGTACACCGTAGTTGGTGTAACGTCATACGGCAAGGACTGCGGCATCCTCGGCTCGGCCGGCATGTACACCAGGGTGTCGTACTACGTGCCCTGGATCGAGAGCGTCGTGTGGCCTGAAGAAACTGAAGCAAAAAGGAAAAAGGACGAGCAATGGATTAATAAATGGTTAAGTTAAGGAAATTTTTTGAAGCAATACATGACGCCGTGTCCTAAACTCCTAACTGATAGCGAAAGTCGCGTCTTCATAAATGATGACGTATCAACCAACGCAACTTGATTGATTGCGCGAGTATATTCATATAAAAGAGCGCGATGATCGCGTACTCACGCGACGATCGCGGTCGGTTAGGACGCGGTCTCGGTGATGTACACTACGGTAAACGTTTAATAAATCGAAAGCTTTAAATTTTGCGTCTTTTATTTGTCACCCAAGCCTCTTTTAGAATGTTTAACTTAGTAGGGCTCCTTGTAAAATATTGTCCGGGAAAGCACGACCAGTATCTGTATATTGCTGCTGCGAAGCGCAACGACTTCCAGTTTTGAAAGTACTGTAATGATTGGAACTTTAAATCGTGCCGGCTGGCAGAAAAATGAGTCTGGTTGCAATTAATTACTCAAGTGAATTTATAACCAGTTGCAAAAAAATAGGGTGTGTGCTTATAAGCAAACGGTAGAAGTAAAAAATACTACTGGAGCCGTGAACAGGTATGCGGTTCAGCGTCACCGGCCGATTGGAGCCGAGTATACCCGGTTCAGCGTCACCGACCGACTGGAGCCGAGTATACCCGGTTCAGCGTCACCGACCCGAGCGTGCCAGTTCAGTTTCGCTCACTGTTCAGAAAGAGTGCAAAGTGTGCCTAAAGTTAAAGTTTTCACTTCAATGAATAGCTTAAATTCTGTATTGCTTCTTAGATAATTCTTCTTATTTCGCACCTATCCTACCGGTACTGCAAGAGCGCTTGGCTGTACATTAGGTGGAGGCGCCGGTTGACATTAGTGGGTCGGAGAGACTCCCTCTGGAATGCGGGCATAGGATAGGTTGTATGCTGAACTTTACTTCTTTGCCTTTTGCCTCCCTCTGCCTCAATAACGTCTGATGAGGATAGAGATGGTGCAGCTATGACTGATGACTAACAAATATGAGTTTACATGGGATATTTCATAATCTGCCTAGCCTTTTAGCAAACTATGTTGGGGTCAGTTTCCAATCTTCGAACGACTGCCTATCTGACCGCCACAATCCAGTTACTGGGTGTTACGATACCCCTTTATAGGTCTGGTTGTCAGACTTTCGTTTCTGACTACCCGTAACGACTATCAAAGATCTATAAATGACAGCCCGGACCAACGGTTTAACGTGCTTTCCGAGGCACGGTGGGGTCTCGATATGTAATGGATGGTCACCCATCCACGGACCGGCGTCAGTAACCATAGCTTAACGTTCTATCGACCCGTGCAGCTTTTATTGTTTATATTGTTAAAACAGGTCTAGTAAGAGCATTTAATGCTATTTTTTTTTAAATACCAGATCAAAGCATATATCACAATAACTGTCTTAAGAAATTATCCGTACTGTCGTACGTCCAATCTAATTCTTAGATAATTTTTATTTTTGCTTCACGAAGCGATAAGTTTTTTAAAGCTTCGGTTTTCTAGAAGAGCGGTGCCGCAGACTGTCATGAAAATGATGATGGCGACAAAGATTTAACACGTTAGATTCGCCCTACCGCGTCAGAAGATATTCGCGTTTCTGTTTTGATTTTGACACATTTGACGCAGTGACTTGACTAGATTGTCACAGAAACGCTAAATAATAATGTGTGAGCTCACGCTTCTTAGTATGGACACTTTTTCGCGTGACTAAGTACGATGAGAACAAATCTAGCGATTTAAATATTTGGGCACCGGGGTTTGACGCAATGTCAAATACTGATGTAAATGGCTGATTTTCATGACGGCCGTTGTAATATGACGGAACCACTTTCCTAGGAAACCAAAGCTTCAGCGAATTCTGTTGTGACGGGCATGATAGGTGGCTCGAAGACACGCTTTCTTACCATGACTTCGAGTTTAGAACTTTCCTTGTGGGTAAAGAGAGTGAATTTTAAGGTTCCGTACCCAAAGGGTGCCAACGGGACCCTATTACTATGGCCCCGCTGTCCGTCCCTCCGTCTGTCACAGGGCTGTATCTTTTGAACCGTAATTGGCAGACACTTGAAATTTTCACAGAGTGTGTACTACGATGTCTGCTATAACAAAAATAATAAAAGCAAATAAAGTTGAGAAATTTTAAGGAGGCCCCAAACAAGAAACCTGTTAAAGAAATAAGTACTTAGTGTCAAATATTGTACGGTGATACGGATCCATTCGTGTGCGAGTCAGAATCGCACTTGGCCGCTTTTCAATGTGTATGTTCTTCTAACACTAAGTATTTGGCTATTTTAGAAAATGAGAACGGTAGTGAATCGGAAAGGCTTTTTGATCATTGTTCTAAGACTGCACGTTGTGATCTTTCTAGACCTATGTTGGTCTAGAGGTCGCAACCTCTGCTCTTCGGTTCAATTCCCTACTAAGATAAAGTGTTATTGGGTCCACGCGAGTTTCTTAGAAACAAATTCGAAGAAATTTGTTTATTAACTCTGCCTTCTCTTTATATCTTAGAAAGTATTTTGTAAGTTCGCAAAAACTTAGGACTTTTCAAAATAAGAAGCGATTTTCGTAATATAAATAAACGTAGTAGAAATGAAATTGTGATACCCAAATTTAGATTAACTAAAACAAGCAAGTCATTTCTTATAAACAGTATCCGCTTCTATAAAAAGTTGCTAAAGCCGGTTCCAGAACTTATAGCGATGGAATGTTCAATACCCACATCAAACGTGTCTTTATCAGAAAAGCATAAGTAATATTAAGATTAAAGACTACGTTGAAGACAAGGAAGTTTTGGCAACAATTCCTTCTGCACATGTGGCTTCCCTGGTACCTTATTATCGGCATAACCATGTAAAGGTCTCAAATCTACAAATCCTAATTACAAATCGAAAAACAAAATCCCAAAATCCCAAAAACAAATCCCAAAATACAATGAGTTACTAGTTACCTAGAAGGAAAATCCGGCTATCGTAATCATCATTCATCACCTACCAACATTAATCTTATTCACTAAAACTTGTTTGAAAATCCACAAAGATTATTTTTAGGATCAATACAAGTAATTATAGTAGTTTGGTGCCAACAGGCGTCAAAGACGTGAGCTTGGGAGCACATTCAAATATTATGGCGACCGATAAAAGTGTAATATTATTACTGTGTGCATTTACCTTTTTGTGTGTCGTTTCGTGCGAGCTCAATCTTACTGAAGGTAAGTATTACCATTACCATAAGGTATTATTTACCATTACCATAAGGCATAGGTTACCTGTTACATATTAGAGAGAGGAGAAAAAAGAGAAAAAGGACCTTTGATATTTTGTATGCCTTTTAGCGGGACACAGCTCGGATCTAATCAATTTTATTACAACATCTCCTGTATGTAGGTACCCTGTGTTCACGAAATAAATTAATTTGAATTTGAATTTATATTTAATGAAGGCTGTTCATCAGGAATTATCTGTAAAAATGCATCATTCAGTGTATAATTATTAGTGTTGTGCCATTGGGTAGTATATAAAGCAGGAATGCAGACGTTGATTAATTCATTAAAGACGAAACATTTCGCAAGCAATAGGCTAATTGACGATGAAGGCTGCGGGTGTTGATCTCGGGAAGTGCCCTTTCTCACACAGACAACAGTCGGTCTATTATGTGTAAATCTCACTATTAACAGCTTATTTCAAACTCAACTTACCTCAATACACACGGTAAGATTTTTACAGAACAGAACGGCTGTACGTCGCTTGCTACACGTCACCGGTCCTCACTCTGTATATTTTGGCTGCTGAGACCAAAACTACAAATTTAGTATACAGGGAAGTTTTATAAAAATGTAGCTGTTAGTTTAGTACAATTATTATGGTGTGGTGGTAATTCGACTTCCAAGCGAACGAATTCGCTGGCAGAAGCTAGTATTTAACAGACTGAGTGAGCGCAAAGCGCGAGCGAAGCGTCTCCGTTTCAGCTTGGGCAAAGCTGCTTTCGTATGTCCGGATGTCCGGCGGATGGCTGTTCTCCTCTACAGGCCGCATTTGTCAACCGATTCTCCTGAAATTTTGTGAGCAAGTTCGATGATTATATCGATTTTTTTATCGATTCAGATTTTTCGAAAGTTTTCAAAATGGCGGAGAAAACTTGTTGAAAACTTAAAAGAAAACATATTTCAGCAATTTCGCACTTTTTTGTGTTAAGGTGCGCGGTGAACATTAATTCAGTTTTAAGCTATACAGACTCGTACAGTTAACGGGCTTATCACTCTTTAGGACCTGTTCTACCGTGTCTAGTTATGCACTTCCTGTACTGTATTAAGATTTTAAAAACTAATTAGTGGAGATGTATCTACTGACTGCCTGGTTGGTGTAAGGGTCGCAAGCACTACTGCTGAGCATGAGGTCTTGGGTTCGATTTCCGAGTCCGGCAAAGTGTTATTGAGTTTTTCCATCTGGAATTTGTCAGTAGCAGCCTGGAGTTTGGATTTGTGCCCGGTTGATAGCAAAAGGCTCGCCGCCTATTACATGGAACTTAAATATTAATGGCGAAATGTGGGTTTACTATAGGTACACATGTGCCTTACCCTTTGGGGAATACAGTCATGATGTTTTGTTATGTTATCTGTACATATCCTACTAGTCGGGAAAGCGCCGACTAGACTAGTTAGGTTATTATATTTTAATTGTATCTCGTTGGATAGCTGAGCTCTCAATTCGAATTCAAAACCCACATCAATGTTTTTTATCTTACAATTTCAGATTCTCCGTGTATCACGAAAGGACTGAATGGCACTTGTGTTAACGTATTTAGATGTAATTCAGCCGCAATCACCTATTTATATGTAAGTATTTTGTAGTCCCTAGCAAAAAATAAAGCGCTAAGCAAAGACGGGCTAAACCGCCTGTTGGAGCCTGTGTTTGTTTGAAAAAAACTAAAATCGAAATGTTTGCGCATTTGCAGGCCCAAATACACTGAGTTTCGATTTTTTCTGAAGAAACCGAGGAATTTGTTATGTATTATTCCTTTTTTTACTCTTTGTATTTCCTGTGCGTGTTCCAAATAAAATATTTTTCTTTTTTCTTTCTTTCTTTCTAATAATCCAAAAACCCCGTGCCCGACCTGGGGATCGAAACCAGGACCCCACGCTTAGCAGTCCCACTTGCGGGAACGAGTGCGGGTCCTCGTTCAGAAGAACAGAACGAAGCAGTCAGATAATTTACAAACCTACATAAACTCACGCCTTTTTCCAATGGGGCAGAAACTACAGAACGCCACCTGCTACGCCCTAGCAGGACATAAATGACCTTATTGATGATATTCTTCCGTTAGATCAGGTGCATAGTACTCGCAACCAGCGAGCGTGTTTAACCAGACAACGTGCAAACTTTTACGAGTGCGGAGCGGGAGGGCGTGTCAGACTTTTATTGACTAAAACACACCCGTGTTCCTTCAGTTGCATAGGCAACTAGCCAACCCGGTAACTCTTTCGAACAATCCACGGCCCTGGTAGACAACGGCCCTATCGGACCCCGTCAATTAGTGCTGACATATCTTTGAGACGCGCGTGGAACACAACACGCCGTCGCCCCGGGCCCGGTCCTTACCGGACGGCGAGCTACCCATTGCTCGCCGTCCGCAAGCCCGCGCTTACGGTGACCGGGAGTCGACTATCGACTTCCGGCGCCCAGGGCGTCTCCTCCTGCGGTGACTAGGAGCATGAGGATGCACCGATTGCCTCACTCTAACGCGCTCCGCCTCCTCCTTTGCGAGCATTACTGCTTCGCAGTAGGAGGTGACAGCTTCCCATGCCCTCTCGCTTCGTACCAGGGCCTGGATCAAGGCCGGACGCAAGAGATAGCCGCCGCCGATCGCCTCCGTGAGGATACGGCGGTGCTCCGCCCAAGCCTGGCAGACCTCCACCGTATGCTCCATCGTGTCCTCCGGGCGATCCACACAGTGGTAACACCAGAGCGTTTCCTCCCGCCTTATGCGAAACAGGAACTTCCCAAAACAACCGTGTCCGGTAAGGACCTACGTCAGGCGGAAAGTGAGGACGCAGTGGTGCCTCTCAATCCATTCCTGAAAGAGGAGACTTACCACTGCAATTGTGGCGTGCCCAATAATACTGAGTCCTGCCGGTCTATTTTGTAAAAATCTCAGCGAGAAAACTCATCGTGGGTCTAGCAACAGGTACTGAAAAAGGGACATTGACGCGAAAACTGTTACCATAAAATGACAGCTTGCGCGTCAATATCCCATTCATCCTGTATTACCGGTAGGTGCCTATCTTAAATAAAATTCTGAATTCTTCTTTTCCAGACTAATGCAGGCTTTCGAAAGGAAAAATTTCCAGAATTTCCAGATGTTTGTTCCTATAAGGATAATGAGCCGGTGGTCTGCTGCACTGATTGCAGAATACTTTTGACTCCGTAAGCATTACATTTTTGATATTTTTACCCGACTACGCGACCGCAAAGACTAGTGAATTTTAGTGACCATGACGATACCAAAAACATAACACACGAAAAGGTTGAAAATAAAAAATCATAAACCCGGATGGCAACAAAAAAAATCAAACAAGCTCACTCATTAAGCATTCTGATGCTGTTGGTGGCATTAAATGAGAGATTGAACTATAATAACTGCATCAGACTTCTTTAAAAGTGAGCTTGTTTTGAAATTTCAGTTGCGGTCCGGTTTTTTAGTTTTTTGTCAGTTTAGACGATGTCTGACCATTAACTTCAGGTTTCTTCACTATGATTTCGGAGTTTGCTAGATCTAGACAGAACATGCCATATTAGGCAAATTAATGCTTTGTTTTCAACCCACAACCTAGTACACAACATTCGTAAACAATTATCAAGCATAGGTTTGTGCCTATTTAGTTTTTGTATTTTCTGCCAAGTACGATGACCGCTCCACCTGCAGGGATGTTTTCAGCTGCTCACCTGCTCAGATGCTCACCGCTAAAGCTGGGTGAAGCTGTCGCCGCTAGTGCGGAAGATCATGTACCTTGCTGCAGCGATCCACTGCAAGTACACGGGACGGTGAAGTGGGCCAACGGTGGCTCCACTTCTTTCAAAAAACTGTCCTCTTTACCGGGGTCGTAGGATCAATCCCATTTTGTATTCCATCATCTGCCAAGCCTATTCCAAACTATGTAAGGTTTCCAGTATAACCGGAAGCAGCTGATGCCCAGGATTTTACATGGCCGAGCGACCCAAATCCCATCTGTTTTTACGTCATCTAAACGAAAACCTCTATTTGTCTCATTTTTTGTTAACAGCAAGAGGAACCAGGTCATTAAACCACTTGGAATACTGGCCGTCAGAGAGGACTCGATTGCTATGACCAGTAAGTAAATTTAAAATATTGAAAAATAGTTGGCAGAACTTAAAACAGACTTACAACGAAAATTGGTTTGCATTAATAATTATTTGATTCGCTATTTGTATTTTCCAGAATGTTATGAGTATTTTGAAAAGCTACCGTACCGCTGTCGTGGAGTTGGCAATGTTAAACTGGAGAATATTTGGGTGGAAGAACAGAAGTGCCATCTACCCAAAATTTCAGTTTATCTTGCGGTCGGAGGCCGAAATGCGGAGCGATGGGAATTTCCACATATGGTAAGATCTCATGAAGTTTATTTTGGGAAAACTTGCCTCTACGAAGAAAGAATTGATATAAAGAAAGGAAGAAAGAATAAGCAACATGAACATTATACTGTAAGATGTAAAGTTTAACGCCTTGTGAACGCCCACACATAGGTATATCTATTTTCAGGCTTTACTTGGTTATGGAGATGACGTTGAGACTACGCAGTGGCTGTGTGGAGGCTCTGTGATCAGCGAGAGATTCATACTCACTGCAGGACACTGCACGTCAACCGGACCGCTGTAAGTCTATTGCACTTTCAGTTTTTCACAGTAATTTTAACTCTGACCGCAGCAACCAAACAGTAACCTTATTTTAACGACATTAACGATCACTGTGATTTTAACAGTGTTGCTATATCAGAGATACAATAATTGTGAAAGAACTGCACTCCATTACAGTTATTAAAAAGGATTAATTTTTTTAAATATTCTGTTACATTCAAAATGGTACTTGTTTTAGAGGAAATATATCATTGGCGGCACTCGGGCTGTTGAAACGAACTGACCCCAAAAAAGACTGGAAAATATATAAAATCAAGAGGATATTTACACATCCGGAATACAAGGCACCTTCCAAGTATCATGATATTGCACTGCTGGAGACAGAAACCGAGTAAGTTCTGTGGTTTGTTATAACTTTAATTTCCAACTTATATTTTGAAATAAAACCGTTATAAGTCCTCTTGGGACCTCTCCTGAGACCTAATATCTAGCAGTGGACTGTGATTGGCCGAGTTGATTGATAACATCTTGACTCAATTTTGGGTTCCGTAAGTATGAAAACTAGGTGATTCAAGAACTATTCAAGTTAATTACAACTGGAAACGACATTTAAAAAAAAAGTGTATAAAATACATTAAATATGTGTTTAGCTGTGAGATTCCAGCAAGGCAACATGCGCGGTCCACTTTTCATCAAGTATATAATACTAAAACTTTCACGCCAGGAGCATCACTGCACTCAGTTGTTACATACATACTTGTTTTTCTTCTTTTGAAATAGTGTACTAAATTGTGAAGTGTTTATTTTCAGGATCGCTTTCGGCAAGGATCTACTACCTGCATGTTTGAACATAGATCCAAAATTTAATCAATATGGGGAAGCCTCCGGTTGGGGTCGCGTGGGGCACAGGCAAGCTCTAGCCGATACACTTCAAGTTGTAAGTAGTACTTACGAATACCTAAGTAACGACTTAATTACAGGAAGAAAGATATTTTACAAATGAAGTCAATAATGAAATGCTTAAATACCTTGGCCGTGTTTGAGAAAATAATTAATAATGTTCCTTGTGGTCTATTTCCCTCAAAATATCATGAATATTTTTGCAAAATAGTAACATAATAACAATAGCTAATTTTTCATTTTTATAACGCAAATTTATTTGTATTGTCAAAACGGGGCATTCCGTCATGGCATTTTGTATTCTTTTGTCAAATCTGTGAGGTTTTTAGAGTACCTATTGCCCGCACACAAACTTCATTTATTGCTTCTGTCAAGTTCTGTCGAAATATTATAATATTCGGTAGCCCTAATAAACTAGGTTTTTTAATATTAAAAACATTTTAATCAAAGCAGACAAATAATAATTTGTACTAATGTTTGCCATGACAGTCGTAGGTAGCCGATTTATATTTCCAAATTATGAATGTACCTACACAAAATATAACTGAATACTTCTAATTTAGTAGATTAATAATGAACACTATCACATTGTGCGAGAGGGACACACTACCAATCAGTGTTGTTTCTTTCATGGTATGATAATATACTTCGCCAGGTACAGCATGCCTGGGCACGCCACATTGCGGCAGTAAGTCCCCTCTTTGAGGAGTGGCTTAAGAGGCGCCACGCGGTCCTCACATTTCGCCTGACGCAGTTCTTCAGCGGACATGGCTGTTTCTGGAGGTCCCTGTTTCGGATAAGGCGGGAGGAAACGCCCGGGTGTTACCATAGTGTGGATCGACCGAAGGACACGGTGGAGTATACGGTGGAGATTGGCCCGGCTTGGGCGCAGCACTGCCGTGTCCTCGTGGTGGTGATCGGTGGCGGCGATCTCTCGCGTCCGGCCCTGGTCCAGGCCATGATACGGAGCGAGAGGGAATGGGAAGCCGTCACCTCCTTCTGCGAAGCAGTAATGCTAGCGAAGGAGGAGGCGGAGCTCGTGAGGGTAAGGCAATCGTTGCGCCCTCACGCTTCTAGTCGCCGCAGGTGGAGGCACCCTGGGCGTCGGGAGTCGTAGCCGATTCCCGGCCACCGTAGGCGCGGGCTTGCGGACGGCGAGCAATGGGCAGCTCGTTGTCCAGTAAGGACTCGGCCCGGGTCTACGGCGCGTTGTGTTCGACGCGCGCCTCAAAGAGATGTCAGCATAATTGACGGGGTTCGATAGGGCCGATGCCTACCGGGGTCGCGGATTGTTCGAAAGAGTTACCGTGGTCTTGGCGCACTGGCAACTGAAGGAACACGGGTGGGTTTTAGTCAGTAAGAGTCTGACACGCCCTTCCGCTCCACCCAGAGCGGGAGACGTTATTTGATGATTTCCCACCCAAAAAAGAAAAAAGGTATAGCATTCCGAGACACAGTGGTCACGTGGGAGACACAAGTCTACGTCATCACCGCTGTGTTACCAGTAGTGTGTAATAATAACCGCCTTTATTACCTATGCGAATCCGATATAACAATGAGGTTTTAACTAACAATTACGTTATATGTTTAAATTGAATTGTTTCGTTTGATTAGAAAAACAAAAGGACAATTTCAATTTTTTATATATATTTTTTAACAGAATGATGGCTGAAAATGATTCCAGAATTAGTGTTTTGTTGCAATAAAGTGGCAACTGGATAGTGACGTAAGCATGTGTCACTCCCGGAATGCCAGACCTTGTTTTTTTAGACCATGGTTTCATTCAAGACCATTCCTTTCGCAGGTCAATTGGTAATGCAAAGAAACTTTATAACTTACGCATAAAGTTTGTTTCTATTTACAATTTGTATCTATCGTCTGGAAGTTGTGACGTCTCGCGCTTCGTCACCAATGGCTTTATTTTTACGCAATTATTTCTCAAAAAATCTTCAACATTCTGCTTAAAAATGTTTGTTGATTATATTATATTTTTAGCTCAGAACCATTCTACAATACAAAATTCATAAGGCATTTTCTTACTGGCAACTAGCCTATTAAAGATCAACAAGCTTAATGGCCAGCTCATCGTGACTGAACCAGGTTGCATCTGAAAAGTGTTTACCTTCACGCAATGACATATCGAAGGGAATATATTTTATACTTAAATTATACATATTATTATAAATTAAAGTAGCATTTCGTATCTATCCGTATACAACGAATTTTGATGCGGTTTTCACCGTCATTTAGAGGATTTATTCCAAAAGGTATAAGTGTAGGTACGGTCACCAAATGTGATAAGTAACCAGGTTCGTCGATATAGTTGAAGTTTAGTAAGAAACCGATTAATGTTTTCGAATAAAATAAAATAAAATTAATACAAAACAAAACAGTTAATTTATCGAATTAAATTTCATTCGAAAACATCCATCGGTTTCATAATAAACTTCCACTATATCCGGCGACCCTGCTTACTTATCTCTTTTGGTGACTACAATACATAAATATTAAACTTACATAATAAAATAATAAAAAAACCACGATGTTTTATCAAATCGTAAATCTGTGCGAAGCAGGGGCGGATCGTTAGTTGATTATAACTAAAACTTTTACACGTCCATCAGGTGAATCTTCAGCCGTTTGAAGAATCAGAGTGCGCAGGAATATATCATCCACATCGGCACTTGAAACATGGCTACGACCATGAGAAGCAAATGTGCTACGGCTCCCACAGCCAAATTATTGATACTTGCGAGGTAAATAATTTAATTTTGTAGTTTACGATCCATTTCGTTTAGGAATTTTACTACTCCAGCACCCTAATTACGTAACACACTATATATCACGATCTGAATCATTTTGAAGCCTATTGCTAATCCATTGCTTCATATGTTCGAAAAATTTGTCTGCTCAACAACGTATATAACGCAATGAATATTGTTGAACTGTCAAAATGAAACTCATTCCTACTGTTAGTGTGTTACGTAATTACCCCGCTGGACTCCACTACGAGATAAAAAGTAAGAAAGAAAGAAAAAGAAAGTATTTATTGGGGGCACAGGAAGATCACAAACTAAAGTAAAAACAATCATAGAAACATAAAAAACTGAAAAGTATATAAAAAATAAGAAAATAAAATAGAAAGTTCTGCACGAGGGAAAAAGGATCCATATTAAAGCTTGTTGGCTATTTTGAGATTTCCTAACTAACTATGGCATGTCACTGGCAGGCGTGTGCCGTTTGTTCGAAAGAGTTACCGTGGCCCTGGCGCACTGGCAGCTGAAGGAACACGGGTGGGTTTTAGCAATAGACAAATCACTAAATAATAATAAGAGCGGGAAACACTTATTAGAAACAGTATAACTCAACTCAAACTCAAAGCATTTATTTCAATTAAACCATTTACAGCCACTTTTGAATTGTCAAAGAGTCGGTCAGTTAGTCAGAAAGTTGAAGCTAGTTGCCCATTCCAAAACGTAGATCTATATGAAGAAGAACGGGCAAGAAACTCCAAGGACACTCTTGTTAAATCAAGATATTACAAAATCCTGGGTACATTATTCTTGTTGCTACTATATGCGAGAACAATGAAAAAAAATATATCAAGAAACAATTCAAAATATACGATTAATAATAAAAATAAGCCGTGGCAGTTAAGAGATGACCAGTCTCAACTGACGGCGCCCGTTCACGAACATGACGCGTGGATCAGCACCATCCAGCTCAACCATTTTGTAGGGAACCGAATGATCCAACACACGCGCCACCAACAGTGAGACATTTAAGAGCGGGTAGTAACCAAAATTGCCTATCTTCAATTTAATTTTTCATGAAATTCATAAGACTTAGGTATAAAATAAAAATAATATGAGTAACTACATGATATTTTGAAACTTTTTGTGGAACAGAAACACAATACGTTAAAATTTTCTCGATAAAATAACATCACGAAGTTACCCCTAATTTTCACGTTTTTTCAATTTGTACTTAATATGCTAATGACTAATAGGATAATTTTTTAATGATTATCTGTATCAAGACAAGGCGAAAAAAATTGTGCAGGCATTTTTTGAAATTCCTTTTATTTTTGGAATTATTACGACTAGAAGCTTTAAGCACTTACGACGTTTTTAGTTCGTGGAAGAAGTCATCTTGCGTCGCACGTTGCGGGAACTTCAAGCATATTTTTGTTTCACAAATCAGTCGCCGTCGCTCTGTTGAGACGAGAGGACTGCGCTTGAATTTTCTACTGCTCTGCGATTTAATTTATTTACGTAAATAATATTTTCGTAATTTATCACATTGTTGGAATGAAACTGTGAAATACAAAACATGAAAAAATCACTAAAACCACTTCCGAAACGATTATTAAAATCTTTAAGAATTGATAAACTAAATAAATACCACGGCTAAACTATAAAATAAAAATATTATAATAATTCAATGTTGATATTTGAAAACTCAAGATGACATACAATTATTTGACAGATTTTTGACTGGTATAGTACAACTAGCGCCATTGTTCTCCACTTCAGTCAATTTGCTTGCGGAGAAAATTTACAACATAGAGTTCGTGCTGGAGATTTCAGATCCTATTACTATTACATAAAGAACCAAATTCGTTTACTCCCACTTTCGTTGACAAACTTCTTGTAAGGGTAACCTTAGACGACCCATTTCGAGTGACTTTTGACCAAAACCCCCGAATCAAGTTGAAACTCAAAATTTAACATATGGGTAGGTTATTGGTATAATTATATTATTGGAGTTTACAAAATAAATAAATCGGAAAACTAAAATAGGGTTTATTGCGGACACAAGTACGAAACGGTGTGCACGGGACATGACAGTTTTCATACGGATAGTGTTCTCGTGACTAGATCCCTTCTTATGGTGGGGATGAGTAAATATTGTGACGGATCACAATGTTTGGGTCTGTCGGCTTGCTTTTCAAAGCTAAAGTTTCAACGGTTACAAAAGAGGAACCTAATAAACTTTCGACTTTCTTTGGCACCCATATAAATAGATGCCAATTATTTCGTCGGTAAAGCCGACTAATGTACCCTAGTTATTTGTTCCGAAATTGGCCTGTTTTTCATAAATGTTTTCGGCGAGGACTTTTTTATACTCGCGCTCTGCGCAGGATAGGTTTTCATGACACATGCCATTTGACTTTGCACAATACAGTGCAAAATCCACCATACCAATATAATTTTTTACTTGGTAACACTGTTGCTAATTGAATTTGCACGATCCTGCAATGCAATATCCACGATATACCATTATATTTTTTACTTGGTTAACACTGGTTTCCACGAAGACGTCGTGACCTCCAACTTGTACAAGGCCCTAAATAAAATTTGGTTACATTGGAATTTGAACTTTGTCACGCCAGCATTGAGTTTCTAGTTCCAAAACATGACTATGATCTAAGATTATGAATTCAAGCTTAGCGTATAGTATAGGCAAAATAAACAGATGTTTTACCTACTGAAGAATTTCATTGGAAATAAAGGGAGTGGACAATACTTCGTTTAAATATGTTAATTGAAAAACCATTCCAGGTATCTATTTGTGCTATGAGACCTTGCTTCTTGCCAAAAAATCATGATTCTAGGTCAACGGGATGTATCATATGGATTTTAATTTATTTGCGAATGTTTATTTTCTTATTTTATTGACATTTTTGTTCAATTGATTTCATTTTCTCTAAGTAAAAAAGCGGAAGGTAGCGGGTGATGCGATTATAATTATACGCTTTTATATCATCAAAAAAGCAATTTTATCGAAATTGTTTTCACCATCATGTAGGTAGTATCATGAGTATGTAGTATTATAGTACTTTGATGGAAGTGTTTTGCTTTTTAGAGTTCGGTACCTCAAAAGAAAAAATCGAAACCCTTATGGGATCACTTTGTTATCCATCTATCTGACCGCTTATCTCAGGAATGCGTGGGGGTATCAAGTTGAAATTGATATCAAATACTTACATAAACGGTCCTTTGGAGCTGTAAAAAAAAACGAGCTTCTAAGACGTTGACTTAGTATCTTGGCATAAATTGCCATTCATTTCGCATATCTTGACACTCGCAAATAAATTAAAACCCATAAGATACATGTCGTTGACCTAGAATCATGAAATTTGACAAGAAGCAAGGTACAGGAATAGGTACAGGAAAGTATCTGAAAATTGTTCAATTGTAGTTATGTTACATAATGTATGGAACAATATTTTTTCAACTACAACGTTAGGTTTGTCTTTCAATTCGGTATCGAAAATTTATAGGCCGTATCTTGAAGTAACATTTAGTCTTTATTTCATTTAAGTCAGTCTAATCTCCAATCTAACATCCCACCAGCATCGGTTACAGATTCACGGACATACAATAATATTTAATAATATACCTACTTGTACACATAGGTAAATTGAATAAAACAGTTTCATCTGATTATTTTGCGTATACACACTACACACAAGATTCAAATTCAAATGCCTAAATATACGCCGGGCGAAAAGTTTCTGCTGGCGGGAAGGGATTGTGTTTTGTTTTTGTCGTGTTTGATGAGAGGGGTAAGCAAAGAGGCGCGGGTGAAACTTGATTTTTTTCTGTCTTGCTGCGCCCTCTTAAGTGAGCATGACGAGCATGATGAGTATAAGAGTAAACGAGACAGAAATATAATATCTCTACCTCTTTTGTGTATTCAATCTTTTGGAAAGTATTACCCGACAACTAGTTTATAAGTTACTGTCAAAGACTATTGCTATCTCGTAAGGTGCTAATCTTTGCAATTTCTATCTGCGCCAATAACTCATATTATTATGCTTCTCTCGTGGCGCCATCATTAAGAGAGTTGAAAGGTGTTGTTGCCAGCCAGCGAGGTTGGTAACGGGGCTGACTAGCTAAGATGTGTCAGACGTACTTACATAAGTATCACCATTCATGGGGATTTATAATAAATAAAATATTAAAATCATTTTATTTCGGACAGCCAAAAAGACCCATAAATTGTTAGTAACAGGTTTGCACTCCAAATGATTTTTTATCACTTTCCCACAGGGTGACAGCGGTGGACCTCTGCAATACAATCAGGATGGTGGCAGGTGTCTGTTCTCCATAATTGGAGTGACGTCATACGGCAAGGACTGCGGCATCCTCGGCTCGGCCGGCATGTACACCAGGGTGTCGTACTACGTGCCCTGGATCGAGAGTGTCGTGTGGCCTGAAGAAACTGAAGCAAGAACCAAAATGGACCAGCTGTGGCTAGATAAATTGCTGAGCGTGTCGTAAACTAAAATAAATCGATATTTTAATCAATTGTGGACCGATTTTGAAAATTCTTGTTTTTGTTTGAATGGATTTACTCTTGAGGTAGTGCCATATAAATTTTATTAACTTTGCTTGGGTATTTTTTAGTTTAGCTTCAATAATACGTATTTAATCCTCTTGTTAACCTCATTGTTCGCTGTAACATAAAATTTCGAAATGCGAGTGTAATTAACTCCCTTTCGTAAGCCCAGGTTCGGAAACATAGGTGATTTTTTAACGCGATGATCTTTTATGGCGCACTGGATTTTCCACTCTTAGTATTGAGCCGAGCGTTGAGAATTCAAGAGAGCATATTCCAGCGCGTCAAAACATAGTCTCCAGACAGGATATAAAATCACACCATTGCTAAGTACATTTGAATATAAGAATAAGAAGAATATAAGAATATTTTTATTGTATAAGAAATTACAATCGAATGCGTTGATTCCTGGAACTCACACTAGGATTCCCTGTGTCGTGAGATCCAGGCTCCTTCGTTCCGTTTACATTTATAAGTTTAAAAGGTATTCGTTACAGTGAATTTCAATTTCATACACATACAATAAAAACTAATTGACAAAAGAAAAAATAATTAAGACTAATGCTAATCACAACCAAATATGTATGTATGTTGTGTTGTGTGTGATTGTGATGATGTGAGTGTATGTGTGATATGGTGTATTTGTGTGAGTGAATGATTTAAGATCGTTGTGTTGGTGATGAGAGTGTGTCTGAATGAGATATCTGAGGATGTATATAATAATTTGGATGTTTGTGATATAGAATAATAAATAATACATAATAAAATAATAAATATAGTATAAAATAATACAGTAAGTAATAAAGATATGTATCAGTACCTTTTTTCTTTTTTAGATTAAGAAGTTTTCAGTCATATCATAGTCCATAGCGAGAAGCCACTTTGTAACCGTAATTTTGCATTTATTTTGAGTAAGTTGAAGAATTTTGAGTTGGTTATTGAGTTTCGAGTACATGTGCGGTCCCATAAAACCGTACGACCTTCTACCGATTGACTTACGACATCGAACCTTTTCCCACTGTACCCTTCGACTTGAGAGGATACAAGTGCACATGGATGTTTTGTGAAATCTTAGAGTGACTGATAGGATGTAAAGCTGTCTGACTCTAAGAACTCCCACTTCGGTGTAGAGTGTGTTAGTGGGGTACCGAAATGGTCTTCCATATGCAACTTTAAGCAGAGCTCGTTGAGCTCTTTCCACCTTTAATAACGAGGTTTTACCAGCCGCGCCCCATGCTATTATACAATAGTTAAGGACTGATTGACACAGAGAGAAGTATATCATCTTTAGAATTGAGTCATCTGCAATTTTCCCCAGCCGCTTAAAAATACGAAGCATTTTTCGAACCCTACCCCTTAAGGCACTTAGATGTGAGGACCATGACAAACGGTTATCTACAATGACTCCCAGGTATTTAATCGAATCTGTTTGTTCGATGTGTGGGCAAGTACAATTGTCTGGGCTAGAACAGGAGTGCAGCTGAATACAAGTTACAGAGTTAGGGGCGGAACGTTTCGAGATGGCAAAGTTGATTGCCTTTGTTTTGTCTATATTTAGCGTCAGAAGATTATATTGCAGCCAGTTCGCAACAGCTTTAACCCCGCTTTCAACCGAGCACCTAACGTCATCCCAAGTTTTCCCATAAAATATGATTGCGGTGTCGTCAGCATACGTAAAAATTTTAGCTTGAGGGATGTTCATGGCGCATAGTCCATTTATATATATGATGAATAGGGTAGGTCCCAACACGCTTCCCTGTGGCACGCCAAATTGCACGGTGTTTGGGACGCTAGAATATTCCCCTAATACTACTTTTTGCGTTCTATCGTTGAGATATGAGGTAAACCAGTCCAGGGCAGTGCCACGAACTCCCAAAAGCGACATTTTTTCAATCAATATTTTCCTAGATATTGTATCAAATGCCTTGGCGAGGTCCAAGAAGACGCCAGTACATGCCTGTCCTTGACCTAGATTGAGGGTTATAAAATCTGCTAAGTTGGTTACTGCATCCTCCGTGCACCTACCAACCCGAAAACCGTATTGATTCTCCGACAATAATCTATTATGTTCCAGGTATGTGAGTAATCGTTTGTTCACAACTTTCTCAAGAATTTTTGAGAGAGCTGTCAGCAGGGAAATCGGGCGATAGTTTGAAGGTATTTTTGGATCTCCACTTTTAAATATCGGGCATATATTGGCAATCTTTATGCAATCAGGTACTTTACCAGTATTGAGGCTTAAGTTGCACAGAAAGGCAATCGGTCTGACCAAAGCATGTGAACATTGTTTTAAAAAGGTGTTATTAATGCCATCATAACCTGTCGCTGACGCCGTTTTTAGATGGGAGATAATTGAAAATATTTCTTTTTCATCAGTCGGAGTAAGGAAAAAAGAATTTGGGCTAGTGTTTACAGTACTGTATTGTTTGTTGTTACGGGCCAAGTCAGTTTCAGTTAAGCCTAATAGACCGAGTGTTTTTGCTGCAAGGTTTTGGCCAACAGTTGAAAAATAGTCGTTCACTTTATTTAATGTGGGAACAGGGTCGTCGTTGTCGGTCACAAGCTCAATTTTTCCGCTTTTTTTACTTTTAATGTTGCAAATTTTCTTGATTTCATACCATAGCTTTTTACAGTCGCCCTTTGTTTCCATTAGGACTTTACGGTCATGGGCTTGTTTTAGATTTGATAATATATTGTTACAGTCAAACTCAAACTCAAACTCAAAGCATTTATTTCAAATAAACCAATTACAGGCACTTTTGAATTGTCAAGGGGTCGGTCAGTCAGAAAGATGAAGCTAGTTGCCCATTCCAAAGCGTAGTAGGTACCTATGGAGAAGAACGGGCAAGAAACTCCATGGACACTCTTTTAAATCAAAATATGGTTACAAATTATTGGTTACATCGTTCATGTTGAAATTATGCATGTGAGAACGATGCAGAACGTTAAAAGCGTCCGTAATAAAGAGACGACAACAATTCCAATATTAAATTAAAATAAGCCGTGGCAGCCAAGAGATGACCAGTCCCCACTGACGGCGCCCGTTCACGAACATGACGTATGGATCAGCACCATTTAGCTCAACCATTTTGAAGGGAACTTAATGATCCAACACACACGCCACCACCAGCGAGACATCGATATTCGATACTTCCTATATTCCTGTTGGATGACTAGATTGTCGCGATTTTCTCGTTTCTTTGCGTTAATGTGCATTAAGTCACGTCGTCTTATGCACTTCAGGAGGTTTCTAGTTATCCATGGCTTGATAATATCCTCTGAGCTACGGCCGACGCGGTTAGTGGTATGTTGTTTAATTTTAGCAGAAAGTGTCTCGACAAATTTTTGGAATGCAATAGTAACATTGGTCTGTTCAAGAAGCCAGTCCCAAGACTCATTTTCAATGTCTTTTTTTAAATTTATATGGTTAATTCGTGCGCGTCGTTTTTCAACCCTGGCCCTAGCTGATTCTTTTTGAATGCCTAGGATAACCGTCTCGTGATCTGTTATGCCCGTGTCACACACAATAACAGTAGCAGACTTTTGAGTTTTCAGCATAACATGATCCAGGCAGTTATCACCTCGTGTAGGCAAAGTGTGTCCTGGAAAATACCCATAGTGGCCGGTTAGGTCCAGGTACTCAGTGGCGCGTCTGTCAGTACAATCTGGTTTGATGTCGATGTTCAGATCCCCTACAATAGCACATGTGGTAGCCTTACACGACTCCATCAGTTTTGTTAACGATTCGCAGAAGTTATTTATATTATAGAAAGATGGAGACCTATATATAGCAATCAGTGATAGTTCGTCCCGGATATTGACAACCAGACAGTTCGAGTCGTTGCAGGATGGTTCCACGACAGAGGACTGCAGAGATGTTTTGGTATACACGACTATTCCATCGTTTTGGTTAAGGTAGTTTTTGGAACAATGATAATCGTAGTTATCAATTTCGAAACATGTACATGTGTTGTCAAGCCAACATTCTGTTAAAATAATTATGTCAGGCAAAAAAAGCAACCGGCTCAAAAGAACAGAGAAATTATCAAAATTCTTTTTAATACTGCGTATATTTTGGACCACAACCGTGTATTGATCACCTATGATGTCCAAGTGCAGCCTACACTCATCTATAGAATGGAGTTTCAGGCTAGTTGTAAAGGCCGTGTGATCGATGTCATCAATAACTTGGGCAACATTAGCCATTAGAAAACTTAGCTTGGCGTATTAGTGTATGACGCAATGAGCTGTGCAGGAGGCAATAAGTGGAAACTAGGTGAATTCGGGACTGATATGGATTTTGAATTATGATATAAGATGAGTAATAAGTGTGTAACAAAGTTGCTAGAATATTATACATTAGGTACTGTGATTCATTTATTGTAAAAGGATGCGAGTGTAATTTAAGGTACATAACTGTGAGGTGTATTGGTCTATAACAAAATATAGGGATGTGTACTCTGTATGAAAACGTAACCAAAAGGCAATTAAATATACAGATTATAAAGAATTTTAAGCACTTACGATTTGGTGGGTGAGTAATAATAACGTTCAGAAAATTATACAAGTGATTAGCGGATAAGTGGATTAGGCTAAAATATAGTCATTGGTTTGCATCCAATTGCAGATTGCGTAGAGTTTCCTCAGATCTGACTAGAACTTGTTTCGCACCTTCAATTTTCCGCAAGAAGATGTTACCATTCGCCGTCCAGCAAAACTTGTATTCTTTTTGCTTCGCAAATTCTCTTGCCTCATAGAACAGTTTTCTGGAGCTAGCGGGAAGATATTCGGCAACATATACTGGACGTCGATCACCGGGTAAACCAACGCATTTAGTATTTAGTCGACCCTCGTTGGGGTGGATTTTATTAAATTCACGCACACTAGTTATGAGTTTGTTTTTAACCTGAACATTTATAAACTCCGCAATAATAGGTCTGACGGTGCCTGGTTTTCCGGGTAAACGGTATGTATCGCGTAGCTCGGTGTTATGGAGAGTAATGTCAACTGCTGCACCGACTTTACAGATAATCGCGGATAAGTCTGACACTGACTCGTTCTCAACGGCTGGCACGTTGCGGATCTCGACGCACGATGACCGGGAAAGCTGTTGGATATCTTGGATCTTAATTTCCAAATTAATTATGGTGTCTTTCTGTTTTTGGGTTTCCTTTTGCAAAGCATCAATTTTCTTAATCATATCATCGTACTGCTCAGTAATAAATGTAATAGATTTTTCAATCTCGCAGTTTGATTTTTGAATCGCAAGATTCTGTAGTTTCAGTTCAGCTATCTCGGACACCAACTTAGAGAGGCAAGTGTTTTGATCGTGCGAGAATTTTGTAAGGCGATTCTCTTGTTCTTCTTTCCATGTCGACAACATTTGTAGTATCTCGCGCTTGACGTCTTGTAGCTCATTACCAGGCGAGAATTCTGGGCAAGGACGATTAAACCGCGTCGCGGTGTTAACACTACCGATTGGGCTGTTCGACACCGCTGCGGGTATATCCGAGTCTGACTTTACTTGCAGTCCACTGGCGTTTACAGATGGCGAAGCCGTAGGCGAGCGTTGAAGGCGAGGCATTGTACGCAGTCTAATGTCGATCACACACACGTCGATGGGCTCGGGGATATTTAGTGCAAACACGTAGTACACAACAGCACTCAGGCGCGCGCGCAAGCGGGAGAGCAATTATGGCGACTGTCCTGCTCCTGCGTGTGGGCGGGGCTAAACCGGCGAGTTAGTTCAACGGCGCAGAAGCACCGCGGCGACCGGTCAAAAACAATTAATATTTTTAATAATAATTAAGCAAAATTGGTCACTTTCACTTGGCGGTTACGGGCTAAAGTCACGTATGCAATCTTTACAAATTTATGCGCAAACCGAACACACGTTAACTCTCAAGTAAGGTAACGGACGAAGAGGAATATTCGTACATGTTTACGATAACTATCACCGGGCGGCCTACGTAGCAATGGAGCGATTTTATATCCTGTCTGGAGAAAACTTAAGACAGTGCGAGGGAAATTTACGTAGAAGAAGGACACCTACAGTCGTTGCTAAAGAACGGTATCTCTGCTCCTCAAATTCCCAGCACTGTTCTAATATTACTGACATATCAGCGGTTAATTGATCATGGGCAGTTCCGACTACCTAGTCATGCCAGAGGCAGGCGCCGGCCACCCTTGGCCAGACATGTTGAAGACGCTTTACTAGATTATTTCCAAAGACACCCGAGGAAGAGCAAGCACTCGACAAACCGCTTGTCGATTTGGCGTAAGCCAGTATGTGGTGTGGAAGCTACTTCATTCAATGGACATGTATCCATACCATTTTTCAAGCGTGCAAGCTTTGCATGTAACGGACCCCGGACTCCCCAAAGAGTTTTGTCCCTGGCTGCAGAATCATGCGGAGGCGAACATCTTGTGAAGAGGCTAGTCCATATTTACCCACGTTGGTATTTACCACGTGTACAACGAACACTGGTGGAGCTTCAAAAACCCACACAAGTTAAAGAACTTGCACATTAAGTTCGTTTCGGGGGTCTACTCTCTAACTCCGTCAACGACGAGACGGGCCCGTCCGAAGGTAGTCCGATACGATGCAATAAACCCTACTCCCTATTGATTTCGGACTATTAGGTTTCTAACGGAATCATAGACACTATTCGTGAACGAATGGCGCATGACGATAGAGTTGCGCTATTTTACCGGTCGATTACCGGTTTACTTACTTTGTGGTTTTCAAGCTTAATAAACAAAAAATAATATTGTTGTCGTTATAAAATTACCACATTTTTAACAATAAACTGTTTATTATGTTTCCAAATATAGAACTGAACTATTTTAGCCATTTTTGTCCGGATTGTAGCTTTACCCTGTTAATACCTTTGCCTTTTTTCTTTTTGACGGCAATTTTCAAATGAAATGTCATGTCAGTGTTTATTATTATTTAACCACACTAAATAATTGCATCAATTCGCAATTTATTAACACGACGCGGGATGTTTTCGTTATTAAATATTAATGAATGTTGTAAAATGGCCCCAATCGCTCCAGCAGCAACTCACGCGCAAATAGAGGCCCTCCTTAATTTCATGAGTGAGAATAATGAGTTGGCACGCGGACTATTGAGGGGTGCCGACGAAAGAATTCGTTCAAAAGGCTGTGGGAAAACCTGTGCAACTCCCTTAATTCAATGGGAAGTTGCACAAAGTCTGTGGAGCAGTGGCAAAGGGTGAGTATAATACATTACTCGTCAATATTAATTTGATTTTTAAGTCTTGTCATCAGTAAAGTGCATACAATGATAATCAATCATCCTCCAAATGATTATCTGTAGGAGTATACTGGCTTGTATATCGTTTTTTATGTAATTAAAATTAACCAACTTTTAGGTGCGGGCTGATAAAAAACATTTAGCCAATAAAGCTGCTGAAGCTGCCAGACATTCAGCATGTGCTACAGGTGAAGTCCCATCGGTAGCAACAACCCTCTCCCAAGTGGAATTGAGGATACTATTAATTATGGGAGAGGGTTTTGGACAGCCACAAGCCAAGGCAAGAGTGCCAGCTTTTCCATCAGTAAGTAATAATTAAATTTATAATTTATGATAGTATGTTTGAATGGTAAAAACAACAGCATTAATGCTTTTATAATGCTGTTGCATGGAGTCTTTGCCATGACTTTAAAAAAATTCAATAACAATAAATAACAAACACATAATTATATATTTGTTGTACCCGTCAATGATATTTTGATTTTTGTTGTAGGTCCACCTGTAAGACAAGACCCAGCAGCCATAACACCCACCCAAATATCTGCTGCTACACCTGCCAACCCACTTTCCCAAGAGCAACCCTCAATATTCACTGATGCACTGGAGCGGGAGCTGCCAATGCAAAATTAGTGAAGTAAGTATTATTGTTTAGTAGAAAAGAGATTATGTTAGTCGTTTCAGAAAATTACTTAAAACTGACTGAGATTTATTTTAATTTGTTTACAGCATTACATTCTCGTCGTGCACATCCACGAGTTCGGCAACACCTCACTGCCGACTCAGCAAGAAGTCGAAGTATTGAGGTGGAAGAACAAAGACTACTAATTGAATCCGGGAGAAATGTGGTGCCTGATGAAATAAGGGTTGTCATTGTGGAACTTTGTAACTTAGTACATAACTAGAAACATTTAAATTGCTAGCTATACATATAACTCTTGAAAGTCACAGGGAGAGGCCTTTGCCCAGCAGTTGGATGATGCAGGCAGTAACATATATATTTTTTCTCCATTGCTCTATAATTGCAACATTGTTCACAATGTTGCAACATTTATTTCCCGAGCTCCTCATCTCTTTTGTTGCTTGGAGTCTGGTCTTCCAACTCAATAATTCACTGAATGAAAGCTTGTCTGTTACCAGCAATTATTTAAGATTAAATTATACAAGTAATAGAAAATGGTATGTGTTGATTGGTTAAAAAAAATCTTTTGATTGTATAATGTTGATTCTTAATTTGAAATTAGTCTAGAATAAATAAAAATCTATGTATTGTTGATTGTTAATTTTATTCAGATATTAAGTATTTGGGACTGAAATAGACAAGTAAGAGAAACTAAGTTCCTAGTAATAAATTAAGACTTCAATAGATACATAAAAGAAAATCTGTGTTATCATTGTTATACTGTATTGTTGATTGTTAATTCTATTCAGATATTAGGTATTTGATATTGAAGTAGACTAGTAAGAGAAACTAAGTTCCTAGGAATAATTTAAGACTACATAGATAAATAAAAGAAAATCTATGTTTTGATTGTTACATTGTGTTGTTGAATGTATTTTTTTTTTTCAAATTGATTGGTGCTGAATAAAAAGAAAACATTTTGTTTATAAAAACAATACTTTTATTGTGGAAATCTTTTTCTTATGTCAGAATCGTCCCGCGCCAGTCCCAACACCCATTATGTCCTGAAAACAAAATAAACAGTTTGTAAAATAAATACTCAAATCAATATTATAAATACAAACATCCTATGTATTTATTGACATATTTTATTAGTAGAGTAGTTTTCTTGTGAGACTGCATAAGTACCTATTTCTGTCCAGCAATTCCGGTAATCTGTCTCTCGCTCTTTGCCCTTGCTGAAGAGCTTGATGACCGGGCATAGACTCATATCGCTATCCTCCCTGTCTACTGCACTCTAATTGTAGGTCTTCCTCAGATAGTCAGAGAGTTAAGTTGCTTCTAAACCTGCCCGATTACACATAGTGCGTAAGACAGCAGGCAATGACAATTTTACCTGCAAAAATAATATTTTTTCTGAAATTTATGAAAAAAATACTGTTCACCTGTTCAATGCATTATAAGGAAAAATATAGAATTGTGACAAATACCTGCTGTGATGGGTTTATAAAGCAGCTCTCTAGCTGCTAAGAGGCATCTCCATCAGCCTTTTAAAATTCCAAATGTAAGTCTGCTAAGGCCCACTGCACCTTGGTACCTCCCCCGAGCATAAAAGTTGAGTGCAGCGAGGATCTAAAAGTAAACAAAATCACCAGTAAATACAACTCAATTAATTGCAGAATCTTCAATAAATAAGTATAACCTTAGCTTTAGTCCTTCATTCTTATATCAAACAATTACCTTCATTATTGGATCCACACCATTTCTTCGTATTTGTTGAGGCAAAAGAGGTACTATATGCTCACACAAGTCATCAAATAATTCCAGCCTTTAGTTCTTTAAGAACTTAACGTCGGGAATACTCGCCAACCGAAAGTTTTGGCGCAAATATAATCGGCATCGCCTCCGCTCTTCGTGTAGAGCTTCATCGAGCATTCAAAAATGGAGCCATAGGTTCAAGTTTTTGGAAAATTTTAACTTTCGTAGGCAGCACGATAACTATTTTGATGTCGTATCAAATGACATAATGATCCGTCTATACAAGTGTCAAATTCAACTTTTCGGACGGGCAAAAACACATCGGGAGTAGGGTCAACAGTCAAATCGTGTTGTCATTCGTTCTTAGTTCGGGTTCGGGACTAATCGTAAGTCCGTAGGTGATACGGAGTAGGAAACGCCCGTAACGAAGGCCGAAGCTACGGACTTCGTGCTTAGAGAGTAGGCCCCCAGTGTCAACGTTTGGGCAGTGATAATTCACGATCGCATAATTGGTCCAGTTTGGATCGAAGGTCGATTGCCGAAAATAACGTAGCTACAAATGATACGTTCCGTCATCGACACCAGGTTGAAAGACGTTCCTCTGCTCTATCAGCATGACATGTACTTCCAGCATGACGGATGTTCAGCTCGTATCTCGATAGCGAATTCAGTGATAAGTGGATAGGTCGCGGTGGGTTCTGTGAACTGGCTGCAGAGATCACCAGACCTAACACCCCTTAACTTTTATTTGTGGGCCGAACTAAAACGTTTAGTGTATACCGAAGAAGCTCAGTGTTAGTGATGTCAAACACCGAATAATAGACGCTTTTAATGTTTTAAAAACAGGTAGAGACACGCTTTGAAGTTTATCAAACAATTTGCAAAGACCTACATTTACCTAATTTTTTTAATAAATAATAATAATTTTGTGTCATTTGGTAATCAATCAGTGTAATTTGTAAATAAGTTCATTTCGATCTTTTAAATACGCCTAGAATGTTGTAGCAGATACACGATTGAAAGAAAAAAACTTGTTAAAAACATTTTATTAATTTTCTATGAAAATAGTTAAAATTTAACATGTAACTCTACTCAACTATAGCATATTAGACGGTCCTAAGCTCGCGAAAGTATGAAGAAATGCTCGAAATCACAAAATAATAATTGTATAAATAATTATTAAACGGATCACCTCGACCTTGGATGGTTTAATTAGTGATGGGAAATTGCACTGCCATTTACAAATCCATTAATTAATAATAATAATAATAATAGTTTATTTCCAAAAACTTAGTACTACTTTACAATGGCAATGTGGCAACAAATTCAGTTAGGGTAAAGAAATTAGCGTCTGTAGCCGAACTAGGCATAGCCTGTATTTCGGCTATCAGCACCATTCCCCTCGAGTATTTTAATACAAGAGTAGGTGCCAAGCAATAAAGACATATATAATTAAATCAGTACTACAGAAATACAGAATAAAAGTTGTTAAGTAATCTAGGTAAATAAGTAAGTACATACATATTTTTAATCTAATTTATTAAATGGATTGAGTGTATGTGTGTTCGTGCGTGTGTGAGTTCGTGGTACGTGTGCGTGCGCGTTGTATGTATATGAGAATGTGTGGGGGTGTGTGTGCGGTGAATATATATGTAGGTGTGTGTGTGACAATAATTAAGCGGTGAAGGGGTGGGTGTGAGTATGCATGAGTGTCTAAGTTTTTAGGTGACCTATTTAGTGAATGTAACTTTGTTTTTCTGTGCTCTTAGCCGTAATCTTAGAGTGGTAAGTAAATTAGGTTTTCCGTTTCCTCGTAGCTTAATTTCTGCAAATATTGGCATACTTTTAGTTTGCATTGTTTTGTAGTCAAGGTGTATATGTTTATTGATTTGTTAAGCCTATTATAAAGGTAAGGGCCTAGAAAACTTACAAATCTTTTACCAAAAGTTGTTTTAAATGTAGTTAAATAGTCACATACATGATGTTTACGACGTCTCTGTAGTAACATTGGGTTGTAGGGTTGTTTTTTGTGTTCTTGTAGAATAGTTTTAAGTATAAATAGCTGCCTTACTGTCAAAACCTCGCACAACTCGAACAGTGTTGTAGTAGGAAATCGCATCGGTTTAAACGTGCTAACCTTCAGTATAGCTCTCTGGGCGACCTCAACTGCCTTTAGCGTGGTTTTGCAGATACCTCCCCAGGATGTAAGGCAGTAGGTAAGCAGCGACTGACACAGGGCCTGATATATTCGCTTCAGCAGTGCAAGGTCCGCGACATGACGTAGGTTTTTAAAAACATAAATTAATTTGCGTATTCTATTACAAAAAATTTTGACATGTTCTTTAAAGTTGAGGTTATTGTCCAAAGTAATACCAAGGTACTTTAGAGTATTAACGCGTTCCAGAGGTGAACAAGCGCAACTATCCTCAGAGTTGCATTCATGTGAAATAACTCTCAGGTCACCGCGAACACCCACCACCTGTCTAATAATAATAATAAAATTTATTTCAGACTTGGTCCATAAATTTGTTAGTAACAATGTTCTTAACCTAGTGTTAGTAACAATACAAATCTAAAGTGGTTAGTAACATTGTCTTAGCCTAGTGTTAGTAAAGGTACAAAGTAGTCAGGCGCTTGGTCTCGCGTGAAGGCTCATCCAATGTGCCATCAGTACCGAGTCCCAGCGGCCGGCACATACGGCCAGAATGGCGCTGGGGCTGCCACGCACCCGCGCCAGCACCGATGCGCAGCGCTTACGCATGATGGCATGGAAGCCGTCCACGTGCGCTTCTGCGAACATGCCACTCGCGCTACAGTAGCGCGGCAGCCCCATCAACACCCTGAACGCGTTATTATACTGTACACGCAGGGCGTTGTACGTCCCCTGCGTGTATTTAGCCCACAAACTGCACGTGTAGAAGGTCTGACAGAATGCCCTAAATAGTGTGACCTTCACTTGTTCAGTGCAACGAGCGAATCTGCGAGCCAACATATTACAGCGGATGCACAACGCCCTACGTTCTCTCTCCACATCCATGTTGTCTTTGAGGTCTTCGGTGACCCAGTGGCCCAGATACTTGAAATGAGTGACTCTGTTTAAAGGTGTACCATAGAGTGAGACGGGTGGTACGTCTGAGAAATCTTTTTTGGTTGCTTTAAAAACCATAACCTCACTTTTCTTCACATTGTATCTGAGCCCATGGGCCTCCGCATACCCTTCACAGATACGAAGCAGCTTACGCAACGCGCCGATTGAAGGGCTGAGCAGCACCATGTCATCCGCGTAGCTAATATTATTAACGCAAATCCCATCTATATGACATCCGATTCCTGTGCTGCTCAGCTCTCCAATCAGGCGGTCCATATACAAATTAAAAAGTTTCGGTGAGGTCAACCCCCCCTGCCTCACCCCACACTCTAACCTGTACTCGTCCGATCTACTTTCCGCCCACCTAACAGCATTTTTCTGATTGTTGTACCAGTACTCAAATATCGATACAATCTCAGGGAGCAGACTGATGTCTTGACGCATTTTTGTCCACATTTGGTCGTATGAGACCATATCAAATGGTGCACTATCTGTTTTTAAACCCATGATAAGATGTCCAATCTCATATTTATCTGTCTCAATTAAGACGAAAGAATTGGGGACATTTAGTACTTTGTCGTGGGTATTACTTAGTGATGGTAAATTCCGGAAATTAATATTTTGTTGTCTGATTTTATCCGCCAGTGAGCTACCCACATTTATAAAAAAGCTGTTTGCTTCGTGAAGTGACTGGTCTGGAGAAGATGAAAGAGTTAGGAGATCTTTATGGTGTTGTTTTGTTTTTATTGTGTGTGTGATGTTTTTGATGACTTTCCATAATTTTTTATTGTCGTTCTGTGCTTCTAGGATTTGGTTTTTTTCATGTGCTCTTTTTAACCTGCGTAATAGAGAATTACAGAAATTTCTGTATCGTTTGTAGGTAATTTTCAAGACTTCGTTATCTGGATCCTTGCTTGTTTTTTTGTGTAGTTGGTCTCTGTTTCGCATGCAACGTATTAGTCCTGGAGTTATCCAGGGCTTAATGATTTTTTGGCGTCTAGAAAGTGTTACGATTTTTGTATTCTTTTCTATTACTTTTTGTAAGCATTGTGTTAGGTAATTTAGACTAATTTTAGGGTTGTCTGTTTGATAAATGGGATCAAAATTAATATGTGCAATGTCTTGTTCTAATGTTTTATTGTTAATGATGGCCTTTGTTGAAGTTGCATGTTGCCGTGGTTTTTTTAAATTAAAACAAAATAAAACGGGATGGTGATCTGTTAACGTTGCATTACAGACTATGGTGTTGGAGGAGGCCTGAGTTTTTATAAGGACATGGTCTATGCATGTTTGGCGGGCGCTGCGTGTAACTAAAGTGTGTGCTGGCAGTAGGCCGTGCGAAGCAGCTAAGGTTAGATAGCGTTCCCCTTCAGATTTAATTTTATTCGAGTTTATTGCTAGATTCATGTCGCCTATAACAACGATGTGCTCGAAAGAAGACACTGATTGTAACATATTATCCAACGACAAGAGGAACGGCTCCAATTTAGTGTAGGAAGGTGATCTGTATAGGGCCATTATCGCAACTTGTTTTCCAACGGTGGCTAGTAGGCAATTGCTTTCTTGGAATTCAGGTTCTATTATAGTTAGGTTAATGTTTTCTTTGTAGTAGATAACTACTCCGTCATTTTGTATGGGATTTGTATTTGTTGCTACATGAGAGTAACCAGATAAGTGAGGGATTACCATTGTACCTTTTAGCCAACACTCTGTTAAAATGAGTATATCGCATTTAAGTTTAAGTCTATGTAGTAAAACCTCTAAGCCGGGCAGATTTCGGTTTATGCTTCGTATATTTTGTGTCAATATAATAAGGTTGTCCGTAGAAGAAGTAACAATACTTTGACAATCCTCTAGGTCCGCGGACTGTGAGTGAGATACGGATAACTGGTCAATATTTTCAGATAAATCAGTTACGTGATCGAATGGTTAATAAGAGAGTAGGTATAGACAGGATTTGTGGTCGAGGTAGGTACACCGATTATGGAAAGAGTTTGTATGTAAATTGTTAAAAAGTGTTTGTGAGTATGTTTTAGGTGTAGAGTGTATGAGATTGTAATTTGATGAGTAGGTGAATTGTGTAATCGAAATATGTCTGAAAAATAGGTTGTGTGTATTTCTGAAATAGTGTTTAGTTGGGCTATGGTTATGATTAAGGAGTGTTGTAATTGATTGAATGATTTGATTTTATTACTTGCATAATAAACACTAATTAAACACCTATGTTAACTGAAATAACATGTTTTTGTATATTTTAATAATTCTTAGCCGTAAGTTTTGCGTTCAATTACTTCATCATATTTTATCTGTATGTGTATCGAAACTTGAATTCATTACTTGCAACACTAGTTAAAAATGTATTGTGTATCTATGGTAGGGAACACTCTGAGACCCCTATATAAAATGTAGGTACTCTGTGACTGGTTTGTTATTTTGACAATTGTCCAGAAAAACTTGTTCAATCATTTGGAAATAGTGTTCTGTGATTTGGAGAGCACTGTTCACAGAGTACATTTTATATGTACATTTTATTATTAGTAAATTTTATTTGGCACTGTTTAGCAAAGTTTAGCAGCAATCTGAGGCGATAAAAATCACTGCTTTGTAGTATTTCTTCTACTCGACACGAAGTTTTCTTAAAAACGAAAATGTTAAACAACTCAACATTTCGTTGTATTACTAGAATGAGATTTGCGTTTTTAATTGTGTTTTTTGTGGTGTTTAGTTTTTTGCATAAGTTGTTTCCAGATCTGTTCTTTTCCCTTTTTGCACATCGCGCACAGCCCGTTACAGATACTAAAACAACACCTGATAAAATATTATGTCACTACGTAGACAAGGGTGACGCCTTGTCACCAATAGAAGAAGATACAAAACTTCCTTTGAAGTCTATTTTCTTTCATGAGACGTCGTGTCGAGGACATCTAAACTCCCGGCAGGCATGTGCCGTGGAGTCAGCGGCGAGGGCTCATCCACATTGGCAGATCAATGTGCTATTCTCGGGACCAGTGACTGACAACAACCTCAACAGTGGGAGCTCAAACGCCCTGAAGCAGTTTATGAATGTAAAATTCTACCGATTGCGTATACTACAGTATATCAAAGGGACTCCTGTGGAAAATTTGCTTGGTGGTGGAGCGTTGAACGAGTCTCAATGGCCGATCGAGCACACTTCGGATATCTTGCGGTTACTGACTCTGTACAAGCGAGGTGGTGTATACTTGGACCTGGATCACGTTGTTGTGAAGTCGATGGAGGACTTGGGAAGCAATTGGGTAGCTCGCGAGAACTACAGGACGTTGTCGATGGGCGAGCTTTCCGTGTCGAGGGACCCGCTTGGAAGAATGTTTACTGATGCGGCTCTCAGGCATTAATTTTATTATTTAAGTTAATTGACTAACACTGATAGGTCCCCTGCATCTAAGAGCTAAGTGAAGTTAAATTAAGCTAAGTTTATCATAATAACCCATCTTTAAAAATTAACTTGACACATACATAGTTTAATGAAAGAAGTGAAATTCACCATGAGCTGACTTGAAAGGTTCATCAGCTGATGATCTTGACTAAGATACTAGGTCAGATCACTTGGATGATTTACATTAATCCAGTATAACAGCGGTGGATTCCACTATTCCAGTTGCACTGATCATCAATACAGGACAACACTTTTCAATCCAGTCCAGAGCTAGATTGAAATAGAGCAGCCGCTAATTAGCCGTTGGCCGATCCAGTGCTGCTGGATTCAAACGCTGGATATTAAATACTGGGTCAATAAATGTCAATCAGCCTCACAATTTTTTCCAAATTTACCAGTGACTTCAAGAGTCGGTACAAAGGAGACCGATGGAACTACGCCGCAACAAAACTGATTACGCGGGTGCTGCAGAAGCTGTGCAACACGACCAATGTCAGTGAAATGTCATCAGATGTATGTAGTGGTAAGTGGTTAGTCAGGCACTCAAAGTTTTGGCTAAAGTTAGATCAAAGAAGCAAGGGCCGTCCAAAACGCGTTGGGCTGACGATGCAGGAAGCACCTGGACGAAGGACACACAGGATCTGGAAGTATGGTAAAAAGAAAACGAGGCCTATAACACAGCAGTGAGTAATTTCGGGCTAAAATTATGATGAGGCACTGACTGACCGGTGATCTCGATCGCAACCCTTTCGCAGACAATCTCGGTCACGATCGAGTACTTAGTTCGTTAAATCTGGATCTCTATCATTGATTTTGCCCATTGATCGCGATCGATTCCGGCCGTGTGATGGGTGCCTATCGGTTGTTTAATTGAGTTAGATACCATCTTCTACCGCCATAGTCTAATAATAAAACTATGGCACAGTAATGATGCTACGCGGCAGAAATCTGACAGTAAACTCGCTCAAAGCATTTATTTCAACTAAACCATTTACCGGCACTTTTGAATTGTCAAAGGAGTAGGTCGTTCAGAAAGATGAAGTAGTTGTTCCGATGGAGAAAAACGGGCAAGACACTTCATGGACACTCTTTTAAATGATAAAATATGTATTAGTTTCATCATTAATGTTGAATTTGCTATAAGTGAGCCGGTGTCATACAAGCACATGATACAGACATTCAAGCCTCAAATACACTACAAATGGAGATGGAGCAACATGTTGCGGAATATGGCGCTCGACAACTACGTGAATGTTCAGAGAGAATGGCGCTGAACAAATGTCCCCGGGTGACGAAATCGTCACCCGAGGAGGTTGTGGCGATTAGTGCTACGTACATATATTACTTATTTCGAACAATTTAAGCGAAACTTAATCGAAAAAGGAGGTGGTGGAAGCGGAATTACTTACTACAAGGACAAAAAAGGATTAAGATTTTAAGAGAGAAATAGCGCGGCACTGACACACAATATGGCCGCTCGCTCTCGGAGCGGGAGCTAGCAACATGTTCCGCGTCACGGAAATGCGTCTCAAGATGTTGCGCGGCATGTTGCGGGACAAAAGGCAACGTTGCAGCGTCACTTAGATTGAACGTTGCGCGTCATGTTGGGAGATATTTTGTTCCCTAGTGAATTCGAGGCTTTTAGGTCAGAATGTCTCTAGGATGGCTACAATCTGTGTTGCCTATGGTATTGCCAATGTCGTTAGTCTGCCTTGACCACTTAACATCAGATGGGCTTGTTGCCATTAAAAAACATAGTAAAACATACTTATTATAGGTAAATGCCTCGTTGGTTTAGTTGTCGCCAACGCTACTGCTGATCATGAGGTCCGGGGTTCGATTCCCGGGTTGGGAAAAGTGTTATTGGATTTTTTCATCTGGAATTTCTCAGTAGCAGCCCGGAGTCTCGATTTGTGCCCGGTTGATGACAATAGGCTCGCTCCCTATTACATGGGAGTTAAGCATAACTGGCGAAATATGGATAAAACCATAGGTGCACCTCAGTCTAACCCTTTTGGGAATGCAGGCGTGATGTTATGTTATGTGATAATGTGTTGTCCTAAAATTACAGGTTTTAAAGTCTACGGCTCAAGACTATTTTTCCCCGTACGCTGGCAGGAAGCTGAACGATACTTTGGTCCGGAGGACCTCGAGGGGGAGCCTCCGTATGCTTACCACTTATGGAACAGGATTACTATGAACTACACAGTCACCCCAAATTCTGTTTACGCGAAATTGGCTCAGAAGTATTGTCCGACAATACAAAAACTGTATGGTGATCGATTCGGCACATGATTGTGCACAGACCTTTAAAGATTGTGATTGTTTGTACATCAAAGTTATGAAGGTAATGCTCAAAGATTTTAACAAAATGAAAATACAGTTAATTTTCATAATGTCATACTTTTATTTCATAGTCTATCCCTATTGGTTCGCATAAGATAAGATAATCTTTTAATTGCTCAAATTAGCCCAGGTACGCACGGGCGATTGTTTAACGTGACAATTTCTTTTATCGCGCACTGCGTTTTCAACTCTCGGTGTTAAGCTTGAGCATTGAGAATCCAAGAGAGTGCATCCCAGCGCATCAAAAAATACACTTGGATTTTCAACTCTCGCCGCTAAGCAGTGCGTTGAAAATACAATGCACGATAAAAAACACCGCGTTAAAAAAATCACCTGTGGGTCGAGGGCTTACACGGGCAATTCTTCCAAATTCCTCAAAATTCGCGCGGTTAAGACGAACTCTGGGCCGGGGTCCATTTCATAATCATATTATACAGGTCAGTTTAACTGGGCAAGACAAGGTAACAGTTAGTTGCATTGTACATGGTAAAGTCAGGGCAAATTAAGCAAATTGACTACCGAAATTAAATTGTTGTTCTTATATTTCGTTGACAGATACCTATTATATTCAAATCACAACTGTCATTCTTTGACAGTTGAATGACATAGCTATATCATGGCAAAATGACGTAAGGTGTCAATTTTCTCCATAATTAATTTCCCTTCCTGTACAAAGCCGAGTTTAAATATATAAATATTTCGTTGATTCATGATGAGAAAAGTATTCATAACATCAACAAATTTGACTACCTACGTTCGTCCTTAATGGCAGCGCAGCATTGTTATAAAAGTTTAGATTTCAGAAGAGACCTACGACAATGTACGATAACAAGCAATTATCATTTATTAATAATTTATTAATCCTAACTTATAATATTATAAATGCGATAGTAAGTTTGTTTGTTTGTTACCTTTTCACGCCTAAACCACTGAACCGGTCACTCTGAAATTTTGCATATACGTTGTCAGGTGTACAGAAACGGACATAGAGTACCTTTCATTCCGCAAAAAAGTATTGTTCCCGAGGAAAACAACAATAACGTTCTTATGATAATAGATGGCGCCACGTGACTTTCGAATCATGATTGAAATATAAGTCTAAATTAACGCGAGCGAAGCAGCGGGCAAAAGCTAGTTATTAATAAATAATCACATTCAAGCTTTATTTAATGTGGAACCACTTCAAAAGGAGAGTAGCCAGGGTGTACGTCAAATTGTTGATGTAACTAACAAGAACCTGCGGTCACTGGCAACGCTAGGGCTGTTCGTACCCCGGGTCGACGGCGCGTCGTGTTCCACGCGCGCCTCAAAGAGATGTCAGCACCATTGACGGGGTCCGATAGGACCGATGCCTGCCGGGGTCGCGGATTGTTCGAAAGAGTTACCGTGGCCCTGGCACACAGGCAACTGAAGGAACACGGGTGGGTTTTAGTCAGTAAGAGTCTGACACACCCTTCCGCTCCGCCCAGAGCGGGAGAGGTCATTTGATGATTTCCCAACCAAAAAAAAAAAAAAAAAAGGGCTGTTCGTACAGCACTGGGGTGAAATGGTAACACATTTAGTGGCATTTTTTAATTAGTAAAGTGTAATACACTGTAATAGATTTTTTTTATGAAAACGACTTTTCCATTCAGACTTTTCTAATATACATAGTTAAGAATACCAATTCAATAATGTGAATCTTAAATCAATTGGCTTTTGCATGATTCTATTTGATTGCATAATAATGAATATTCTGGACATAATTTAATCTATTTTGACTATAATATACTTATACTATAATATCTTGACAGCAATGATTATTTATTTGTTTTGTATTTTGTAATGAAATTTAGAATGACTATATGTAAAATGGAATTAAATGTAATTTTTGTACCTACAAAATTTGTACGCCGTTATTGGCAAAACGTGGACGTACACAACATATATTAATTCAATACCTTGCATGTCTGTTTAAGTCGGTTTATGTAAACGCATGTTTGACAAATAAATTATCTTTACCTTTATCTTTATCAAAGTTGGACCCGGTTACTAGCAGATAGTGGGAAGAACATAATGAACACTCTGACTGAGTATCTATCCTTAGACATGTTCACAATTTTTATTTCTAACCGCTGCAATCTTTTAAAAACGCTTGAGGAGGCTAAAAGTTAAAATCGAAGCCAGGGTTATCGCACAGTAAGCCAAAAAGCTTCTCTGTATTAACGAGTGGCAACATTTAATATTTCTTGTCTCCTGTGTAAACAAAGTCGCTACATATTTAGTTGTGATCAATTTAAGGCGCTTACAATCGCTACACGTTTAACTTAAGTGAAAGAATTTACACTTCCTTTGAATTGTTTACGACCAGGTCATTTGGAGGCTACTTGTCCACTTGGTCACTGCAAGTATTGCAAAAAAAGACATACTAAAATTTTGCATTCTCATGATGATGATCCTAGCTGTAAGGAGCATATAACTTTAGCTGGCACTAATCATGAATTTTCATCTCTTTCACCAACAACGCTGTGGAAAGCAATACATGATATTGCTTTCCACAGCGTTGGTAAGAGTCACGAACCATTCCGGGATGCCGCACAGCGCCAGAGTCGTACTTGACAATGGAAGCACGGCCAAATTTGTTACTAAAGACCTTTGTGGTAAGCTACATTTACCTGTTCGTAGTGTAAGCACACACGTTGCGGGCATAAGCAGTCAAGTGTCTACAGCATTGCGCTATCGTGTGCTTTACATTTACAATCGTGCAACGGTTCTTATAACATTGACATTGATTGTTTTATTTTGCCCAATATAACCACTCATATACCTCATATACAAAATTAGTTCACTGCTAATAATTTAGTATCAAATGGTAAAAAAACTAAATGCATAAAATTTGCTTTGCCGAATATTAAAAGTAGTGATTGTAACATAGTATTGAATAAAGAGAAACTAGAATTCGTCGATAAAACTGTTTTTCTAGGGATCACGCTTGACTCAAGGCTGCAATGGGGTCCTCGTTTAACATCTCTTGCAGGACGGTTAAGTTCAGCAGTATAATATGCTGTGTGAAAAATTCGTCAATTTACCAATGTAGATACCGCAAAATAACGAAAAAGATTGAGGGAAATGTTTTTATTACTTCCTTACACAGACTCGTTACGAATCGTCAAGCGCGAAGACTCAACGAGTTTCCGTCATTTTGAGATTGTTCGAGATTACGTTAACCTCACAACAACTTTGTGAGAGAGGATAACAAAAAGAAGACTGGGCAGCGTTTGAGTCTTTTCCGTTGCGTATTCCATAGAGCATATTGACTAAGCTCTTCAGTCAGTGCGTCCTGCCTATTAAGACTTACTGAGCCGAAACATGGACACTCACGTTACGGCCGGTCTATAAAATCCAGGTCGGTCAGCGAGCTATGGAGCGGGTTATGCTTGGAATATCTCGAAGGGATAGAACCTGAACGAAATGATCCGGCGGAGAACCAAAGTTGTCAACGTAGCTGATAGAAATAAGCAAGCTGAAGTGGCAGTGGGCCGGCCATATTAGCCGTAGAACCGAGGGCCGTTGGGGTAGACGTATTCTTGAGTGGAGACCGGACCCTTTCAGGCTAGGTGGAGTGACGATCTTCGCAGGAAGGCTGGTAGCAGCTGGATGAAAGTTGCCAAGAATCGAGCTTAATGGCACGCAATTGGAGAAGCCTATATCCAGCAGTGGACTTTGTGGGCTGATGATGACACATTTTTAATCGACTTCCAAAAACGAGAAAGTTGTATGTTCAGCTGTATGTATGTTTTTTTTTATGTATATTCACCGATTTCTCCGACAGTTGTGGACCGATTTTGAAAATCTTTTTTGTTTTAAAGGGTATGCTCTCGAAGTGGTTCAGTTGTCACCATGCCAAAATTGGATGAGGGAATCCCATGGAAATCGAAGGAATTCCTCAAATTTTATAGGCACACCTATTGATTTTGGGAATTTTTTATAGTAACTCGTGCATTTTCTCTTAGAAAGCACCATTCGTTGAAGTGGTTCTGATGATGAAGAACAGAAGTGGTCACCAGAACTCCTCAATAATAAATATTTCACGGGTTGCGATTTGATTACTTTAATATGGTTGCTAAGCAATTTATGCTCATCACAATACATATGGTGAAATGGAGCTGATAGTGGCTTCACCATCAGCGCCACTCTTGAATAAAATTATAAATCCTAAATTCATGAGGTGAGCCGGTCGTAGATGGTTGACTGTAGGTGCAAGTGAAGTTCCACATCGGAGACAAACACTATGGTGTACAAGATGTCTCGGTTCACCAAGAGGTGGTCTTTAAGCCAAGTCCCAGCAAGCTTGGCAAACATGGTCACTGTTGCTAACCTGAAAGATGGAAAGAACTTTTAATGGCAGATATCATGATTACTTTAAAAAAACTTACATACTCTGTCTGATAGTTACTTAGTTCAATGTACAACAATCTTCATGAGCCTTTTAAATGTTTATCTATAGTTTATTATTTTGAAAGTGTAATGGTGAAGGAAAACATCGTGAAGATTGCAATCTTCTAAAAGGCTCATTTTCTAGATTGTAAATTAGGTTGATTTTTCACATATCGAAATAGAAAAATATAATCCTTTTTTTAAACCATAGCTTAACTTAATACATTCAGGGCCAGAAACAGTCTCCCGTGACACTTGCGCAACGCGTAAAGTGCTATAAAGCTATGCGCACATTTGTAGTCGCGGCTGGCCGCACCGCAACCCGCAACGCAATAATTGTTTCAAACAGATTCTGAGGGTCTACAAATTATAAAACCGAAGTATCGGCCGAACATTCGAACGTTTCCTACTACGAACTTCATTCTATTTCGTCCGGTCGGTTCGGGTTGGTTCGGATCCGACCGAACTTCATTTTGACATTTGTTGTATCGTGAACCCTACTCTGAACGAAAAATTCCGACCGATAATTTTTGTTTGACAAGAGTTACGTCGTCAAATTAATGTCAAAATTCACGACACCAAAATACCTATCTTTTGAGTATCGTAAGTATCGAATATAATGAATTATTACAATTATCTTGCTTTTTATATTTGCTAAAAGTGTTAAAGTGAAAGTGAAATGACTGTACGTATGTTTTTGGTAAAAGAGGCTCTCAGAGAAGAGCGTTTGGGGCGTAGAAGGAATCGCAGATGACTTCGTGACTGCTTCAATACAAATCTACCTTGAGTTTGTAGTTAATTACGGACTCAGTCGAACACCTACGTATGAAGAACTCTACCAGGACATAGTGCCCCTGTTACCCCGGAAGCGTAATAGCCGTGCAATTGAGTCTGCTACAAAAGTGAAAGTCGAAAAAATAGTAATTTATATTATAAGCGGAACTCACTGTTGGTAGTGCCGGTAAACACCGATTACTATAAAAGCGAGCGCTCAATCGAGTGCGAGTTCAACCCTTCGATCCAGCCCGTCCCCAATATCGCGCTGCCCTCTCCCGATGACGCCCTAAGCCGAGGTCCGTACCCCACAGGGGGTGCCCTTAGCGAGCGGTCATCTATCATTTAAGTTTTAGTTTTAAATTTTTCCGCTCCTGGCTGGAGGCCTTTTAGAGTAAAATCCGAAAGGCAACCACAGGACAGACCGGTTAAGCAGCCACGACCCCCAGTGGTCAAAACTGCGAGTTGCCCTTCCAAAAAAAAAAAAAAAAAAAAAAAAAAAAAAAAAAAAAAAAAAAAAAGAGTGCGAGTTCATTTGTTGCTCAGTCGTCGAACGGTAAGGGTGTCTGTACCTACGCTACTTTGCAGTGAGTTCGTTCCATATTTTATTATTAGTGGTTTTTCGATCTGTTTGGATAATTTTTGTTTTGAATATTAACGGTTGTTTGTGATTGTGCGAATTTTGGTGATTAATTGAATTGTTGTTGAATAAAAATGTGTTTTGAAGTAAATTAGTTTTGGTTTGTTTGAAATTGTGTTTTTCTATTTGTTTTTCCCTTCTGAACGCTAAGATCAGAAGTGGGATTGAACTTATTTGCTCACAATTATTAAGCCTTGATACCAACACAAACGGCCGTTGATTTCAAAGAAGAATGCCTCGGCCTCCAAGGTCACGTGAAAAGCTAATTAGGACGCCGCCTCGCTCTGGGGTTGGGCGTAACCGTCGCAGTGAAACACAAAAGGATCGTAGGCATGGTTCACGATCGCCTCACGATGACAGAACACGTTCGTGCCGTGATAGAACGCGTTCACGGTCGCGCCGTAGTGGAGTTCGTTCGTATTCGCGGCGCGACAGGACTCACTCGCGTTCACGTAACGATAGAAGTCGTTCACGATCACGTCGCAGCGAAAGTCGCTCGCATAACAGTAACAATCATAGTTCACGTGAAAGGTCTAGGTCGCGTACGGTCAATTCACATCATCGTCGTAGTAGATCTCGATCTTACCCTCATGATGTTTCCAAGAAAAATGTGTTAGGCACTATTATGTCGCGACTGACAGCTATTGAGAAGAACACTGCTAATGTTTCGCGTGTTACGACGTCAATTCGTGACAACACACCTCAGTTAGATACTAGCAATGTTTCAACGACTCAAGCACTTGTTCATGCGTTAGGAGTGTTAACAAAAACCAAGTCTACAAATTATTACGTTTCGAATTTTGATCCAGCTATAAATAATTTTGAGGTGTGGTGTAACGAAGTAGACAGGGCTAAGCATGTGAACCACTGGGACGATCTCGAGTGTTTCTCGCGTGTGGCTCACTGTTTGAAAGGTGACGCAAAAATCTGGTTAAATGACTGGGCTACAAATGACCGCACATGGTCCAATTTTGTCAAGGAATTTAAGTCGTTGTGTCCGCAAAAGATTAATTATGCCCAAACTCTCCACGAGGTCATAAACACCACGTCCGACAAGTTTTTGTCATACGCAGAGTATGCGCGTCGTTCATTATTAAGATTACGTGTAGTAAAAGGGTTAAGCGAAGAACTTATGGTTCAAATAGTGATTCACGGTATCAGTGATGTACAGGTACGCGCAGCAGCTACCAATGCTGACCTAACGACAGAAAACCTAGTTTCCTTTTTAGCTACGTATGTAAAGCCTATTCGTAAATTTGATAATCGTAACTCCGATAAATCTGCGTCATCCAGTAATACGACTAAAAGGCGTAATTTTAACGATCCTAGTAGATCTGAAAATAAATGTTTTAATTGCGGCCAGACAGGGCATTACAAAGATAAGTGCCCCAAGAAGCGGAATGTTAATGGTAAAGCCGATGGTAATAGTAATGCTAAACCCATCTGTTATTTCTGTAAGAAGGTAGGGCATAAAGAGAGTGACTGTTTCGCTAAGGCTCGATCTGAGTCTCAATTTAACAATAGCAGTCAACGTAAAGTTAACTTGTGTAGCGAACTTTCAAACGCGAAACAGGTTTTGTAACTACGGAAGCTCACTATGAGTACTTAAAAATGCCGTATGGCTTATGCAATTCTCCCACTGTATATCAGCGTATCATCAATAATACCTTGCGTAGATTTATAGAAGCAGGGAGTGTTCTGGTATATATTGACGATGTGCTGATTCTGAGTTTAACAGTCGATGATGGCATCACCTTATTACGCGATGTCTTGAGGACTTGTAACTGACGCCGGGTTCTCAATTAACGTGCGCAAGTGTTTCTTTCTTACCACCAAAGTAGAGTACCTAGGCCGCGTTATTAGTCACGGTCAGGTTAGGCCGAGTCCTCACAAAATCGAGGCACTAGTTAACGCACCTATACCTAGTAACGTCAAACAAGTACGCCAGTTCTTAGGCCTGGCGGGTTACTTTCGGCGTTATATTGAAGGTTACGCGACAAAAACCGCATGTATCTCGCGTCTCACAAAGAAAGAGGTAAAATTTGAGTGGGGACCTGACCAAGATCAAGTTCGGCAAGATCTTATAAAATTGTTAACTATCGAGCCCATATTTGCGATTTTTGACACGAACCTTGCTACAGAGCTGCACACTGACGCCAGCAGTGCAGGGTACGGTGCTGTACTTATGCAAATACACGCGGACGGTGGTAAACGGGTGATAGCCTATTTTAGTAAAGTCACTCAGGGCGCGGAGGCAAAGTACCATTCCTATGAATTGGAAACGTTAGCGGTTGTCAAAGCACTGCAACACTTTCGTCATTATTTGATCGGGATAACTTTTAAAATCGTAACTGATTGCAATGCTTTGAAGGCCACTGAGCGTAAGAAGGATCTCCTTCCACGGGTTGCACGCTGGTGGATTTATCTACAGGATTTCAATTTTGAGATTGAATATCGAAAGGGCGTGATGATGGGTCATGCGGATTATTTAAGCAGAAATCCACCAACGTTGCAGGTCAATAACATTGATAGACCATTGAACTGGGCACAAATGGCTCAATCGGCTGATTCCGAGACTGTCGATCTCATCCAAAAATTGAGGGACGGTCTTTTGGACTCGAGTCGGTACGTGTGTAAGAACGATGTGCTCTATTGTCGCTATTCACCTGTTGGTGAGGAGTCGCGCTTACTATGTTATATCCCTAAAGGGCACCGGCTTAGTTTATTACGCGTTTTTCACGACGAGCACGAGCACATCGGGGCTAATAAAACTTATGACCTCATTCTAAAACATTTTTGGTTCCCTGGGCTGAAACAATTTGTTAGAAAGTATACTTCCCATTGCCTAATTTGCATTTCCAAGAAACGTGTCCCAAGAGCTCCTCGTCAGCCTATTACGTCATGGGAAAAATCGGATATTCCCTTCAACACGGTTCATGTTGATGCATTAGGTCCTTTACCAGAGTCCAATGGATATAAATTTGTACTAGTTTTGGTCGATTCTTTTACCAAATTCTGTTTACTCTATCCTATGTACAGACAAGATGCAAGCGAATTGAAACGAGTTTTCAATAGCGCTATATCTTTATTTGGGACACCCAAACTGATAGTTTGTGACCGTGGTCGCATGTTTGAAGCGACAGCTTTTACCAGCTGGGTAACTGAAATGGGTTGTGAAATCCATTACGTAACGCCCGAAATGCATCATTCCAATGGGCAAGTCGAGCGTTATGTAAGGACCGTCCTTAATATGATTTCTGTCGAGAGTAATAATAAAAATGCCACCTGGTCTGATAGTTTATGTAAAATTCAGTTAGTTTTAAATGTCACAAAGCAAAAACCACGCAGTACTCAGCTTTGTACCTCTTAATCGGTACTAACGCGACCACTCCTGTGATTCGTGCGCTGATCCGTGACGTTGCCGTCGAGAACTCCAGTCCAAATCGAGAAGCCATGAGGAAACTCAGCAGGAGCTCCGCTAAAGAATCTCTTGACAGAAATCAAGATAGCCAAAACGTTCGGGTAAATCGTCATAGACACCCGCCAAGATTTTTCCAGGTTAACGATCAGGTATTCGTAATAAAGTATTCACAGTCCGTTGGAAAGCTTGACCCTGGCATGAGGGGTCCATACCGCGTGACTAAAGTGTTACCAAGTGATCGTTACGAGCTGAAATTGCTAAGTGGAGCTAGAGGCAAGACAATTCAGGCCGCAGCTCAGTACATGGTACCCTGGAAAGGCGAGTGGTGTCCTGAGAGCTGTGCTGCATTTTTTGAAAGTAAGTTTCAGCCGAACATTTAATTTTTTTTTTTATGTTCATGTAGCACATGTATTGGGGATGCGTGCGTGTGAGTGTGAGGCATGTGTTTGCCTTGCTGATTGGAACGGCTGGCTGGTGCAGCCCAGATACAGCGCGCATCCAAGGCTAGCGTCCTGGAGTGCCTGGTTTTGGAAGACGCGTACTGTGTATGCGCATCGGGTGTTGTCCCGGAAGACGCGTACTTTGTATGCGCATCGGGTGTTGTCCCGGAAGACGCGTACTTTGTATGCGCATCGGGTGTTGTCCCGGAAGACGCGTACTTTGTATGCGCATCGGGTGTTGTCCCGGAAGACGCGTACTTTGTATGCGCATCGGGTGTTGTCCCGGAAGACGCGTACTTTGTATGCGAATCGGGTGTTGTCCCGCAAGACGCATACTTTGTATGCGCATTGGGTGTTGTCCCGGAAGACGCGTACTTTGTATGCCCATCGGGTGTTGTCCCGGAAGACGTGTTCTCTGAACACGCATCAGGTGTTGTCCTGGCAGGCGCAGTCCTGGTTGATTCGTTTTAAGCGTGTGAACTTGTACAAGTTCAAGTACGAGTATAAGTGAGATATGATGTGTGAAGATGAATGCATACTTTTGAAAGCGAAGTGCTTTAAGTTGGGTTGTGAAAGTGTATTTTTGTATGAGGGCCTTGTATGCGTGATGAATGAAAGAATAGGCAAGAGTGTATGTCGTCACGTATAATTAACCACTTGTTTCACATACAGATTGCAATGACGACAACCCTGACGATGCTGGTGAGCCTTCAGGTGCTTCTGCTGGTCCTCCTGGTGCTTCGAGTAGAGACGGGACCAATTCAGACGAAGATGGTGATCACACTCTCCGCACCTGCTAGTGATTCCGAAGGAGTCCCTGGTGCAGCCGAGGACGGCGCACGATCAGGAGAGGCCGTATAAGCGGAACTCACTGTTGGTAGTGCCGGTAAACACCGATTACTATAAAAGCGAGCGCTCAATCGAGTGCGAGTTCATTTGTTGCTCAGTCGTCGAACGGTAAGGGTGTCTGTACCTACGCTACTTTGCAGTGAGTTCGTTCCATATTTTATTATTAGTGGTTTTTCGATCTGTTTGGATAATTTTTGTTTTGAATATTAACGGTTGTTTGTGATTGTGCGAATTTTGGTGATTAATTGAATTGTTGTTGAATAAAAATGTGTTTTGAAGTAAATTAGTTTTGGTTTGTTTGAAATTGTGTTTTTCTATTTGTTTTTCCCTTCTGAACGCTAAGAATATTTATTGAAGTAATAGAAAGTCAATTTTTTTTATTTTAAATAGGTACATTCATAGTATACTTTCTTTAAAATACAAATATTGCCTGCTATTAGTCAAAATTAAGGAGAGGTAAATTATATTTCACAAACAACAGTTTTGGGGCTTTGTCACCTTCCAAACGATTTCTTACGGGTTCATAAATTAAGCCAACTGCACTAAATAATTGTTCACTTGGCACTGAACTTGACGGCGCCGATAAGTACGTGCGAAGGATGGGAGCAAAATCTATACTATTTAATGTTATTATTTCTCCACCACAATAAAGGGTTGTCGTCTAATTTGGTTTTCTTTATTATATTCACTAATTAATGATTTCCATATCATGAGGATACTATTGGGGCTGTTGATTCTTGACCATTTCACACGCAACACGCAGACGAGCGGCCGCGTCGTCGAGCGTCGCTGCTCGAGCGTTGTATTACGAATTTACGACGTAAATAAACTTCCGTTACAACTCCGCAGAGATTTTGCGGAGGCGGAGGTACGATTTCTTGCGGAACTTCCACAGTAACGGAGGCGGCGGCGAAGTTCCGTTACAACCCTTTTAAAGTATATTTAGCTTGATTTTTGTTGACATCTTATAACTTAACTTGAACACTACACTTCAGGCAGCACTTGATAATAAACGACCGAAATATGGTTATCGCTTTAACGACATCGACAGACGAGATTTGGTTTGAGTTTAAGTATTTTTTTTCCTGGATTTTGCAATAATAAAGAACTCAAGCACCGCTTGTTTGTTTACTTGTCATCCTTTTACCTTTTTATTTTGACAATCGGCATAGACATAGGCAATCTGTATGTGATGGGGTTAATTAACGTGGAAAGACATTAGTTTATAAATATTATTTTATTAATACGTGTTCATACAATGCGTACGTACATGACACAGCGTCTTTTTTTTTGATATAACGTTTTTTATTAGAATACTAGCGACTGTGCGGTGGCCAGTACTCACACTCCTCTTCACGGCACTATCGCGGTCATCAAGACAGTCCTAGGCTGCTACGCAATCTTATAAATCGCGGACCAGCTAGAGCCATGGTCAGTAAGTCTGCTTCCATATCTTCGGTTCGCAGATAGCTGATTTCTAATGCTCCTTCTTGTATACAGTTCCTGATGAAGTGCATTTTCAAGTCGATGTGCTTTGACTTTGACGTCACCATCTGATTGTGGCTTAGTTTGATGGCTGCTTGGTTATCATTTAAGATAACTATGCGCTCGTAGTTAGCTCCTAAATCTTTATAGAGGTTCTTCAAGTGGATAGCTTCTTTTGTAGCTTCGGTTAGTGCTACATACTCTGACTCGGCTGTCGAAAGTGCGATGCTCTTTTGTTTCTTCGACATCCAACTTATAGTCGTTCCAGCATATTTAAAACAATAGCCTGAAAATGACTTTCTGTCAAGCTTGCAAGCGCCCCAATCTGCATCTGCCATTCCATACAGGTCTTGTCCTGTTTTAGTGAATGTCAAGCCGACATTTTTGGTGGCTTTGAGGTACCGCAGTACTCTTTTGGCGCACTTGAAGTGTTCTTCATTGTAGCAATCGTTAAACTGTTATAGGTAGCTAATCGCGAACATGATATCAGGGCGAGTTGCTACAGCCAAATACATGAGCGTACCTATCAGGTTTTTGTATGGGAGATGCTGTGTTTCATTATTGTCTCCCTTTTCCAATTTTAGCCCAGGCTCCATTGGCGTAGATATGGTTTTGCAGTCTTCCATTTTGAACTTCTTTAGGGTATCTTCGATAAATTTTTGTTGGTGCAACTTCATTTCATCTCCATTGTATGATAAGTCTATACCAATGAGCCGTTTCGGTTTCCCAAAATATTTTAATTCAAATGTTGAATTTAATAAATATTTTACTACTTTTAATGTTTTCGGACACGAGTAGGCAATCTATAAATCGTCGAAATATATGGTTATTATAATTTTGTCTCCTCTTTTCTCCATTATGTATAAACATGGGTCAGCTTCTGATGCTCGAAAACCTATGTGTTTTAATTCTTTGTCGAGTTTTATATACCATTGCCTCCCTGCCTGCTTGAGTCCGTACAATGCTTTTATAAGACAGCAAACTTTTTCTTTTGGAATACTCTTAATGTCTTTTAGCATCTGTTTTGTCTTATTGTATATTGTTAAATCACCTTTTGTACTTTCTTCGACCATAATTTCTGTCAGGTATTCTTCCAAGTAGTCAGGGTATTTCATAACTATCTTTTCTTCCAGTTCACCGTTTAGGTACGCGGTTGTTACGTCCATTTGGTTCAATTTTAACCCTTCTTCTACAGCTATACCGATGACAGATCTAATTGAGCTTAATAATAAATTAAAAAAAAAAATTTCAGACACATTTGGCCCATAATGGTGTTAGTAGACAGAAGACTTACAAACTATTTTTAAAATTTACAAACTATTTAAAAAAAAAAAATTGTTATAAAAAAAAAAGAAAAAATTTTTTTTAAATTCAATTTAATTTAATGCAATTTAATTTTATTCAGCTTAACTTCGCAACGGGTGCGTATGTTTCATTAAAGTCGATCCCTGGTCGCTGTGTGAAGCCTCGTGCTACAAGTCTGGCTTTTCTTGTGACGCTATCATCAGATCCTATTTTATTTCGTAAGACCATCTTGTAGTCCACGACTTTCATATCGTTGCTGCTTTTTATTATTTTCCAGGTTCCGTTTTTAAGATGTAGCGGCATCTACAAACGCCACATGCAAGCTTCGCGTCATACTGACGTCACGCAAAATCCTGCATCGCGCAAGCAGAGTTTACCGCGCAACTAGCATATATTGTATATACAACATCCCGACATCAACCGTCGGGCAGCTGCCCACCAGACACGACACCCGTCTGGTCGGACGATCCTCCTTTTTGCATAGAGTATGAGTGAACTTTACACCCTGTTCCTCATACCTCTATAACATGCGCTTTGATTTCAGATTTTATGGCCTGATGCCAATACTCATCATTTTCATTTTCATCAGAGAGATAAGATATCCCTGTGAGTAAGTTACTTTCTTCAGAGTCACCTAATATAAAATCCTTAGTCCATGCTGGTGGGTGCCTTTCTCTTTGTGGCCTCCCATTTTCAGGTACTTCTACTGTCTCAGATGCGTCGTCAAATAAATCAATTTCGTCTGCGTCGTCATTTTGACTGCCAGGATTTTGCAAAGGTATTTCATTTTTCTGCTCTGTAAATTCAATTTCTATTTTCTGTCTGCGTTTATTTTCTTTTTGTTTAATTCTGTTTTCTTTTTCAGGTGTGTGCTTACGACGTTCCTCCTCTTTTACAAGGTTTTCATAGCTCGTGTCGTTATCTTGGAAGCACATCTTGTCTATAACCTTGATGTCCCTGCTCGTCACTACGTCATCATCTTCAGGTATAAATACTCTATAACCCTTTGTAGTCATGGAGTATCCCATGAATACACCCTCCTTAGTTTTCGATGTCAGCTTTCCTCGTCTGTTCTTTTTCAGGATGAAGGTCTTCCTGCCAAAAACGTGGAGATGATTTCCGGACGGTGTTCGGCCTATCCACTTCTTGAATGGTATGTTACCGTTCAATGTTTTCGAAGGGCTACGGTTTATAAGATAGTTTGCCGTAGCTATTGCTTCTGCCCAGAGCTTTTTGGGAGCATTTGCTTCAATCAACAGGCATCTGGCTTTATCTAGTAAGGACCGGTTCTTCCTCTCGCTGATCCCATTTTGTTGTGGGATGTAAAATGTGGTCAATCTTCTTTGGATGCCATGCAGTTTGAGGAAGTCGTCAAACTCCTTGTTACGGTATTCAGTGCTGTTGTCAGATTGTAGGTGTTTTATCCTTTTATTGTGGAACGTCTCGACTTCGTTTTTATATTGTTTGAAAATCGTTAATACGTCACTCTTCTTTTTTATAAAATAGACGTGGCAGTATCTGGTGAAATCCTACTAATATTATAAATATGAAAGTGTGGATGTTTGGATGTTTGTTACTCAATCACGCTAAAATGTCTGAACGGATTTGGATAAAATTTGGCACATGGGTAGACTATGACCTGGATTAGGACATACGATACTTTTTATCCCGATATTCCCACGGGATCGAGATTTCTGCGGGTGAAACCGCGGGGCGCAGCTAGTCATCTATAAATGTGACATAATGTCTTTAGCCTGCTGGTGTTTCACACTCGAAAGGTCCACAAACGTCACTTTGAATTATTTCCAGCTCTTGCGTCGTGTAGAGATCATCATGTCTTGTGAAAGGTAATCTTGACAGCTTGCCTTTAATGCAGGTTTCACAGGTTTCCAACTTTTCGCCGTTCAAGTTCAAACCGTACATAAGATCGTCCGTAGCCATCTTGATCAGATCCTTTTCATTTATATGGCCAAGTTTACGATGCCATTGCATGATGTCATCTTTTTGTCCTTTTGGTGTGTAGTTTACAGTTTCTTTCTTGTTAAATTCAAGGTCCATCTTTTCGCTGTGCTGTCAGTGTCACTTCACCGATTTCTCTACAATGTAGGCCTTGTCCTTTTTGAAGATAACTTTGTTGCCTCTGTCTGCTATCTTGCTTATAGACAGTAAGTTAACTGATACATCAGGAACAAGTAAGGTATCGTTAAAGTTGTAAGCTTCTTTTTCTATGGTAACTGAAACCTTTCCCTTGCCTTCAATTTTGCTTGTATACTTGTTTGACGCCAATATCAGGATACCATTTTCAGGGGTTATTCTAGAAAATTTCGACTTGTCGCCGCACATATGAGAAGAACAGCCGCTATCTAAACACCATACGTTTTCATTGATGTTTGAATTTTCAGTATTCAAGCAGACGTTGAAGTTCTTGCCTCGATGTCCGCTCGTTTTCTCATTTGTGTTTCTCTTCTTGTTGCCCCAACAGGCCTCAGTAGTATGACCCTTCTTTTTGCAGCTCTTGCACAACGATTTCATTTTATTTTTCTTGAGAAGGTATGCTTCAGAGTTTTCAAGTTGATCACTACCAGTCCTGGCCTGGTATTCTTCTAGAATTTTCACTTTTAGATCGTCAGGATTAGGTAATGTGTCTCTTGACTCTATGGCTATTCGAAAATTTTCGAATGATGTTGGCAGACTGTATAACAGCATAATACTGAGCAGTTCTGGAGGTATTTTTATGTCCATATCGGCGAGCTTGTCAACGATGTCCATGAAGTTATTTATGTGATCACGGATATCTTCGTCATTTGACATTCGATTGAGAACTAGCTGTTTTAATAAGGTTGCCTTTCTTTCGGGTCCGGTACTTTGATAAATAGCTTTTAATTTGTCCCAAACGGATTTGCCTGACGTGCAGATCTTTATTTGTTTCAATTCTGACGGTGACAGGAGAAGTAATATTTCAGCTCTTGCCTTTAAGTCTTCTTTGGTGAATGCCAATTTTTCCGCCGAGTCCGCGTTTGGTGACAACCGTTTTTCGCCGCTTACTATGTCCCAATAATCATTTTTTATCAGAACAGCTTGCGCTTGTAGGCACCATGTGTCATAGTTTGACTTTGTTAGCGGTTCTAAATTGCGATAATTTGTCAATGTCATTTTACGCACTTTTTGTTGTTGTTGCCGTATTTTCGGTAACCACGCTCTGCTATCAATTGATGGGGTTAATTAACGTGGAAAGACATTAGTTTATATATATATTTTTTTTTAATACGTGTTCATACAATGCGTACGTACATGACACAGCGTCTTTTTTTTAACATAACGTTTTTTATTAGAATACTAGCGACTGTGTGGTGGCCAGTACTCACAGTATGTCTGCTACAAATAAGTATGTACATATACTGTTTTTTGAGAAATATTACGTTTGTAGGTATAAATACTGAATTAAAAGCAAAGTACAATTTCCTTATTATAAAAAAATATTTTACTCTGTAATTCGACACTAAAATTATATCATAATGAATATTAATGACTAATAAAAACAAATCGATAAAACGTTCAAATCTAGCACTACATTTCGTTCGGTCCGACACTCTTCCGAATATTGACAATGGTGGCGATCGCACAGAGCCAATGCGAACTTTGTTCGTAGTAGGACAACAATGTAAAATTCGGTCGTGTTTCGGTCGGTTACGAACATTCGGATGTGCACTCCAGAGTAGACCCCCTGGTTTCGAATTTTAATTCAATCTGTATCCAGACCACTGCAATGAGGTTGAACACATTTGGGCGGGCCTCGCGATTTTTAAAATGCACTACGTTGCGGTGCGGCCCGCCTTCATTTGCGCTTACCTTAATACTCCTTTTTTTTTGTTCCTGGGAGGAAAATCTTCATGGGTGTCCTCCACCCTGGGGCAGGGGAGGGGTTTGTCAGACTCTTACTGACTAAAAACCACCCCAGTGTTCCCTGCGTACACTTGGACCGGGGATCATGGAAACTTGTGCGCTTTCGACGATCTCCGGCTGGCCACCTGAGGCACGTGGGGGGAGTGAGGTGCAAAAGTAACCCTGCGACATCTAATAGGGGCGCGCGTGGAACACTTCAAGCCACGGCCGTGGGTCCTGCTGGATGGGCGAGTCCGCCGTCCCTCAAGACCAGTTTACGGGGGCTGGAAGAGGGCATTGCCCGCGCTCCACCGACGCCCAGTCCGCCTGTTGCGGGTCGGAGGAGTGGTCTCGATGTCCCTCTGCCTTTCCGCAGTCTCCTTCTGCGAAATGACGGCACACTCTGCCAGTATATGCCGCGCCTTGTCCTCCCGACAATGGACGCAGTGGTGACTCCGAGCATCCAGCTTCCTGTTTATGCGACATAGGTACTTTCGGAAGCAGTCATGCCCGAGAGCACCCGCGACGCTCGAAACGACAGAGAGCCGTACCACCTCCTGAGCCATTCGTCGAGCACTAGTCGGATCGCCTCGACGGTAGTGACGCCGGCGTAAGGAAGTAGAAGCCTATCCCACCATTCTGTCACCAGGAACTCGCGGAGCTGCGACGGACGAAGCTCGATCTCTCGCTGCATCGGTCCACCGATCTGTGTTCGCGCCTCCTCGCAACATCGGTACAGTGAGGCGAGGACACTCGCCTCTATATCCCAGGGCGGGGATCCGACCAGTGCACCAGCCATCTCGTACGAGATCGTGCGATACCTCCTGATAGCTCTGACAGCCACCGCCCTCTGTGGTTTTCGCAGTTATGCGATGTTGTCGGCCGTCAGGTCAGAAGCCCACACCGGGGCATCCTGCATCAACATTTTTCTAACAAACCATGTAACAATGTTGTGTCATTGTGTTCGTTGCCATGGCTACCGCTTTGTTGTGACTGGTTGTTATTTTGACACCTGTCCAGAAAAACTTGTTCTTAATCATTTGGAGCCCTATATAAAATGTACTCTGTGATTTGGAGAGCAGTGTTTAGCAGCGATCTGCAGCGATGTAAAATGTAAATCACAGCTGTTTAATATTTCATCTGCCCGACGTGAAGTTTTCTTAAAAACGAAAATGTTAAACAAATCAACATTTCGTTGTATTCTTTAAGAATGAGATTTACGTTTTTAATAGTATTTTTTGTGGTGTTTAGTTTTTTGCTTATGTTGATTCCGGATCTGTTCTTTTCCCTTTTTGCACATCGTGCACAGCCCGTTACAGATACTAAAACAACACCTGATAACATATTATGTCACTACGTAGACAAGGGTGACGCCTTGTCACCAATAGAAGAAGATACAAAACTTCCTTTGAAGTCTATTTTCTTTCATGAGACGTCGTGTCGAGGACATCTAAACTCCCGGCAGGCGTGTGCCGTGGAGTCAGCGGCGAGGGCTCATCCACATTGGCAGATCAATGTGCTATTCTCGGGACCAGTGACTGACAACAATCTCAACAGTGGGAGCTCAAACGCCCTGAAGCAGCTTATGAATGTAAAATTCTACCGATTGCGTATACTACAGTATATTAAAGGGACTCCTGTGGAAAATTTGATTGGTGGTGGAGCGTTGAACGAGTCTCAATGGCCGATCGAGCACACTTCAGATATCTTGCGGTTACTGACTCTGTACAAGCGAGGTGGTATATACTTGGACCTGGATCACGTTGTTGTGAAGTCGATGGAGGACTTGGGAATGAACTGGGTGGTTCGCGAGACCTACAGGACGTTGTCGATCGGCGAGCTTTCCGTGTCGAGGGACCCGCTCGGAAGAAAGTTTATTGATGCGGCTCTCAGGCATTAATTTTTATTGTTTTAGTTATATTAACTAATACTGTAGGTCCCTTGCATCTAAGTGTTAAGTAATTTCTTACTGTTAAATATTTACGTAACATCAGAAGATCTTTATTGCCCAGTAATTAAGTTAACACAAACATAATTTAATGAAAGAAGAGACATTCATGATCTGGTTCGACTTGAAAGGTTCAGCAGCTGATGATCTTGACTAAGATACTAGGTCAGATCGCCTGGCTGATTGATTTACATTAATCCAGTATAAGAGTGATGGATTCCAGTCGCACTGAATCTATATTGGACAACACTTTTCAGTCCAGTCTAACGCTGGATTTAAATAGAGCAACCGCTAATTAGCCGATGGCAGATGCAGTGCTGCCGGATTCAAACGCTGGATATTAAATACTGGATCAATATCAATTGGACTTACTAATTTTTCAAAATTTAACAGTGGCTTCAAGAGTCGGTACAGAGGAGACCGATGGAACTTCGCCTCAACCTATCTGATCACGGAGGTGCTGCAAAAGATGTGCAACACGACCAATATCAATGAAATGTCATCAGATATATGCAGTGGTAAGTTGTTAGTCAGGCACTGATAAAGTTTTAACCGAAGGGTGGCTAACGGTAGGTCAAAAAAGCCAGGGCCGTCGAAAACGTGTTGGGCTGACGACGCTGGACCTGGACGTGGGACACACAGGACCTGGAAGTATGGTAAAAAGAAAAAGAAGCATATACACGACAGTGGGTAATGCCGGGCTGAAATGATGATGATTTAAATCATCGTCTTTTTAATCAACTTCAAAAAAAGGAAGAGGTTCTCAATTCGACGGTATTTTTTAATTTTTATATGTGTTAGCTCAGATCTTTTTTCTGGGTGAACCGATTTGGATGATTCTTTTTTTATTTTTAAGTTGGTGCTTCACATGTGGTCCCATTTAAATTTGATGAAGTATTGACCAGTAGTTTTAGAGTTATCCTTAAAAATTGGGGTTTTTTCCACTTACGAGTAGTTTATATTGATGATGTTATAATAATTTCCTGTCACGGTTATTTACATATTAAGTAGTGGTATACGAATGTGTGTGTGGTAGATACCACAACTAAAAAGTGAAAAATAAAAACTTAAGAGAATAATATATCCAGTATTTTGTAATATCCTGATTTAAAAAGAGGGTCCTTGGAGTTTCTTGCCCATTCTTCTCCATAGAGATCTACGTTTTGGAATGGGCAACTAGCTTAAACTTTCTGACTAACTGACCAACTCTTTGACAATTCAAAAGTGCCTGTAAATGGTTTAATTGAAATAAATGCTTTGAGTTTGATGATCATAAAGGCACTCATTGCTCGGTGATCTCGTTCGCGACCCTTTCGCTGATAATCTCGGTCATGATCTTGTATTTAGTGCGTTAAATCTAGATCTCTTTCATTGATTTTGATCACGATTGGTCATTGATTTTGATCACGGATCGCAATCGATACCGGCCGTGTAATGGACGCCTATAATCGTTGTTTAATTGGGTTACCATCTTCTACCGTATAGTCAAGTAAAAACACTAGGGCATAGCGGAATAGGGCTGCTAATGATGATGGTTTCGTGACGGTGCAAAGGAGTAAGCGCCGATCGCGAACGAACCAGAATCGCTGTGGCAAAGCTCCTGCGGAGCCTGAAGTGAGCCTGCGTGCCGCAAAGCCGAACACACCGGTGTACATCTCCCGCTTGCACTACAACACTAAGGCGGAGGACATCGTGGACTACGTGCGCCAAAAAACGAGGTACACGCGAAGGGTGCAGTTACTGGGATCGCACCGGAACGTCAACTTCAAGGCGTTCGTCGTGCGTGTACCGAACTGTTATCTGCCCCTCGTCATGGAAGAACACTTTTGGCCGCAGGACGTGGTGTTCCATTGCTTCTGCGGACAAGTTCCACTGGTCTGTACGAATTCAAGCTCGTGCAAAGTGAAGCGCTACTAACATAGTGTTAAGCCTTTTTATTAACACAAGTTTTGTTTACGTAAAAATATGTATATTTAGGTTCAGGTATTTTTCTATGGACCTGTGTCGCCTGAAATAAATGGTATTATTATGTCATTTATTTATTTACATACTTATTAAATACATTTTTAAATATTTTTATAAAAACATTAAACAAACAATAAAAAATATAAAAAATAGTGGTCCGCCGGTATCGGGGCAGGGTACAAGCTATCGGTGGTTAGGACTCCAGAGATAGGAACCTCCTCACAATGCGAGCCGTATCGAGGAGTACTGCCTTCTGGATCAGACTCTTGATCCAACCGTCTAACGAGAGCCTCGAGAGATGCTGGTCGAGGCTTTCGGCCATCAGGCCATTGGCTGATACGACAATCGGCACAATGATAGCCGTGCTAACATTCCACATGTCAACAACCTCGTGTGCTAAGTCGAGATATTTAATTTGTTTCTCTTTCTCAGCTTTCACGAGGTTCTTGTCATGCGGAGTGGTAATATCGACAAACATTGTGCGTCGCGCTCAACGATCTATCACCACTATATCAGGCTTATTGGCGACAATACGAGTAGTCCTGTCAGTAATGATAGATCGATCCCAGTACAATGTATTATTATTATTATTATAGCAATGATGCTACGCGGCAGAAATCCGATAGTAAACTTGTAGCGGCATCTACAAACGCCACATGCGAGCTACACGTCACACTGACGTCATGCAAAAATCCTGCATCGCGCAAGCAGAGTTTACCGCGTAACTAGCATATATACAACATCCCGACATCAATCGTCGGGCAGTTGCCCACCAGACACAACACCCGTCTGGTCGGAGGATGCTCCCTTTTCAATAGAGTATGAGTGAGCTTTACACCCTGTTCCTCATACCTCTATAAAGTCACTCAAAGCATTATTTCCATTATACCATTAACAGGCACTTTTGAATTATCAAAAGAGTCGGTCATTCATAAGGATGAATTAGTAGGTTTCTACGGAGAAAAACGGGAATGAAACTCCATGGACACTCTTATAAATCAAATTATAATATATTAGTTTCATCGTTAATGTTGAATTTGCTCTATGTGAGCCCATGCCATAGAGGAACATGAGACCTAGACATTTAGGGTCAGAATGTCTCTAAGGTAGCCATAATCTGTTTTGTCTATGGTACTGCAATGTCGTTAGTCTGCGTTGACCACTTAACATCAGATGGGCTTGTAAGCCATTAAATAACATATTGAACATACTTATTATAGGTACCTGCCTCGTTAGTCGCAACCGCAACTGCTCAGCGTGAGGACCTGGGTTCGATTACCGAATCAGGCAAAGTGTACAGCCCAGAGTCTGGATTTGTGCCCGATTGATGGCTCACTCCCTATTACATGAGACTTAAACATAACTGGCGAAATATGGATAGAACTATAGGTGCACCTCTGCCTAACCCTTTTGGAAATACAGGCGTGATGTTATGTTATGTGATAATAGGTATTTGTTATAATGTGTTGTCATAAAATTGCAGGTTTTAAAGTCTACGGCCCAAGGCTTTTTTTCCCAGTACCCTGGCAGGAAGCTAAACGATACTTTGGTCCGGAGGACATCGAGGGGGAGCCTCCGTATGCTTACCACTTATGGAACAGGATTACTATGAACTACACAGTCACCCCAAATTCTGTTTACGCGAAATTGGCTCAGAAGTATTGTCCGACAATACAAAAACTGTATGGTGATCGATTCGGCATATGATTGTGTACAGAGTTTTAATTATTGTTTGTACATCAAAGTTATGACATGTTATGCTCAAAGATTTGAACAAAATGAAAATACAGTTAATTTTCATAATGTCATACTTTTATTTCATAGTCTATCGCTATTGGTCCGCAAAAGATAAGATAATCTTTTAATTACCTAATTAGTCCAGAACCTTAATTACGTAACACACTATCTATCACAATCTGAATCATTTTGAAGCCTATTGCTAATCCATTGCTTCATATGATCGAAAAAATTGTCTGCTCAACAACGTAAATAACGCAATGAATGTTGTTGAACTGTCAAAATGAAACCCATTCCTACTGTTAGTGTGTTACGTAATTACCCCGCAAGAACGCACGTGCGGTTTTATAATCGCGCAATTGATTTTCTACTCTCGGTGTTGACCAGAGCATTGAGAATCCAACAGAGTGCATTCCAGCGCGTCAAAAAATACACTCGGATTTTCAACTCCCGGCGCTAAGCAGTGCGTTGAAAATACAATGTGCGATAAAAAATCGCCGCGTTAAACAATGTACGAGGGCTAACACGGCCAATTCTTCTAAACTCCTTAGAACTCAGGGCCGGGGTCCATACCATAATCATATACAAGTCAGTTTAAGTGGGCAAAACAAAGTGAGAGTTATTTGCATCGTACATGGTAAAGTCAGGGCAATTCATGACTACGAAATTAAATTGTTTTTGTAATCCGTTGACAAATATATTCAAATCACAACTTTAATTATTTCCTGCCGGGGTCGCGGGTTGTTCGAAAGAGTTACCGTGGCCCTGGCGCACAGGCAACTAAAGGAAAACGGGTGGGTTTTAGTCAGCAGAAGGCTGACATGCCCTCCCGCTCCGACCAGAGCGGAAGAATGACGATATACAAAAAAAAAACTTTCATTCGTTGACAGTTGTATGACAGCTATATCATGGCAAATTGATGTAGGGTGTGGTTTGTATGCCTGTACAAAGCCGCTTGACACTGCGCATGATACTTCACGTTTTACCTTTTTTAAAGTGTCGGTTGAAACCTGGTACTATTCCTTATACTTCAATCAAATTAAGACAGACCAACTTTCATCTAGGGTTGTATCTAATTTTAGCACAGTTATTAAAAACACTGATCTTTTACGCGAATAACGGATCAAATTCAGTCTATAGAAGTACCTTGATGCAGAAAACCAGCTGTTTAAGGATATTTCATCAAAATGTATATGGAATAAGTAATAAAAAAACTTAGATCGAATTATAAGTACTTAACAACCATGGGTATTCAGTTGGACTACCTGTGTATAACAGAACATTTTTTAAATCTACAATCTGCTCATGTATTCAACTTTTTCAATAATATTTTAGTTTCATACAACACAAGGATGAACAAAAAAAGGGGAGGCAGTCTTATTTTAGCACATATAAATAAAGAAAGTGAAAATATTGATTTTGTAACAAAAATGTACATCTGATAGTTTTGAAATATGCGGGGTTAAAGATCTTGAAACAAGGTTATATCTTTGTTTTTGATATAGAAGTCCTTATGATAAACTAACTAACTAATTATAATAGGTAATGGGGATATTAATTGTACTATAATTTTAATTTTAATATTTCTACACCGGCTACGGTAGTAAATGTGAAACTTTTTATTAATATTAAGATCTTAATGTACCATTTACTGAGAAATAAATTATATCTTATCTTATCTTTAAAAAAATTAAAGTTTTACATCTAGTTTAGGAAAATTATTAGAACATTTTATTAACAAGATGTGCATTATATGTGGTGACTTTAATATTGACGTACTTGTTGACAGTAAGAAATATGCTGAATTTTTAAGCAAATTGACATGTTATAATTTTCGATACCTTATAAATACTCCTACTTTTATACGGAACAACGCATATTCGTGTTTCGACAACATAATTACAAATCTCGCTGATGATAATACAGATCAGTGTTTTGTTGATCACAATGGCTTGGCAGATGGTCATGAAGGACTTTTCTGAAATATAGTTCTTGAAAAAATCTATATGAATTCGAAAAACACTGATCAAAATATAATAATAAAAAAAGTATATACCTATTATGATAAAAATAGTATTAATTTCAAGAAAAGCATTAGTAATCAAAATTAGACTAATATAGGTATAAACAATTTTATAGCAATCTTGGTAAAGCATTCCAAGATTGTTACCGAAATAAGTCAATTAGATTAAAGCCATATAGAAACACATCAATACAGTGGATTACTAAAGGGGTTAAAGTTTCAAATACGGTGAAGAGAGTACTATGCTCATGTACAGTGAATAATGCCAGCTTAAAAAACTATAAATACAACTATGTTCGAATTTACAGAAGAGTTATTCAGCAAACCAAAAATAGCCATAATAAATCATTTAAACACCGCTACAAATATAACAAAACAGACGTGGAAACTTGTTAATGAATGTACAAAGAAAACAAAAAATTGCCAATGTAGAAATTTAACTCTGAAAGTAAACAATAAAGTGTTAACTGACCCACAGCAGATCGCAAATCAATTCATTGACAATTTTGTGTTCAAATTGTTACTCGCTAGCAATGAAAAAGAAAGGGCAATGACTTTTCTATCAGAAAGTACAAAAAGAGTAGAAAGTGATTTAACCTTCTATACAACCACGCCATCTGAAATCACAAAGATTATTGGTAAAATGGCCAATAAAAAATCAGCCAATTTGCTTGCTGATTTGACGAGTGTTTTAGGAACCGGATAACCTCCAAAAACTTTTTCGCTAGTCCACGGCTTTTTTAATGATCACGTTTGCGATTCGTTATAATTGTTCAATATTGTTTATAGTAAACGTCTTTAAAATCACTTGTTTCTTGGGCCACACACTTGTTGTCATCTTTATTTTCGGAACCAGTTGCATTACTCGACGCCATTTTTGTTGTTTTGTTTAGCAGCGCCACAGGTGATAGAAAATAGAACTAGTTGTATCAATTTGCCTAGGCATTATGTATACGGCGTTCGAATTATCGATTGTATTTCAAAGACTTTTACATAAAGCCTAAACGATTTACATTTTACCTTAGGCATTTTACATTTAATAACGCCGATAGTGTGCTAACGAACGAGTCCGTATGTATAGTGACGAATTTTGCAATATGCCTAGGGCTCTGGCACTCTTCAAAGTGATCTCTAACGTTCATGAAAACGCGCCTCAGAAGTTGAGTAGGAATGTTGTAGATTTCTTGTCTAATGTTTTCCTTCAATTCAGATATGTTTGATGGAAGACTGTTGTACACCCGACTCTTCAGATAACCCCAAAGAAAAAAATCTGGAGGTGTGACGTCAGGGCAAGCGCGTTTTCATGAATTTTTAGAGATCGCTTTGAAAAGTGCCAGAGCCGCGAAGCACGATATTTGAATAACGTTATTTTCAAAAAGTAATATTCCCATGTCTTCAGTTTCTGATTTTGTAATTGTAAAAGTGTAATTGAAACGTGTATATATAAATATAAATTTTTAATTTTTTATGCATCTACAAAAGTTAATTTTTTCTGAGACATTCTGTATATACGGTATCTACAAAATCATGATTTTACTGAATAGCGTTTTGAACGCAAAAATGTGATAATTAATAGAGGAACAAAGCTATCTTATTCTGTTTTACAACATTTCGTTATTAGGGCCAACGAAATGGTTATGGCCAATTACAATTTTTTTTTCTCAAAAATTTGGTATATGGAAGACATCCGTCTTTATCTACTTCGTTCAAAAAGTAAACTACATGAATCAAGTGCCATTTATCCGCTTCTACGCGGGACTTCCTAATTGCTTAAGCTTATATAATTTTAATTATTAAAATAGATAGTACTATTCTTTTGTATTTTACATTGTTGATTGCTATAATATATTTATAAAGGTATGTAATAATTCTCCTTATTTAACTATTATTTGTAACGCCGCACCAACGTGACTAATTATTGTTGTTGCACTAAAATAACGCAAGTTTAAAAAACCGACGTTAAAACGGCTATGGACGTATCTTTGTTTACAACAGGTGAATGCGCCGACCGCCCGACGTAGACACGCTCTAATTGTACCTATATGTCCGTGTCTACTTCGTCACTTTGTGAAGAAAAGGTGTAGTTGTCTTTTTATACGTCACTTAATATTAGTAAAAATTCAGAATTAAACAGAAAAATGCACTAACTTCAGCTCTTAGTGTGTGTATTATGATAGTAGGTAAAGACCACAACTTGAAAGAGGACCAGTATCAGGAGGCAGAGAGCTCGATTCATTAAAAAAATACATCATCCTATAAGTCAGAAGGTGCACCTTTGGTACACCATGTGTCTAAGCAGTAAATGTAGATTTTGCTATGCGTATTATGATAGTAAAGACCACAACTTGAAACGAGGCCGGAATCAGGCAGCAGATAGCTCGATAGTCATTTTCATAGTAAAATTTCACATTTTCTCAAATAACTCCCGAAATACGAGAAGTAGAAAGAAATTTGTCAATACAAGTTTTATAGGCATTTGATAAGTAAATACGATGGCATTATTCGTTTTTCAACAAGAGACTTTTTTTCTCGGAAATACCAAGTCCAACCTCTCCCACACATTCGTTCCACAGTACGACGTGCGGTTGACTTCGACTGTACAGCATCACGGACTGTCTCGGCTCAGAAAAAACCGCAGTGGAACGGGTACACGCGCATGCGACCGAATTATTCTTCACTTCTATAGTAAGCTAGTCAAATCAAGTATGCAAGCTATGCTGGGGTTAGCTTCCAGTCTAACCGAATGCAGCTGAATACCAGCATTTACATGGAGCGAGTGCCTATCAGATCTCCACACCGCAGTTTCTGAGTAGCACGGTACCCTTTGGTAAGACTGGTTATAAGACTTTCGGGCTTCTGACTACCCGTAATAACTGTCAAAGAATGAATGACAGTCAGAAACAACGGCTTAACGTGTTTTCCGCGGCACGGAGAGGTCTCAATATTTAATGTACGGTCACCTATCCACGAACCGACCGAAGCAAGCGCTCGACCCGTGTGGCTGTTTTTATGTAGCCACGAGCCACTCCTCAGTGAGCTAGTCATCAAAGAAATACTATCTACATAGGTACTTAATATCGCATTATACCAAATTGAGTTGGTTAAGTACCCATAGCGAATATGCCACGGTAAAGCGTACGGGGTAAGTTTACACAAAAAGTCTAGAATGCGCCTAGGATTTTGAGGGGAACTGATATATTTGATTGTACTTAAATCGTTATTGACAACATCTTCAGCTGGGTACAGGCTTCTTGGCTATCTAGCTCTCATCCAGGTGCTAACAGCGATCCATCTCATATATACCTACCTACTGAATAGTTTGAAAATATCAGAAAACACAAGACTGCCAATTGGTAATTAAGTAAAAATAAAAAGTTTTTGACCGAATAAAATGATACTGAACCAAAATATCTAACGTTACCGGATTTAAAAAAAAAAAAACTTTTTTGACCGAGCGAGCGCAAAGTGCGACCGAAGCGTCTCACTTTCTTTTGTTTCGCTTGGGCAAAAATGCTTTCGTATGTCCGGATGTTCTCCTCTACAGGTCGCATTTCTCAACCGATTCTCTTGAAATTTTGTGAGTAGGTTCGGTTTGTTATATGGTTTTGTTTTGTCGTTTCAATTATTAGTTTTTTTTTTTTAAATGCTCCGCCATTTCAAACGTTGGGTTGAAAACGTAAAATAAAAACATATTTCAGCCACATCGCGCTCTTTTGTTTTTTTAAATAGCGCGTTGAATATTGATTCAGTTTTAAGCTATGCAAAGACAGACTCGCGAAGTCTAAAGCTCACAGAGCCACTAGTCTTATTAATAGTCTTAGTATTAAAAATAATGAGGTAATGTGTCATATACCAGATATTTTTTTTACTTTCTTACACCAATAGTTCAGTTAAAAATAATATTTGATGTAGAAAAGTTACCTATTCGTTAAAATGTACATTGCCGAAAAAGGAGTGAACATTCGGTTACCATAACTTGCTTTTACCATTTTATCCGTGTATTTTTATTTTACAATAAGTTATTATAGTTTAACAATACTTCGCTCTTACGTTCGCTGACGTTTGACCTAAATCGAGGTTATGCGTGGACAGACTTTAGTGTAAGCATATTGAACCCGTGACAAAATTAAAAGAGAATTTAACCACCACACCAAGCGCCAACTGAGCAGAAAATCTTAGAACATCCCAAGTATCGCGCTTTCTCCGCAACCAATACATTCAAATCAAAATCATGTAAAAGAGCCGCGTTATTATTTTTCACTTAAACATACATGTCACGTTAATAAAAGCGTGTAAAAAAAGTAGCGGAAATTAATTTGAACCTAGTTTGCAGTATTAGTTCTGGCGCGCGCACTGCGCTGTACGCATGCGCGAAAAACATGGCGGTGGATAAATATATAATTGTAATCTTCACCATAAGTTGTTTATGCTGTGGATTGTGCCAACTCAACCTTAGTGAAGGTAAATCAGCTCTGGACTTGGTATCTTATGTTAAATCTGACGTCAGACAAAAAGTGATTTGCCCTTCCAAAGAAGACCTAAGTGTTTCTTATTACGAGTGAACCTTCTGATCTTAGTTGGAGGAGACACTATGAGAGGCCTGTGTGAAGCAAAGGATGAGACCAATCTAGATGATGAGCACAAGGATATAGGGTTTGTATCCGATGCATGAAATGGGCGTCTACCTAAGCATATGGAATTAAGGATGGCCATTAAAGAATTGCACATAGGAAATAATAACCATCTACCTGCCAACAGGGCATTCTCAAGAATTACAGGTGTGATAGATAACAAATAGTAGATAAACACCTAAAGAATGACGAAAATGACGAAACGTATCGTTTACGTAGAGCCCGAACGCTTAGATCCACAAAAACCAGGAGTACCTACATACCTTGGGACGGTTGGTCTGACACTGATAGTCAAACATTATGTCGTGGGTTCCAAAAACATAAAAGAATGATCAGCCACCTGTAGTAAATCCAATATATCCTGTAAGATAGATTGTCCTTTGTGGTTGTCATCTAGCTCTTTTGAGGAACCTCATCATCTTTCCTGTCCTCAGCCCAATTTATTTGGGATCAGAATATCTCTATTATCAGCCGTCATACCTGTAGGCACTTCCTTGAATTCAGACACAAAAAAAAAGTTGTCGCTTCCTTTCTAGCCATGTCATCTTCCATCGCTGTAATTATAATGTTTCAGGATTTTCTTGCACCAGGAAACTCCTACCTCATCCCAATTTATTTGGTGTCAGCGCATCATGACTTCTTCTTCCATACATCTGTATTAGCCGTCATCTCAGTAGTCATGTTCTTCCTAGCCATATCATCTTCCATCACCATAATTACAATGTTTCAGGGTCACCTTGCACCACCAACAATGTCCACAACGGTACATGTGTCAGGCTGTTCAGATGCGGATCATCTGTTTTGACATATCTCTATGTGAGTATGACTCTTCACCTGCCTTGCCTCTTCTTAAGTTGGCGGCCGCTTCCTGTCTAACTGGATGCAACAGAATACCAGTATTTACATGGAGCGACTGCCTATCTGAACTCCACAATCCAGTTACTGGATAACAGAATACCCCTGGATAAGACTAGTGGTCAGACTCTCGGGTTTCTGACTACCCGTACCTAACGACTGTTTTTCGAAGCACGGCGGGGTCTGGGTATGAAATGGGTGTCAGTATGACTTAATCTTAAAAACCTATTAAACTGATAGGTATTTAATGATATCGTATAACATGAACAGAGCGTAAAATCTTTGGAATTTAGTGTAATGTTGTGTGTTGTAGTATAGTGTAACCAAATCACAAAAACGACGTGAATTTTCTGTTTCAGCGCAATGCAGGCTTTACAGATGACATGCATCTTCCAGCATTGCCCGAAATATGCTCTTACAGGAACGACGAGCCCGTGGTCTGCTGCACTGATTGTGTGTTCAGTGAACGTGATGAGTAAGTACTAGTTTTTTTAAAACGTTGTCGACGTGCCTAATATCACCTTTATCTTTGTCCTATCCTTCACTTATTACAGCAACTACTTTTGATCTTTCACCTTTTACTTCTAATCTTCTCTACTCTCTTGCTTCTAATGTCATTGGTCCATCTGGATGCGCCTCACGTTTCTTTTTTAGCTTCATGCTTTGGCTAATGATCCTTTGAGAGTTATAGGAGGTCCACTTTTACTTCAGCTTGCCATTACGCTATAGTATAATCAGCCTATATAATGTTCCCAGTGCTGGGACACATGCCTTCTCTTTGTGAGAGGGAGTGGACGGTATGAGTGCCCCATGCAGGCACAGTGCGGGTTTTTGGACGTCACGCTTCGATAGTGAGCAGGGAATAAATTAAAAGCAGATGGGTCTTTAACTAAATAGATTCTTCTAAGAACTTCCTTCCCGTCACTTTCTTGTCTATCCTTTTCTAGTTTCCTTGAGAGCAAAATGCGTTTACAGTCCCAACTTTATTTCTAATTTTTCATCACTATCAAAATCTTTTATCATTATTATTATCTTTTATCTTTTATTACTCCCAGAAATGCACGAACATTACATTGAACAAGAAACAAATAAAAACATAATGGCTTAAGCTAAGTAATTCACAGTAAAAAAGACCCTGACTTCTAAACTAGGTGAAAACCTGTATCTTAGAAGTCAGTGCACCTTCAAAATTATGCATGGATATAATAAGCCTTAAAATGTATACCTAGATAGGACACAATGATATACAAGGTAAAAAAAGTAAAAAACAAACATAAAAGATACAATGCAAAATTATATAAAAATTATATACTTAATCAACTTTTATATAATCTAAACAAATAAAAAAATTGATGTATCTGTTTGTAATGTCAAAATAACAGCTAAAATTCATATGATAGTATATATGGTACCATAATACCATATTTTTTTTATTTTTTGTCTGTCTTTCTTTCTGTTTGTCTGTTTGTTCCGGCTAATCTCCGAAACGGCTGGACCGATTTTGACGGGACTTTCACTGGCCGATAGCTGATGTTGTAAGGAGTAACGTAGACTACGTTTTGTCTCGGTAGCACGTTTCCATGGGTTAATTTCCGACATCTACGCGGGCGAAGCCGCCGGAAGAAGCCTGTTCTTAATACAATAAGATTGCTGTTGGGTTCCTGCTGTCAGAGAAAAAATAACTGTGAAAGAACTGTACAGAAATCATAGTAATTTAAACTTAACATCACGTTTCAGGTTTAAAGAGTCCGCCATCTCACCATATGGGGTTCTAGTCAGTAGGCATGGGCCAAAAGCTTGGGGCAGTAAGTGTTTTTTCCATTTATGTTAAAATTTAAGTTGTGGATACACCTCATTATCTCATTAGTCCAAAAAATATAAATTATAACAAACACACAGATTACAGATATGGATGTAACATCCATATCTGGACGAATGTCACCTTACCCTTCGGGAAAAAAGGGGTGATAAAAGAAAAGAAATAAATAAAGAAAATACGTTTATTTGCGGTAAACATGACGCACACACACACAAGCATGTTACTACTAAATTTAAAAAAAAATCCTACAATGTATTTGAACAGGTGCAAAATCTAAATTGTTTTGTGTTTCAGAATGCTTGGATTACTTCCAACGACTGCCATACCCGTGCCACGGTAAGGGTATGGTTGAGCTCAACAGGAGTTGGATAGGATCGAAGCAATGCCATAATGCCACCTTGAACGTCCAAGTCACTGTAGGTGGGCAAGATCCTCAACCGTGGAAGTTCCCCCATCTGGTAAGTCCTTAGTCTTTTTTAAATCTTTTATCTAGTCTAAAATAACATTATCAAGAGAAACGATTTGATTTTTCGTATACATACACACATACATCCATATACTCATGCCTTCTTCCAATGGGGGTAGGCAGAAACTACAGAACGCCACCTGCTACGATCCTTACATACTCCTTTTGCCTCGTTTACGTTCATACATCTGGTCATACACACACGCCGGTTGCGAGTACTACGCACCCGACCTTTCTGAAGAACATCACCAATAAGGTCACTATATGTCTTCCTAGGGCGTCCCCTCCCGGGATAAGGGCGGGATTTTTTGTATGTTTGTTTGTAACGGATAAACTCAAAAAAAACTTGACTTATTTAAAAAATTGTTTCACCTGTAGAAAACTACATTACCAGCGAGTAATATAGGCTGTTTTTTTTTGTATATTGTGGTGTCTTACGACTTCCGCGCGGACGAAGTCACGCGCAGAAGCAAGTTGTCATAAAGTTCTAATTATGAACTCAAAAAACTTATAAAAATATAGTTACTAGGTAACTTAATGACAGACTTTATTCACGTGCAACTCTCATAAAATTAAGAAGATATTTTATTTATAAATATAATAAAATAATTATAATACTTTGTATGTGGTATTGTTTATAGCCTCGAAGCATCGTAACAGCTGGAGGGATTTTAATACATGAGGTGGCCATTGACTCGTCTAGGTCATGCGTGATTGTAGGCTAGGTTTTGTTTTTATCATAAAATCAAAATGGCTCTATTTAGACATCTATAAGTAATGTCATGATTTTTTCTTGTAAATTTAGCATTTTGGGCATTGATATTTTGGGTATCAAAATAAACGGGCAAAATTATGATTTCCACCAAACGGCTCGCATCGCATCGGATCGGAAAAGATATAAACGGATGCGGTGACAGCCGATCGCGTCCGGCACGATGTCGACGCATACCATCGGCTCCGTACCGTCGCTTGCGAACGTATTCGTTTGTGCACCCAGTCAAATAGTTTAATTCCTACCGTGTTGACGTGTTCTAATTCGGATGAATGTGTGATCGGATACGATGACAGGCGAACGGAGCCGATCGCGCGTTGCAGCATACTTTCGGTTACGATCGCGTGTCGCGGAAGACGCCCGCGGTTAATTTGCTGTGCGCGACTTGGTAATATAGACTTTAAATACTGTATACACGATTTAATATCGTTTAAAGTTTGTAAAATCCGTTCCGATCCGATGCGATGCGAGCTGTTTGGTGGAAATCATCCTTAAAGGGGACGATTCCAAATAAAATGTAACACAGTAAAAGGTTAAAAAAAAAAACCCGACTGCAGCTACAAAGTTGCAACTCGGATGCGGTGATTGGTGGCATCAAATATGTGATTAAACTTAAATAACTGCCACCAACTGCATCAGACTCCAGCATGCGTAGCATGGCCACTATAAAAACAGAAGAAATGGATGACAAAATGACAGATTGTAGAAAGATTTCTACGGCGCGATGTCAAAATTCAAAACAGGCCAAGTGCGAGTTGGACTCGCGCACCGAGGGTTCCGTACAAACCTGTAGGTATATAATTAAAAGTTATGGCATTTTTATTGCTAAATGAAATCCATAACATTACAATGTGGAAAGCTGGAGGAGCATTTTAAGACAAAGGTCTCTTTATCGTTTCAGTAATCCTTTATCTTATATAACACATATCATTTATTTTATAATATAACTGAAATACCTACACCAGCCTTGCAGCAGCCTTGCAAAAGTTCTTTTATCAAAGTTATTTATTTACAAAGTTTTTTAGTTACTATTAAGAAATCTGATTCAAAAATACTAATTAAGTATTAAATTTGAACCTTATTATGTGATGTAACTAAAAATTTACGCATTTCGCAATGTTTCCTTTATCTGTGCTCTAAGACGTCGCTTCGTACCAAATTTCAATATTCTGAGTTCACGGGAAGTATCCTGTAGGTTTTGATTCCCTTGCGAATGTCGAAAATTTGCGACATAAATGGCTGTATCTTTTGATTGCGTTGGCTTGATTTTTTCACAGCTCCAAGAGACACTAGACTTGAATATTTGATATGAATTTAGCTTGATACCTCTACGCGTTCCTGGGAAAAAGGGTCTTGATAGACAGACAGACTGACAACAAAGTGATCCTATAAGGGTTCCGTTTTTTCCTTTTGAGGTACGGAACCCTAAAAAAGGAATGACTTTTTGTTATGAAAGTAATTTGTCATCTCTTTGTAGAGTAGAGCTAGAAGTGGTCATGCTACGCATGCAGAAAAGTGTTCTTGTTTTGAACTTTTTTATTGCAGTCGTGTTAATGTTTTTATTATTTTTACTAGCTTTTGCCCGCGGCTTCGCTCGCGTTAGTTTAGACTTTGACTATCAATTCGGGTTATAATTCAATCATGATTCGAAAGACTCGTGGCGCCATCTATTATCATAAGAACGTTATTGTTGTTTTCCTCGGGAACAGTACCTTTTTGCGGGGTGAAAGGTACTCTATGTCCGTTTCTGTACACCTGACAACGTATATGCAAAATTTCAGGATGATCGGTTCAGTGGTTTAGGCGTGAAAAGGTAACAAACAAACAAACTTACTTTCGCATTTATAATATTAGTTAGGAAGTTAGGATTAGGATTAGGGTTTTCTACCTTTTTAGGGTTTTTTCTTCTATGGTGTGCACAGTAAATAGGATTCTACAGCTGTACAAGGATACCTATTTTGACGCGTGGCCAAAATCGGAACTGACGCCGCCATCTTGTTTTTCAATACATTTCACAAAACATTTTCACAAATGTTTAACAGCGCCCCCTGTCAACGTTCTTGTTGGATGACGAAAATCTCACCGTCAACAAAAGATCCTCGTTTCTGGCTCTTAAAACCTGCCCTACTATTTTATCATGGCTAAATAGCCATGAGGACTTCCAATGTCGGTTTATACAGGGTGGCAGGGACATTGTCGCACAAACTGTAACCATGAATTCAGCACATGATTCTAGACCAGCGTATAAAGTTGTCAAAAAAAATCTGCTGTTTCATAAAAAAAGTGCAATACCTACGCGATCAAAATGTACTGAAGAGCAAAAGTTTTTTTTTTTATAACTGACGTTAAATTTCAACGCAGGTGGTTCAGAACCATGTACCTATTGAATCCATGGTAACAGATTGTGGGTCGATGTATGCCACCCTATATAAGTTCCAAAGCTTGTGTAATAATTTTGTATAAAAAAAAACTTTTTTTTTTAATTACCGTCAGTTGTACAAAAACACTTAACTAAACATTATGCAGCGTAACAACTAAGAGAAAGTGTTTTCGATGAACTCTGGCACCCAAAGTAAGATTTAACTTGTTTTGAGGGTGCCAGCGTCCTCGCCTATAGCTTGAACATATATCAGTAGTTGTAGGACCAGCACAGAATATTATTATTACGATAACTACTTACAATAAATGTATATAATTAGGATGTGGCCTATAAAGGTTCCTATGTGGGGGTGTGTGTATGTATTGAGAGAGAGATATAACGATGTTGAAAATTTTGAAAAATTTGCGTTTATGTACCTAAGTCTGCATGAATATTGTTGGCAACAGAGTAAAATTACAATGTAATATGTATGTTGGCAGCACTACCTAACAATCATCTAATGCCTGCAAAAACTGTTCTTATACGTTGTGTCTTTTTACTAAATTAAAACTACAGTTCTTATAAATCATAACCTTTTATTTATATAGCAATAAATATAAATATAAATATATTATAAAAATATAACAATAAAGTGCATTCTTTTCCAGGCTCTGCTCGGATACGGCGATACGGTAGCTGCAGCACAGTGGCTCTGTGAGGGATCAGTGATCAGCGAGAGATTCATACTAACTGCAGCACACTGCGCAAACGCCGGTGTGTTGTAAGTCTACAACATCATATTTCATGCAAATTAATATAGGTTTCACCTTTAGTCTGTTCCAGAATTATCTGATGAAAGTGTACACAAATCCTGTTCAGGTAAAATTCTTACGCAGTCACTCATTAAAAGGCATTTGGACCATTCATACTATGTATGTATTTAGAATGTTCGAACTTTCGCTCCGCGTTCATACTGAGAGGCAACTGGAAAATTATGATTTTTGCAAATGTTGCTTATTAATGTTTTGAACTAACCAGTAGATAAGTTACATACATGTTTAAGACCTAAAATTTATGCGTTAATTTTTGAAACATCAATTAATTACAATACTTCAATACAACAGTTGATTTCCACATTACAGTACCTTCATATTAATTAGCTAGCTTCTGTCCGCCACTTCGTCCGCGTGAAATTTCTTGATCCCCCCTCCCCGTCGCATCGCATCACCTGCCCGCGCTTTCACTTCGTTTTCGCTTAGCGTTCTTTCTGACTTTTTTTCTTTTTGCTCGACTCCTAAGGGTCATAGCGTGACGTTAAATAGAAAAGGGCTTCCTAAAGAATTGGGCTACCAAATACAAAAATATTTTTTCAAGTCCAACTGGTTGTTCCAGAAATTACCTCTTACATACAAATTTATAAACAAACAAACATTTATAATATTAATATACATGACTTGGTCTCTTGATCGTAAGCGCGACTGCTGAGCGTGGGGCCCTGGGTTCGATTCGCAGGCCGGGCAAAGTGTTATTGGGTTTTTCCATTAGGAATTTCTTAGTAACAGCCCGGAGTTTGGAAGTTGGCGGTGTAATACCCCCGTGCCTCAGAAAGCACGTTAAGCCGTTGGTCCTGTGCCTGATCTCTCTCCGGTCGTACCGGATTGCCGTCCCATTGGACCTGCACTCTCTCTTCCCTCTTTCTCATAGTCAAGTGATAGTGTTCACAACATGGTATGCGCAGACAAAGGTGTGGCTGCGCACACACTTGTGCACTATCATATCTCCCGTGTCGAAGGCTAGTCTCCACTGACATTGGTTGCCATATCCTAAAATTCGGTCTGGAGAACTAAGTATTATTAATAATTAATGTTCTCCCAATTTTTGTCAGCGGCACAATCGCGTATGCTGCACTGGGCCTTCAAAACCACGTTAATCCTGAGAAACAGTGGAAGATATACAACATCAAGAGACTTATTATACATCCCGAGTACAACGAACCTTCGTGGTACCACGATCTGGCGCTGCTGGAGACGGACACAGAGTGAGTATGATAGAATTTTGCACAGTTATACAGCTTAGTAAATAGTAGAATGTTAGGTGCATCCATGCATTATGTCACACGATAAGGGGGAGAGTCGAGTTCAACAAAGGTTGACAGTATGTGACAAGGGAGGACGAGTCTTAAGCTTCGTGACGTCACGTCATGTATAAAGTTTACTACTTTAAACCGATCGATCGTGTGATTCTTTGGCCAATAATTCTTTATTGGCCAAAGAATCATCATTGCCATACAACGTGGCAATGCTGCCAGCCTATGATTCTTTCCCCTACATATTATTATTTTAAGGTGGTTAGCTTTTAAATTATTTAAATATTATACAATGTAATTAAATATTAAAACTCTAAACTTCAACTCTAACGGAAAACTTTAAAATATTATTAACTCTATCAATGTAATAACATTGATAGAGTTAATAATAATTTACTTTAAAATGACAAAATATGTGACATATATGACTGTGGCGTAAAAACGTGTCCTCCTTTGTTTTAAGAAGGTAAGGCCAAGGTAATGGTTACATTGATGGCTTCCCTATTTATTTTATTCATATTTCTTTTATTGATTCACCAACGATCGTTCACACAGGTTCTATGCTAAAGTATACATGCGAAAGTGTATATGCAACAGTGAACAATCACTTACAAGCAAACTCCGCATGCGTAAAGAAGTTGTACAAAATATTATGATTAATCTAGTTTCAAATTACTTAAGTATCTAAAAGTGTAAATAATGACAATAACGATATAATTTAACAACATAAAGTACTTATTATATATATGTAAACACACACTTTATAAGAAAGTATTTAAGAAATTTGGCTTTCAATTTGCCCAAACTTTCAAAGTGCACTTCGATTTGATCACTGCAGCTATTTACGACCTTGCATAACTTTGCATGGGGGGGATTTGGCGCCTCGAACCGTTCTCCTCTGCGGTGGGCATGCAGCACACGATTTCACATGAACTACCAAAGGTGACAAGCTGTTTTCAGCGCTATGCTGTGAGTCCCCTTAGCACAGAATCATGCTGAATGGAAGCCTTCTTGTCACTGTCATGTGCAGCTGCCGACTATTTCAGTTCAGTGCTCATGATCTGTTTAGTTTTTTATTTGAGTTACGAGGGCGTTCAATGTATTCTCGGTATGAGGGTGATTTACTCATGATGTGGGTAATTTGATTTATTCATTAATTAATGACATTATCTAAGGGTATAAAGGTAAAATTTCATATAGTTGTGATCATTAGTTTGCTAGTTATCCTTAGTCAACAACAACTGGAATGGCTAACGTGACAATGTTGGCAATGTTGAAGAAATTCCGAGCACCACGCTGTTAATAAACTCCTTACCAAACAAGGAAAAAGTAAAAAAACTATTCACAAAGAGATGGTGGATATTTACCAAGATTCTGCACCTTCGTTATCTACGGTTCAAAAGTGGATGTAATAGGGGCAGAGAGAGTATTGAAGGCAACACTCACTCGGGCGGTCCGGTTACTGTCTCTACGGAAGAAAACCTGAAAATCGTTGAGAAGCTTATACTGGAGGATGCCCGAGTGAAGATGAGAATGATAGCAGAGACGACCCACCTCTGCGTTGGTACCGTGCACACTATTCTTCATGACCTTCTTTACCCTTCAAAAGACAGTGCAAGATGAGTGCCGCGAATACTCAAGTTGCCTCCAAAACAAGTGCGAATCGAGTGATGTAGAGAGTTTTTAGAGCTCTGTGGTAAAGTTCCCTCAAGTATTTTCGATCAAATTGTTACTGGAGATGAAACGTGGGTTCATCATTATGACCCTGAAAGTAAAAAAGAGTCGATGCAGTGGTACAAAAAGGGTACTGCGCACCCTAAGAAATTCAAAGCCGTTCCGTCTGCTGGAAAACTCATGGCCACAGTGTTTTGGGACTCAAAGGGAATTTTGCTGATTGAGTACACAAAAAAAGGTCTACGCATCCACTTTACGAAATTTACGGGAAGTAATTAAAGAAAAAAGACGGGGTAAACTGATCACCGGTGTGTTGCTTCTTCACGACAACGCCCCGGTCCACACGGCGCGTGTTTCCAAGGCTGCTATGCGAGATTGTGGTTTCGAAGAAATTAACCACCCACCCTATAGCCTGGACCTAGCCCCAAGTAATTATTATTTGTTCCCTAATTTGAAAAAAGACCTTCGTGGGAATCGATTTTCCAACGATGAAGAACTCAAGGCGGCAATAAATGTACATTTTGCAGAGAAAGAGGAATGTTATTTATACAGGGTATTGAAAAGTTAATTTCGAGACGTAATAAATGCATTGAGGTAATTGGGGATTACATAGAAAAATAAAAATAATTTTAATTGAATTTACGTTTTGTTTCATGCCGATACCTAGAATACATTGAACGTCCCTCGTAACTTATATTTTTTATAATAATATGCAAGTGTTTATGTGACAAATAAACCTATTTTTAATTCTTATATTCTTCGATGTTCCGTTTGTTCCCAGGATACGTTTCGACAGTGAAATCCTTCCCGCATGTCTAGATGTTGGTATTCATGATATATCTCTAGCAGAAGCAGCCGGCATACCTAGCGTGGATAGGAATGAGACCAATGCGAATGAAACCAAGCCTGACGACATGCAAACGGTGAGAGAGGATTTTACTGACTAACTTAAAATATCATAAACATTTTCTTCTTTTATTCATGCCATTTCTAAGTTAATCATCAAATCTTATGGAATGAGAAGATCATACAAAACCTCGTGGGCAGATCGATCATCTGATCGAGAATAAGAATCAAAAGAGATCACGGATACCTTCAAAATCATTCACAAAAGAAAATGTTATCAAATGAAACTATCCCTAAGACACCCACAGCTAAAGATGTAACTTTTAAATACATACGGGTAAAGTACTTATTTGAAAATAACACAAAAGTTTCATCCTAGTGTTTTCTGTTTCCAGGTATTCCTAGATAAAAAGGATCGAATACAATGCAAGAAAGCATATAAGCCAGATAATGATCTAATTCACGGATACGACCACAAGACGCAAATGTGCTACGGAGTGCATAATAACACTGGCAATACTTGCAAGGTAATTACTTATTATATGTATAATGCAAGTGCTGCGTAGGTACTGTCTGGCAAGAGTAGCGTGCAGGACTGGGGTCCTCCTCGCTACTCTTGCTAGACAACACCGAGTTGCGAGATGGACTGACGACCTCAAAGAGGGGGCTGGAACAGACTGAATGCAGATAGAAATAAAGATTTTTTTTTATGGAGACCTAGGAAAATTGGAAAGGATGATAGAGGGTGTAGTGGTACAGGCAGAACATGGGAAAAGCCTATATCCAGTTAAGTGGACTGCCCTTTCTGACAACAATCATCACGGTGTGGCTCATTCAGTGCAAAACTGTTAAAATGCCTGCAGTAGGCATGAACATAATTAGTACCTACTTACTTAACTATATTCTTAGTTCTTAATGTGCTCTCATGGCTTTGTTACAATATATCTATAGAAAATGGGTCAAGGACGATAACGGTGAACCTATACCTACTTTACCAATTTGCTTGGTGTTTAAATGTTAGTGGTTCTGATAACTTGGTGATAACTTTCCCTCAAAAGATAATAATGAAATGTCCTTGTTCAGCATTGTTAATCAAAATACATGGAGTTAACAGATTTCTTAATTATACGCAGCGTATCAGCGGAAGTCCTTTACAGATAGATCAGTTCAGATGTCAGTATACCGTGGTCGGAGTGACGGGCCATTCCTCAGAATGTGGCAAACCAGAAATACCTAAAATCTACTCCAGGATCCAGCACTACGTACCTTGGATCGAGAGCGTCGTGTGGCCAGACAAAGACTGAACAATTTTGTAACTATTCATATTCAATAAAATGTAGATCGTTATTTAATTTGTAGAGATAATTTTATTTCAAACTACATTTTTCAGTGATAATTTTTGATGACTGTTTCTTTAATAAATATTTATAAAGTTCCTTACTTAGCCTTGATGGAGCAGAAACTGTGTGGTTTCATTATGAAAAGGTTACACACGGAGAAATAAAAAACATGCTAATTTGATTTCTTACAATAGCAGATATATTTATTATCATACCTAACATCTTTATTCGATTTGTCTCATGTGTAGCGAGGATAGCCAGATCCACCGTACGGTCCAAAACCAAGTTCCCTCTGATTGTGGCTATCACCGTAAAATCGATTGCCAGTGATTGGGTTGTCAATTGGAGCTGGATAAGCGATTACTCCTGGATAACCAACGGATGTATAACCGTCATCTGGGTTATCATCGTACAAGCCATCTGCATAGTTGAATTCATCGCCTGTATAGGCTCCGCCTACAACAGCACTTGTGCCCATACCGTCGTCTCCTACAGTAGCAGGTCCAGCAAAAGTTACACGTCCAGCTGCAGCTCCACCCGCGCCAGCACTACCAGACATCCAGGGTCCACCGAAGGCCTTTCCGATGCCCCCACTGATTTTTCCACCTAAGCCTCCAAAGCCCAGGTTTAAACCACCATTTGCAAATATAGACTTTTCGCCACCAATACCGAAACTAAAACCGTTGTTAGGACGAACGTTACTATTTAAATCGTTGTAACCGAATGACTGAGAATTAATTTGACCTTGGTTGTAAGCCTGAGCGCTACTGTGAGCCTGCGCTTGAGCTTGTGCATGGGCTTGTGCTTGAGCTTGTGCTTGAGCTTGTGCTTGAGCTTGTGCTTGAGCTTGTGCTTGTGCTTGAGCTTGTGCTTGAGCTTGTGCTTGAGCTTGTGCTTGAGCTTGTGCTTGAGCTTGTGCATGAGCTTGTGCATGAGCTTGAGCCTGAGTGTTTACTTGTGCTTGACCTTGAGTTTGCATGCTAAATTGTGAGTTACCCTGAGTTTGCATCATTGCCTGGGCTTGTGCCTCAGCCTGTGCTTGAGCAACCATTTGGCTTTGAATAACGGATTGAGCTTTGGCTTCTGCCTGAGCTTTTGCTTTAGCCTGAAGGATTGCCTCTAGTTTTGCAATCGACTTAGCTTGAGCAAGCGCTTTGGCATGAGCTTCAATTTCAGCTTGCGCGTCCGCTTGCACATCAGAATCGAAGCTGTACTGATTGACATTCAAATCATTGTCGAAATAAAATTTACTGTTTTTATTGGAATCTGTCATACTTTGAATTTTTTTAAAAGCTTCCATCTTTGAATTTGCTTCTAAATTATAATTACTATTTTGATTTTTATCAAATTGTGTATTGAACTTACTGTTGTCGTTAATATATTTGTGAATGTCAATGTTTTGAACACCGTTTTTAGTAACGTCAAAATTGATTTTATTGGAATCTTTCTTGAACGTGTTCATATCGAACTTATCAAAAGTATTAACTTTGATTTTATTGCCACCGTTCTTTATTTCGTTGACATCAAACTTGCTTTCAGCTTCGAAATTGAAATTACCTTCATTAAATCCGTTAATTTTAAATTTATTTACATCAATGTTAAACTTATTGTCGCCATCAAATTCATGTTGAAAGTTGCTCTCGCCATTTATAATGTTTTCAAAATTAAAATTGTGAACTTTGATATTGTCGTAGTAGAATTTGTAAGCCTTAATGATGTCTTCAAGTTTGAACTTTGTAGTACCTTTGGATTTTATACTAAAGCCTTTGCTACCTTCTTTGCTGCTAAAACAGAGGAAACTAACTTCATCACCGGGAACAGTACCTTGACATGAGCAACTATCCGTACTCGGTTTGGCGATACTAGGCGCAAACATTGTGTTATTAAAATGATTACCTTCCTGTACAATGCTCATATCAGAAGTGTCTCCTTCAATACTACTAGTGCCATCCGAAGCAATATCAATATTTTCACTACTATCACCATTTCTTGTGTTACCATAACCACGGTTTGTAGGGTAGGCGCTTCGCAAATTATATTCACTATCTGGATTCAGGGGTTGACGAAGGTTTTCTGGTTTCGTAAATTTAGGGTCTCCTACTCTGCCGATGTAATGTTGTTGCCTTAGCCGTCTAGCTCTATCAGCATAAGCTGCTTCATAAATTTGATTTGTCCTGCTAATATTATCCGGTTCTCTATAACCTCTTCTGTTATTGCTGCTACGTTCCTCGTTATAACTTCCGTCAAGATCATATGATTCACTGGGATCGTTGGCATGACATATTGTGATGTGTTTAAGAACTAGAATTAACTGTAAAAAAATAAATCATCAATTAGATAAAAAAAATTATGAAGGTAAAGTGTCAGGCGCTTTATTATGCTATACACATTCAAAAATAAAAAATACTAAATGGTATGAAATCGTATCCCTTTACAACATCTATCACAATCATCGGTTGATCCTTGCTCATAAATTGATTCAGTAGATCTTTTAGGTATTAGAAAGCACGAATTAGTGCGATAGATAATGAAATTATGAACGCAAGAAAAAATAACATTAAGTATAAAATAATTATTTAAAATAAGTCAATGTAATATAATTCAAATTGTTGCATATTTTGTTGCATTGCTGTGGCACTAAAGTGCGCTAAACTCGATCCATTTCCCAAATTATTGTACGAGTTAAGAATGTAATTTTGTGCTTTTGCTAAAATTAAATAAATGTTAGAGAAATTATATTTGAAATCTAGGATGCAGGAACCACGAAGCCGAAACGAAACCGGGAAGTATAAGTATGGCCGAAGAAAGGGGAGGCCTATACATAGCAGTGGGTGATTCCGGGCTAAAATGATGATAATGATGATGACGCAGAAAGAACAAAATTTCCACCCACAAGTAGAAACAGTACAGTATTAAAATAGGTACGTAAAATGGATGGAACTATAGTTGTCGACACGTTTGGCCTAGGTGTGAATCCCCTAGATGCTAGAACCCTAGAAGCTACGAATGTCATTGAGGCAATGCTTGTGGATGCTTATGCCTTGCAGTAGAAGAATTTCGACAGATATGATGATGATACTCCTATCGATATTAACAGCGTCTTCTAAAAACTTACCAGAGTCTGATACAGCCATATGGAAAGTATGTCTTTCATCGTTTTATATTCCAGTAACGCGCTGAGTTTCGATGGTCGCCACTTATGGTATGGGTGACCAAAATGGCTGACTTTAATTAATAAGACAACATCAATATTGGTTACAACGGCAGTATTTAAATCGACTTTTGTCACGGTCTCCCAAGCAAATAATTACTAAATAATACATTATGATAAGAGCTAATTAGTGAAGTTTTTTTTTTCTCTTGTTTGGTTTTTCCCGCTCCTTTGCTTGTGTGATTATGATATATTATCATCATCATCATCATCATCGTCATCCACAGATTAATGGCCACTGTAGAGATTCATTATTTTTCCTTTTTCTTCTATCCCATTATAATCTGTCCTATGTTTTTATTAAATGGGTCACCAGATATTGATGGAGCCACAGATCCTGCATTCCATGTTTCATATATGTAATCACCTTCATTGACAGCCTTGTTCTTATCTATTGCATGAGATAATGTTTCTCTAATTATCTGTTTTCTTTTTTCTTCGTTTTTCGTTTGTCCTTACTTCCGATGCTCGTTTATTTAGTCATTTATTTCAGTCTTTTTCAGTCAGTAACCGTTTTGCGGCAGAAATGTATTTTAGTGTCAAACTGATTGTTTATAGGTACACCCATAACTTCACCATGGGTTTCATTTTTTTCTTATTTATACCCGTTAATTAATAAGTTCTTCTTCCTTCAGTAACTCGTTTATTTATTCTTCTTGGCTTACCATGCATAATCACGTGTGTCTAAATAAACAGCAACGCACATTTTGTTACATGCATTCTGTCTCCCAACTCATCATTATTTGCCTAGCCTTCTCCAAACTATGTTGGGGTCGACTTTCCGTCTAACCGGATGCAGCAGAAAACAGTACTTTACATGCAACTATTTGCTCTCAAAACTATTTAAAAGAAAACTTCCAAAAAATATAACGCAAGAAACATTTCAGATTTTCTTATTACTTGTTATACACCAAATTGGGTTCCATTACTTTTTACTCAGATATAATTATATTGACTTCGCCTAATAATAGCTTTCCAAGTGTTTCTAATTGCAATATGTTTATTAATAATTGATTACAACTATTAGAAATGTTGCAATTTAAAACTTTATTTAATGAACTAACTAATTTCAAGTATTTGAAAATGGAAAACTGTTACAAGTTTTACCAATTATATGGTAATATTTTACTCTGTGTCCCAAAATGGGTGAGCAGAGCAGAGGCAATAAAATACGTAATGTTAACAATGCTGTAACCACTTTTCAATAATGATATATTTATAATAAATAGAAGGCAATGTGAGCAATGGTAACCCAGTAGTAGCCCCGACTTACGAGTTGCAGGTCATGGGATTGAACCAAAGCGCCGCATGCACTTAACTTTATGAAATACCTACTTACATTTTCTTACCAAAACTCTCAAACCAGTGAAGGAAAACATTGTGAGGAAACCGATAAGTCATACCACCAAAAATGCAAAGACATTAATGGGACTTCCACCAACCCGCACTGGGCCCACGTGGTGGATTAACCGCCCACTCCCTTTTGCAGAGAAGAGGTCCGAGTCCTAGCAGTGGGAACATTATAGACGGATTATTATGATAACGTAAGCCTGGAAAACCTTGAGCACACACTACCACCTTTTTTGAGTACACATCAAATCACGCCTATTTCCCCGAAGAGTGAGGCAGAGGTGTAGGTATGTACGGAATACTCCGTTGAGGTGAGATGATCTTTTTATTGCTATGAAATTATTAGCGACATCTAGTTGTTTTCATTGGTAAAACGTAGTCCCCGATATTTCCATACCACAGTCAATCGTAATGGGGTCGTACGTGAGTGAAACTTTTTTGTGAGAAAAAAAACTAAAATTATGTGACATTGATCAAGTAAGGTTGACTTTAAGTTTATGTCAAATGTGTTCTTGGTGGTCTATTGTAAAGGCTGTTGTATTACGGTCATGGTCTACTCATTTGCTAAATTTCATCTATATTCGTTCAGCCGTTTTAACGTGAACGCGAAACAAACAAACACAAAAATCATTTTTCTCTTTAAGTTTATACAGGGTTATATGTCGGCAACCCGTTAAGGGAATGTAGGAGAGGTCATTTGCAACCGAATGACACCTCATGACCCCTATGCAAATGTCATCCATTTTCGAGTAATTTTACATTTTATAGTTTTTTGAAGATATCTGGTCTCATTGGATAGCTGAGAAGCTGTATATATTTTTGGAATGTTCTGCCGATAAAGTACTGCCGTGTTTTTTTGTAGAAATCGACTAACATAAACATAGCATTACGCCTGTATTCCCCGAAGGGTTAGGGGGGGGGTGTACATATAGTACACCCACATTTCGCCAGTTATGTTTAAGTCCCATGTAATAGGGGGCGAGCCTATTGCCATCAACCGGGCGCAAATCCAGACTCCGTGTTGCCGCAAAAAAAAAAAAAAACGAAATCGACAATTTTAGTCCAACAGTTAGTTTGTTAGTTTGTAATTTAATACAATAACCTGTTCAAAATGATAGAAAATTGTAACGATTTGTAAAACTATTAAAGATAATTGTCATTTTATGGTTGAGTTTTCACAATGTGTATTAGTCATGAGTACCTACCTGCTAATCTAATGAAGACCATCGTAGTTCCCATTGTGAAGAACAGGACCGGTGACCGGACAGAGGTAACTATCGTCCCATTTCTCTTGCGACTATAATAGCCAAGGTGTTGGACGGTGTGCTTGATTCTTGCTTAAGTAATTACATACATCTTCATGACGGACAGTTCGGGTTTCGCCCCGGACTATCAACTGAAAGTGCTATTTTAAGTCTCAAGCATACCGTTCAATATTATAAAGACCGCGGTACGCCGGTGTACGCCTGTTTCCTTGATCTTTCCAAGGCTTTCGATCTTGTCTCATACGATAGAATAGAATAGAATAGAATACTCTACACACCATAAAAAATAACAGAAATAAATGTAGACATTACGATGTGCTCTGGAGAAAGATGGGAGATAGAGGTATACCTACGGAAGTATGTGGCCTATTCCAGTATTGGTATGGTAACCAAGTCAATCGGGTGAAATGGGATGATACAGTCTCTGAGCCGTATAGGTTGGAGTGCGGGGTGAGACAAGGTGGTCTGACGTCTCCCAGACTCTTCAACCTCTACGTGGATGACCTGATAGTCGCACTCAGCAGCATGCATGTCGGATGCAGTGTTGGTGGGGTTAGAATTAACAACATCAGCTATGCAGATGATATGGTGCTGCTGGGTCCGTCGGCGGGAGCAATCAGGGAGATGCTTAGAACGTGTGAGACCTACGCTACCGCACATGGATTAAAATATAATGTAAAAAAATGTGAATACATGGTCTTTGAGGTCAGCGGCAAACGCCGTGGAGAAGGACCTGAGTTGTTTTTGAACGGGTCACCAATTAATAGGGTGTCAACTTTTAAATACCTAGGGCATTGTCTTGCCGCTGACCTCAAGGACGATGTAGACATTGAGAGGGAGCGCAGGGCTCTAGCGGTCCGGAGCAATATGTTGTCCCGTAGATTTGCGCGGTGTACAGACCAAGTAAAAGTAACACTTTTCAAGGCTTATAGCCAAAGTTTGTACACGGGCAATCTATGGGTCAATTATACTAAGAGATCGCTGGATGTCCTGCGCGTCCAATATAACAATGCTTTCAGGATGTTGTTGAGGCTGCCTCGTTACTGTAGCGCGTCTGAAATGTTTGCGCAAGCCCGCACCGACGGCTTCTATGCAATTATTCGCAAAAAAACTGCGTCGCTACTGAGAAGAGTGAAGGGCAGTCGGAACAGCATCCTGCAAACTGTAGCCGAGAGCTTCGGCTCTCCGATTGTACAGCAGTTTGTGCGGAGATTGATTTTTACTAGCACTAGGCTAAGTTATTTTTTGTATGTTACTAACACTATATGGATATTTGTGTCCGAATTAAAGAGATTATTATTACTATGTATTGAAGCAGAAAATAATAATTTAAAAAAATTATGCATTGTTTTTTTTTAAATCAATTTTCGAAATGGTGTACCGCTAAAAAAGTATAACATGGCAAATTACTCGAAAATGGTTGATTTTTGCATAGGGGTCATCAGAGGTCATTTTGTTGCAAATGATCTCTCCTACATCCCTTTAATGGATTGTCGACATATAACCAATAACCCTGTATATCTTTCGCCCGTGGCTTCGCCCGCGTGGAGGTCGAAAATCGTCCCACGGGAACGTAGTACCGGGACAAAAAGTAGCCTATGTCCTTCGCCAAGATGTCATCATTGATGACAAACATCATCAGACATCATGCCAAATTTTATCTTTTAGACTATGCCTCGTAATTTTAAAAGAAAAACTTGTGATGAACCTTGTGCATGGATAGATAGCGATGATCCTGATGAATTCACATGTGATTTGTGTACAACAACTCCAGGAAAGTGACGTTTATAAGTTCTTTTTTAAAGTTTAATTTTGATTTTTAAAGAAAGATAAAGATATATGTATAATAAGAAATTTTATTTATTTGCTTATTTTTAAGAATTTCCGTTAAATGTTGATAATGAGATTTGTCATTTCAATAATTTTAGAAGATTATAATAATTTTGTTAAACCTTTACTTATCGATTGATCTCTTATGTGTTGAAAGTTATCTATTAGTGATATTGAGACTGGCTATTCATTAATAAGACTGGGTCATTCTACCTAAGTTAAGGTCTGTGAAACATTTGATTTCGTAATTAAAGATATAGTAAACTCTGATAAGTTAATTTTTATTGAATTCTATCAAAACCTAGGGCATTCTCAAAATAGGGGCAACATGATCCCCAGGATCGTCTTGCCACCGTCCGGATCATCTTGTACACCGGGTTTACAGGTTGATTCTTTGGTAGTATTTAAAAAAAAGTGAATTATTATAGTATTAGATCTAAAAGATTAACAGCTGGAGTATGACAACCGGTAGACAGATAAATTTAATATAAATAAACGCTTTTACATTTGCATTAAGTTGAATATCGTTTAAACTATAAGCATTATCGTACACCTTTCCCTCACCATAACACCAACCCTAGTAGGTAGTAGGTAGACCCACATTTCACCGATTATTTTTAAATCCCATTTAATAGGGGGCGAGCCTATTGCCATCAATCGAGCACAAATCCAGTCTCCAGGTTGCTACTGAGAAATCCAGATGGAAAAATCCAATAGCACTTTTCCCGACCTGAAAATCGAACCTAGGACCGCACGCTCAGCAGTAGCGCTTGGCGTGCGACCACTAGGCCAACGAGGCTGAGTTAGTATTTTTTGTACGACACGGGCTATACTCTAAAGTTCGTGCCAACATACTTAAGGCTCCTACAACCAGGCGCGACACGCTACGCGACACACAGGCCTCACATCTCGCGCGACGAGCAGTGCCTTTGCGTCGCGTGCGATTCGCGTCGCCTGTCGCGCCTGTTTGAAGGACCCTTTAATTAAGAGAGGGCAGTGTTGCAATAATATCCCATTTCTGGCGTAAAAAATACCGATCTTGTTGGGGAAACCTGAAGTTGGTCTGCAACCGAGAAAAACGTGTCTGATCATTCTTCGTCTGTATAATGAACTGGCCTTTGCCCTGCATTGGAACGATACGCTACTATTTTAACAGCAATAAAGCGCCATCTGTTGCAACTATTATGAAGTTTTTAAGTCATTTTTAGCTCTGTTAGTATAGCAACTCCTATTTGTAGTCGTTTCGAATAGAAAATTTAATTCAGTTTAAGATGGTTGTAAGTAGATGGCGCTTACGCAAAAATTTGCGATATCAGTTGTCTTATTATTACCATAGATAATGGGTAATTAGCAAATACCTAATGGTTGTTACCTATCTTTTTTACCTAGAGGGAGGGCTAATCATTCTTAATTGACAGCCTAGTTCCACCCACTGCTGAGTAAGGGCCTCCTCCTCTCCTCTTTCTGCCATGATTCCCTGATCCAGGTCTTCCCCGCGTCTTTTGTAGGTCATCTAACCATCTGGCTCTGTCAAAAAGTCTTCTAACGTCCCTCAGCAACCGTTCAGTTAAGCCTTTTTTTTTTTTTTTTTTTGGGTGGGAAATCATCAAATGACCTCTCCCGCTCTGGGCGGAGCGGAAGGGCGTGTCAGACTCTTACTGACTAAAACCCACCCGTGTTCCTTCATTTGCCTGTGCGCCAGGGCCACGGTAACTCTTTCGAACAATCCGCGACCCCGGCAGGCATCGGTCCTATCGGACCCCGTCAATGGTGCTGACATCTCTTTGAGGCGCGCGTGGAACACGACGCGCCGTCGACCCGGGCCTGGTCCTTACCGGACGGCGAGCTGCCCATTGCTCGCCGTCCGCAAGCCCGCGCCTACGGTGGCCGGGAGTCGGCAATCGACTCCCGACGCCCAGGGTGTCTCCTCCTCCTGCGGCGGCTAGGGGCGCGAGGGCGTAGAGATTGCCTCTCCCTCTCGCGCTCCGCCTCCTCCTTCGCGAGCATTACTGCTTCGCAGAAGGAGGTGACGGCTTCCCATTCCCTCTCGCTCCGTACCATGGCCTGAACCAGGGCCGGACGCGAGAGGTCGCCGCCGCCGATCGCCGCCACGAGGACACGGCGGTGCTCCGCCCAAGCCGGGCAGACCTCCACCGTATGCTCCACCGTGTCCTCCGGTCGATCCACGTTCAGTTAAGCCTCAGCTCCAGATTCCCTAACCACGTTTTGCCCAGAAGTCAGTTCCTTGCCTTACTCCATTTTAAAGAACGAGGGTAATGCTGGGTTGATGAAATTAACTCAAATGAGACAATTGATTTTGTATTGTTATAGCGGGCTACCTGGAGCCTGACTAGTGATATTACATAGACTTTTGATTTGATAATAGATACAAATTGAATAGGCTTTCAGTATAAATACTTTCAGGTACGTATTGATAAATTACGCAGTTACGTGACGAAAGTCAAGCTTGCTTGCGTCATAAGTCATAAGCATAACCATTGCAAGACGAGCTCCTAAAATAACTTATGATAATATGAAAAAAAAATCGTTTTAGACTTCAGATAACTACTCATATTTTTCACTTCGTGTTCTCGCACACTATTTATTTGTTTATTTATTTATTTATGAACTATGGATGACTTACAGCTAAAACAAACAGCATAAAAAATAGTATGTGTGTCTGACAGCCAATTAAAAGTCATTAAAAAACAGATTGGAAATAAAGAATGTGAACACCATAACACAACTAAAAAAAAAGAAAAAAAAACATTGTCTACATTTCTTTTTCATTTCTCCTTTCTCAGATCAGCTGGAAGCTTAAGGAATAAGCAGTTGTTTTGTACTCAAATTATAATTATGTCATATCCCTATGTATTTTACTGTGTGTACATAAATAATGAAATAAATAAATACATTAAAAACTGAATTTTTAGTTCAACCTACCCAAAAGACTCCAGGGTGAGTAACTTTTAACAACAACGCTTCATTTTCTGTTCGTGTCACCATGACTTAAATAAGTTACCTAAGTATTCCGTAACAAGAATACAGCTCATGCTGAGCTTTCGCTGCTGTGCGTTGGCAGTCTGGCCATCACCTTGCAGTGACTACACTTGTACCCAAACCATTCAAATTAATTTATTGTAGAACATAGGTAAAGTAAGATATTACAATATGGTTATGCATATAGGTCTGCTATGTCTCGCCATTAAGGCATACAAAATTTATAACACGTTACAGATAAAAACAATTAAACAGTAAGTAATTTAAAATACAACAATAATAATCCAGTATATTGACTTTAGAAATTGTGGTTTATTATTATTATTTACAAAATATTCATTATTATATATGTCAGATTACATGCCACATTGTATGTCAAATTAAATGTCAATTATTTGTCAGATGCCAAATTATTCTACAAATCCACTGCGTGAGTTTATCAATAGTTTAAATTTAATTTTCATTACTGGTTTGTCATATTAAATGTCGACTGATTCAGTGTTTTGTCATTTAGAAATTCCCTAATAGAATAATAAGATTTAGCTATCAGGAATTGATTTAACTTTCTTTTTTAAGTATTTATGTCACTCATTTTTCTGAAAAAGGTGGAAGGTTATTAAATATATGTGGACCCATACAAAAGATGCTTTGATGCAAAAGTTTTGTTTTGCTAGGTACTATGCGCAACTTGTCTTTGTGTCTGGTCCACGTATAAAATTCAAATAAACTTGGGTTTCACTTTATGAACATGATGGTTTCATATATGTCTACACTAAGGAGAGTTAATATTTTTAAATTTTTGAACTGTGGCTTATATGAGTCCATCCGTTGTAGATTGCACATTGATCTAATACAACGTTTTTGAGCTTTAAATGCACGGTCTTTTTCTACAGAGTTACCATACACCCACTGTAGGGGAGGCCGGGGTTCAAAGTACCGGGGGTAAGTTGTTCCGGCACGAATAAAGTTGTTTAGAAAAGAGGTAGCAGTAAATGTGAAATGCATCACGGAACGCTGTACCATCGCGCCGCTTCGGCAGCCATTTGAGAGACGCTGTAAAGACGTGTTCATTTGGTTTTTGCTTGGTGGTACATATTTCTTACGTAAGTAAATTTTTCCTTAACAATAACAAAAATAATGTAATTTGAGGCTAAAAGTTCCGCTGGTTTGGGGTCAGTTGTGACGAGAAACACGTACCCTAAAATGAAGCAACTTATAATAAAATGAAAAAATATTTTACAATAAGAACAGCAACAAAAGGAAATACGAACGGGGCAAGGACTCAGTTGAACTGCAGCAGCGGGTAGCTGATGCTGTCATCAAGGTGGTAGAAAGCTTAAAACGATAGCTCGGGATCAAGAAATATGTCACTGGTTTGAAACAGTCATACTTTGTTCTTTTTTTAAATAAATAAGACATGAATATTTGACACTAGATAGTTTTGCTTTAATATATGTAAATCCATTTTCCGTTACTGCATCACTAATTATCACAATTGCTACCGCAACGTCTTAACTCAACGATGGAACAACCAACCCCATGAAGGGGTGAATTGTACCAAGTAGAATTTTTGCAAAAAATAAAATCCGGCCAAGAAGATATTACGAAATTAATAAATATAACTATTTCGTTTAAAACCAGAATACATTCATTTTACATATCCGAAAGTCTTAGAGATCAGACCTTGGTTTAATGGTTCTTTTAGGTGTTTTTTGAAAATCGGCGCTTTTAACCCCAGCCTCCCCTACTCAATCTATTTCTACTTATTCCGCTTGATAGGTACGTCACTTGACAATAAAGTACGGCAAATTGTTCCTTCGTATGTAGCTGTCAATATTTACGGATCTCTATGAGTGGCAAACATCAAAAACAAAAGAATATGGTTACAGTATAAGCGAAACAGTAAGACCATGTTTAGCAGGATATTTGAAAATTCAGCCTCTAAAGTGGTTAATAGGAGATAAAAGTGTGTATGGTAATTAGCCACTTTCGTTGGTGGGAAATACCATCGGGCATACGGCTTGACTGCTTCATAAAATTCTTAAATTCACTGACAGGCCCACGCCCAGCCTAAACCGCCGGGTCTAGAAACATAATATTTTGCACAATTTATTTTTTATCAAGCTATTGCATAGCTTTTATCGCGGGCTTTGAGCACGGCGACCGAATCAAGAAATTTCATAACGAAAATAAAACCTAATACCCCCCACTCCGCCTACCATGTAGCTCGGCCGAGCGTTCGCTTAACGTGTATGTATATGGTACGACTGTACTTGAATTAATATCAAAGAAAAAAAAAACTGCATAAATAAAAAATAAATAAATAATTATAATTGCATAAGTTGATAAAAAATGCTATGCAATAGCTTTACCGCGGCAGTCCCCGAGTGCCACACGTGTTTTTTTATTTATTTATCACATCACATGTTTCCTTTGCCATTACTGATAATAAATCGAATGCGTCAAAGTAATTTAAATATACATAACTATACCTTACATGATACACAGTACGTGGCCTTTGTGAACTCACCCAGTGTACAGGTGAATATGTCTATGGCATCCGCCACCGTTTTGAGAGTGCGCAAGAGCTCCTTTTATAACAAACGAAATTTCAACTTTGTTTTTTTTTATCAAAATTATATTTTACGTGACTTTTGGGATACCCAGTTGAACCATTTCAATTTTAAACTTTCATCTTAATAGCGCAATATCATGTTTAACTGTTACTAGCTTCTCCTCGCGCCTTCGTTCGCGTGGAAGTCGTAAGACACCACAATATACTAAAATAACAGCCACATTTTATGAAATTTCTCTTTATACTACATTTGTTAAAAAAAAAAACTCCTACTAAATAAAAAAATAAAAAGAATTTAATTTTGGTCTCAGCAGCCAAAATATACAGCGAGTTAGGACTGTCGACTGGTGACGCGGGAGCAAGAGACATACAGTTCTCCGTGTGAGAAGCAGTACGTCCTGAAGTCAAAACCTGCAGCCTTCAGTCAGCAGCAATACTTTATTATACTAAATATATTTCATACTTAATATTATAAATACGAATGAATGACGTGTGAAAGTAACTCTGTATGAGACATCTGTCTGTTTGTTTGTTTGTTACACGTTCACGTCTTAACGGATTTAGATTACCTACATATGGCATATGACACCGTTTGGACATAGAATACTTTTTATACCAGTAGTATAATTTTAATTTATTTTAATCAATTCTGATTCGGCCGTTGCTTTTCAAATTGGCGAAACAATTATTATTATTTAGATTCGCAGAAGGGCCTTCTAAAATCGGCAGAGAGATCAGAATACTCAGCCAAGATATTTCCTTCATCGACTTACTACCTACCAGCAAGTTTATATCTCCTCCTAGGGTCTAACCTTCGTGATCCACTTGGCAGTTTTGGCGTTCCCACTGCCGGGATACAGGCCTCCTCTCTGTGAGAGGGAGTGGGCCGTGAGCCACCACGTGGGCCCAGTGCGGGTTGGTCAAATGGGAAGATGTACCTAATTCCAACTTAAAGTGGGGCTATCTCAAAATAAAAATAAAATAAAAAATACTCAATTAACAGGTTACAGTGGCACTGCGTCACAACTATCACGTCCTATCCTATATTGTTATTCTGTGAAAATCTCACCGTGAAAACTTAGGTGAATTGATGTGCCCCAAAAGCTACAGTCACTAACTTTGACCTCTGCGCTGCCGCCAACAATGCCAAAAATGTGGCGAATTATTTGGCTTAAATTATAAAAAAAATCGTACCATCGACACTATTACAAGAAGAAGAATGGTCTGTGCCCACGAGATCTTCCACTATTAAAAGTAAATCTGCTGTTGTTCATAATTCGTCTAGGTTGGTACCACATTCGTCATGGTTAAATGGAAGTGAATTTAGCTTATGATAACACTTCAGCTATTAACTACTTTTTATACGTTGATTATAATGACAGGTGTCAAATTAATCTTCAGTGATGTAGTGTTTAAAATCGAGACATTTCCGAAATGAGTATTCGATTATTATTAACTACTGTTCAATTATCAACACTTTTTTAATAGAAATACGGCAGATGTAATTACTCAATTAAGTCACACACACATAAATTTAACTATTAAAAAACTTTTTTACAAAAAAACAACCGACCTCCATAAAAAACACAAAAAATCGTGAAAAATAAGTTTAATTTCGGAAGTCGGTGTCTTTGGTTGTGTATTTTCGTTTTTGGGCACCGAGGTCCGAAATAAAATTTTAATTCACGAATTTTAGTGTTTTTTTTTGGAAGTCGGTTGTTTATTAGTAAAAAAAAAAAAAAAATGTTCACTTTTTAGTTGTGGTAGCTACCCCACACACATTCCTATACCACTACTTGATATGTAAAGAACCGTGACCGGAAATTATTATAACATCATCAATATAAACTAAGTGGGAAAAAAATACGCATTATTAAGGATAACTCAAAAACTGCTGGTCATTACTTGATCAAATGTAATAGGGACCACATGTGAAGCACCAACTTTCAAATAAAAAAAGAATCATCCAAATCGGTTTACCCAGAAAAAAGTTCTGAGCTAACACACATAAAAAAAAGAAAAACAGTCGAATTGAGAACCTCCTCCTTTTTTTGAAGTCTGTTAAAAATAAATCAAATATTTATTTGGAAAAGATAAATAAATTTTTACGCAATTTCTGAAGCACACAATTTATATTTTATTATTTTTTATTAACCAACGCTGGAAGAAATCGCGCTTCCACTTAATTTGAGTAGACTTATTACCTTATTAGTTTCTATCTCTCAAGAAAATTTAGTCTTTTAAGACTTAGAGAGAGCATATTAGAACAGCACCCTAATTGCGTATCACACTTTAAATTTTCAACCCATTGCTTTATATTTTCGAAAAATTTGTCTGCTCAGCAACGTAAATAACGCAATTAATGTTGTTGAACTGTCTAAATGAAAGCCATTGCTACTGTTAGTGTGTTACGCAATTACTCCGCTGGTATAACCCCGTCATGATAAATAGCTATTAGCTTGTAATCATCTCATTGTTGAGCAAATGCAGGAAGATTTTCTCTAACAGAGAAGGAAGCAGCATTGATCACCACGTTTGGTCACTGTGGGTTAACGATTCTAGATTTTTTTTTCAGTTGCCTTCACTTCCTCCCTACTTTTATCTTCACCGTATACGACTACTGAAATCAATTTAACCTCATCCTCTTTGCCTCCTTCTATTTTCGGCTGTCTTCCTTGTTTGCAAAGATTCCATCCGGATTTGTTTCACATTTTTATCGAAATCCTTTCTCATCTACCTTTTACTCAATCCTGCACCCTTCTGTGTCATTCTTTACTGCACTGCGTCCATCGTTCATCACATTCAACTCTCACCTATTTTCCGTCAAAAAATGTTGGAAGGCTTCCTACATAGCTTCCAATGCTTCGCCTTCCGTCTCTAAGTTGAATCCATATATATTGCTGAAGTCGTTTAAAAGCTTCATTTTCTACTTTTGGATTATGTCTTTTGTAAATCTGAAAACGGAGTCGCGATAAGTAAAGGAATTCATGCTTCCGATAAACTCTTGGAAACACACGTACTGGGTAACTAATGTAACTATTGTTTCTAATCCTTCTGACGAAAATAGTCATTATTGTAGTATACTCGTACGTGAAACTGCATGCTAAAGTGCATTTAGTTTCAAGATGTTTATATGTCGCCTGAACATTGATAGTTTTTGAGATGAGACCTCCAATGATTTGTCATTTTACATAGTTACAAAAGTTTATTATTTAGATTATGTAGGTACCTACTGGAGTATTGAGCTAAGTGACCAATTAGACTCTGGCTATATTCTGACCTCCACCTTTTAGCATTTTACGACTTTAATATTATAGATAACTGGTACCAACTTTAATTTACTCACGAGAGAACCCACGAAACAAACCCACTCCGTCACTCATATTTAATAGTAAAATGTTCCCAGAAGTGTTTAATGGAAAACATCTGACTAATCAGCTCTTATCACTTGTAAATTAAGTAATTATTTGTTGGCCAACCGTGACAAATAGCCGTTTATGTTCCAGTGTTTAAGTTTGCTATATGGCGCCTTAATAAAGTCGACCAGCCTTCGTCCACCGCACCATTATGTCCTGGACCTTGGCACGAAACTGGAACCGAGGATGAAAATTTACCTGGTAATGTACACATGATTTATTTGATTGCATTTACATTAGTAACATCAGCCGGGACAGGGATTAGGGCGAATTTCACCAATGAAACTGAACGCAATCAGTAAATTTAAACCGTGTTCAAAAGCTGCCAATGTCATCGTTGTTGTGATTTTGGGACAAGAACTTAGTTGTATCGTTTTTGAGACAAATGTTTCGAGCGAAAGTGTGATTATAAAATCGTAAAAATTTCCCTCAAATATACTTGCGTGTTCATATGCTATATCATTATCATCACTTGCCTAACCTTTTCCCTACTATAATGTTGGGGTCGGCTTCCAGCCTAACCGGATGCAGCTGAGTGCCAGCATTTTAGATGCTGTTCATATGCTACATACTCGGTAAAATTTTAACTTCTATGGGCTTAATTTTTTCTAGTTCCCTCAGTTTAGATTGGATCATGAGGTCTGAACACCTTCATTCTTTCGTGAAAGTAGGTATCTATTCTGAAAAATACTTTTAAATTATCGGAACATTCGGAAGAAGATTTTACCATCTCAGCATCTCTCTGTCTCTCTTCCTTCAGGTAACAATAAAGCCGTGATGTTCATAGCAATTGTTTTCCTTAATTAATTATTGTTAAATTTGCTATTTTAATTATTTCACCTATATAGCGCAAAAAAAAAACGGCCAGGTGCGTGTCGGACCACGAACAATGAAGGGATGAAGTAGTGATGTAGTAGAAGTGTGTTGTTGGGATGAATTTATCCTTAGAACAAACTTAACTTTCTAGTTGAAAAATAATGTTCACCCTTACATCGATATGTATGCGTTACATTTAATTCTCCAACTGCAAATGTAAGTTTTAATTGCATTTTTTTTTACTGCGATAAAGCTACAAATTAACGATTTTCGGTCATTTTCCTTTACTTGTGCTGTCTTGCAAAGTTTCATGATTCTAGGTGAACAGGAAGTACCTAAGTGAGCAGTGGTAGCCTCGTGGTAATAACCGCGACTTACGAGTGTAGATCGTAGACTCGAACCCAGACAGTAAATTCATCACCACTAATCTCAAAACAGTAAGGGAAAACATCGTGCGGAAACCGACATGTCTTAGAACAAAAAATTCGAAGACTTGACATGTGATATCGACCAGCCCGCACTTGGTGGATTAAGGCTCACTCACCGGGAGGAGGCCAGTGTCCCAGCAGTGGAAAACTATGGGCTGATGGGGAGTACCCTTTAGGTTTTGATTTATTTGCGGGTATCGAAATATGTCGCATAAATGGCCGTTCTTTTTTATTGCGTTAACATAATAGCTTGATTTTTTTAAAGCTGAACGTAGGGAACGTAGACCTACGCATTTGATATTTAGAATTCAACTTGATACCTCCAGGCGTTCCTGGGAAAAAGGGTTTCGACAGACAGACAAAGTCAAAGTCAAAATCAAATCATTTATTTCAAATAGGCAAAATCAAATCATTTATTTCAAAAAGGCACTTTTGAACGTCAAAATTCACAAAAAAATTGAATTGACAGACGCACGGGCAGACGACGAAATGATCCTATAAGTTAACAAGGAAGAGGAGGGGAGGGTTTCTTGTTGAAACTGGCGAAATTGTAAAGTTTCGGCATTTCCGTCCGTCGCGGTCTGTCTGTCTCTTCGCGGCTTAGCTCCGAGATTCTTAGTATTAGAAAACTGTAATTTAGCATGGGTATACATATAAATCAGGCCGATAAAATTGTAAAAAAATACCTGGAATAAAGAATTGTGCAGGTACACGTAAAGTGGGGATGATATTTTTTTTCTCTGCTATCCCATAGTGTGGGGTGTCGTCTGATAGGCAAAAATATTACGGGTGTGTGAAAACCATTTTTCGATTCAGGGATTCGTTTGCAATATTAAGCTTTAAAGTGCAAATTTTTGTTCGAGTCAAGTGTCCCCCTGCCAGCTAAATGGTTGTTTTTGGATATGTGTAAAAATTCACGGCAGTAGTATAATAATGAAAACTATCACAGCTAAGTAGGCTTTACAAGTTAACGAGTAATAGTCGACCTACTTACATTTGCAGTTGGGATCTATGAGAGAACATGTTTTTCAACTAGAATGTTAAGTTTGTTTTTGGGATAAATTCATCCCAACTACGGAACCCTTCCTTGTTCCGTGTTCGTGATCCGACACGCACTTGACCGGTTTTTCCTTTTGAGGTACGGAACCCTAAAAAAGAGATAATTGAACGTACACTAATAAAAAAAAATTGAAAAGTAAGGATCAGCAATACACAACTGCTTTTCGGATAAACTATGGTGACGATTCATTCATCCGTCTGACACAATCAATGTTCTCTTAAACTATTTAAGATAATACTTACACAATAACCGATCTTATTTTTTTTTATGGCTACGCCGCTTACAAGATTCCCCTGTCCGGTAGAGTTTACTTTGCCGAAACAGGTCTACGGTGAGGAGACAGACCAAGAGAGATACAGAAACCCGCAGTGCACCATTTGGCAAGCTGTTGGGCAGTAGCGACCCCACGGAACCTATCTCCCGGGAGAAGTCTTGTTCATAACTTCTGGCTCGCCTTTATTGGCCAGCTGATGTGAACAATGACGAGGAACAGAGCTCCCACCTCTTTCTCGCCTTTATTGGCTGACTTGAGTGGAGATTCGCAAGAGCAAATGTGCTTGGAGGAAGGAAGTATTCCAGTAAGATGCTGGTAGGGAATTTGAGCGTACTTCCAGGATTGTCCTGATAGCAGTGGAATACCTCTCCACTCCTCATAAGCTCCTCTGGACATGTTGCCCTCTTGTCGCTACATCACTTTGTGCTAGCGACCGTTTTCAGGGGCCCATTATTGAGTGTGCAAGTCACAACTTCCATTTTATTTGTGTATTTTATATAAAACGTTGGTGAAGTAGGGGCCATAGTCTTTCCATAGTCCTAGATAACCAGTCCACTTAAGCTACCCAAATCCATGGTCCGATTGTTTCCATATCCTGCAATAGTCCTACTCCAACCGAGGGTTGTCCTTGGGTGCACTTGCATAGTCCGAACAGGGATAATCGTCGATAGGTGCCTCATTTCATTGTAACCGTCTAACGGGCCTCTGCGAGTTGGCTTCGGCCCCTCGTATGCCTACCAAAGCTCTGGGACCCTATGGTCCCGAGACATGCGAAAAGCTTAAAAATAAATGATAATAATGAGCTGGCATCACCAACGTCAACACGTCACGAAATTTGTTTTCATAATTTTCACTCAGTTTTATTAATTTTAGACGCAGATTTTTATATTTTATGAGAAAGCCTATGACGAGCCTGAAATCCAAAAAATCACGACCTAATTTAAGAAAATTAAAGTGAACCAGATTTTTAAAGGCCAAAGATCAAAAATGCTTATGAAAGCAAAATATGTTGACGAGGTCAGCTACAAGACGAGCACGTCCACCACCTCTGGACTCTTCGCTTAGCTCCGCCTCGCCACCGCCGGTATCCAGCCCTACCGTGAGCGCTGTGACGACACCGGCCGCGGTAGTTGCGTCGAGCTCGAGCTACGAGTATTTTTCCCCCCCGACGTACGTCACACCGTCAACGCCGACGTCAACTCCTATACGTCGGCAGGGTAGAGGCCGGTCACCGAGGAGCTTGGGACTTGGGGGTCATCCAACCCCGAGCCGGGTCGCCGTTGTCGGTGATTGTGTGCAAGGCATGAAATGGACTCAGTCTATGACCGAGAACGTCATGCGCGCATATTACAGGTCTGCAGAGGGGGGAACTAACCTCACTACGTACCGTGGTAGGATGCTGTCTATGTTTCAGGAACTAGAGCCAACCGGCAACGTCTTGGTCCAACGACTGTCGGATCAGGTGCGGGTCATCCAACGCAACCATAGGTTGGACGATGCCGCACTTGATAGGCTGCGCTCAGAGCTGAGCAACTATATCGTCTCAAGTCCAGCACAAACCGCGATACACGCATCAACCATTGATGAAATACCGTCGCGGTCTAATCATGGTGTAAAAGTGGAAGATGATATGGTTGCGTCAGTAAGTAGCCAGTGCAACGCCCGATTGAGGAGCGCACTGGAGGATGCATTTCGTGAGTACAGATCCTCTCCGACCGAACTTAGACCCCGATAACCACGCCTACCTATACACAAAAAAATAGGGCGCTGGTGTGTGCCCTGGACTCGCAGCTTAAGAATGTGTTCGAGAGCAGCAAGGATCTCGTCGATACACATTCGATCCTGTATTGCGCGGTTGTTGCATGTCGTTTAGCTAACGTCAGGTTTCCAAACTGTGATGGGGCTACTCGACCAAAACCAGCCGTACCAAGGCTGGTACCAGTTTAGTTTTCGCTGCCGGGCGGCAGCGCAGGATTGAGCGTCATATCGATGGGGCCGGGGTACTAATCGGCAAACTATACTGCTTCAGGGACGGCAATACATGACCACGAGTGATACGCTTTGTTAAGCGGGTATTCTCGGGGACTGGAATCAGCCCTCGAGAATACATGTTCCGTGTCACAGAGCGCATCGACTTCCTGAAGCAAAAAGTTTGTGCATGGGTGAGCCGTATTCGGAGGTATAAGCGGCGGGTTGCTCGGTACACGCAGAATCGCATGTAACAGAGCGATGAGACGTGGATGTATAGAGCTTGGGAGCTACCTGAATAAAATGTGACAGACGTGAGCCGCCCGAATGATGCCGCCACGAGTGCATTCTGGCACAGCATCTGGTCGGTGCCCGTTGGTCACGCTGAGGCTGGCTGGATGCAGGATGTCGAGCGAGTGTGTGGAACTATACCAAAAATGGTAGCAGTCCTAATTACGCCATTAGATGTTGCCAGAGTGGCCCGTCCGTTACTGAGTTGGAAATCACCGGGACCGGATGGATTGCACAACTTTTGGTTGAAATGGCTAATTAATTCACACACTTGCCTGTTCCAGTCATCCTTAAAGTCTGGGTCGCTTTCGCAGTTTCTAACAACAGGCGTTACCCACCTGCTCTACAAGTCACGTAGTCCCACGGATCCCAAGAATTATAGACCGATCACGTGTTTGTCGACGATCTATAAACTTCAAACATCAATTTTGAGAGCGAAAATTAATACGCACATTGACAGTAACTCGATTATGTCTGCCTCTCAAAATGGATGTAGGAATGAGTCCTGCTGTACTAAGCAGCTACTCCTCATCGACATGGCCTTTAGCCAACAGGTTCATCGATCCCGCAAGGATCTTTCGACATGCTGTATAGGTTATAAGAAGGCCTATTACTCGGTGCCATATACATAGGTCATTAGGGTGCTGGATTTGTATAAGGTAGATGCAAAAGACATAATATAACATTGGCATAACGAAATTCACCATAATGATCATAATATTAATACGCATAAATGTGTTGCCATAATGTTTATTGCCATAAATGAACCTAGCCTAACCTAACCATTGCATTATGCTAACGTATTATTATGCCACAGTATCATTATGCTTATAAAAGTTATGCGAAAATTGTTATGCCAAAATATATTAGTATTAAACAAAATGCGAAACGAAGGGATCCCGATAGATGTAACTCTACGCACCTTCCTTGAACGTGTATGGGGCAATGGAGGATGGTTCTCCGCGCCTGTTAGCTCGCACAGATCGGCTTATTGAAAGGGTCCAAAACCCTTGTGCTCGGTTTTGTTATAAAATTCCTCCCAGAAGTCACGTAACTCTATTTTTAAACAGACACTTCACATTGCGAATGAAATCGAGACGCAAGCTACACTTGGCGTGCCTTCTGTTCGGTGTAGTCAAATACCAGAAGCCAGACTACCTGTACGACAAGATGAGTTGGATAACGAGTAGACGAGAATGTGGGAGAAGGCAATGCTCGCAGCAACTCTCGGCCCAGTCGCATAGTACAGCCGCTTTTAGAGGTAGCTTCCGTTATGCGGCTTCCAAAGTGTGGAATACTCGTAACCTGCCACCACCTATTCGAGCAATTAACACGATTGACACATTTAGAAGACACCTACGGCAGTACCTCATAGATGACATGATCAATTTGAATGTTCCATTGATATAAACCAGCGCTGGGGCTCTGTCTCGCATAGGGTCGTAGCATTATCCTGAGCGATTGCCGTTTTGCGTGAATGTGACGCATATTTTTCCCCAACTCGTTATTTTTTGTATTTGTGTGTTTTTTCTTTGCGTCATGTTTACCGCAAATAAATGTATTTTCTTTCTTTTCTTTCTTTCTTTCATATAAATTTGTGATCTATGTAGTTATCTGTTCTTTATTGACGACAGTCCTTTGTTTCTTGTGCAACAATACCATTTTATTTCTTTCGTATACACCACTATATTATCTTCTAATATATAAAAATCTCGTATCACAGTGTTTGTTATCGAACTCCTCCGAAACGGCTTGACCGATTTTTATGATTATTTTTGTGTATATTTGGTAGGTCTGAGAATAGGTCGTAGTATATTTCATACCGCTGCGGGTGAAACCGCGGGGCGCAGCTAGTTATCTATAAAACAAAAATTGTTCAATTTGTTTTAAACAAATATCTAATCAATTTTATTATTATTTGTTATACATATAATATATCTTTTTTTATTTGAATATTTACTCATACTATTTAACTGATTTACATCCGTATGACGTCCTCGTAACATAGGGTCCAGTTGAAAACCAGCGTCAGGCACTAGTTGTCTGGCATGTATGCTGAACTGGGCCTATTTGGCGCAGCGGTGAGTCACACAATACTGTTTTTAAGGTCTTTCAATTTTGTGTGTTTATGTGCGGAAACAAGGTTCCGCAAGGTTCTTCAACGATTGGGTCATACCGGTTTCGACGTACTCTGTTGGCATACTCAAATGGACTCAGACCGAACTCAACGCCCTGGATAGGAGGGTCCGTACACTTCTGACCGCAAACCGGATGCACCTGGTGCACCCACGATCATCGGTGATGAGACTGTACATCCCACGGAAGTGCGGGTGTCGAGGCTTTTTAATTGCGAAGACCCTCCACAACTGCGAGGTGTGCAGTCTCAGGAAATATTTTTTTAAAGCTGAAGTGGGTTTGCACCGTGATGAGCCCGCTGTGGACAAGGGGCTCACCCTGCTCACCATAACTAAAGAGAATTGGCGCAAACCAGTAGTACTTACTACCGATGACCGCAAGGACGTATGGCAAAGCAAGGAGCTTCACGGGCACTTCTATCGGGCTCTTCATGAGCCTGGTGTTGATTTCTTAGCGTCCGTATCCTGGCTACGTTTTGGTAACCTTTTTGGGGAAACCGATTTCGTTTGTGCAAATATGAACGAATAACTACCGGAGACATATTATGAAAGACGGGACGGTTCACGTGCGTCGGGCATGCCACTGTCCAGGTGAGTCCATCAGACATATTATCTCTGGTTGTTTTCGTCTGGCTATCGGCGAGTACTTGCTTAGGCATAAACAAATAGCCAGGATTATTCACCAACGACTTTCTTTGAAATATAAACTTATGGATTCTGAGGTACCATAAGTACCCGACCCAGGTGAAAACCCGGGTGAAGTATGTGCCCGACCCAGTTCTCGAAAATGACCATGTCACGTTGTACTGGGATCGGTCTATCATTAATGACAGGACTATTGTCGCCAATAAGCCTGATATAGTGGTGATAGATCGATTAGCGCGCCGCACAATGATTATCGATGTTACCATTCCACATGACAAGAACCTCGTGAAAGCTGAGAAAGAGAAACAAATTAAATATCTCGACTTAGCACACGAAGTTGTTGACATATGAAATTTGAGCTAGGTAGCCATTGTACCGATTGTCGTACCGGCCAATGGCCTGATGGCCTCATGGCCGAAAGCTTCGATCAACATCTCTCGAGGCTCTCGTTAGGCGGTTGGATCAAGGGCCTGCTTCAGAAGGCAGGGCAATACTCCTTGACACGGCTTGCATCGTGAGGAGGTTCCTGACTCTGGCGCCCTAACCACCGGTAGCTTGGACCCTGCTCCCTATACCAGCGGACCACAATTTTTTATATTTTGACATGCTTTTTATTTGTTTTTTATGAAAAAGTATGAAAATAAATAAACGGGGAACGGGATTGTTAAATGAGAACTTTAGGCTTAAATCCTCTATTTGTACTACCTTTGATTCTACATTTCAAAATCGTACCTACTGTATCTTTTTTCGGCCGTATGTTAGTTTATCACCTGTCCTTCTCATACAACCCCATCATTGTTTTTCTAGTGATCTACTAATAACCATAGCATTGCCTTTTATTTTCAGTTAGTTCTCCTCGCTATAATCGTTACGTGTCAAGCAAATGATGTGTCATGGAGTAGGCAGCTGAATGCCTTCTCTGGACACAGAAATAATGATCTCAACCAAGGGGCCTATTCAGACGAAGGAGGTGGCCGTAGCGACAGAAATATAGGTAGAACAGCATATGATGGGAGCGTTTATGTTGTGAAAACAAGAGGTCTCAATGATGACGTGAGGCGTGCCAGTAACCCATCTCGTGGAGATAACGTCAGGACTCCGTCTAACCTTGTTGTTGGGAAACTATCAACTAAAAGTAGTCAAACTCCCAATGCCTGGAAAGTCGATCCGAACAAAGGATCCGATGTTGTCAGAGCCAGTGGCCAAACCCAGGAAGTTCCTGATAAGTACCATAAAGCTGCTCTTACAAGAGCATATAAAGTGGATAAAGACCCTTTTGTTTGGAATCGAGCTCGCTTTGATGATGCAGCTTCTGATGGCCATGTCGTCCGACAAACTAGAAGCCTACCGTTAGGTGTAAGTGGCGTTAATCAAGCAACGTTTGTTAGCAGAACCAATAATCTTGGCCAAGCAGCAAACGTCTTAAGAAGTAGTGACCTAAACAGAGCCAGAAGCTACGGCCAAGAAAATTATCTTAACAGAGTAGATGGCCTTAATCAAGCCGATTACGCAAGAAGAAATTTTGGCTCACCAGCTCCTGTTGCTAGAGCTGAAAACTATCTAAATAACCTCAATGGTGCTACTCAAGGACTTAATGTTGAAAGAACAAGTAACTTTGATAGATCTGCTCCAATAGTGAGAGCAAGAGACTATAGACTATACCATTCGCTTTACAAACTAAAACCTAATGTGACTAAAAGTAAACCTAAAAGTAAACCTAAAAAGCAAATTAGTGAGCCATTTGAAGCAAACCCAGAAGCTCGAATGGGTCCACACGAGTATAGTCATCCAGATCCTGAAATTGAACACAAGCAACGAGAGCAGTACGTTCCATCACGTTTAGATATTGTCGAAAGAAGCGCTATCAAAGATAGTAAAAACAATGATCGAGACAGCACTTATGACACAAAAGGTATTCATCTCCCCAGTTTTGACCCTAATGATGACTACAGTCTCCTTAGTGATACTTACGGAAACCCTAACGATGGTTACGACGCCCCTTATGATGGCTACGGGATTAACGAAGGCTCCGAAATTTCTAATCAAGGCCCTACAAATGTATACGGTGGCTTGGATTATAACATGCTTGCTCCTGATTTTGACGTTTTCCGCGATAGTGATGTTAACCCTATAACAAAAAATAAGATCACAAACAGCGCTTTAATCGCAGCATATAATAATAGCACTGACCAAAACATTTATAACAATACTGATCAAAAGACGATCTCCGATCGCGGGGGTTTCTTTGACGAGGATAAAGAATACACTTTGGAACACCGCGGCTTCCATAATATGGGCACGTTGTTTTCAGATGACAATACCAAGAACGATGGCATTCCTGACGTTGTTGAAATTAACAGCAACAACGCCCCAATGAACTCTAACGGTGAGTGCTACTGTACCACTAACAACGGTCATCGTGTTTGTAACTGTGAGCCGAACCACTGTGAGGGCGCGAACTGTCACCGCGTCACCACCCAAACGCAAACCACCAGTACGACAACTTGCGAACTTTGTAAAGCTAGAGAAACGACAACGCCGAAACCCTATGTTTGTGACATATGTACACAACCACCGCCACCGCCTCCACCGCCACCGCCACCACCGCCTCCACCACCGCCGCCACCTCCCCCACCCCCACCGCCACCACCCCCACCCCCACCAAGATGTGAGTGTCAGAGTGAACCCTGCAGACCTAAATGTGACCCCTGCAAACAAAGAGAATCTAGTTGTGAATGTAAACAAAGCTGTAGCTGCGGATGCAGCAGCTGCTGTAAAAGTGAAAGCAGCTGCTGTAAAAGTGAAAGCAGCTGCTGTAAAACTGAAAGCAGTTGCTGCAAGCATAGCAGTAGCAGTTGTTGCAAACAAAGCTGCCACAGTTGCAAACCAAAAAGGCCGAGCTGCAACAACTGTGAGTCCGGTCAAGACTTTGGCGATAATGGAAATAATTACTACGGGGAAAATGGAATAAATTATTATAAACACAATAACTATGGAGACAGTGGTAATACTGCTTATAATGACTATTATAACAATTATTATAAAAATCAAGCAGCAGCAGCATATGGTGGTAGTGCTGGTGGTCAGTTTCATTCCAATGTTCAAGGAAATGCATGGACCGGAGCTTACGCTGGTGTAGGCGGCCAGATCACCGGCCGCGGCAAGAGTGTTACCGAACAATCTGGCTCCAGCGGTGGAACAGTAACGTTATTCGCTGATACCGACTTGGAAGATGTCCCCATAAGTACCAGCAACAGCAACAATGGTGGCAGCCGTAAAAGTAAAAGCAGCAGGGGCAGCAGTGTAAAGAGTAGCGGGGGCAGTGTCAACACCAGCGGGGGTAAGAGTAGCAGCAGTGCCGGTGCTTACAGCGGCAGCACCGTGTACGGTGGCGGCAGTGGTAACCCTTACAACAATCTCTTCAGCACTTTCAGCAAAACCGGTATCTTTCCAAATAACCCCATGATGGGTTCGTTCGGCAGATAACACAATTTTTAGTTACTGAAAAGGAGAGTTTCAAAATATTATGTAAAGTCAAGGAAGTGAATTGTTAATAAATTGATTTTTGGATTTTTGGGTTGTTTTGTTGAATGCATTCTTTGAAAGTATATTTAGTTGGCAAGACAGTGTGGCGTGTAACTGGGCAGAACAGTTGTGAAGACTCAAACTACCTAAGTTTGGGTCTTCACAACTGGCTCCTGCTTCTCAAATGAAGTAACTGAGATTCAGCTTTTCTATCTAGGGAATGATAACACTGTAAAAGCGCTGAAATGTACGAAAGAATGTAGGGTATGAGCAAGGTATGACAGTGTTCGCTAAAATGCTAAGGGGCGGTGACGAGGTATAAGCAAGCCTGTTGTACCAGATCTCTAGTGCCTACATATATTATATATAGTCCTCCAGACCGTATTTCGGCCATGGCGGCCAACCTCAACGGAGACTAGCCTTCGGCGCGGGCGATATTAGGTATAGTGCACAAGAGTGTGCGCAGACACAGATGCACTCTGTCTTCCCTCACTTTCATAGCCCGATGGGACGGAAATCCGACACGACCGGAGACAGATCAGGCGCAGGGCCAACGGCCTACCTACTTATGTGTTGAAGGGGGTAACCTTACCTATTGCAGAGTATGAGCAGGTTTTACCTTCTTGGTATTCACGTAGATTACCTACTAGTTGTATTGTACTCACCTATGATGAATTATTGATAGGACTGCCACACCTCAGTAGTACCTAACACTTTGAACTACGAAAACTACTTTCACCTCCTCGACATAAAGGTGACAATGACAAATTGTGACCCTGAACGAGCGGTTTACTACACGTGCAAAATCCAACCTTTGATTAATACAATCAGCGACTTACCGATAATAATATGAAATAACCCTTTGATTGGTATGCCACAGCCCGCAATTATGGAAGAATTCTTTAACATCAATTTACAAATGAACAGCGTATGTAGGTTTAGTATTCAATGATGTTAATAAAGGAACCCACTACAAAAAAGTGGCTGGGACAGACTGAATGCGGAAGGCGGAGGACAGGGTGTTGTGGCGCAGCATGGGAGAGGAGTATGTCCAGCAGTGGACTGCGATAGGCTGAGTTGAATAAAGGAACTGATTCAGAGACGAAATACAACATTTTTGGGTTATTAAATGATTTTTAGAACTGTTGACCAGAACCATCGTTTCATTAGCCTTTTCCAACTATATTAGGGTTGGTATCCAGTCAAGCGGATGCAGCTGAATATCAGTATTTTACATGGAGCGATTGCTTATTGACGTTCACAACCCAGTTACTGGGTAACATGATAAGTACTTACTCCTTGGTAAGACTGGTTGTCAGACTTTCGTTCGTGTATTCCCGTTGTCCCCAGGAAATGCATTTTGCGTTCAGTACACAATGGCCGAGGCCGGCAGTCTCGACATAGATAGCGACAAAAATCGGTCGCTAAGTCGTATCGATGTCAAATTTCTTCAATAGATTTTCAACCTTAAAGTTTGGAAATAAGGTTGAAAATCTATTAAAGGAATTTGACATCGATACGACTTAGCGACCGATTTTTGACGCTATCTATGTCGAGACTGCCGGCCCTGCCTTGATCTAGTGCTCGCAAGCGCTACTGCTGAGCATTAGGTCCTGGGTTCAATTCCCAGGTTGGTCAGTGTTATTGGATTTTCCAATCTAGAATTTCCAAGTAGCAGCCCGGAGTCTGGATTTGGGATTTGTACCCGGTTGACGGCAGTAGGTGCCCTATTACATGAGACTAAGCGCGCTCGCACACGGCATACGATACAATCAGACAGAATAAAAAAAAACCGACGTTTTGTAGGACGTGTGCGTTGGTACATTTGATCTCCACTGTTTCATTTAGCTCCTACAAAAAATCGGCCACCGGTTGTTTGGCGTCTGCGAACGCTCTTATACATAACTGACCAAATGTGAGTGTTGGTACTATCTAAGTATAGGTACGCCTCTGCCTAACCCTTAGGAGACAACATCGTTATGTTATGTTAATCGTACAATACTGAAGGCACTGCAATACAAACAGACCACCATCGCAAGCGCCATTTGTGAAAAGCGACAGACATTTTAAAACAGGTTTCGTAGATAGGTAGGTATTCTATTATTTAGTAGAGGTTCACCACACATTTTTGTAGCCGGTGGGGGTCGCGCCTACAGAGTTAGTGCATAGCCGGACCAGCAGAGCTATTCAAAACATTTAGACAGGCTGCTATGCCCAAAATGGCACATTTTCGGTTACCCGAAGACCAGTACCCGTAATTAAAAACGATCAAAATCTAGTCGCAATCTCAACTCAGCGACAATGAATGTCAATTTATTTTCGAAAATGTTAAAATAGATCAGCTAAGTGTTTTTGACAGACTAGAATGCGAACAGTCATAAACACAGAGTACATTTATATAGGGAGAGAAATGAATATAGAATTGTCCCTCTGATTTGCTCTGTCCCCGACAACAAGTAGGTGTCGAAAAAATAGCGGTATTTATTTATTCAGTTCGGACAACAATGAAGTAGTTAGTAAAATACCTTATCACTAGTGTTAGTAGTACACAAAACAAAGATAAGAGTAGCTGGGGACTGCGGCAGGATGTGCAGAGAACGGTAAAGCAAGCAATATACTACCTGACCATTCTCCCCACATAATGCCTCAGAAAAGGGGAGTAAGGGCTCTCCTCTCCACCACTGTTTTCATGATGCTATTGTCACTGACCCGCATTCTACGCATCAGTGATGCGAGTTTTTTGCGAATGACTGCATGGAAGCAGTTATTTAAACTGTAAAAAAAATTCGGGCTTCGGATTTGTGAACAGCATTAAGAGGACTCCTTCATTATCATTGATTGATATTCATTCTGCACGGAAGCGTATCAAATGGTCGTGGATGGCTATATGCAGGTAGTCTACCACTATTAGAACTTAACTAATAAAACAAAGCCTCGTCTAGGTACGAGGAACCGGGACCCCCTCTATGTGCTGATGGTGATCACCGGGGTGGTTTTTTAGTGAGGTAAAAATCCCACACTCCCCGACCTCCATCCCCAGAGGTCGGGTGCCTTTTGAAGGTTTCCCCCCGAAAACAAAAGGTACACAAGGAGTTTTTCTCGACCGTCGAGAGGTAAGGATGTACTTGTGGAACTCGCAGTAATTCGATCTACAACAAGGGTGCAATAAAACGCCATGCGATTCTCGCCTACGAAACTTGCCTCTAAAAGGCCGTAGGCGAGTTCCTTGTAAAAGGCAGTCAATGACGATCAATATACTCAAGCAAACGCAGCTTCAGGAACCTGTCCCACCGTCAATGAGGAAGCGACTAGCTGCTTGTCGCAGCGACAAGAGCTATCCAAAGAGAGCGATTCTCGCTTCGCGGGCTGAACATTCGCCAAGCGACTCACGCTTGGTAGATACGTATACCAGCAAGTAATTTCTGGTCACCGTAGTGCACTTGCTGCTCGTTGCTCGCCAACTCGTTTTTAGATCCTAGCTTTACTCGCTTTTCGTTAATCGCCGGCGGAGGGACAGGTGCCCACTATTGGTAGTTGTGAAAAATTACAATAAAAAAACTTTTTTGCAAATATTTCACATTTTTAATTTCCCACACACTTGGTTTCGACAATACAGATGAACTATGAACAAGTTTCGGACCATTTTTTTTCTCACCCTTTTGCAAAAATTAAATAAACAGTATTTTCTTCACATACAAAATTATTTGGAACCACTTTTCTTGAAGGTATCTTTCACCATATGTTTTCCCTATTTTCATAGTCATTCATGTGTAGTTTTATTTCGTACCATTTTATGAAAATATTGTACTTAGCACACATTTTCCTATGTTAGCTTAAATTAATTGAGGAATGAACTATTTACTATATTCGATCTAATGACTCCAACATCACGATGCTGTTTCCTCTGATAACCTGAAAAGAAGAAACAAAAACATTTAGATCAATAATTATTAAATGGTTCCAGTGTTCAAGAAAGACCTGACTAACTGCAAATAATTATCTGAAAGATAAAACATGACTTCTGCAATTTATTTATTTAAAGAAGAAGGATCAAAATTCATTCACGTCCTACAGCAAAGAGAAGCATCTCAAAAAATTGATAAAAATGGGTATAAAAGATGGCATACTTCCAAACTCCATCCTTACAATCTAGCATATAAAAAAATTGCTATGAAAATTCTTTGAGGGGCAGTAATATCCCTCTGGTTGTAAAGTGTACATAATATGTATGCTCCTTTACTTTAGTAAGTAAGTACACTCCCTTATAACTAACCATGTATGCTGAGTTTGCACTTTACCTCTTAAGCGTTTATTCTATAATTATTTCATTCAGTTAATAAATAGTACTTAACAAATGTGGTTATTTCCTTGAAACCACCTTTTAGGAACCCCAACATTACAGTTGAAATACTTCTCTTTGCTGTAGGATGTGGGTTAATTTTGTATGGACCGTGCCACTTCTTTCTTTGTAAGTAATTACAAAGACATTTATTTAATTTATGTAACAATAATTTTGCATGCAAGTTTTAGCAAATTATTTTAGAAAAAGTAAATAAAGCCCGACCATCTGTAATGTACTACAATTCCTGCAAGTTAATTTAATATCATTTCATTTACAAATTACAATAATATGGGTGTTGAGTAAAATAAACACAAGTTGGGTGTCTATTCAATCAATTCAAAATTTTAGTAGTTTATGACAAGTCATAAACTTATTTTCCTTGCATATACCTGTAGTAAAAGAATCCAAAGGGCTTATCTCCGCAAGATAGGTAAATATATGCTCTTATACAGGCAGGGGCATTGATGCACAAACATAATACATTTTTCATTGCAGAGCCCCTAGCGTAATACATTTTTCATTGTTTATCATAAAAAATGATCTGCTGTTTTATAGAAAAGTGCAATTCTTATGCGGTCAAAATATATGGAACAGCATTTACTTTTTTATATCATATACATACATAAACTCACGCCTTCCCATGGGGATAGGCAGAAACTACAGAACGCCACCTGCTACGATCCTTACATACTCCTTTTGCCTTTTGTTTTTTAATAACCGATGAAAAATTTTAACACAGGGTTCAGAATCATGTAGGTACTGAATCCATGGTAACAGTTTGCACGTAGATGTCCCTGCTACCCTGTATACTTTATTTTATTTCATTTGATTAAATATGAACAACAAAAAGCTACATTATGCAATATTACATACAGAAAAACTTTAACTTAAGTAATAATGTAGCCCACAGCGCTGTTCACAGATTACTATAAATAAATAAAACCTTAGTCACTAACAAAAAACTACGACAAACATTGTCTGCAAAGTGTTTTAATATTAGCAAATTTCACTATGGCCATTAAAAAAAAATACATTTACTTAACTATGGCTGATCAAATAATCACTTTTCGCAACATCAAACTCAAACTATTTATATCAATTAAACTATTTACAGGCAATTTTGAATTGTCAAGATGTCGGTCAGTCAGAAAGATGAAATTAGTTGCCCGTTCGAAAGTAAAGTAGGTTCCTAAGAACGGGCGAGAAACACTATGGACACTCTTTTAAATCAAAATATTGGTTACATCATCATGTTGAAATTATAGGTACATATCAAATGATACAAGGATGGACTGTGTGAAAGATTATAATGGCTGGAAAGGGCCCGACTACTGAGGTGACAACTAATAGAGAAATATGGATATATGTTGCAGACCCCAAATAAATTGGTATAATGGCAGGAGAATGATGTTTAATGATACAAGACAGTCCCATAAACCATTCATCGATTCTTGTCCAGCGCCAAATTCTACTTAGGAGACGAAGCATTGAGCTCCTTAAGTCCTGACTGCCTGAGTCGAGCTGCACGATTACCGAAATGCGTGCACTGACTGGACAGGTCCACTCAATTTGTGTGGTTCTTTCCTCAAAAGACCATTTCAGATACCAATCTGCATGGTCCGCGCATGACCTGACCAAGATTATGTCTGGACTTTAAAAGAGACTGACTTCTGAGTTTGTTTCGGCCTTTCTTCTCAGAGTAGTCAGATAGAAAACGCTGACCTCATCTAGTTAAAAAAATATGATTGACGTGTAAAAGTGTTTGTACAAACCTACTTACAGAAATAAAATCATTTATCATTTATAAGCATCACAACTTCGGCCTACATTAAGACGTTCACTGTCAATACAGGTTAGCACCAGACATACTTAGTAAATAAAATAGCCATACAACATCATACAAGTAATAATTAAAATACTTTGTACCTATTGTTGCATAGTTAATTGTATTTCAGGTACATCTTCACATAAAATTACAATTAATGTACACAAAATATTTTAACAGTTTAAAATATTTTAGAAGAATAGAGTTTCTTGCCCATTCTTCTCCACATCAAACTACCTTTTGGAAGGGGCATCTAGAAACAATTCTATATTTTTGTAAATTTTGATGTTCAATAGTGCCGGGAGGGGACACCCTAGGAAGAAATATAGTGACCTTATTGGTGAGGTTCTTCAGAAAGGTCAGGTGTGTAGTACTCGCAACTGGCGTGCGTGTATGACCAGATGTATGAACATAAACGAGGCAAAAGGAGTATGTAAGGATCGTAGCAGGTAGCATTCTGAAGTTTCTGCATACCCCAATGGGAAGAAGGCATGAATTTATGTATGATTATGTAAAACTGCATTTAAATGACCTACTTGAAATAAATTATTTGACTTTGAAATTTAACCAAATTATACACACCACCATGCCAATGTTATTCCGCTGTCCATCTTTGCATTCCTCTACAGACTCGTCCAGCACTAGGTTCATGAAGGGATCGAATCCTCGCAGGACTCCGGTCACAGCGCGGCCGGCATTCAGTTTAATTGACAGCTTCTTGTCCATGAACCTGAAAATGTTAGGAGAATTTTGTTAACTTTGAAAAGGTTGCAAGTTAGTTAAGCTGGACAGGTAGTTTTACATAAATATTGTCGGCGATTTGTAATATTGTGGCTTGATTATTGATGTAAACAAATGAAACCGGGATCTTAAAATCATCATCAAGGATCATAAATAATAAGATACGATCCTGGTTTCATTTGTTTCTTGAAAAATGTAATCTTTTGGTCATTCCGAGCAATACTGGTGTTAAAGTTGTAATAACACACGGAGGTTGAAAATAAGAACGATGAATCTGATGAGAGTGAAATAAAATAAATATTAAATTCTCAAAAACGAAACAACACCTTGTTTAGGTTACCACCAATGGCGCGCATGGGAAGCCACATCAAGATATGTCTGTTTTTTTATAAATACGACTTGCAAACTTACTTCTTCAATTCCGGAGGGTGAGCTTTCGACATTTTTGCTGTTTTTATTTAGTTTAAAATCACTTTATATGGTTATTTTTACAGAATTTTGCTTTCGGCAAATTGTTTGCCTGGATTGTGTTAATAAAATGATGTCAAATTTCAATGGGAATAGAATGACGGAAATAGTGTTGCCACAACAAAAAAGAGAATAAACATTAAAAACTGTGGAACCTTGTACGTACGTTAAATATAAAAAAAAATGGTGTATTGAAATTAATTAAAAATGTCTATTTATATTGATTAAAATTTTAATTTATTATTTTTCGTAGTGACAGGCACTTTTTACTTATTTGACGCTAAAAAAAATAAAACAAAGTACGTTCAGATACCAAATAGTATTAAATGATTTTATGTCATTTTGATAAAAATTATGGATGGATGGATGGAATAATGGATGAACTTTTTAACATTTTTTAGTTTCCGAACGGACCCGCTTTCAGGTGGTTTCTAAGTAGCCATAGCAAAAAAATCATTGTAATAACATTAGATAAGAATGTATAGTACTGCTCAAGATCACTCAATCTTCTAAATAATTACATAAATTATTAGTAAATTTAAATCGTTATCTAAGGAAGTTACTCGTACGATGTAGATTTTATTTATTCATTTGATAATATTCTGCTTCATTATTGCCATGGCATAAAATAGTTTTGCAAATGTAACCCAATTTATTGACAAAGTCTACAAAATTCAAACTTCTCCTATATGATTAGGAGAATTTTAATTTAGTAGAATAGTAGTCATTCCTTTTATCACACGTCAAAATAAGTATCCAATAATACAATAGCAACAAGTAGACAGCTGGTAGGATGGATGCTGTTGTGATAAAATGCTATAATAAATAGTCCGTTCCGTTTATGACTATGAGATTTTAGCGTACAGTAGGACTACGTGTTATAAGTGAAAGTTTGTGTTTGTGTTTTACGTACAAAAATGGATGAATCCGGGATCGACATGGGATTCGATCTCGCAACGTTCCTGACGAAAGATTTTAGTGTTGATCAGAAAGTCTTAGAGGAGATGACTACTGCTCAGCAACACCAGGACTTCATGTTCTACGAGCTCAAATCAAAAGCAGTGCCAATAACTGAGAGGTGAGTGGCATTTTTATTATAAACATGTCTATCATCTAGTCGGTGATGCGCTACGGCGAATGTCTACATTAAGAATATTTTTAGCACATCATGAGGAACAATTTCACCGTAGTTCGAACGCCCGCGACCCTGAAAACTGGACTTGGCAAAGCCCCCAGTTTCACCTCTTGTTTATCTTTGGTCTACACAATTTTGCAAACATTCCATCGTTGGATGTAATGTGTGCAAAACGAAACTTACTGACGCTTTCTTTAGCACTATCAGAGTAAACACGTGATGCTATTAATAACAAAAAGTTTCTTCAACTTCACTGCGCGTTTTTTCAATTTTCCCGCCGTTTTTTAGAAGACAGGATAAAAATATTGAAGTGAAAAAAAAATGCATCATTCTTATGGGCATCATGATTATTACACTGGAAGATGTGATGGGAGGAGGAAGTGTAAATATTTTGGCATGCACAGAATTACTTTCAAAAGTGACCTCCTTCGCGGATCGCAAGACGCCCGACGACTTCTTGTCCACCTAAATGCCTATCCGACTTAGGTTGTAGGTGTAGCATGTTATGTGTGTAGTAAAACTAGATATTTTATGTCCTGCTATGCCATAAGCTCTTTGTTTTCCATTATTAAGTATTGGTATTTGCCCGCGATTCGCGACCGTCAAGTGAGGTGTGAAATTCTGCAAATTGGCGTAGAATTTCTCTATTCCTACTGTTTACAAAGCAAATCATAGAAATTCATTCAAATTAGCATTTTCTGAACTGACTGTAAAATGTTACCCCCTAAAACAGTTCGCACTACAAATGGTAGAACCATGAAGCCTGGGTGATTTTTACACGTGAAAACGTTCTCAGTGGTTAATCGGTAACCTAACCCTTCAGAGGAGCAGCCTGTTCGGGCAGCCTTCCTGCTTGGTGCATACTTCTCAGAGGACACAGAAAGGCCCGGACAGCATCGGCTCGTCACCACGCTGTGGTCATCGGAGAAGTCGCTTCACACCATAAACACTATTATCAAAATAGTCAATCTATTTTCGTACGCGTTCAATAACCTAATAAACGCCTTAATCCTGTCCTCAAACTCCGAAACTTTACAATACTCTACACTAGGCATGGTCCAGGGTTAACTATATGTCTTTATTCAGGATCCAATTGGGTTAGGCGGTTTTCTAATGGGTTTCGTCAAAAGAGGCCGCTGCCTTGCTAGACTGCGACAGATCTACCTCCTACATTCAAGACAATAAAATAAAAAAACAATATTGAACTCGCGCTTTCAATTGATGAATTTGTTTGTCTGTATGCTTTTTATCTCTGTCACCCAACAGACAAAGACCTCATTTAAAGTTCATTCCATGTTTTATTTTACGGTCACAATATTTGAGTATTGTAGGTAATTACTTCTGGAAACTGCTGCGATTTTATGATCTTTAAAAATGAGTACCTACTTAAACTATGTCAGTAAATCCTCTCATCTTCTGCCTTCCATAGGCTAATATAGTCCACGGCTATCTTCTTCAGGCTTGCGCGTCAGTCAACTGCTTCATCTGCATCAGCTGGTTCCCAACAATGTTTTCTGATTCGCTATCTTCACTCAGGACCTGCTTGCATACCAGGTATCGGTCCTTCGACAAATCCCTCTAGTTAACTTTGTTTTATCCTCTTACTCCCTCAATTACTAAAGCAATTAACAGTGATTATTTATGTTTATCACGCCTGGCATTAATTAATTAGTGTTGTTTTCGTAAACGTTTTCAAAGAATGCTTAATTCTAAGAGAAATACCAATTTGTGTTCTCCTAATCGCAATCATTTATCGGTATTTACGGTCTTTATTCAGAGTTCGCTTCAAATATTTGGTTGTGTCAGGATTGTGTGCAGCGTGTGATAGTCTTGTAATGTTTACACAAAAGATAATAAGACTCTTTATTTGGAATGTCTAATGTCACCGAACTAGCGATGCGGCATCCAAGGTAACCAGTTGGTACAGAGTAGTATTCAGTTATTTACGATCCAGGAAACATTAGAACCATTTTCTCGACGTGTTTCCAGATTCCACTAATTATGTTGAGAAAGTCCAGTCATTTATTTCTCGGTAAACTGGTTATGTAAGTAAAAGACAAAAGGTTAACAAACAACTAAGTCCTGTAAAGCCAGGTGGCCACATTTGAAGTAGGTAAATTACTTTGTAACGAGTTGACAAATACACGAAAAAATTTAGAAGCCATTGTAAATATTTAAGTACTTTTCTGTTCTTCTTGTTTAGCTTCCCCACTACGTAAAACATTGCAATATTCTACGTCTGAGTTAAGAGATGCCAAAACAGAATTGATTCTGACCGCTTTATCGCACTCGAATTCAGATTTGTACAAGTTACGTAATTTACCGACACTAGCTTCTTAATCGGGGAAAGTGACGATTTTACCGAACAACAGAGGCCAGTGAACGATTCTATATTTTTATTGATACTATAAATTGTGAGATAAGAAGTAATCGGGATGTATTTACAGCATATCTTGGCAGGCGCAATATCATTCAGACAACATTATTTTTGGCGATTTTTTTTATTAATCATCTATAAATTGAAAAAAGGCGGTGAATAAACGGGACATCCCAAGTTTTCATCATCTCCATGAAAGCCCAATTTAGTTGGGATTGGCGCGGCATATCTTCTTCCACACACCACTAACAGCCGTTACCTCAGTGTTCAATCCACTTTTAGCCTAATCATCTTTCACATTCGAGTGTTTGACACCTTATATTATTTTATTTAACATTAGCTTCTGCCCGCGACTTCGACCGTGTCAAATTTCTTCTACCCCGACCCCGTCGCATCGTATCACCTGCCCACGCTGACACTTCGTTTTCGTTTAGCGTTATTTCTGACTTTTTTTTAATTTTTACTCTGCTCCTAAGGCTCATAGCGGGATGTTAAATAGTCTATAGCCTTTGTGGTAGGTTATTATTATATATTAATAGTATTTAATGTCATAGACTAACTGATAATGTCCACAGAATAAGTACAGTACAGTTTGATTCAGACACATACTAACTATAGCCTTTCTCAAGAATTGGGCTATCAAACCCCTAGTTCCAGAGAGGTATGCCACTCAGAACACTGATTTTAACAGAACTTGACCGAAACAAAATTTTGAAACGCGCGTTTCGGTGGAACAGTTTATTAATATAACTCCCTACATACAAACAAACAAACAAGTTTTACCTCTTTATAATATTAGTATAGATGACGCTGCAGTAATACCCAAGAGTTACGTTTAAAGGTCTATCAGACCTAGAAATGGCTAGGAATGGAAAAAAAACAAGCCTTGTACGGTATTGCCTGACCTCGCAAAAGATTCGGTGTTTTATCTCGTCATGTGATTTTATCGGCTCTGTATATTCGTAGATCGTTCAGCGGAGTTTTTATCGGAACAGTTAAGCCTTCATTACACTTGGTTTTGTTATTAAATATTATGTTAATAGAAATATAAGTAATTATGTTTCATTTTATTTTATCCCAAGTCTGTCTGAAGCATCTCGCCCACAATAGAGCAACAGAGGTAGAAAACTCAGAGACAACTCTTGTTTATTATATACTCTAGCTTGAGTAATTTCGTAGCTTAGTATACTAGGTAAATGGCTCTAAAAGAGCCGCTCTAACTGACATTTAATATCATGTGGACCGGTTCGTTACTTAAAATGACATTTGACAGTACTAAGAGCGGTTCTGTACTGCATCCGGTCCGAATCCGAGAACTAAGTAGCCATAGTACTTTTTGTATGAGGGGTTGCACACTAGATCCAAACTCTGTCCGTCCAAATTTAGAACATTCCCAATTCGGATTGAACTCGGATCTTGGAATTCGGATCGGAAGCAGTGCAGAACAGCTCTTTGGGTGGTCACAAATCTGACGGAAGATGCTTCGCGTATTGTCGGTCGCGTAACATTAGACAGGACAAGTACTAAGTAGATAATAAAACTTTCCACCTTACACACACAACCGATTATGCGCTAATGCGTCGAGCATATTCACAAAGTTACGCTCGACCCATCTTCCTTCAGATATGCGACCACCATTAATAAGTAGTTTTTATTCCCAAGATACGATCTTTTGCTAATAAAAGCAGATAATTTTAGTCTTGATTGCTTAAAGATAAGCTTGAGCAAAAACTGTCTGGCTTTACTACAGTATCCTTATCTCAATTGTCCAGTTGAGCAATAAGCATGATATTTGGTCCAAATGATCCCACGAAACATGCATTGATATTTGAAACAGTCTGTCGTAAATTCTTTAGGTAGTGTTAAATTCTTGACGTCATAATCTTCAGATACGGTATTATCAAAGGTCGAAACCTGGCTTATTGATGCAATCTATTGAATATTAGCAGCACCTGATTTGCTGTATCTTCGAGGGCCATTGTGGCTTGCCTTTGGATCATGTAAGATAAAATCACGACTGTTTTCCCCGAAGAGTTAGGCAGAGGCACGGATTTTGAGCAGAGGTGCCCCTGCATAGTACACCTACATTTCACAGAAGTCCCTCGTAATAGGGAGAGAGCCTGTTGCCAGCAACCGAACACAAATCTTAACTCCGGGATGCTACTGATACATTCTTGATGGATTCCCAAAAACACTGCGCGAACCCTTGCGCCATTAGACCAACGAGGCATATCATTTCTATGGATCCTTTCTTCAAATGTGTGTTTTTCTCTTTTGATTTGCACTTCCTGTTACATTCACATTTAAATGTAGAAACTTATTAGTTCTTAAGGTAGGTATACTAGAAGATTTAAAAAAACAATGTTCTCTGGCAACTGCAGCGCAAATTGTCAGCCATGTTTATCAAAGGACAACGCACCGGGATATAATTTGTTTAAAGTTTTCCATCAACATCAAGATACGAGAGTTTATTTTTATGCGACAACAACCGATAACTTATCCGAATTGTCTCAAATACTCCTAAGGCTGTTATCACAAACATGATATTAAGCAGTTTATTTCTCACTTGTCTGAACATTTGCACGGCTGTAATGATCCTAAAGCCGGGTCCAGACTTGTGTTATGTGTAGTGTAATGTATCATGTTATGTAACGCGAATTCTGCGTGTGGACGGCACCACGAGCATTACGTGTAACGCTCGGCGTGGCGCTCGGCTGTCGGTTTTCAGCACGAACACAAAGGCTCTCGCAGTCGAACACATACAGGATTCGCGTTGAGTTCGTATGCCATCTACACTATTCGCATTACATTACACGATTGGTACATTCCATTACACATTACATACATACATACGTCTGGACAAGGGATTAATCAATCATAATTATAAAACCACCATTTTGGAACTACTTACTGTTCTCCATTTTTTCCTAGCATTAGCTAGAGCCCGACCACTTATCTGAGACCGTTCCTGAGGTAGCTGCGCAGTGCGGGAGGGGTGGGGTGACGCGCCGCGAGAGCTCGCTGGTACGTCAACTTGTGACAGCTGTCACCCCTCCCGAACCGCTCAGTTACCTCAGGAACGGTCTCAGTTAAGCGGTCAGGCATTAGTGGTGATAGCTTTCTTGCATAAAGGCTAAAATAGCATTTTGGCTCTGGTAGTGTAAAGAAAATTAAAAACATGAAAGCGATAAGCGTAGAACCGGCAACCGACTGTGGAAATGCAAAGACTCCTATTTAGAAAGAACAGAAAATCAAACACATGGAGCTAGGAACAACATAAGATGTACATAAACTCCCGCCTTCTTCCCATGGGGGTACGCAGAAATTACAGAACGCCACCTGCTAGAATCCTCTTATACACTCCTTTTGTTTCGTTTACGTTCATACAGCTAGAAATAACTTAGGCAGAAAATGATATTAAGTAAAATAAAGCCGATACACTCCCCATTAAGTAATCTAGAAAAAATCACAGCCACAAATAATAAAATTGAAAAGAAGAACCTGACACGAAGTATTTATAAAACTTTAAAGTTAAACTAAGGTTAAAGATGATTTTGATACCGATGATAATAGTGAGAACCGAAACATTTCTCAAGCACATTCAAGTATTTTTTATAAGGCAACACTGATTAAATTGCAGAACATACAGGTTACCACTCCGTCACGCATGGCGCATGTTTATTTGATAAAGCATTCGATTTTAATATTAGGTCTTTACCTATGAAATTGCCGTTCTGCAGTACTGGCCATTTCAAATCAAAATAATTTTTGTTTGGCTATGAATTCTAATTTCAAATTAATTTTATTTTAAAAACATGGATTTTTTTTTCTAAAAGTAGTCATTTCTTTATTGATTAGTGTTACATTTTCATCGCATTTCAATCTTTTTCGTCATCATGGATACGTTAAAAATTCGAGTAATTATGGAATATGAGTACCGTCGTGGCAGCAACGCGGCACAAGCGGCACGCAACATCAACGACGTTTACGGAGCTAACTCTACAAACCAACGCACCACCTGTTATTGGTTTGCTCGCTTCCGTTCTGGAAATTTCGACCTGAAAAATGAACCTCGCGGTCGTCCGAAGACTTTGGTCGACAATGACGAATTAAAGGCGATTGTGGAAGCTGATGATACACAATCTACGGCTGAATTAGCAGCAGCTTTCGACGTTAGCGTCAAAACAATATTGGTCCATTTGCGTCAAATTGGCAAGGTAAAAAAGCTTGACAAATGGGTGCCCCACGAACTCAATGATCGCCAGCGCGAAGTACACGTCGAGACGTGCCTTGCACTGCTCAACAGACACACAAATGAAGGAATTTTGAACCGCATTGTTACCTGCGATGAAAAATGGATTCTGTTTGATAACCGTAAGCGCTCAGCAAGTTGGTTGGATCCTGGTTCAGCACCTAAACAATGCCCTAAACGAAAACTTACCCCTAGAAAAGTGATGGTCACTGTTTGGTGGTCTAGCGCCGGTGTGATTCATCACAGCTTCTTACCAAACGGGGTGAGCATTACTGCAGATATGTACTGTGAAGAACTGAACACAATGATGGAGAAGCTGGCGCATCTCCAACCAGCATTGGTCAATCGCTCGTCTCCGCTGCTCCTGCACGACAACGCGCGACCTCATACTGCACAGCAGACGGTCTCCAAGTTGCAAGAACTGGGGTTGGAAGCTCTCCGTCATCCGCCCTACTCACCAGACCTTGCGCCTACAGACTACTACTTTTTCCAGAATTTGGATAACTTCTTGGCGGGAAAAAAATTTAATACCCGAGAGGCAGTACAAAATGCCTTTGAAGAATTTGTTGCCTCCCGTCCAGCTGATTTCTTTAAGAAGGGCATCAATAAACTGCCACTGCGATGGCAAAGATGCATTGATTGCATGGGTGATTACTTCGATTAATACAAATAAAAAATTCATGAAAAAAATTCGTTTAAATTTTTTCATACAAAACGGCAATTTCATAGGTAAAGACCTATTATTAATTAGAATTAATAACTGGTTATCAGCACTTAACAAGTTCTAATAGTGTTAGATTTAATTTTGTATATGGATAGAGTGCAAAATTAAATTAACTAGCAAAACTCCGCAGACCTGATGGGTCAACGACCGCAGGTTGTGTAATAATAAGTGTACTTAGTTACTTGAAATATCAGTTTAAAAATAAGTTTATTTTTTTGTGAAAACTTCACCGACGTGGTGGGTGTCGATATCTAAACACGATTAAATACTGAACTCATACTTCAAGCTTCAAGTATCTACACTATCAGAGGACGTTGCCCGCCCCCTCTCCAAAAAAAAAAAAACGACTATAAATATTTTTGTTTTATCATGTTGAGATGTCGATACTCATCACATCTGCTGAGTTTCGCTAGCTAATTGAATTTGACCCAATATACTTTGTTTGCAGCCCAATAAAATGAGAGATAAGTAATTTATTTATGTTAGCTTCTGCCTTGGCTCCCGGGTTTGATTCCCTTCAACTTAGCATATTCCAGTTTGTTATTTGTCCGGACTTTTCGACACAAGGGAATTATACTAGTTAATGCGGGAGTGTCGTAGAACACTCGGTTGGAACTAAGTTCCTTTCGTAGTATATTTAGAACATGCATAGAATAAATTGGATTACCATAAAAAGGGTTATATTGAGTCAACCTTAAAAGAGAGATATATGCTGTCGCGGACTTTTTTTTAGAACATTTAAAGGGGAACAATTCCGTCATACATGATTTTTGCGTAACTTTCACCTTTTACGCAGCGCAAGCAACGGAAGCTCTCAAAAGGAATAATTTTCCCGTTTTTGCAACATTTTTCATTTATGCTCTGCTCCTATTAGTCGTAGCGTGATGTTATATAGCCTAAAGCCTTTCTCGATAAATGGACTATCCTACATAAAAAGATTTTTCAATTCCAACCAGTAGTACCTGAGATTAGTGCGTTTAACCAAACAAACAAACAAAGAAAGGGGTGTGACGGAAAATTCTTTCACTTTTTTCACCTAGCCCGCATCCGCCAAGTCCGTACCGTGCGATAAGGAACTTCGTTCCAAAAACTTACTGACAAAATAAAGATTAAAATGTAAAATGTCTGCTTTTTTTTTTCGAAGGGCCGGCTTTTAGAATTTGGTTTGATTTTCGCACTAGACAAAAATACATGACTGACTTTTAAACTGTAAATGTAAATTCATACAAAAATCCCATTAGAAGAAAAGGTTTAGCCATTCTCAATTGATGCGCTTACCAACGAATAGCATTTTCATTTTATTACATAGACAAACTTCTGCTCGCGACTTCGTACACGTGAAATTGGGTTTTAACATAAAATGTATCCTATGACACTTGGTAATATTGTAGCTTCCTATTACTGAAAGAATTTTCGGAATCGGATCATTAGTTCCGGAGTTTACTCCCTACATACAAACTCAAATTACCACTCAACGAAACTACACATCTGGCCAAACCGATGTGCTCCTCTTAAATTGCAATGTACAATTGATCGCTCACCTCAGCGCACCTCTTTATAAGAATAATATTTATTGGTCCGTTAATACAAAATAAATTTCAAAAATTATAATTTTTTATGCTTACTATAATTAGAATATTTAACATAGTTATTTGAACAGTAGTCCCCAAACTAGGCAGCGCCTGTATCTTGGGGGCCTGAGTTGCGTTATTTTAAATTTTATTTCGAAACAATAATAATAATACTTAATAAACAATATAATATTAATATAGTATAGAGTGGGTATTTACCATTTAATAACAAACTCCTAAGATAGGTTATTTGATATCTTTATTTGTTTTTTTGCTGTTGCTTTATAAGTAGGGCAATAGGTACGTGTCAGCATGTTTAGCTAGAAACGTATTCAAGGTCCTTAAGCTGATAGGTAGTCAATTTAATACTGAATTGAATGACCTCGTCTAAAAAAGTAGTTAAAAAGTATATAAGTATTGTCATCTACAGACAGATCTGCTATAGATCGTAAGACTCACCCGTTAACGCCATTTTTCTCTGGTTTGTTCCAAAGTTATCTCAGTTTTTCTGTTTAGTAAAGTTTATTGTAAACACCATGTTATCTCCTTTCCGGCAGTGATATATTCCACCTGCAGTAACCACATCTAACCAAATGTCTTGCCTGCTAACTGCTATCGAGCTACTTTGGCCTGCGGGGTAATTGCGTAACACACTAACAGTAGTAAAGGCTTTCATTTTGACAGTTCAACAATATTTATTGCATTATTTTAGTTGTTGAGCAGACAAATTTTTCGAACGCAATGGATTAGTAATAGGCTTCAAAATTATTCAGATTGTGATAGATAGTTTGTTACGCAATTAGGCTGCTGGTTATAGTATATCATCCATCATTATCACCCCATGATATCCAGACTTATTTGGGGTCAGCGCAGCACGCCTTTTATTTCCATACCATCTTCAATAGGTGCGTTTGTGGCACCACAGCGGGCAATGTCAGAATACCAGGCGCTGCGGTATTTATGTTTTAAATATCGCAGCATCAGGCTTTAGATAGAAGCCTTTTTGGCTTCGCACGGGAGTTTTTTCCACTATTTTGTTATAATGTTCCTTTTTTATTGTTTGTATTTCAAAATATTTTTCTTCCGTTCTTTTCTTTTTATTAGCCGTCATCTCGGAATTCACTGTCTTCCTATAGCCTGATCGATACCGTTGTACCGCGCCTTAGGTATGCGCGGCGAGGCGGGGGGCGGGACACTGTGAGCGTTGACGAATGAGCGGCTTGCACTGCGCCCCGTCTCGCCGCGCACATACCTAAGGCGCGGTACAACGGTATCGGTCAAGCTATAGTAATATCATCTTGTACACAATCCATCTATCTTTTGTTTGGTGTTTCACTTTTGTTATAGCCATCCACATTCAATACTGAACACTTCTTGTTCAGCCGATCTATTCTGCACAAATCTCACCGTGAAACCTTAGGTGAAGTGAGCTGTCAGTGGTGTCATCCCTAGCATCAGGTGGAATGACAACTCACTTCAATCTCACTTCCTTTACACGGTGAGACATTTACAGAATCGACCGGCAGTTGTCATAAATATTCAAAAATATTGTTGGAGCTTCTGAAGATTCTAAAAACTATATTTGCATTGTATACATTCAATCTCTTTGTAATGTATAATTGCATAGCACATTTGTGAGCACTATGTATCTACTATACAGCTACCATTTACTAGGATCGTCTTTCATTGACTTGAATGTGCCCTGGCGGCTGAGAGCATGTCATGCTCACTCAAATGTCTCGCTGGTGGTGGCGTGTGTGTTGGATCATTAAGTTCCCTTCAAAATGGTTGAGATAAAATGTGCTGATCCATACGTCATGCTCGTGAACGGGCGCCGTCAGTAGGGACTGGTCATATCTTAGCTGCTACGGCTTATTTTAATTTGAATTGTTATTTTTTTGTTTTTATCGTTTTTTTTTTATGGACGCTTTTAACGTGCACGTCTTTTTACATCGTTCTCACATGTATAATTTCAACATGAATGATGTAACCAATTTTTTTTTGTAACGTTATATTGATTTAAAAGAGTATCTATCGAGTTTCTTGCTCGTTCTTCTCTATAGGTATCTACTACGCTTTGGAACGGGCAACTAGCTTAATTTTTCTGACTGACCGACCCCTTGATAATTCAAAAGTGCTGTAATTGGTTTATTTGAAATAAATGCTGTGAGTTTGAGTTGTAGTACTTTTATTATAATAATTCTTAAACTAGTAGTATGTCTTGTAAACTTACCTATCGATTAGATCTCTAGGTACACTAGAATGCCGCAGTTACTCAATCTTATCCAGATGACTACAATTCATTTTCAGATAAAAATCTCTTACATGCAACATTGTTGATGTTACTCGTGTCTAAACATTAACATATTTGGCGGATTTTAACTGTAGAAATATGTACATATTTGGTTACGGTAGCATCCATTATACGACACCAGATCATATGAGGTTCTGAAGTCAAGAAAATGATATTGGTGGCAATGTGGTTGAGCATCGAAAAGCATATAAACTATTAAGGCTCCTTTAAACAAGATTTTTGAACAAGATGTAATGTTTATAGAGTAAAGTCTTGTAGAGTTAGGGGCTTGGCTTTACATTAGATCTGATACTTATTAACAGTGAAAGCGTTACGTAAGTCTTGGTCTTCGTTACATGAAATGTTTTTGTATATTTCCCTTTGCCCTTTAGCGTAGTTCTGCTTCGTCATTCCTCCTTGAAATGGTTTTCTGCTTATTTATGTTATTAAAACTGTCTCTTTATTTAAGGCGATTATGCGTAGTGAATTTAAATACAATATTATGTTTGGCTTCAAGCCAGGACGGCTATTTTGTAAATGTTATGCTAAATTAAAGAAAAATGAAACAGTCTATCTTTGTTGGACGTAATTTGGCAATGCCGTAATGTAAAGCGTAGTTGCATACCTAATGTACCTATACTTTATTTCTTATCTATTATTATTATAAATGTAGTCAATCTCTTTTGTTTGGGACGCGTTTCTGGCTAAACCCCTCAATTTTGAAGAAATTAGCAGATGAAGCTGGCGTTTGTATACCTAGGGTACTTTTAGAGCCTCGGGCTTCCCTAAAGTAGAAAAATACTTAATCATCTTTGAGAGCAGCTTTGCCCACCCTCAAACATGGCTGATGTGGCTACCTGCAGTAAAAAAACTTTAGTCTATCACCTTCGATTGCATATCATCCAGACTTTCTATCACATAATTCGTTAGAACAGGAATGTCTTCAATCATGATTGGAAATTTGGAATGTGATACAATCGAACTTTGCCGGCAGACGCACGAGACAAGATATCAAAACAAATAACAAGGAATGTCTGTATTGTATCTTTATGGGTGTTTTTGTCTGTGGGTGCGCAGGAGTTCTAAGAAGAAGTTATTTCGAGTACGTTAGAAGTTTACTTAGACCGTTAAAAAACTGATTGGGTTTGTGATCGAACTACAGGTGTTTTCTGCTATTCCCCGTTAGACTTACTAAAGGCTTGTGTTTTACAATTCTCTATGGATCATAAATGTACCTGTGGTATTATAAAATCTATGTAATTCTTCCAAATATTTGTTTCGTCTTCATCAGTTGAAGCTGTACGTTGTCCGTCAGGTAATCAATCAAAATTCAATAATTCACTAAATAGCAAAAAAAATATAATTTGGCTGCGGTATGCGCGTGATCAGACGATTGTTAAATAAACTGTCGTGAATGGTTAATCGTTGAGTTTGATATATGTCATGCTTATTGGAAGAACACAGCATAGCGTGATGCGGTTTTCATATTTAAATAAAAAGGGCTATGGTACCTATATTATTATTTAATTATTTAAGGTATCTTCAATTCTTCACCATTTCTAGTCATCGAAAGTTTTTCATAGGTACAGTCAGCGACAAAAAACGAACAACACTTCAGTTTTTAAAATCTTAATTATTTTGTAAATATTTAAGTAAACATAAACCGAAGTAAAATTAAAAGGATAGTAACTCTTACTCTTACCTTCACCAAAAACCACTGAATACGTTTTAGCAGTAAACATCATTGAATCAACATTCTGTCTCTTTCATGTTCAAATGATAGACAGAAACGGAGCGATGTTTTGAATTCTTTGAGCGATTCGTATTTAGTGATTTGTGGTGAATGCGTGCCTTACATATTGGTAAGTATAAAATGCTGAAATATAATATGTCGTTTTTTTTTTGTCAATTTATGTGTTGTTAAGTGTCAGTGTTAATCAACCTTTTTTGCTGACTGTATTTACTTAGATTTTTATAGGACCATTATTTTTTTGCTTTGTATGTATGAATGACATTATCTATTATTTTTGCTGACTTCTTTCAGTAATCATTGTCAGTCGTCTGCGTCTGCGATACCTCTCGCACTTGGTACTCAAGCCTAATAAAAATCATCGTTATCTGACCTAAATTGTGCAGACATGTTAAACACTATCAACTTCTGCTGTCAAAAACCGCAATCAATTATCACCCATAAATCAACATCATAATGATCATAATTACTTGAAAAAAAATCCCAGATGATACACACATCTTATGGTGTTAAAATCTTAAGTATGTGTGAAACCGTGACGTCAGACGTTTTTCCCTTGTTATCAGTAATGGAAATCTGTTATCTATGCCTTTGAATTTTACATAAAGGTTATTTGAAAAATAGTAAGAACTTCATTGTATCTTGCATAATGTAATTTTAGTAACATTTTGTAATTAATGGAAGCATTGATTAAAAATGGCGTGAAAGAAACGTGTTTGAGATGACGAAGTCTTTCAGGAGTTCTAATTTTAGGTACTGGTTCTGTTTCCCAGTCATGTCTACTTAGTTGTTTTATGCATAAGAGCGGTCGCTGCTCATCCCAAACACGTTTAGCCAGTGTAGCAACAGTGATAGCCAGCTAAAGAGTCATAAGAACGGCATTGCTTGCACAGGCCAAAGGTGAGTTCTACCAGACATCCGTATGTACTGAGAACCGATACTTCTTCCTAAAAAGGGAAGTAGGTACCTATGACGATTCCCATTTCTAAGAACTCGAACAAGAGGCGGATAAGTCCACATTCGCACGGACGTAAAAATATCGCAGCGGAATTTTTTCGCGCACTGTATCTTCTGCGCACTGCTTAGCGCCGAGAGTTGAAAATCCAACAGTGTGTTGTTTTGACGCGATAAGATGCACTCTGTAAGATTCTCAATGCTCGGTTCAACATCGAGAGTTGATAATCCAGTGCGTGTTAAAATCCCGCCTCGATATTTTTACGTCCGTGCGAACGTGGTCTAACGCTCACAGTATCAAAAAAGTAGTAGTCACACTCAAAACAATGTGAGCACACGTCTCGCCATGCGATTGCTCCGGAGTCGGTGCCAAAGTATTTGATTCCGCTGGTTTTTATAAAGCAATAATGTTCGTTTATAGTTTGTGCCAATTGCAGCTCACTACTCAATGGGATTGGACAGGTTTTTCGTTACAGGAGTTAGTTTAGTCGTGATGAATGCGTGATTATCATCATGCATCAGTAGCAGCGTCTTTTTTACCGGGAAAGTCATGATATGCATAATGCTTAACAGTTTTTAGCAAATGATAAATGTGGTCTTTAGCAAATAGCAGATTGTCGGTTGTCGACATAGCTCACAGAATAAGCAAGCTGAAGTGGAAATTTAAATTATAAGTGGCCCTATTAGCCGTAGAACCGATGACCGTTGGGATAGACGTGTTCTTGAGCGGTCGCGAATTGGCAAACGTGAGGTAGGACGCACTCAGGCTAGGTGGAGCGACGATCTTCGCAGGGTGGCTGGTAGCAGCTAGATGAGTTGCCGAGAATCGAGCTGAATGGCGTGCGGTTGGGGAGTCCTATGTCTAGCGATGAGTTGCTGATGATGATAATGAAACAGCAGATAGTTCCTAATGGTTCCAGACAACTTCAATGATGCCTTCAGATGGTCCATTGTGGAATTTGAGCGCAAGTATTGGAACTGTACGCGTTGATGATGGATAGGCTAAAGTAGCCGACTGCCTGACTTTAGGACATTAACAAACCGACTCGTATCTTACTAAGAACGAATGCAGTATCTTCAACCTTGTAGTTGTATAGTGCAAAAAATATTTCTTCCTAATTAAACCATTATCCTAATGATAAGTCTTCTAAAGTTAAATGTCACTGAAATTTCTTTAGAGACGGTCATGTCGAAAATGATTATGTTCATTGCCATAACAAGTCATTGCCCTCTCCTCACCATAGTGTACAAGTGGGCCTACATATTATATTAAACGTATGTAGGTAGCTATACTCATTTATCCTTGGCGTTCTAGTTCACGAGAGCGACTCAGATTTTTAGCAACATTTAACGAATTAAGGCTCTTACAAACAGGCATTACACGCGACGCGAATCGTGCGCGACACAAAGAAACCGCTCGTCGCGCGACCAGCGGCGCCATTGTGTCGTTCTGTCACGTCACGCCTGTCTGCAGGAGCCTTTAATTCTTGTGTACAATTTGTAGTTTTAACTCAAAATCTTAATATAAGTACTCTGCTATACGTGGGCATCCTCAAAGTACCGACGTAGGCAAGGGTATCCTTCTAAATCCAATGTAGTCAGATCTTGTGGAAAATAATAATAATAATAACTCCACCGCGGTATCTCTACGTTGGCGTCGTGGTGGGGCTTGCGTGCTCCAAACTCTAGGTCTGTGCAGGTAAAGTTTACTTTGCCGAAACAAGTCTAGGGTGAGGAACCAGACCAAGAGAGATGCAGAAACCGGCAGGGCAGCATGTGGCGAGCTGTTGGGCAGTAGCGACCCCACGGGCCCTATCTCCCGGGAGAAGTCATGTTGCTCATCTCTGCACGTGTAGCATGACCATCATAGAAACGGGTTTTGTCGACGGAAGAATTGACAAAAATGACTTTCCGTGAATACAGTACGACGGCAGCAAAGTAGAAATAGTGAATTGCACTTTTTACGAAATTCAGTAGTTTATTCATGTTTTTCTTTTATTTTGCTTATATCTCGAAAATGGTGTGTCCTATCGCAAAAATAATGAAAATTGCGACCCCCTTTTTGAAGCCCTTAAACCCTAAAACTAAACATGTAGGTAATAATTTTTCACATTTTCCATACAAAAAGTGAAAAATTCCATTTTTTCACTCCATTTTTATACTTTGTGGCCGTCGAGTAAAAAGTTTTCTACTGTCTTTAGCATGGCGATTGCAAAATCAAATTTTCTTCACTACCTTAGACAACTGTCAGTTGTCAGTGTGATTTTGACGTTTGGGATAGAAAACTTACTTCTGAAATAGTCTACACATAAAAGGACCTAGACAACGATTGGTAGAAACGAAAGACAAAATGACGGATTGTAGAAGGATTTTTACGGTGCGATATCAAAAATGGAGAAAAAATTGAAAAAATTGTATAGAAATAGCTATGTCTTGTCTTCCAAGAAATAGAAAGCGTCACGCCAAGCCTGCTGGCTCGCCTTTATTGGCCGGCTGGAGCGAACACTGGCAAGAAACTGTGCTCCCCCCTCCTCATTCGGCCGGCTTGAGTGGAGATTCGTAAGAGCAAACATGTCCGGAGGAAGGAAGTATACCAGTAAGTGACCGTACTTCCGGGATTGTCCTGATAGCCGTGGAATACCTCTCCACTGCTTGAGCAGTGACAGCAGCGACAAGGGGGCAGCATATCCTGATATGCTTGAGCATATCAGGATATGTTACCCCCTTGTCGCTACGTCACTATGTGCTAGCGACCGTTTCCGGGGGCCCATTATTGAGTGTGCAAGTCACCCCCTGCCATTTTATCCGTGTATTGTATGTATAAAACATTAGTCAGGCAGGGGCCATAGTCCTTTCATAGTTATAGTTTAGTCCACTTAAGCCATCCAAATCCATGGTCCAATACCTTTGTTTCCATATTCTGCAATAGTCCTACACCAACCGGGGCTTGTCCTTGGGAGCACTTACATAGTGCGTACAGGGAAATTCGTCGGTAGGTGGCTCATTTCATTGAAAGCGTCTAACGGACCTCTGCTTTGGCCCCTCTTACGCCTTCCAAAGGTCCGGGACCCCAGGGTCTCGAGATATTTCAAAGACAAAAATGATAGGTACATCAGTCATCAATAAGGCATCAGTGGCGATTTTTAGGTCCTTAGAAGTGCAGGTGTATGGACATTTTGGACACGCCAACATATGGGGCATATTTTGGTAAGGAGCACCAAAAGAAAAGTCGTTTAACAAAAGAAAAAGACTTCTGCACTGAGTCTGAGTGACTCATTTAACAAAAACTCCTTTTTCAATTGACCATGGAAACATGACAGATGACTTGTTTACATAGTTACAAATAAATCTTCGCGAAATATCAGTTCATATTCATTGAATTTAACCCTATCGTTGTCACGTGCAGCCAAGCTCTATTGGCTAACGACATCGATTCTAATGGCCGCCGGTCTGGCTAGCCAATCACCGGCGGCCGTTGAATTGATAGCAATTTAGTGTAATGATACTTTGATACTGTTGGCAAATTGTTATCTCGTAACAGGACCAAGTTCATAGTTGAAATATTTGAACTTTCTGTTTTGATTTTAAGGATCAAAACAGAAAGAACCAATATACCAATACCAACTCGATGTCGAATTTAGTGCGTTCGTGTCATAGCACTAACTTATAGGTTAATGATATTTGGTTGATTTGGTATTTATTATATTAGACTGGTTATGGTTTGGTAATTGGTTTCCTATCACTGGTTGAATGATACGAAGCGATATGGTTGAGAGACTATGAATACTACAAATATAACTATCAAAAGGTAATTCTAAGCAAAATTAGCACTAAAAAATAATTTGATTTGAATTGGTCTGAGTTACCGCATTGGTAGTCGAACACGTACTAACTGGTAATAATTATGAAAATTCACACAGGCAAAAGTACTGAGATTGCAAATGTTCGCATGTTGGTTATTGTTTTTTAGATCCTTGGTAAGGTCTGAAAGATCATCGTTATATTTTAAATCTTATGTGTAATATTGCTAAAAAGGTTACTGTTATATTGTGCCACACCTTATTTCCATTGTTTTTTGAAAATCTATCATTATGTTCTTCATCTTTTGATCGAGTTTATCTTTGACATAATAAAAGCCTACCTCTCTTTTTCGTAAATAATTATCTTTATCTAAATATGAAATACTAGCCTTTGTAAATACAAATTCGTGCTGTTCTATGTCGAAAAACCGCAAGGATTTGCCCAACCTGATTGGTCGTTGAAAAATACTACCTATCTAACACATGAAAGTAATAAGTGCATACGTCCACTATCAACAAACTCGAAGTTAATTGTCATTGACGCACAACAAGGCACAAGACGTCCATTTTGTCAATTAATTAATTAATCTCATCATGCGCTCGCATCGTGAATATTCGCTTGTACTCTGTTTTCATTCAATTCACTGATTTACTGTTCTTTATTGCAATACACTGTAATGGCTAGGGATTTGCAGGTAGACTGCGGAGGCCGTTAACTATTAGGTTAGAGAGAGAAAGGGAGAAAGAAAACTAACTAGTTAGCTTCATACATATAATTATAGTAGAACACGGCTAGGTCGTAGGATCGTCTGATTGATTTGAGCACTCGCACTTTAAGGTAGGAAGGGCACCGTCCTTGGTAGCGTAAGACGTAGGGGGGCTTGCCAGCATAGGCTCAGCTAGAGTTCAGTCAAGTCTTCGAGAGGCCATAGTTAGCGTGCGTTGGCAGCTGGCCGTAGGACAGCGCTGTGCAGCGCGCAGTTAGGAGCAGCGTGCACATTACAGCAGCGTGCAGTAGGTATATAGTTGCCCAGCCTCAGCCTGGTTGTAGAATCCTGGAAGGCACGTCAGGAAGCGCACGTTATTTGCTATGCGAAATCAGCAAGCATTTCATTCCCCTTTAGCGACCAAGAAACCGGTGTAGGAAACAGGATAGGCCGACGCTCAACACATCACAGCGGTTTACAATCAGAAAGTTTGCAAAGATAGCGTGGTACAATGACAGATGCAATTTGAGGTTATGTATGTGACACGCGAGTATAGAAAACAAAGATGATCTTAGCAGATGACTCGTTAGCCCACGTACGCACGGACGTCAAAATATCGCGCCGGGATTTTCAACTCTCGGTGTTGAGCCGAGCGATGAGAATCTAACACAGTGCATCCCAGCGCGTCAAAAATATACACTGTTGGATTTTCAACTCTCGGCGCTAAGCAGAGCGATGAAAATCCAGTGTGCGATAAAATCACGCCGCGATATTTTTACGTCCGTGCGAACGTAGGCTTATTTATCGCTTATAATTAGAGATCGGATATTCGGATGTATATTCACCTAAAGTTGAGATGTTGGGTAATATGGAAAGTGCTTTTGTATCAAAAACATTAAGATGTTTACGCAGAGGGTCTGGTATAAATACCAAATTGAGCAGGAACTCACCCTAGGACAAATTTCAATGTTTTTGTTGGTAGGTAGGTATATTGGCTTGGCTAGCTGACATATGGCAAATAATTTAATTTATTGTGTTTCGTAATTTTAATGACTTACTAGTAAAGAATCCAGTTCTTCTAACTAAACAGACAGTTGTGTTGCTGGGGAGTTTGTTGCGCCACTTCTTCCCAGCTAAAGCAATAGGAAGTGGTGTAGGGCGGGCGTTTTGGGGGACTGTCTCATGTAATTTTGACGTTCAAAAAGTGCTCATTGTCAACCTAGTTTGAATAAATGGCTTTTGATATTGATAATATTTTGATTTTTTTATTTTACCTTCAGATACAATATCTATGTGTTTTGGCTGTTGCGTTATACTTATAATTTTGATCTTTCTCACTTGTTGTACACTTAAAGTTTACCCTTAATTCCTACAAGTTTTAAAATTGAATCTTTGCAAGCATATGATGTACCTACTATATATTGCGTAGTAGGTACAGTATTTGTAGTATATAATACAATATTACATTCTTCATTGACATAGAAGTTTGTCATAAAAAAACATTTCTAATGAATTGGTATGTAGGCATATATTATTATTGACTAGTTAGTCATATTTATTTCTTAACTCCTTTTCCCTATTCTTTATTACATTTAACATTCCATTCACGGCTTCACATTTATTGTCTCCCATTCGTATTGAATTCATCTGCAGTTATTTGAAAGGAAGGTATCACCTTGGCAGGTCGTGATGAAGTACTTAGTGCCTCCACGATTTCGTTAGCACCACATAAACACACCGGATACAGAGAAAATGAATAATATTGATCGATTTGTGATAATTTAAAACAAGATTTATTGTGCCAATGTTATTAAAGACGTTCGTAATTCTTTTGGTCTCCTCCTGTCTAAACATGACAATATCTAATCGTTAGTTGATAAATGCGACTATGAAATGTATGGAAGTGTTATTTAAGGTGGAACTCTGAATACTGTAGTCTTTAAACACGGTAAATGGAGTGATTGCATTTCGAATACTGATCGTGGAAATTGATAAACTGACGGTCTTGTAACATCTTTTTAATTCATTGCATGTCCATATCATGACCACCGGCTGGCTTTCTTTTGTCCTACTCGTCTCGCTGTTTGTCTAACTCACACATCCCTAATCGTATCCATTATAGTTTCTCCACACCTCTCTTAATACTCATCTTATGTCTTTAAGTTACCCTTTTCAGTCCCACCATCAATCTCCATGTCTTTTTGTTACTAAATATTAGTACAATGAATCAGGTTCTTCATTATCTACAGCTAAACAAATGCCGTTTCACTCCATCAAATACCAGTTCATAACCTCCCAAAAGATTTGGCACATTCTCCTCCACCGTATTAGTCAACGGTGGCTGGTGGCTAGTGGCTAGACACATGGTTCAGCCACGGGGTTCCTAGTGCGTTACCGACTCTTGGCCAGACGCCACCAGAACGGTGCATACCACAATATGACATCCGGAATAATAATATTAGAGTGTCTTGTAATTATCTGTTAGTCAGACAAGGTATTTATAAACTAATTTTTGTTGAGTTTTGTGTTACTGAATTTGTTTTACGCGCTACATTTTTTGGACTAGTTTCAAGGTTGTAAGGATTTTTCATTGCGTAGTGTTAAAACGTCTACTGCTGTATTTCGGCCTTGTAGTATACTGTTGGAAACTCCAGACGTGGGAAAAAAATGAACATAACCAATCGATGAATGAAGTGAAATCATGTCACGTGACCTGTGTGACCTCAGTGATTTTCTATACCTGTAAGTATATTGATGGGATGACGCTGCTATTTTTTTTCCACCCGTTTATGTTATTTTTACAATAAGCGGAATGACTTAGAACAAAATTGATAAAAGGGCATAATTGTGGGCTTATCGCTACTAGCGTTATCTTCTAGATAACCTTAAGATGGTCAAGGACGACGTAAAAATAGGTTAGTCCCTTTGTTGCGACAAAAGAAATAGAATCAACTATCGACACTAACGGGAAAAGGAGATAGGGTGAGCCTGTGCCATATATTTTTTTTACCTAAACCTCATGCCAGTCATTTCTATTTCCTCTCTCTGCCTATCCCACTTCGTGTGTCGTTCTGGCGACGTGTCAGGTGTCTGTTCTGGGTCGTCCGGCTTTTTTCAGACCTTCATTTTTTTACGAGAAACAAAATTATATCCTAAAACAAATAGATCACCACCAAATATTCCGTAGAATACGCGTTCCGAGGCCATCTTTACTGACCATGCGTGTGCACAGACTTTGAACTAATAAAGATTTGTTCAACAGAACTGTCTTTGAAAAATATTTATTTACGATTATTATAGGTAAAGGTTATCTCTGGGTTAATGATAATATTATCTTTTATGTAATATCCATTTTGCATGCGACTTTGTCTGCAGATTTTTTTTTTCTGTATTCTATCTGTATATCTAGTTTGATCTTTTCAGAATTACAGGAAGTAAATGTGCAACTGTCTGGAAATTCGATATGATTAAATTAATAAACAGTAGTTGCTTAATTTATTTTCATACACATCCTAGTTGGCTTTTTAGATGGCTTTAAGAGAATGAAAATTCCAAAAGCCTATGGATAGATTGTGTGAAAGCTGATGATATGGCTAGAAAGGGGCTGACTGCAAAAAAGATGGCTAATAGAGACTTATGGAAAGGAGAAGATAATAATATGTTGCGCCAATCCTAAGTAAATTGGACAAGGGCCAGGGGGATTTATTGATGATGATACATACAAGGTTCGTTGAGTTCAACTACTGGTACTCGCTAAAAGAGCTTCATCAGTTTCTAAGTTAGCCCGAATTAATAGACAAACACACAACCCGATACACACATAATAAAAGACTTTCTAGTATACTTTGTGGCAGTTATTTACATATTTATGACTCACCTCCCACTCCCACTTGATACCATATAATGTCTGGCAACCTCAGATAAGTATTGCACAGCGCCAGACATAGGCTTTTTTCATTGCAGACCACTGATTGCGATTCTCATCCACTCTCATACATCAAGGACTCATGCATGAGACGGCCTTGCGAAGATCGTCGCTCCACCTTGCCTAAAATCGTCCTAAACATTTGAACGATTTGCAGTCCTCGCTCAGTAACACGTCTGTTACAGCGGCCACCCTTCTACGACTAATATGGCCGGCCATCTCGTTTAGCCTTAGTGCAGTCACTGTTAGAATTCAGGTATTCAGTATCATTGAATATTTGACAGTCTCAAACAATAAAAAAATGACCAAGTATGTTGCCTTGTGGAATCCCACAACCATTGACTGCGCGACATGCCAGTTCATCTTATATTTATTTATAGTTTCTGTCAGATCACCTAATTAATTAATTAAGATGCCTCAGACGCGAAAGATACACATATCTATCATTGCTTCTTTGTTTTTTAAACGTTTTAATGACGTCTACATATCGTAGGGACGCGTAGAAATGCTTTTCTCGCGGCATCCATCTTCATGTTGGCAACCACCACATGTTTGAATGATAAAAGGTTTATTTCACGCTTAGTACATGATAAATCAAATGTTTAGTATTTTTATTTGAGATTTATAATGGCATTTACAAGGTTAAGTAGCATTATCATCGGTTTGGTATTCGGGAAAATAATTTACGATAAAAATGGTTTTTGGGTCGAGCTGGTGTCTAATTATGTTTAAAAAATGTGAACAACGAATGTAAACAGGGAACCGGGTCCAAGATATCGTAAGTTAAGAATCTGGAGAGTCGATACTCCTTATAATATGTACCGTGTCTGGGAGGGACTCCCGGAAACTCACTTTCTGCACTTTAGATTAGTGTTACTTTTGTTTCTTTTTTTATCCTCATGTATTAGGCCGTTTGTCCAAAGTCACCGTCAACGGGACGTTATCGAGAAACGAGATTATGCGAACCGAACGTGACGTCTCTGTGACGGCGAGCGTTTGTCCACTGCGACCGAACTCTGCGGTTCAGAATGTAAGGATAGACAAAACAAAAGCCGGGCGATCGGCGCTGCGCAGATGCGACGGCAGTGTGTGGACAAAATCAAATGTGTTTTGTATTGCTGCACATTTATAAGTATTGCGCCGAACTACTCGAAAATTCGAGGGCTGGGATCCCGGCGCTCGAGTGACGGACGTGCGGTGGACATGACGCCATAGTAAATGTATCTATAATGCATCTAGAAAGAAAAAAATCTAAATCTATCTCTACTTTGGCGCCGACATCTCGTTTGCGTTGACGTCCCTTTGACGGTGGCGGTGGACAAACGGCTTTGGTCTACTGCTGTCCAATAAAATATGGACGAGATCGTGGCGAGATCATACAAACCTCGCAAGCTAGATACTAATATACGAAGATGATATCATTCAAAATTGTGTTTGTTCTCGAGTTTTAACTCCTTGAGTAATTTTCTCTTCTTTGTCGTCTAGTTCTTACAGAAAATATTTACTAAAAGTCAAGGTTATGTTATTTAATTCGCAGTAAACTCTTTTCTCTAATATTTTTATAAGTAACAACACTGGAGCCCTTGAACTTGAGTTGCGCGGGCGCATAAAAATAGTCGGCGCGTTAATAAACACGCACTCGTTTGCCAAATCCACATTACTATACGAGCCAATATTTTTTGTTTATGATAGAAAAAGAAAATTAGCGAAACGTTAGTCATTAGTTCATTACTTTCATATTTTTTACAGGAAGTTTTTTTAACTTTGTTGCTTGTCTTGTGTTCTCGTGATCCCCTACGTACGTTTACTCTACATGATGGTTTGTTGTAAATATAGTCACTAAAATCACAAGTACACTGATTTGCATAATAATTTGTGCCATCCAGCTTTTATTCCAATATATTTTAGATCTTATGTACCTCTTGCATCAAGAATGTGAGCCGGGACATCAAGCTACATTTGAAACAATATTTGTATGTTGTTTGTAAAGTTATTCACTGTGTTGTTTTCCAAAAAGGTTGAATAATTTTTAGAAAACTCTTGATAATTTTAAGCATACCGGTTTGTTCAAAGATTGAACGAATTTTGCAGTCTAAACTGACTCGGTTTGGTTTAAAGGGCAGTATTTTTTCAGTTACAGAACTTTTGTTGCCATTGATATTAAACTGATTAACTATACAATGAGCTACAAGTGTAAATAGCAGCCTGTATATTCTGTAAAAATCTCACCGTGAAAACTTAGGTGAAGTGAGCTGTCATTGCACCTGATGTTAGGGGTTGAAAGAAAGAAAAGAAAGAAAGAAAAATATTTTATTTGGGACACGCACAGGAACTACAAAGATAAAAATACAAATATAAAATAAAAAGGCGCATTTAAAACTAACAAAATTAACAATAAAAACAACAATAAACAAGTAAAAAATGAAAGGACTATTGACAACTTACTTCACCTAAGGTTTCACGGTGAGATTTTTACAGCATAGATCGGCTGAACAAGAAGTTTTCAGTATTGAATGTGGATGATAACAAAAGAGAAACACCAAACAAAAGAGAGATGGATTGTGTGAAAGATGATATTACTAGGAAGACAGTGAATTCCGAGATAACGGCTACTAAAAAGAAAATAAAGAATTAAAAATATATTATTTGGGACACGCACAGAAAATACATACAATAAAAAATAAATGAACTGGCATTCTTCCTGATGCTAGGGTTTGACACTATTGACAGCTTACTTCTAGCTTACTTAGTCTAAGTTTTCACGGTGAGATGTTTATAATTAAATCTGCAGTTTATGATAACATTGCTTACACAGTGACTTATGAGTGGCGCTCTGCCTCACCCTTAGAAGATTACAGGCGTGATGTTGAGTTTTGTTGTCATGAGTGAAAAGCATATAGTCTGATGGCTCTTTTTGTCTGTGTATGTTGAAGAACAATTTTCCGCTAGCCCGTTCTGTCATACTCCTGAGCAATGGCCTTTCATTCTTCTCATATTTTCTCGCTATCCCGCGCTGCCTCCTGCCTTTTTGCCTGCCTACGGAATCCACAATAATAACAATTATCATATAAAACTCATCCGTATCTAGTATGTTAAACACAGTTGTAATAATTAAGAAAGTGGTTTTATATAATGGGTCATCTAATATCACAAACATGTTATCTCACACGACTCTCTGCGAACGGTGTGCTTTGATTAATTTTATTTATAAGGTAAATATGCGTTTTATTAATGCTCAATTTTCTGCCGCAACTGTGAGCGTGATGCCCTATTCCGAATCAAGGTGCGACACGATTTTGCGGCACGACTGCAATATCTATCACATAGCCCCCGAAGAGCTAGGCAGAGGTGTACTCATAGTAAAACCACATTTCGCCAGCTATATTTTAAGTCCCATGTAATAGGGGGCGAGCCAATTGCTAACAACCGGGCACAAATCCAGACTGGGCTGCTATTGAGAAATTCCTGATGGAAAACCCAATAACACATTGCCCAACGTGGGAATCGAACCCAGGATCTCATGCTCATCAGTAGTAATTGCAACTACTAGACCAACGAGCAGTGCCGGCGTTAGAGTAGGGCGCGGCTGGGCGACCGCCCAGAGTGACGGAGGTGGAGGGGCTGTGTCTAGGCGCCCCTTCACCTCTGGTGCCTGCAGAGTACTTTTGTTTTAGTTTGTTTGGAGTTAGTAAACCAAAAAAATTGTTGAGAGATCTCTTCGCTTGCTCTTGCATCCGTCATTCTCTGAATTGTCAGTTTTCTGCATAAGCCGACAAAGTAACTCCTATTTCTTTATGAATGGACATAGAAAACTTAGGCGGAGTGCTGAAATTTTTCGCCCCTCTCTACTCTCCAAGAGGGGGGGGGCGCCGCCGAAATTTTGTCAAGGGCGCCTGTAATGTTAAAACTGGCACTGCCAATGAGGTCGTCATCCATTTCTATCACTAGTACATTTTATACGATGTTGCGCATTACTCAAAAAGTCTTAGACACAGACACGCAACTCAAGAAGAAATCGCAGTGTTTCTGAGTCCCAACTTACCCATGCATAGAAAGCCTTAAAACACTGAAAAAAAAGAACAGGACACATGCAAATACGTAGTACCCGATCTTAGTACTGTATCTTCGGACAAAAAGCCTATTATAAGATAAATGATCCATATTGTAAAGGCTATAATGACCTTAACACGCTTGTGACGTGCAATTACGTAATTACAAGCATTACAACGCATTGAATTTTATGATAGTGCTTTACTTTTTGTATGAACATGGAGATCATTGGGTTTATAGGATATATGGCGGCATACTTGGATATTAACTGTGTTCAGGTGCCGTGGTAAAAATATTTAGAAATGCTTAGGTAACTCAGTAGGAACCGCTTACCTTTCGAACATACGGGGTAATTGCGTAACTCGCATAAAATGGCAAACGGCCTCAATGCCTTTCATTTTGACATCCATTGCTTCATTGGTTTGAAAAATTATTCCGCTCAACAACGTAGATAACGCAATGAACGTGGCGGAACTGTCAAAATGAAATTCATTGCGATCGATTGCTATTTTATTAACCCCTGACGCAAAAAAGGGGTGTTATAAGTTTGACTACTAAGTGTGTGTGTGTGTCTGTCTGTGGCATCGTAGCTCTTAAACGGGTGAACCGATTTGGATGCGGTTTTTTTTTTTTTGAAAGCGTGTTTTCTAGCGGTGGTCCTTAGACATGTTTTATCAAAATCGGTTCAGCCATTTCAAGGTCATCAGCTCTCTTTTGTGTCGGGGTTTTATTAATTTTATGTGTGTTAAGCAATTACCCCGTATAATCATGTTTGCAGTTCGAAATGTAAAGAAACCGGAGCTAATACGACGCGAAGCGCGATGACGGGAAGTCTGACTCTGAGACCCCAACTCTAGGAAATTGCTGATAATTTCATGGGTCTCAGTTATGAGTAAATTCTACATTCCTGTCTACTTACTTTATATGCCCATAAAATATTTATGACATCCTATCATCACCTCATAGAAAAGAAACGAAAACATTAGCATTACATTTTTAATTTACGTAAAACTTAGCCCATAACAAAATGATTGAGTGCGACAGTTAGGACAAAAGAGGGCTATTTATCCTGAGAGACGACATCAGTGTTATGACAACAACATTAGGAGAATATGAAGTATAGCATACAAGGGTTGCCAACTTTTTTAATACCAAATTATATACCAATTTCGAAGCCATTGACTGTAAAAATATAGTACCTAGATGAAAAAAAATATACAAGTTTATTTTTAAATGCATGGTTTTTGCTACTTTGAGCCATTATTAATTAACAGGTTTTTTTTAATGTCTCATAATTATTATTACATTCTAAAAGTAAATGTTTTTTTTTCATCCAACATCTGTATCAACACATACTTTTAACACATATTTTTGGTCAGAAAGAGCCAGAATTTTATTAAACTGGTTTATTTCTGAATATAAACTTCAAAAACGGATTACAGCTGCGGTTTGTTTTACACTTATTTTAATACAATAATTTTATGTAAATTTTCATCGAAAAAAAAATATTGTTTCGCCTACTATATTTTTTAAAATTAAATGTATTTTTTAGGCCTCTAATATAGTAGGATAGTATTATATAGTAGAGTCGGCAACCCTAAGTACAACCTAGGCTGATTACGACATTTTCCCGATGCCTTACCTACGTAAGATTTTACTAGTCGAAAGCAGTTAATTCCAGTATTTACTGCTTCGTCGGTCTAGTGATCACAAGTGATGAGCTGAGGGCCTAAACAAAGTGACATTCTATCAGCGATAACGATTATGGAAAAAATGCATGGAACTGACATAAGCTACCGAAAAACTTACGTCAATCCAGTACCCTAATTGCGTAACACACTAGCAATCACAACCTGAATCATTTTGAAGGATATTGCTAATCCATTGCTTCATATGTTCGAAAAATTTGTCCGTTCAACAACATAAACAACGCAATGAATGTTCTTGAACTGTCAAAATGAAAACCATTCCTACTGTTAGTGTGTTACGCAATTACCCCGCTGTTGAAAATAGTTGAAGAAATACGAAACGCTTTGAAAGCGATTACCACTTGCCCAAGGCAACTATCCTATCGCCGAAGAGGAAGCGACTAGCTATCAACTATTTTCTTGCTCAAGAAACGTACAAAAGTTGTAGGTTCCGTGTAAGTAAAAGCGATACATAATATGTTAATAATCGCTGACTGTGCAGACACTCGTTTGTCGCAGCGACAACAGCTATCAAAAAGAGTAGTCGGTCAGCGACAGTCGCTTGGCAGGCAGAACACTCGCTGAGAGACTCACGCTTAGTAACGCGTACTCGTTGCTGGCCAACTCTTTTTTAGTTGCTAGCTCTACTCGCTTCTCGTTAATTGCCGGCGGTGGGACAGGTGCTCGGTTCTAGGATGACAAACGGGTCGGGCAAACTGTAATTAGGCTATTCATGTAGAAAAATCTAAGTAGCAGTCCTTAAGTTTGGATTTGTGTTCCTGTTAAACGCAACGGGTCCGCCAGGCCCCAGGTGGCCCGCTAGAAGGCCATAACAATAGAAAATCAATTGTGTCTCATTAGCGATGCTTAGAGCAACATTCTGACCTCAGTATTATTTTTATGAACTCCGCTGGTGTCGTACCTATTACCTACTACCATATCTAGATTTAGATTTAAATAATGTATTTATCCAAAACATGAGTATACACACACATGGCATGCAAGATATTTACATAATCTATTACTGCAATTGCTGTTTTTCGATATAGAAGTTATGGGTAATCTTGAAAATGTAGAAATGTGAGTTTTTTTTTTAGGGTTCCGTACCCAAAGGGTAAAACGGGTCCCTATTACTAAGACTCCGCTGTCCGTCCGTCTGTCTGTCCGTCTGTCACCAGGCTGCATCTTATGAACCGTGATAGTTAGGCAGTTGAAATTTTCACAGATTATGTATTTCTGTGGCCGCTATAACAACAAATACTAAAAAACAGAATAAAATAAATATTTAAGGGGGCTCCCATACAACAGACATGATTTTTTTTTTGCCGTTTTTATAGATGAAGGTACGGAACCCTTCGTGCGCGAGTCCGACTCTCACTTGGCCGGTTTTTAATTATCTTCATGATTGTTTATATTTATATATATCACCGGGAAACCCCAAAATCTGAAACAGTGCGAAAAGCGAACATCAATTTGAAAGTACAATTAGTGACATAATTAAATCAACACACGTGCAGATATATAAAGTTATTATTATAAATTACATACAACGCAACACGTTTACTTGTACACATAATTAAACAATTTAATTGAATAATTGAACAGTTTCGTTAACATATTGGATAGTTAGTCACCGTACTTGACATAAAATTGTAGGTACCTACCATTTATTCTGACCTTTCAGATATTGCTCTTAGAACTCACTTAATAAAGTCTAGACTAAATCTTATTGGTCTTATTTTGATTGAAAGTGTGCCCCAAGCGATTTGTACCAAAATTAATAAGTTACTTGTTGACATTATTGATTCTAGTGATAAACATATTTCAATTTGTTTTCGTAGATACTATGTCTTGTTTATTGCTTTGATTCCGTGTCCTCGCGGCGGCGATATCTCGCGTCGGGCCCTGGTTCAGGCCATGGTACGGAGCGAGAGGCAAAGGGCTCGTGAAGGAGGATCGCGTGAGGGAGAGCAATCGTTGCGCCCTCGCGCCCCTCGTCGCCGCAGGAGGAGACACCCTGGGCGTCAGGAGTCGATTGCCGGCTCCCGCCCACCGTAGACGCAGGGTTGCGGACGGCGAGCAATGGGCAGCTCGCCGTCCGGTAAGGACCCAGGCCCGGGTCGACGTCGCGTCGTGTACCACGCGCGCCTCAAAGAGATGTCAGCATCATTGACGGGGTCCGATAGGGCCGATGCCTGCCGGGGTCGCGGATTGTTCGAAAGAGTTACCGTAGCCCTGGCGCACAGGCAACTGAAGGAACACGGCTGGGTTTTAATCAGTAAGAGTCTGACACGCCCTTCCGCTCCGCTCAGAGCGGGAGAGATCATTTGATGATTTCCCACCAATAAAAAAAAAATTGCTTTGATTGAGTAAAAGATAAATACAACTACCATAGGTTAATTCAATAAAACTAGTATTATAATAGGTCAAAGTGAAAATGACTTTTCAATCAAATTATTTTGATCATTTTTCTATGTTATAAGCCGTGTGCCCGATGGGATATCTCATTGGCCAAAGATCGAACTTCCACACAAACTTTCAACATTCAATCCCTTTAGGAGATGAAATGATATATGGTAGATGTTTAAGTTAGAAAATGTTTGCAGAGAAGCGACAAAACATGCAGCATAATCAGCCTATAATGTTCCCACTGTTGGGACACAAGCCTCTTCTGTGAGAGGGAGTAAGCCGAAATCCACCACGCGGGCCCAGTGCTGATTGGTGGATCACACTATCTTTGAATTTTTGGTTCTGTGACAGGCCGGTTTCCACACGATCTTTTCCTTCACCGTTTTGACAGCAGTGGTGATGAAGTAATTTACACACCGTTAAGTGCCTGCCTGGGTTCGAACCTACGACCTTCAACTCGTAAGTCGCGGCCGTTTCCATTGGGCCACCACTACTCTCGACAAATAAATATACCTAATGAAAAATTATTTTTTAACCTGGATTCGTTTTTATTCAACTGTCAAAGTAACGTCCTGCCGTTTAAATAGTACATTACTGCAGCGGCCGACAACAGAGGCATTGACGGGCGAACGCAAAAATGTGGGCCGAGGCGAAGCCGAGGCACACATACATGAGTCCATCAATGCTTGGTTGCGGCCAAGGCTTGTATAGTACTTTTCTCAATTAATGCGCGGAAACTGAAACTAAATAAATAAATTATAAATTTCAAAATTAATGACGAACAACGATAACTTTTCTAGCGCCAAAATGTTCATTTGTTTCTTTTTAACCGAGTTCAAAAAAAGGAGGCGGTTCTTAATTCGACCTTACTTTTTTTTAAATGTGTGTTAGCTCAAAACTTTTTTCTAGGTGAACCGATTTGGATTTTTATTATTTAGAAGCTGTTACTTCTCATGTAGTAAGAAGGTTCTGGTGTGTAATTTTATCAAGTTCTGACCAGTATTTTTTGAGTTATCCTTAATACTGCGTATTTTTTCCACTTAGTTTATATTGATGATGTTTTAATTATTTCCTGTCACTGTTATTTACAAATCAAGTAGTGGTATACGAATTAGTGTGGGGTAGGTACCACAATTAAAAAGTGAATAATAAAAACATTTTTACAAAAAAAAAAAAACAACCGACATCCATAAAAAACACTAAAAATGGGAAAAATTACTTTAATTTTGGAAGTCGGTGGCAAAAAACGAAAATACAAAACCAAAAACACTGACTTCCGAAATTAAAGTTATTTTTCACTTTTTTTGTGTTTTTTTTTGGAGGTCGGTTGTTTTCTTTTCACTTTAAACAGCTCTATTTGTTATGCCATTTCGAGATTTAAACAAAGTCTTTGATAAGTTACCTCCTTGGTTGCCATGCGACGAAGTAAAAAGTTCGTTCCATTTTTAAATTACACGACGGTTATGAGTTTTCATAGTAATTTATTCAGCCGCTAAACACGATAGATATGGATTGTCATTCTTACATTACCGGCCGCTGCTTGCATGTATTTGACCAGTACAGTATTTTCGATTTATCTCGATGAAAGTTGTGAAAATAATAGTCGAATTTGCAAAAGCATGTTTGAGAAAAAGTTACTTAAATTAAACATATGCATTTTCGTCTATGAAAACAAATCCTTCCTGTTTATCAACATCTCAATTAAACTTAATGTCTTGTGTAAATCTATATTTATGACTCCGACCTCAATACCCACTGGCCTATCGAAAGGACCTTGATATTGAGGATTATTATCTAGTCTAACGAGTCTAGACAATGACCGACTCATTTGATTATAGGTTCACGAGTGACCAGTGTTAGTTGAACTTTTGACCCTTAAAATACATTCTATGGTAGAGATCAAGATGTTTGTGCTATCTATGCCTTGATTGACGGGTGTTATAGTGTATACTATTAAGCATAACAACGAGTTTGTGTTTATTTTCGAGAAAACGTACCTACTATCATTCATAAACACAAGTATGGAATATTAGAAACCTGAAACATTGCACTTAATTGTAACTTCTTTGACGCCGAATTTAGCACTGCTTAAACACTACCTGAAGAAAGATATATATAGATTATATTTTTTATCCGGTTACGTGGACTCCGCACCCTAAGGTGCCGCCTCCACGAGCGAGAGAATCGCGCGGATCCGCGCTTCTACGTCGGATAATCTCCACGAATGAGCGATTATTCCGCCAGCGTATCGTCGCGACTCGTAACGGAATCGCCGCATGTCCGCGACGACTGGTAACGGAATCGCCGTGTTTCCGCGACGAGGCGTTGTGCAATAGTTTTGTTGAAGACTTCAGTTGTCAGTTCAGCCTACCGCTCGCCGCGCTCTCGCAGAGTGAGCGCCACGTTCCGCGGCGAGAGCGCGGCGGGCGCGCAGCCAGTAGCGACGAGCGCGCGGCGATACGATGACATTTCGCTAGCATATAGTCACTCGTTGCATCACCGCGATTCTCTCGCTCGTGGAGACGGCCACTAAGAAAGTGTATAAAAATACGTGGCACGACGATAATATCGCCGCGATTCTCTCATTCGTGGAGGCGGCCCCTAAGGGTACGAGTTAAAGTTAAAAACCCGCCGAGTCTTTTCATTTGCATAGTCCTATTGCGATGCGAAGATGCATAAGCCTGTAGAAGCGAAAGGCACACGTAACGTTTCTGCCTAGTTTGTACCGATCGATAAAAAAACAGTCACATATTCTTCCTCCAAACTTGGCTTATGTTAATATTAAATCTATGGTTATTTACGCCATTAATATTACGGATGTTGTCAAAAGCCACCATATTTGATAATCTCGGATAGATGCAAACTACCTTCATTGTCACTAAGATCATGATTGTCTGTGTTCTTCTAGTTCCTTTGACCGTTTGCGGATGTTTAGCAAGATTAGGGAATCCCAGATATACTTACTTACTTAAATTAAGATTTTCTTTTCTGGAATCATATTAGCAATTATAGAGCTTCTTGTAATCACAGAGCGTTTAACTAAACCCCAAACATTTTTGGCGCCCAAAAGGGTTTCATTCTGACAGTGAGGCCCTTTCGGGCGCCAAATTGTTCATGTGTCGAAATCGAAACACTCGCGGATTTTTTCTGCATTACGCCTTGTATTGAAAGATTGAGTGACAATGCCGTGTGTTTTGGGAGAAAGCAGTGGCAGCAATTTGCTACTACGTATTGATATAGGCATTGATAGAATATCTATCTTTTATAAACCTGTAACCGAAACAATTTATCTTTTCTGTAATTCAAGCCATGCGAGAGGCGGGGAATTGTCAAGAAGGTAGCCAAATACTGATGTATTCTGTTGTGTTGTCGTATCTGACTCGTTGCTATGCCACCACAATGATTATAAATCTTTAGCAACCGCAATGTTGTCAGGCAGTTGCATCTCCATCAAAATATCACTATCACGATTCTATCACTTATCACGGATGTTATCATTAACGTCATCATGACGGTCTCTGACGACAAAATGTCCAATATTTACTCCTTGTTATAAAAACGCTGCAATTCTGATATTTTGATTTGTCTAAATATCTGTGCCAGTTTTCTTAATTTAATAAAAACTTTTTTACAAAAAAAAACAACCGACTTCCAAAAAAAACACAACAAGGTGAAAAATAACTTTAATTTCGGAAGTCTTGTGTCTTTGGTTTCGTATTTTCGTTTTTTGCTACCGACTTCCGAAATTAAAGTAATTTTTCACTTAGTAGTGTTCTTTTTTTAGGTCGGTTTTTTGTTTTAGTAAAAAGATTTTATTTTTCACTTTTTAGTCGTGGTACCTACCCCACACAAATTCGTATACCACTACTTGATATGTAAATAACAATGACAGGAAGTTATTAAAACATCATCAATAACTAAGTGGGAAAAAATACACATTATTAAGGATAACACACACACACACACACACACATTATTAAAAACTACTGGTCAGATCTTGATCAAATTTATATGGGACCACATGAAAAGCATCAGCTTTCAATTAAAAAAGAGTCATCAAAATCGGTTCACCTAGAAAAAGTTCAGAGGTAACACACATTTATACATTTAAGAACACAATATCACAGCATTATGCTGAGATAGGAGCCTTTTTGGCCTCGCACAGGTCTTTTATTTTTTATTTGTTTATTATTGTTTTTAATATTAATTTTGTTAGTTTTAAATGCTCCCTTTTTTATTTTTTAGTTTTTTGTTTGTATTTCCTGTGCGTGCCCCAAATAAAATATTGTTCATTCTACTTTCTTTAAAAAAAAAAAAATACTGTCGAATTGAGAACCTCTTCCTTTTTTTATAAGTCGGTTAAAAACAAAGTGACTCCGATGCAGACGTAATGTAGCAAACGTACAGCGTTATATCTTAAAACTATTATCATATGGGTTTTGTTGGATTTGACATAACGTTGACATTTGCTGGGTTTGATTTCCGGATCAGGCAAAGTGTTGTTGGGTTTTTCCATATGCAATATCTCAGTAACAACCCGGAATCTGGATATGTGCCCGGTTGATGGCAAAAGGCTTGTCCCCTATTACATGGCGACTTAAAAATAACTGGCGAAATGTGGGTGTACTATAGGTACACCTCTGCCTAACCCCTCGGGGAATACAGGCGTGATGTTATGTTATGTGTTATGTTGACATTTGCCTAAGCACGCTGTGCTACCGTGAAGCCCTATTTATTAGGCACGTTGTGTACATGTGGATTTAGGTGATGACGCCTATGAGAGGCGGCAGTGCGACATTTTTGTTTTATCATACGTATTTAAGTTATTTAGGTATTTTTCAAAACTGACAGATGGTCCATGTTTGGTTTATTTTATTAATTTGAATTAAGTGACAAAAGGGCAGTATCGGCTGAGCCTGTTCCCAATTATCTTGGGGTCGGGTTCCAGTCTAACCGGATGCAACAGAATAACAGTATTTTCAATGGAGCGACTGCCTATCTGACCTCCACAACCCCACGATACCCCTTGGCAAGACTGGTTGTCACTCTCGGGCTTCTGACTACTCTAAACACTGTCAAAGATCTACGAATGCATTAAAAAAAGGTATTGGGTAGTAATATTCTCAGAGCGATCATTTTCTTTTGCAAAGATCTCTACTATTCATTAACTTCTTTATTTTTATTTTATTATTGCCGAATGAGCCTGCTCTTGACCTCGATCACGCCTGATGGAAAGCGATGGATGAGGTCTATGATGGAACGAGCGTGCCCAGAAGATGCCTGTTCACTTTTCCTTTGAAGGCAGACGGGTTAAATGTGGAAGGGAACACAGACGCTAGCAGAGAGTTCCACACTTCTTTTAAACACTCAATCTTTATATATATAAAAATGACGTGTCACGTTGTTTGTCCGCGATGGACTCCTAAACTACTGAACAGATTTTAAATTTGATTTGCACACCATGTGCAATTTGATCCAACTTGAAAGATAGGATATCTTACATCTCAATTTATAGTCGCAATATTATTTTATTGCAAATTATTTGTCTATTATTTGACAGTCACAACTATCTGTTAGCTCCAAACGATTCTAACAGATGGCGATATCTGTTGACTGGATTGAGTAAGTAGATATAGATGGCGCTATGTTAAAAATACAAACGTTTCATATAAGCTACTATCTAATAGCATAACCACCACGTGTTGCTGAGGCTAAGGTATAACCTACATTTATTTTATAATAAACGATATACAGTGAAATAATATTATAAAGAGAAAAGATATGATTGTTTGTTTGTATTGAATAGGCTCTGAACCTTCTGAACCGATTTCAAAAATTCTTTCACTGTTGGGAAGCTACACTATCTCCGGGTGACATAAGCTATATTATATTATATTATGCTTTGCTACCCGGGCGAAGCCGGAGCGGGTCGCTAGTTATTAAATAGTTTTTCATTATGTTTTCAAGTTGACGATGTTTTTAAGTGTCATCAGTTCGAAGTTGACCTGAGCATACATATCTACTGTTGCGTTGCCGCGTTGGTTGCTTATACATTAATTAGTAATGCGATTGTAGTTCTTAGATAACAGTGTCAGATTGTAATTACATTAGACTTAAAATTTAACGTAAGCAGATAACAGCGAACTGAACTACCTGAATTTAGCTAAATAAGTTTGGTAAATTGTCTTCTTGCTTGCTTCAATAAATATAATTAGATCATACTAACCATTTTTTTTTTGTTTACAGGTAAATACACAATAAAAGAAAAGATAAACAGCGCCATGTGAGTAAGGTCTAACATACTAACATAAACTAACTTAAAAAATAAGTTAGAGTTAAATTGCTTATTAGTTTATTAAGCTAGATTGTTATCAATTATTAAACACATAATACAAGAAAAAAGAAAATGGAAATTGTATACCTACTTACAATTTTAGTATTTTTTTGTTAAGGCTTGTTCTGTCAAAGACCTATATTTTCATTGCCGGTTAAGTAGTCGCTTGCTATCGCTACAGTAAATTCTTCACAGTGATTCATCGGTAGTAAATTATGTTAATCCGTTGCATAAAATGTAGTGTGCTGTATGCGTAATGTAGCCTGATCAATTTGTTTCTCATTGTTTAATATTTAGTAGCAGTATCAGCCGTGTATAATCATTAATCATAATCCTTACGACAAATTTTACACTAGTACTCTTTTTTCTATGAATCTAAAATATTAGAAACCCAATTAGTAACTCAATGCACAATAATTAATTCAGATTCCCATCATCTCCCTGCCCATGTCCCATGTTACGTGGGGTCGGCGCAACACGTTTTCATTGTTACTAATGAAGTATAGATTAACAATGTAAATGAACTACAAGTGATTGGCATTTACTGAAGTGTTTTACAAGCACTTTTCAAGATAACTACATACTTAGTTCACACACGCTATTCAAACTCAAAGCACATATTTCAAATAAACCAATTCCAGGTACTTTTGAATTGTCAAGGGTACGGTCAGTCAGAAAGATGAAGCTAGTTGCCCATTTCAAAGCGTAGTAGGTACCTATGGAGAAGAACGGGCAAGAAACTCCACGGACACTCTTTTAAATCAAAATATGGTTACAAAATATTGGTTACATCATTCATGTTGAAATTATCCATGTGAGAACGATGCAGAACGTTAAAAGCGTCCGCAATAAAGAGACAAACACAATTCAAATATTAAATCCGCCGTGGCAGCTAAGAGACGACCAGTCCCTACTGACGGCGCCCGTTTATGAACATGACGTATGGACCAACACCATTCAGCTCAACCATTTTGAAGGGAACTTAATGATCCAACACATACGCCACCACCAGCGAGACATTTGAGTGAGCATGACATACTCTCAGCCGCCAGGGCACATTCAACTCAATGAAAGACAAACCTCGTAAATAGTTGCTTTATAGTAGGTACATAGTACTCACACATGTGCTATGCAATTATTTTTGCGATATTTTTTGTGATACGATACCGACATACCGTACCTAATTTTAGATACAAACATTTTTCTACATTAATTATCTTCCTGGGCCTACAGTCTCGACATTAGACAGCGACAAAAATCGGTCGCTAAGTCGTATCGTTGTCAAATTCCTTTAATCGATTTTCAACTTTATTTCGAAAGCATAAGGTTGAAAATCTATTAAAGAAATTTGAGATCGATTAGACTTAACGACCGATTTTTGTCGCTCTCTATGTCGAGACTGCCGGCCCTGTCCTTGTCCCATGTTACGTGGGGTAGGCGCAACACGTTTTCTTCTCCCACTCTCCCCTGTCAACCATCACCGTCGTCGTCGAGTACTCGTCGAGTACTCGTCGTATGTTTAAAGAAAAAACTGGAACACGAAGGGTTCCATACCATTTAACACAACATATTTAAAAAAAAAACACGTGTATTGTATGGTGACCCCCTTTAATTTTCAACTTTATTTTATTTTTATTATTTGTTGTTATAGCGGAAATAGAAATACACACTCTGTGAAAATTTCGACTGTCTACCTATTACGTTTCATGAGATACAGCCCGCTGACAGACTGACGGACGGACGGACAAACTGTTGAGGCTTAGTTGTAGGGTTCCGTTGGCACCCTTTGGGTATGGAGCCCAAACTATCTCATGGCTTAGTTCAGTGATCATTAGGACGCCTATGTTCTGCAGTACAAGTTTTTTGGTAAAAGACTAACTATTTAATAAAAATAGTCTATCTTCCGAGACGACACGACGACTCTCCACTGTTCTTGTACTTCCCTTGCCCTCTCACAAGTATCTCTGATGCTACTAATCTCACACCATTGTTAAGGAATGTTCAACTAACTCGACTGTCTCAAAATATTTTCATCGTCCCATCTTCGCACTCAGAGTTCATCTCATTATTGCTTCAATAGCTTACCTACTTGGTTGCGTGGGAGCATAACGTATTTTCAATAAACATTTTGGCACTGACTCTGACTACTCTTAATGCATTCAAGATTACTAGCATGACAGAACACGTGTTGACAAATACCGGTTTAAAATTATTTTCTAGTGCTTTTCTGAGATTAACTTTGCTAGAATACTTAAGTTATCAAAGATGTACTTGTTTATTTATGGATTTATCAAGTGCTATAAGTGCCCGGACTATCAACTGAAAGTGCTATTTTAAGTCTCAAGCATACCGTTCAATATTATAAAGACCGCGGTACGCCGGTGTACGCCTGTTTCCTTGATCTCTCCAAGGCTTTCGATCTTGTCTCATACGATGTGCTCTGGAGAAAGATGGGAGACAGGGGTATACCTGCGGAAGTATGTGGGCTATTCCAGTATTGGTATGGTAACCAGGTCAATCGGGTGAAATGGGATGATACAGTCTCTGAGCCGTATAGGTTGGAGTGCGGGGTGAGACAGGGTGGTCTGACGTCTCCCAGGCTCTTCAACCTCTACGTGGATGACCTGATAGTCGCACTCAGCAGCATGCGTGTCGGATGCAGTGTTGGTGGGGTTAGAATTAACAACATCAGCTATGCAGATGATATGGTGCTGCTGGGTCCGTCGGCGGGAGCAATCAGTGAGATGCTTAGAACGTGTGAGACCTACGCTGCCGCACATGGATTGAAATATAATGTAAAAAAATGTGAATACATGGTCTTTGAGGTCAGCGGCAAACGCCGTGGAGAAGGACCTCAGTTGTTTTTGAACGGGTCACCAATTAATAGGGTGTCAACTTTTAAATACCTAGGGCATTGTCTTTCCGCTGACCTCAAGGACGACGTAGACATTGAGAGGGAGCGCAGGGCTCTAGCGGTCCGGAGCAATATGTTGTCCCGTAGATTTGCGCGGTGTACAGACCAAGTAAAAGTAACACTTTTCAAGGCTTATTGCCAAAGTTTGTACACGGGCAATCTATGGGTCAATTATACTAAGAGATCGCTGGATGTCCTGCGCGTCCAATATAACAATGCTTTCAGGATGTTGTTGAGGCTGCCTCGTTACTGTAGCGCGTCTGAAATGTTTGCGCAAGCCCGCACCGACGGCTTCTATGCAATTATACGCAAAAAAACTGCGTCGCTATTGAGGAGAGTGAGGGGCAGTCGGAACAGCATCCTGCAAACTGTAGCCGAGAGCTTAGGCTCTCCGATTGTACAGCAGTTTGTGCGGAGATTGATTTTTACTAACACTAGGCAATAAGTTATTTTTTGTATGTTACTAACACTATATGGATATTTGTGTCCGAATTAAAGATTATTATTATTATTATAAACTATTCATTAAGGTCCTATATCTAGCTTTAATGAGAGCCTAGAGAGATATGTAGTTTTAGGTTAAACTATATCTTGATGGCTCACATAGGCTAAGACTCAAGCAGTGATAATGCTCTTGTCTTGTTTCGAAAGGACCTTCGCCCTGTTGTTCTATGCAGGCTGATATTATATACTTATAATCATATTTGTATATCCAAAACACGTATTTTCATCGTGTAAGTCTGAGCCCACTGATCCTTCACCTACGACCTGTCATGTGTATACACAACTCAATCAGACAACTACTTCGTACTGGCGCCCAAGGGACTAAATAATATATCCCTTGACTATTCTTCATACTTTATGTGATTTTTAACGTTACAATCTTATTTCTCACATATAAATATTAAATTAATAATCTATTAAATCGTAAAGGATGTTGATGGTATTTGGCGAAGGTCAGCTAAATTGGCGCCCATGTTTTTAAAACCTTTTTTGCAGTGTAGTTACTGTTGTATGTTCAATCTCTTGATCTAACACGAATTTTTTGTTATGATACAACTGAGTTCATTGCTCTTTAATATCTAAGTGAACTCTTAAACAGTTTAAAAGCAATTGATATTTAAAGTTTAAGCTGAATCGAGCTATTTCAAAAGCATTCGCTATTTTGTAGTTAAACCAAACTAATAGCTTATAGGTGCTGACTTTTTTTTAATAAATGTTCGTCACAAGGCGGATTTTCTTCAGTATCAGCCTGTGTATCACTTAAAGTCTACTATATAATTACTGTTAGATATAACAGTGTTCATATAACAGAATGCCGTTTAGACAATTTCTCAATCTATTGTCATGATGAAATATCAATGTTATCTAAGTTTTTATTCTTGACATGTCGTGATTTCGTGAATGTAAAAAACGAGTAGTCGTTTTTTGCTCCTGCTTCGAGTACTATTATGAATTCGGCTCTAGCATAAATACACAATCGTTAATAGAGGTCGTTAAAGTGTTTTACCCTTTGGAGCCTCAAGGAGCATGGAGGACACTAAGGCTGAGTTTATTTGCCAGTATGCCGTGTGGCATAGTACTGTATAGAAATTTGGTAGTACTGATTGATTAAGCGGCTTCGCCAAGGTTCATTACGAGTTTCCAATACACGAGCGCTGCTACTGCACAGGCAGGCAGTAAGCTTGCTCAATCGAGCGCAGTGTGAGGTTTTATCAAATAAAATCATTTATTTTTTTGCCAACATGGGTAGGGGTATAGATGTTATACATGTTTTGATAATGTTCTCCATTCTTTGCCGTCACTTGGGCATGCAAAATTTTACACATAAATTAACAATCTATTCTCTTAATATATCTATATATGTCTGGTCTGTTTATACTGCAGAATAATAGTGTCGTTGTTTCTTCACGCGTCAGCCTTATGTATGGGCCTTTAACCTCGGCAGCATAAAGTCAAAGTCATGGTCAAATAATTTATTTCAAATAGGCACATAAAAGGCACTTTTGAATATCAAAATTTACAAAAAAAAATGGAATTTATTCTAGTGGCCCCTTCCAAAAAAAAATAATTTCTTATGGTGAAGTATGGGCAATAAACTCCACGGTTACTCTTTTAAAATGTTTTACAATATTTTGTATACATTAATTATATAATTATATGTGGTATAGGCAATCCGGTGATGCTTTCTACTCAGTTATTTCAATAATATTTTGTAACCAGTTTTTTTATAACTCCTCTGCGCGTTAGACCCATTGCGAACCCTGTCTGAATCTGAATAGAAGACTCAATCAGTAATTGAGTTCAAAAGATAACAAATTCTTGTTACAAATAATAATATACTAATGAAACTGTTTGATCCAAATTTGGTGTTCCTACTTTTAGCATTAAATGATTCAATTATTACTCATTCCATATTTATCTCTTCACTAGATATCTGAAACTTTGCAGGGGTCGCGGGTAATCTAGTGCGATAACAGTTACTGATAATATTTTGTTAATAATAGACTAAGTCTCTTAAAATGTATGGTTAAGGACCGTTGCTTAAGTTGTCTTTCCAAAATCAAACCAAAGTCATTAATTCAAACTAAGCTGAGAATCAGCAGTTTTTGAACGTCAATTTATATAAGACAGTCCCCAAAACGCCCGCCCTACACCATTTCCTAGTGCTTTAGCTGGGAAGAAGTGGCGCAACAAACTCCCCAGCAACACAACTGTCTGTTTAGTTAGAAAAACTTGTACCTACGAAGCAGCTGCTGTTTTGAAATATAATGTGAAGGTTTTCAAAGAACATTGCTAATACTGCTATATTTGCACAGCTGGATGTTCAATTAAACTAAATTAAACCTTGTAAGTGGCTAAAATATCCTCTTTAAACTTGGACATTGAGAGCTAACATTTTGCATAGATGTTATGTATGTGAAGAAACAGACATTAAAGTCTTAAACCGCCATCGTAGGAGATCAAATAATGCTATTTACAATGGCTGAAGTCCGATAAAAACAGTCCCGGGAAGATTTGGGATGCATGTACAAAAAATAAGACCACACACTTAGATATGTCCTATACAAACTTTACAAACATCCTGATTAAAATTCACAAGTCCATAAAACAGCTATAATAAAATTGCACATGAAAATATTGGTCCTTAACATGACGCAACTGATATTCTAGTATGTCACGCCGCGATAGGAACAATAGAAGACAAACATTATTAGATTATAATGGATTATTCTAGCTATATTTATAACAATAATGTTATGGTATGAAGTCTAGAGTCCATTGAGTATTTGCTCGAAGAATGGTGAGTTGAAGGACATATGCATTTGCCACTGCTATAACGCCAGGCATGGACATTAAGAAAATAGTATACTCACAATTCGTGGGAGTGGCGAAGTTTTGGGCCAATAAAATTTAATTCCTACCAACACCATCGACACGACGAAAATGAAGTTCTGTTATAATGTTGCAGATGACGAAATTATGTACATAAATTATATCATCATTAACAACCTAGTTAAACTGCTGAGTATCGGCCGTTCAGCCCCCTCCTCACTTTTGAGCCATGATTCCCGAATCTGTGCTATTTTCATCCACTTCTAAACCACGGTCCTTTATCGTTCATCCACCTCTGACAGTTGTACTGCCAAATCTTCTATCGTTTCTCGGCAACCATTCTGTTAGGGCTCTGCCATCATCATGGCTTGTCTCTAATTGTATTGCCAATTCTGATGTCCAGCTACATTTGAAATGTCAGCGTAATTAGAAGGTAAATTTTGACAAATTATTGAGATGGTTGATGAGCTTCGGGATCAGATGGCTAGACTTGCTATGATGAACTCATTAATAAGGGCTTCGATCAAGTCAGAATCTAATGAGGCGGACCCGGAAGTAACACATGACTAAAACACTAATTGTTCAATATTCATGTCATGTAAAAAATATAATTTAGTGTTTAAACAGGCATATAGACCAGAATAAAATTGTAGTAATTCTCATATTGTCTTTGTTGTTCCGAAGTGAAAGTGAAGAACGTGTGATACATTCACAGAATCACGTGTTTTTAAACAAATCTAGTGCCTGCTTTATTATACCGTATGTCATATTATTGTGTAATGGCTTGAGTATATGTTATGTTAGTATTTTTGCACTATTTTACCTTTTGTTTTAAAAGCAGGAGGTAATGGCTTAGCTTTCCAGCCCTTAAGTTTGTAAGAATACTATTCTCTCGTATCTGCTTGAACTAGATACCTATATTGTAACAGTTTTAATTCACTGACACGGTTCATGGTTTCTGAGGGAAAATTGGCAGCTCTGCCCGGAAAGGCATCAAGTTGAAACTTACCGAAAAGTAACCTATATCATACTGTATTCCATCTTTCATCGAGAATGGTCCGAATTTTTTGGCAAATCGACAATTACTGCCTTGATGTTACGTTTTATTAATTTTGGTCTAGGAGTTGTTAATACATACGTTTTAGCTTTCGTAATAGCCCTAGCAACTACGAAAACATTAAAATATGTTGTTGTTACAACAAGGTGGACAGGATTCATTGAATTTTATGTTCTGCTCAATAGATTCTAGGCCAGAGTGAACATTAAATCTTATCATTCGACGTAAGCGGTAGGCTATCGTTATGAAATAGTAAGTAAGCTACAGCCGCTACAGCTACTTAGGCAGAAGTTCGTCGAAGGTCGAGGCCATTGGATGCTAGAAATTCTGACTCTATTAACAAATCAGCTCAGTCCAGTCCTCTGCTGAACATGCCTCACCCAATTTGCACCATTACACTAGGTTCTCTTTCTCCTATTCTATCCTTGCCTTATGACCCTCAGAGGTACCTACATCAACAAAAAAATTATACTGTTCTTAAAACCACACATTTGTATTAGGCCATTTCTCTTCGGATATTATAAAAATTTATCGAGCTTAGTTATTCCGTCCTGGGCTAATCGTTTTCGTAACACTTAATCACAGAAATGGCGATCTTTATTTCTTGTTACGCCATAAAGAAAAGGTGAATGTACATAGAATACATAATTAACACTCTCATACATAACAGTAAATATATAAACAACTAGCTCTACCTGTTGTTATATTGGTAACATTACGCATATCGATCGGTTTCGAGTTAGTTCGGGTGTTAGCCGCTAGATGGCGTTACTTATGCGTATAGATTGTAAATCCGTCGGAAATTATGGATGGTAAATGCATGTTTTGGTTTCACTTTTGTAGTGCTTTTAATGTCACTTTAGTTTAATGGAACTTAAACATTCAAATTCGATTCCTAGTTCGGACTGGGCTGTTGTATTTTACTACTGCTTTCGTATGAAACTTAGTTGGACGGAAGCATTTTCGTTAAAATATGACGATGGTATGAAATATTGCGTAGTCCTTGCGGCTTTCTGATTCATCGTTTGTCTGTCCCTTAGTAACATTTTTATAGTCACCTATAGAGACGCCTCATTAAAGCGTCTACAACCATAAAAATGAAAGAGCAAAATAACTTATTTATTTACCAAATGCATCTCTTTCTACTAGAGTAGTTTCTAAGAACAAGTGACGTCACAGCGGACAAACCCAGTCGCTGACATTAGTATGTAAGGGCGTCTTTCGTCTTGACCTGATTATTGTGTCCTTAACCATGCGCCGGAGTTTTCCATGTGCGCAAATGCACAAAACTTATACATATATGCAGAAGGATTACTCTAACCGTGTGCCCCATAGGCAATAATGACGAACTTCCATACAAACTTTCATCCCCTATTTAACCTCTTTAGGGGATTAATTTTCAAGAATCATTGAACTCTTGTGCAAAGGAACTTGTCCACTTTGTATGGGAATTGGGGTCGGTATGCACAGGCATTTTAAGTATAAATATAATATAGGTTTAATAGCTTGTTCCAGTAGGAAAAAGAATATCTTATTATGATTGTATCGTGATGCTTGTAAGACTTGTTTTGCTTACTTGTTTTTTTTTAAATAAAACGCTTTTTAATGATCCATATTCAAGCTGGGGTCAACGATGGGATTGGTGTCGGAGTTCATAGGCGTGCCAGGACGTCAGAAGGGGTATCAGTGTCCATATTCAATATCAAATAATACTTGAAAAATAATCCCAGTAAAACGAGGAAAACAATATTCACGATGCCAAGAAACAAAGTAAAATTGACAACTATGACAAGTGACTTGAAGTGACAGACAACTGACATTGAAATGAACTTTTTATTTATAATCGATTTTATAATTGATGAAAAATCGATTCATTGACCAACTTCGTTACTTTAAAATACTTTTGTTTTTCAGTATATGGATAAAACATGTTCAAAATAATATAAGTGATTATAAATAACAGCTTTACTTTAATTGACTTTAAACTCTAGACTGTTATATTAATGTGGAGGACGTAGTTGAACTTCAAAAATAACAATTAGACTCGATTGGTAAATAATTATTATAAAGTATACGATTGATTATTGTTAACATCACTATGAATTAATGATAAGTCGAAGAATAAAACAAGTTCAGTACTTATTAAAAACACTATTCGTGGGCGCAAGTTAATACAAAAGTACAGAAGAAATAAGCATATAAAAACTAAACATGATTTTTCATTAATTTGCTTCTTTTCGTGCATCGTGCCCACGCGAAGCCGAGAATGAACAATGTCTTTGTGTTTCAATGTGTTTCGTGCTTCTAGACCCAGCGGTTTAGGCAGTGCGTTGTCTGACAGTGAATGAATGAATGAATTCAAGATTTTTATTAAGTAAATGTGCAAAAATTTGCTTACGCTCTGATTCTCGCTTCTTTACCATCTCGTGTCTTCGAACTTTACTCAAGAGTTTAAAGAACAATATCCACCGATGATCTAATGCCTTAAATTATTACCTAGATACTTCCTATTTGACGTTGAAGCATCCAAGGCTTACTGTTGAAGTCCTTAGGCCTGCGGCGTCAATCAATCCACCTAACCTTTTCCCAAGGTAGGTATGTTGGAGTCGTTTTTCAGTCTAACCGGATGCAGCTGAATACCAGTATTTTACATGGAGCGACTGCCTTCTGACTTCCACAACTCAGTTACCGGATAAAACGATATCCCTTTGGTAAGACTGGTTTTCGGACTTAGGACCTACGAATGTCGTCTTAGGAATGACGGATGGGACCAACTGCTTAACGTGCTTTCCGAGGCACGAAGGGATCTCCATATGTAATGGTTGGTCACCGGTCAGCGTAGCTTAACTTGCGATCGACCTGTGCGGCTGTTGCATTTAGCCACGAGCCCCGTGCCATAATTACAAAATCCCAAATAATGCAGAACCATTTTTTTTTTTTTTTTTTGGGTGGGAAATCATCAAATGACGTCTCCCGCTCTGGGCGGAGCGGAAGGGCGTGTCAGACTCTTACTGACTAAAACCCACCCGTGTTCCTTCAGTTGCCTGTGCGCCAGGGCCACGGTAACTCTTTCGAACAATCCGCAGCCCCGGCAGGCATCGGTCCTATCGGACCCCGTCAATTTTGCTGACATCTCTTTGAGGCGCGCGTGGAACACGACGCGCCGTCGACCCGGGCCTGGTCCTTACCGGACGACGAGCTGCCCATTGCTCGCCGTCCGCAAGCCCGCGCCTACGGTGGCCGGGAGTCGGCAATCGACTCCCGACGCCCAGGGTGTCTCCTCCTCCTGCGGCGGCTAGGGGCGCGAGGGCGCAGTGATTGCCTCTCCCTCTCGCGCTCCGCCTCCTCCTTCGCGAGCATTACTGCTTCGCAGAAGGAGGTGACGGCTTCCCATTCCCTCTCGCTCCGTACCATGGCCTGAACCAGGGCCGGACGCGAGAGGTCGCCGCCGCCGATCGCCGCCACGAGGACACGGCGGTGCTCCGCCCAAGCCGGGCAGACCTCCACCGTATGCTCCACCGTGTCCTCCGGTCGATCCACGCAATGATAACACCCGGGCGTTTCCTCCCGCCTTATACGAAACAGGAACCTCCCGAAACAGCCATGTCCGGTGAGGACCTGCGTCAGGCGGAAGGTGAGGACGCCGTGGCGCCTCTCAAGCCACTCCTCAAAGAGGGGTCTTACCGCCGCAATTGTGGCGTGCCCTAAATAATGCAGAACCATGGAGTTTACTTACGTGACACGTGGTTGTATAACTTCAGGAATTATCTCCTCTTTTGCGACCAGCAGAACCTGGCGCTGTTCAGTATGATTTATTTCGGAAAGCAAAAGAAGCTGCACGCATTGCATAAGCAATTATGCAATTTGATTCCATGTTTTGTGCAATTTGCTAGCTAGAATATATTATTATGGGCCTTCTGTACTTGCTCACAACGTGTCCAGCATAACTCGCTCATTTATTAAGACGGGATGTTGTCCATTGCGTGTCATATAACAACACTGTTTAATTAGATAAAAATAAATATATGGAGATACTACTTTGTTGAGTTTTTTGTTGCTCTTAATTCAATTAATTGCGTAAGTGTAGGTTGCTTTTACTTAATTTTTATCCAGCCAGATTTTCATTTAAGTTCTCATTATTTTGTAAATTATTTCTGTTAAGATTCCAGTTTACTTTTCACGAAACAAGTATGGCCCCAATATTATTCCTTGCGAAGTTTAAATTTTTCACACTAAAACACACTTGGAATACAGCACCCTAATTACGTAATACACTATCTATCACAATCTGAATCATTTTGAAGCCTATTGCTAATCCATTGCTTCATATGTTCGAAAAATTTGACTGCTCAACAACGTAAATAACGCAATGAATGTTGTTGAACTGTCAAAATGAAACCCATTCCTACTGTTACTGTGTTACGTAATTACCCCGCAGGCCTAAGATTGATATATGCTGTTTATGACTGAATCCTGTGTTATATAGAACCAATTCACAATGTCGCCATAGAAAATAGTGGCATGCACCTGATATTGGTGTAATGTAATAGATGTAACACGGGACCCTGCGTTTCAGGACCTTTAGAAGGCGTACGAGAGGCCGAAGTCAAATCATAGAGCCCCCTTAGACAATTTTAAATGATGAGGCACCAACCGACGACTATTCCTGTATGCACTATGCAAGTGCACCAGGAAACCGTCGCTGGCACATATTGACGTAGCAACAATTTAATTTATTATTAAAACAACGATACGACAATTTCGTTCCAGTCATTAGCATTGACTACCTACAGGTGTTGATAGCTAAAAATATAACTAGCTCCATTATTATGCCAGCGTGTGATAAGAGGAGACTAAACAATATACAAAGGTATTTGTTTAAACAGGGGCGCCGTCAATAGATATTCTGAAATTATTACTAGGCACATTAGAAGAGTATATTGAATTAGTTTGTGAAGTAGCGTCAAATAATGCTTTAACAGTCATCAACTACCATTCTTTTACCAACGTTGTTATAGTCAGTTGATTCTGATAGTAGGTATACGAAGCAGACGAACCATCCTTTTGGTCTTCGCTATTAATTCTGGGGCCTGTCAAGACTTTGAGGTGTATGACTTCGTGTGACAACATCACTCTTTTAGAAAGGCATGTGACTAAAAAAGTGCTGAATATAAATGTTGATGGATGGAGAGGGAGAGGAAGGCCAAAGAAAATATCAATGGATTGTGTGTGGAATGATAAGAGTTTAAAAGAAAAGGCCGTGTATGATAGCGTGATGGTTGACAGCGGAGAATGGATGAATAAAACGTATTGCACCGATCCCAAGTAACATGGGACAAGGGCAGGAAGATGTTGATGACATCCTCTGACGACGTGTTTAAAAAAAGTATCTTATAATAACATACTTTATTTCATAAAAACAGTATTTAGATTACATTTCAGTTAAGTGCTATGATCAAACAAAAATACACAAAAGTTTTAGCATCTGAAAGACAGAAAGAAAATACATTTATTTGCGGTAAACATGACGCAAAGAAAAAACAAACACAAAAAGAACGAGTTGGGGGAAAATATGCGTCACATTCACGCAAAACGGCAATCGCTCAGCATAATTCTACGACCTTATGCGAGACAGAGCCCCAGCGCTGGTTTTCAGTGATAGCCGGCGCTGACGTGATGACGTCAACCAGTGCAGCATACGAAAATTAAAAATAAACAAAAAAATAAGAAATAAAATTAATACACTATACCTAGTTCAAAATGTATATAAACATAATATTTATAAAGTGGTAACATTCTGGGCAACGACTCATGCGCCGCCGGGCTTTAATAATCTGTGCGCGCTGCTGTCATAAAACTATAGGTTTTACATTTTGACTTATTGATTAAGTAATAAATATTATAAAACATGGCGCATTATCTGAAGCCGAACTAGGAGGAACCTGTATTTCGGCTAACAGCGCCAATCCCCTCGAGTTAGTTATATTAGATTAGAGTTAAAAAAGGAATAATAATAATCTAAGGTTGTATTAATGGTCTGCACCTCTGTGTTATGTGATATGGTGAATGATTGAGTGTGAGAGGGTGTGTCTATTTGTGAGTGTGCTTGTGATTTTTATGAGTGAACACATGAATTAGTGAGATACGCGGATATAGTGAATATGTATATAATATATAATGTATATATATTTGTCTACAGATAATGAATTTTTGCTAACATTAAGGCGCTACTCCGAGCAAAACCTTGCAATAGTGCGTTATTCAGAGGCTATTAACTCATGAATTATGAGTAATAAACTACATCTAAAAGCACATTATTAATGTTCGATATCCTATCACCGCACTGCACGTTCTTATTTGTTTTTATGTGTTATAAATACATTTAAAATCTCCTTGTATAAAAGTGACTAAAATTCTTGATTACTTCCATCTTTTACTAAAAGTGACGTTCTAATAATTTGAGGATTACACTAATGGATAGATCATTTATAAATCTCAATAATTCACGTTTTATTTTATTTCAAAAGATCGCTTGTCTTTTTTTATTAAAATTTTTTTTTTTTTTTTTGTGAAATCTTTGATAAATGGGCGTGCGGAGGGAGCGGGACAGAGCGAGACTCAGCGACGGGACAGAGAAGGACCGAACGCTCAAGGTCGTTTGGTCGGAGAAGCGCCTTAAACATTATTACTGTCTATCTTGGTACAATTAGAAGTTGATCAGTCTGTTTGTATCTGTAATCACAGGCACATGATACACTTAAGCTCTGTCTCTGGGATGGGAACGCATCAGCAAAACCTCTGGGTATTGGATAAGCCGTAACCACTAACAATTCGTTTTCGTGCAGCCTGAAGTTTGCCACCTATCCTGCCTAGCCTTTTTCTAACTATGGTAAATGATAAATGATTTTATTTCTGTAAGTAGGTTTGTACAAACACTTACACGTCAATCATATTTTTTAAACTAGATGAGGTTGGCGTTTCCTATCTGACTACTCTGAGAAGAAAGGCCGCAACAAACTCAGCGGTCACAGTCTCTTTTAAGGTCCAGACATAATCTTGGTCAATCATGTGAAGACCATGTAGATTGATATCTGAAATGGTCTTTTGAGGAAATCTGTGTGGTACAGATTGAGTGGACCTGTCCAGTCAGTGCACGCATTTGTCAGTAATCCTGCAGCTCGACTCAGGAAGTCAGGACTTAAGGAGCTCAACGATTTGTATATATATTTGTATAGTAGGTATATATATATGTTGCTGGGATCGGCTTCCAGTCTTACCGGATACAGCTGAATACCAGTTTGCCATAAACATCTCGCAGTCCAGACGAACTACTTTTGATTTAACTAACTGCCATGTCAGGGTTTCTTTATGACATTGATTTCGATGACAATGACGGGTCATTAAAAATATAAGCCAACTAACAAGCTGAGGAATTGGGTCGCCCCATCAAAATGACCGCTCGACAGATCCCATAGCAAAACATGACGTGCGTCACACCATAATGTATCCCATTGTGTCTGTAAAGCAACTAATTGTAAGTGTAATTGTTGATTAGTAAAAATTAGACGCAGTTCGCACGGTCGTGTTGTTACTGCGTCGTTTCTCAGGACCCGAAAATTTCGTCTTAAGAACTTCTTCTGCTCTAGTATAAAGTATGAAAAGTACTTACAAGTAAGTATAGGTCATTCATTCTGCCTAGCCTTTTCCTAACTATGTTGGGGTCGGCTTCTAGTCTAACCGGATGCAGCTGAAATACCAGTATTTTACACGGAGCTACTGCCTGTCTGAAATCAGTACTTGGTATAAAAAAATTACAGTCCGCAAGGTATAAATCCAAGGGCTGTTCTTCAGCTTCTTCCAATACTAAGACAATTATAATCCACTGTTGAGCAAAGTTTTCCTTCAAAATTCTCTCAAAATGGACATTTGGGTTTAAGTATTCTGCTGCTTGCTTGTCTTTCAAAAATTTCTTGGTTGGCTCTGTGATTTCACTGGTACCCTCCAAATCAGGCTGGTGATTGAAATAAGAGATGTAGAAGCTCCTCGGACTCACTCTTATGCGGCTTTACTAATTAATATATACAACACTACGCTTCTTTACAAGCGTGACATTTTATCTTAAGGCGCGGCAAGAAGCAAATTTTTTGTTGATTGACAATTGCACATCGCGGCACCATATAAGGTTCAAAACAGCGATGTGTTTGATGTTATTTGAGTCGAATGACCACCAAAATAAAAGTAATTTTGCAGTTTTAATTAAGTAAAAAAATAAATGCACGGTTCGATACTATTTCGTTTTTATTAAATATTTTTGAATAAGTACGTCTTTTCTTTGAACATTTGACAATACACTCAAATTTTTTTCTGGCTTGTAATATGTACCAACACACCTAACCGTTTTCGGTGACCTGTACTATTTTACGTAACTAAAATACATTATTATTTATTTTCAGGTAAGCTATGATTACTGGTAAACAATATACCATCACGTGTGGTGAGTTAACTGCCGTCATAAACACAACACAAATATTACTAGTTTTATGTCACGGCGTCACGTGAGGTTTCAGCTGAAAAACTGTCAAGAATGGTAAACATTTTGACAGTCTGTCTACTAAGTTGACGAAGTTGAGCTTCGGGTAAGTTCGGAGATTGTCCGATGTGAAGAAAGATTTTATATATTTTTTTTATATTTTATTTATTTCAATATTGAAATAGTTGTGTGATGTACCTGGTACGTAATAGATGGTGTTGTTTAACTGTCAGGTATAGTATCGCCTGGATTTTTTTTTTTTTTGTTGTGACATCATCAAATGACCTCTCTCGCTCTGGGCGGAGCGGAAGGGCGTGTCAGACTCTTACCGACTAAAACCCACCCGTGTTCCTTCAGTTGCCTGTGCGCCAGGGCCACGGTAACTCTTTCGAACAATCCGCGACCCCGGCAGGACATTCCGCGACCCCAGCAGGAGCATCGCGTGGCTAGTGTCGCCGTGAGTCAACTACGCAAGAGTAATTTAAGTAGCCGAAACGACTCTTGCGCAGTTGACTCTAAGTTCAGCTATCTTCTTGTAAAGCCTAGATTTAAATATTATACTCAGTTAACACCTACCGGTATAAGCATTAATCAAAATATTAACGGCTACCACATAGTAGATGTTAATATTTTAATTAATGTTTGAAATATTTAAAAGCATTAAATAATTTACCTAGCGTAATTTTTATTGGAACTGTGATTAGATACATAAAGATAGATAAAAGTTGGTAGGTATAGCCACGGAATATAAAGCCTTAAATGATGTTGGTACCTCTAAATACCTCTGTGGGTTTTTCTCTGAGGAACTTTCTCTGTAAGCTTTCCAGCTTTAGGCTTGCCATTTTCACCAGATAAGCCTTCCCTCAACCGATTCGGCAACTTATACATTTGATTTCATCAATGTATTTTTTATTTACGTATAATTTTTTTTTACATTTCGTTGACTTTTACTGTCGTTAGGATATACATAAATGTTACACATATCTCACTCCTCTCTAAATCCGGTAACATACCACGCGACGGACGAGTGCCGTAGCTTTGTTTAGAACTTATCACGTTATCAGTATCACATCTGTCACAGTTATCAGGAACACCGGTTAGTTTGCCGCGTATGATCTTAGGCAAATAGCGCCGCGTACTCCTATGTAAACTTAGTAAACATATTTATTTAAAACTCTGTAAATTATTGTGTTTTTTATTTAAAAAAAGTTCAACACGCCCATTGCCTACATGTGACTCAAACATGACTGGGGAAGTAAGGGTATCTGCCTATCCCATCGGGAAATACAAGCGTTATGTTTATGTTAAGTTCAACCCTAACTCCCAGAGGAGGCCTGTGTCCCAGCAGTGGGAACGTTATAGACTGATTATCTTTATGCAGCCCGCACTGAGCCCGCGTGGTAGATTTCAGCCGAATCCATCTTACAGGCAGATTTGAGTCCCAGCATTGAGAACATTACAGAATGATTCGTTTTAATATGTGTTAGAAATATGCGTAAGTAAGTTTTACTCCATAGTTTTTATTTTAAGGACATTAGGTGAGGAAATAGGGAAACATTTGGATAGGTTAGATCAGAAAGAAAATGGGTTGAAAAGGTGAACAAATTTTAGGTTAGTTTAGCCTAACGAGAATCTAAACTGCACGTTGACGCTCTAATAACTGACAAATGGCTAGACAGCTATCTTCAAAGCGTCATCAATCCATCTTCCAAGTAAGTACATAGCTTTATCTCTAACACTTGGCAATCTATAAATAATTTTAATGTACCGGTAATTTTTTTTAAGGAAAATATTAAATTATCTACTTACTGAATCATAGATAGGTACTTCATGGGTCGGTAGGTCGAACCCAATAATACATTGTTTCGCGTGATTGCAACATTATAAATCATTGTATCATTTATAATTGTATCGTATTTGCAATTACAATAACGTTTCATGGAAATAATATACATAGCCATATCTAGCTATCGCCGTAAGTCACTGTTCTAAATGATTCCACAAACAATAAAAAGTACATGGAGACTCTGAAGAAACTGTCAGATCGTTGCCCACCCTTTGGAATTGGAATTCATTAAATAACTTCTCCCGCTCTGGGCGGAGCGGGAGAAGTTATTTGATGACTTCCCAATCAAAAAAAAAAAAGTTGATGTGACCTATAGTACACCCACATAACGCCAGTTATGTTTAAGTCCTATGTAATAGGATGAGCCTTTTGCTATTAACTGGGCACAAATCTAGACTTCGGGCTGTTACTGACAAATGCCTGGTGAAAAAACCCAAAACACTTCGCCCAACCTGGGAATCGAACCCATGGTCAGCTGAAGCACTTGCGACTACTACACTAACGAGGTATTCGAGGCATATTAAGTCTTTCCACAAAAAAAACACAGTAGGAGCACAGATTAGGAGTAATACTCTGTTATCTAGATTTGTGCCCCGTTAGTGCCAATAGGGTTGCCTCCATTGCGTATTATCGATATTACCCCAGCATATAATATGACTGGCAAAATGAGGTTGAACAATACATCCCAGTCGCCGCAGGAGGAGACACCCTGGGCGTCGGGAGTCGATTGCCGACTCCCGGCCACCGTAGGCGCGGGCTTCCGGACGGCGAGCAATGGGCAGCTCACCGTCCGGTAAGGACCTGGCCCGGATCGACGGCACGTCGTGTTCCACGCGCGCCTCAAAGAGATGTCAGCATAAATGACGGGGTCCGATAGGGCCGATGCCTGCCGGGGTTGCGGATTGTTCGAAAGAGTTACCGTGGTCCTGGCGCACAGGCAACTGAAGGAACAAGGGTGGGTTTTAGTCAGTAAGAGTCTGACACGCCCTTCTGCTCCGCCCAGAGCGGGAGAGGTCATTTGATGATTTCCATATAAAAAAAAGGTTGAACAAGTACATCTATTCACAAAACCCCTTCGGAGAATACATGCGTGACATTTGGTTATGTTATGTAAACTGAAGATCTCCAACTAAACCACTGGCATAGCAACATGTAAATTCATGCACATTCTGCGACTTGAAGTCGTGAGAGCACTGTGAGAAACAGGTTACTATGGTTCACGTTGTACATAAATAACTATTATAATAGCTCATTTCAATTAGTTTGCAATTACAATTCTGTTGACGAGGCTTGCATACCGTCTGTGGGGTCTATCCATCCTTGTCATAAGAAGACATTAAAATGTATTAAATGTTTAAAGATTTTCGCATCTAATCCGCACCCTAATTGCGTAACACACTATCAATCAAAATCATTTTGAATGGTTGGAAAATAGAAATGGTTATCCATTGCTTCATATGTTCGAAAAATTTGTCTGCTCAGCAATGTAAATAACGCAATGAATGTTGTTGAACTGTCAAAATGAAAGCCATTCCTACTGTTAGTGTGTTACGCAATTACCCCGCAGATTCAAAAGTAGGCTTATTATGCTCATGAGTCTGTCAGATTTTTCTCTCATATCGACACGAACTGAATAAGGATAACTCGTGTCGTGGTAAAAACATAAATACAGTCAGCTAGATGGTAGCGGAGCAGATTGCCGGGGTGCGTACTGTAGGCCGCACGTCAGTGGCAACACTTTGGTCTATCGTACTACGGAGTTTCAATAGAATTAAATGCCACCTTATAATGGTTTTGTTTACCACTGCAGTGCTGCCTGCCGTACAGTTCAGTATCGTCACCCGTGGCGACCATTTGATTTCAAGGTCCCTGTAAGAGACCATCGTTCAACAACATGACAACATTGAACAAAGATGAACTCTAAACAGCTTAATAAAAAGTTTAAAACCCCAAAGCTGGCACCGGTTGAAACCGACGCGAACCAGTGTCAATAATCAAGAGGAATGTTTCACTAATCGTGATCAGTGGAGGTCATTAATGTATGTCTGGGACCCTTGGATTGTTCGTGAGATTATATTGATGTGTAGTTACATAGATGTGGGTGCCTGTTTTTTGTTACACTAGACTATTACTACAGCAATAATACGTTTAAAAGCTGTGTCGGTTTCAGTGCTCAAAGCTTGATCTTTCAATCTGGCAAAAAAAAACATCCTCATAGCAGTGCTTGTAGAATCAAGGCTGTATCTAACTAGCCTCTCTGTTCTGTAAAATACTCATCGGAAAACTTTGGTGAAGTGAGTGAGAAGTGTCATTCCACCTAATGCTAAGGATTGTCATCTAATACACTTTATCAGATTTCACGATGAGATTTTTACAGAATCGATCGCCTGTACCGTAGGCGATCTATTCTGAAAAGCCATAAATGATGGCTTTGTAGCCTGTAGATAGGTACATGACATTTACCCCTGACCCTTAAAATGACTGTAGAATAACCTTCTGTGGCTACAGCAGAACGGGCCTAATATAAATTGCCTTATTTAGGTCACACATACCTACCTCCTATATAATATAATTAACGTCCATGTTTGTACAAGAATTATTTAGCTTGTCTCATAACAGAGACTTTAGAAGAACTCGAGACACGGATCTGTGTACTGCAATCGCAATCCAAATACAAAAATTCTACGAAGTAATTTTTTATGTGAAGTATACAATATGTACATAAAAATATTATGTACATCATGTACATACAGTGGAACCGTGATATTTTATAAATATGTACATTGTACACCAAACTCGTGAATATGATTCATTAAATCTATTTACCTATGATTTTAAAAGTCACTGACGCAGAATTGAGATGCGGCGCTCCATTACGGCGGCGGCGGTCAACTATGTAGGTCAACACCAGTCTTCGAATTTTGATCTTACGTTATGGTTCTATATTATACTAGACTTTGCCTACTAGTTCCACTACACCATACCTTGTTCATTCAGTAAGATTCAGTTTTAGAGGTCCTGCGCATAGCCCATCCCTCCCTAGCCCTGTAGGTGTTTTATAGAAAAACACTCACGACCCTTCCTGGAAGTCGGATTTTAAAAGTTTCCTCACATAGGCACATAAATTCACGCTTCTATCCCATAGGGGTAGACAGAAATTACGGAGCGCTACGTGCGCTAGATCTAGGGAGAAAACCTGATCTTCCGTTATGGATTATTAGGCTCAAGCTTGGAGTTTTATAGTAAGATTGACAGTACTAAGCCTATGTTGATGACATGATCCATACGATTCAGTTGCGAAATCGATAAAAAGGGCTTATTTCAACCAATATTGAACAATCATTGTAAGCAAGTATCTTCCTGACGCATATTAACATTTTTAAAATAGATAAAAAGGGCTTATTTCAACCAATATTGAACAATCATTGTAAGCAAGTATCTTCCTGACGCATATTAACATTTTTGACCCGAAACTATATCAGCTGTAGGTTTTTTCAGCCCATCTAACCAAGAGCTACCATGCTGTTGAAAAGGGTCAACATCACCTTACTAGTCCAAGAGTGACCATGTCATGTGTCTGTACCGACATTGGCATTGATTCCTAATGGCTTAGATTATTGAACCTTGTTTTGTCATCTGCAACTCAATCCTTCTTGTCTGCCTTGTTGGTCCGTGCAGTTAGTGGAAGTGCTCAGGTGCGGTTCGGTCAAGTGCTGGTAAAATCAGTGCTCTGAGTGGAATACCTCTAATGGTCGCAAGCGCAACTGGTAAGCATGAGGTCCTGGGTTTGGTTCCTGGTTCGGGAAGTGTTATTGGGTTTTTCCATCTAGAATTTGTCAGTACAGTCCGGAGTCTAGATTCATGCCCGGTTGATGGCAGTAGGCTAGACTCCATTACACGGGACTTAAAAATAACTTGTCATTCGGGAAATGCAGGCGCGAGGTGATTTTATGAAACTCGTCCCTTAGAAGCAGTGTATTATTCTATGACTGATTTTGTACATATTGCTATCACAATTTTAGTGTGATACTCTAATGCAAGTTTGTAGCAAAATATGACTTATAAAGCAAATAACGATTGTTTTGATGATGTAATGACTGCGGCTAATTTAATTCCAGTCATAAATGTACGCTTACTGAAACTGGTCGTGTTTGCTTTGCGTTGTCTTATCTCAATACTACTAGCAAAATTATAATGTAAACACAATAAAAATATTAATCCTTACGCCATTTTGATTCATAGAACTGAAGTAGAGAAGTGTTGTACTTAGTTATTTATGTATGCGTACGGATTTATAAGGATAAAGGTAAAGCATTGCTTCATATGTTTAAAAAAATCCTCTGCTCGACAACTATATCTGTCAAATGTGCGTGTACCTGTGAAAAATCTTTGGTAATTTTTACATCAGCGTAGAAGAGTCGAAAATAAAAAAGTAAAAGAGTAGAGTCAAAATAATATGAAGTAATGGTTTACCCTTATCCTCCAAAATCCGTCGGATTGTGAATGAAACTATTACGCAATTGGGGTCCTGGTTATTGATAGCATGTAGTTGTATAGCGAAAAAGAAGACACGGTCCTCATTCTCTTCTTCATCTGGAACTGTACCATAGATTACTACATCTCCTTACACTACATCGTACAACATCTAATTTTACCGCTTTGCACACATAGTATCTTCGATGACGTTTAGCATCCACTATTTCGTAAAACTACGCACATGGTCCAGTCACAGCATCTCGACCAGCCAAACAAAGAAATGTTTTATGACACCGCCAGTCATAACACGAGAGTTTAACCTCACTTCTAAAATTATTTGCAGCATCTATTTTTGTTAGTCTTCTCTGCATACGTCACTGAGTACACGAGTAGTGGCGTAATGGTTTGTTCTGCTTTGGGCTTTGGATAAATCCTTTTTTTCGTCTTTTTGCTTTAATAAATCCTCAGTTGCTTCTGGATAATCTTTAGTCATAGTATTGTGGCCAAGTGCATCATATCTTAATAAAATATAGATAGCACGTGCTTGACTCTTTGCAAAAGCTCTAACACCTACTCCAACTCAGCTATCGCTATTTAAAAAGCAATCCTTTATTCAAACTGGAAATGAGTCTAACATTAATTTAGGCATTTCTTCTCTCGGAGCTTTTCAAGTTATGCTAATTAACAGTGAAAACACTCCTAACAGTACTAGCAGCTACTTCATTAACTGGACCAGACAAATCAGTACTAATTAGAAACGAAAGAAAAATAGTTTATTCTGCACAAACAAAACGCACCTAACAAATGAACGACATTAATTTAGAGACATACAAAATAGCCAAAAGCCTCGTATTCATGTTACAAAAACAAATTACCAACACATCACCCTTATTAGGTGCAAAGTAGAACATTCATGACGTCAGTCTTCTATGACGCCTTCCCACGTCACTATGCGAGTGCAAGCTAAATATACTGCGTCTACGTACCGGCCGTGCCAGCCGTATGTACACATGCGTACGTCCGAATGTTATTAACATCTGGGAGACATTCTCAGAAATTACTCCGTGCAATATATTTGATTCTGCAGATATTCCAGTTTCGTCTGGATGCTGAGGTTCTTTTGAAAGCGGATAGTTTTGTCATTGAATATCGAGTGTGTGACTCAAACTAAAGGTAATTTTGGCTTTTCTTCATTGAATCATTTGTATTGTTTTATTTTTTTTCTGGAATATTCTGAATTGAGGTTTTTGAGAAAAGTACCAACTTTCATCTTCTGGAAGATAAATAGTCGTTTATGCACCAAGCTTGTGGTTTATTAATTAGTGATTGTGGTTTAGAATATGATGTGAAAAGTCCAGTAAATTTGTTACCAAATAAAGTAAAAGTATTCTTATTTCGTGGGTGAAAACTGCGCCTAGAATCAGTTTAGAAAGCTGGTTTAGTACCAGATGTAGAATAGATGCGTTCTTGCGTCCAGAAGGCGCCACGCCAGCTGCACGATTACTGACAAATGCGTGCACTGATGGACAGGTCCACTCAATCTGTGTGGTTCTTTCCTCAAAAGACCATTTCAGATACCAATCTACATGGTCTTCACATGATCTGACCAAGATTATGTCTGGACTCTAAAAGAGACTGTGACCTCTGAGTTTGTTTCGGCCTTTCTTCTCAGAGTAGTCAGATAGGAAACGCCGACCTCATCTAATTAAAAAAATATGATTGACGTGTAAAAGTGTTTGTACAAACTTACTTACAGAAATAAAATCATTTATCAGTACAATTGTAGGTACATATATTAATTAGCGATAGTACATACGAGGGTCATTCAATAAATACTTAGCCTACAAAAAGTAAACGAAAATTTTGGAAAAGTGGCAATTTATTTTTCAACATAGTCTCCTTTTACTTCGATACACTTAGCCCAGCGATGCTCCAACTTTTTTAACCCGTCCGAAAAATAGTTTTTGTCAAACTCTGCAAAATAGGCCTCCGTGGCGGCGATGACCTCCTCATTCGATCCATATCTATTCCCGGCGAGTGATTTTTTCAGATTAGGAAACAGAAAGAAGTCAAGGGGCCAAATCTGGAGAATACGGTGGATGGGGCAGCAATTCGTAGCGTAATTCGACCAATTTGGCCATGGCAACGGCAAACGTGTGAACCGGTGCGTTGTCGTGGTGAAACAGCACTTTTTTCTTCGCCAGATGGGGTCGTTTTTTCTTTAATTCGGCGTCGAATCGGCCTAATAAATCGGCATAGTAAAGCCCTGTAATTGTTTTACCCTTCTCGAGGTAATCGATGTAGATCACACCTTGTGAATCCCAGAAAACGGTGGCCATAACTTTTCCGGCCGATTTTACAGTTTTCGCCTTCTTTGGAGCACGTTCCCCGGTCTGGATCCATTGTTTTGATTGCTCCTTGGTCTCTGGTGTGTACCAGTGGATCCAGGTTTCATCGACGGTCACAAAACGACGCAAAAACTCCGCTGGATTCATCTTAAACAGCGCCAAATACGTCTCCGATGTGGTCTCACGGTTGCGCTTGTTTTCTGGTGTGAGTAAACGCGGCACCCATCGCGCCGACAGCTTTCTCATGCCGAGTTCCTCGTGAAGAATATGATGCACTGTTCCTTCTGAAATGCCTACAGTCTCAGCTAGCTCCCGAACCTTCAATCGGCGATCTGCCAATACGAGATCATGGATTTTTTTAATGTTTTCCTCCGTAGCAGCTGTTTTCGGTGCACCTGGACGTGGTTCATCAAAAACCGACGTACGGCCACGTGCAAACTCGTTGAACCAATTCTTGACGGTGGCCATCGATGGAGAAGAGTCACCGTACACAGCATCCAAGCGCTCTTTGATTTCGATGCGCGTTTTCCCTTCCAAAAATAGGAATCGAATCACCGAACGATATTGCTCTTTTTCCATTTTTGTAAAACCGATCGACACGTTCGCTTCCATAAGTTGTCAAATTAAAACAAATGAAGGGATTGGAATGAAAATTTGAAAAAAGAATTAAAAAAGAATGTGCTACACTGTGGTAAAACTCTTTTGAAACTACAGCGCCCTCTGGCGATGAGGCTAGGTACTTATTGAATGCACCTCGTAGGTATGCGTACGCGCGTCAACTGTTGGTGTACGCATCTGTCAGTAATTCCGCGAAATGATTAATTAATTGTCTTTGTTCTATGGAACTGGTACATTTTCCTGGAATAATTTTAATAGTTAGTTTTAATATCTTCAATTAATACCTAGCCTATTATTTTTTTCGTACCAGTCATGGAATTTTCCCGAAAATATTCCTCATCGTCATTGCCTAAAGTTTAAGTAAAGCAAAATTAACTATAGAAGCATGCCAATCGGAATGTACTAACTTTGATACCATTTATTCTCTATATCAAAGTTTAGACAAAACTTTACGAGTACTGCTAACCTAACCTAACTCAAATTGATGTTTTTTGGTTTTGGGTCTTATTGTGATGTTTTTCTATTTACACTACATTATTTATTTATTTAAACTTCTCGCACACAATAACATACAAAGGCGGACTTAATGCCTTAGGCATTCTCTACCAGTCAACCAAGGGTGGTGTAGAGATAAGATAGCAGGTGCCTACTACCTGCTTAAAAGGCGTTAATAATAATAAAAAATATTAAAAAGATAACATAATTAATTATAATATTTATCTAATAAATAATTGCAGGTAAAAGAAAGGTTTCGAAAAAAGGGAAAACCCTTAGCCACGATTTCACAACAAACATTGCAACTAGGTTAACCACAGTATGGTAACGTACAAGGAAAGGGGAATTGCGTGTTCAAAACAAAGAATGCGTCACATGATGCTAAGCAGCCCTTCCTTCCTTAATCCTCGTCCTTACAGGTCTTTAAATAGGATTCAATGGTACATAGAAAATTGATGAACTCCCTAACTAAACCGAGGCTAACAATTTCACTGTTTACCTCAAGTTAAGCCAAGATTAAAAGCGATAAAAAGCCAAAATATTTGCATTCAATGTTGGTGCACTATTAATCTTTCTGAATTAAGATCGTCTGAAGGATGTTGTTTGGTTGGCAACGGGCCAGGAACCTGTCATTTCTTCATTCTTACGGTTATTACGTGGAATATCAAGGTTTATTTTGCCTGGAAGAACGTGATGTTCATATTTTAGATGCATGAGGAATTTTTGGTGGTATATCTGAAAAAAAACAGGCAGTGCTCCATGTAAAAACTAGTATTCAGCTGCATCCGGCTAGACTGGAAGCCGATCCCGATATAATTCGAATATCTTTTATGAACGATGTTAAGGATATAAGGGAGATGACTACTGAGGTAACAGCTACAGTTGTATTGAAGAAGAAGCGATGCTACACCAACCCAAGATTAAATTACGATAAGGGCAGAATAGAATAAAATAGAATATTTATTTGCCAGAAACATGGTATGTTTACAAATGTGTTCATAACATTTCATAGTGCTACATGTCTCACCGTTGTAACGGTATGCAATATTAATTTACAATTAAATAAAATCATTGAAGTGCATTCATTTTCAATTTACATTAAATTAATTCTAAATATTATTTCAATTATTATATACTACACACACTTCCATTTATACCATGTCATTAAATAAAACAAAAAGTTTACCATAGTATCACCTTACTTAAACGATTACTTATGCCTGTATTTTGATGCTCGATCGAGAGAAAAAATTGACAGGGACATTTTACAAAAAAACTCGTGAATTGAGTAAAAACATTCCTGCAACATTCCTGCGGCAGGAGGATGATGATATTCATTCAATACGTAACTATTAAACTCTTCAATTAAAGGTTCTAATATTTTTGACGATGGAACACTGTTATCATTTAAACCATCACTTAAAGAATCACATAAAGATACACAAACACTAGAATGCACTCGATAGTACTACAGGTCCCACGTGCAGATATTAATGATTGGTAATTGGTATCATGAGAGAGACAGAGAGACACGTGATCGTACACGAAAGGGTTTGTATACAAAGGGGATAATGATTGGCTACTTCAATGAGGACGGTTTTTTTTTGTATTTGAATTCGCATGATGGTGGAGTACCTAATTTGTTTTGATAGTTTTAAAATAGACGGCTGAAAGCCGATAGAAATTCCATTTGATAAAAATATTTGATGACGATATATAAAATTATTTGTATCTGCATATCGATAATGAGAGTAGGTATGGCAAGGAAAGAACCGTTAGGGGCAGGACGCTTTTTGATAGATGCCTATGTTCATGAATGACTGAGTGATACCGATTACGTCCAAGGACAAAATATATAATTTATGGGACAACGTGCACGGTTGACTTGACTATTAAAATATTTGGATCAAAATGAGAATCTATTCTGATCATGATCTATTTGGTAATAACACCGCTCTTGGAAAACTACAAAGGACCACGATAATAGTAGCCCATCCCATCCCTATACAGTTTATAACGAATAATTTTATCATCTGATTGTTTCAACAGTTTATGTAAACACATAATATAAACAGACAAGAAGAAAGAAACAGAAAAATATGAACAAAGGTGATGCTTACTTTCAAAGAAATTGCTTTAGGATCTCCAAACGCGATTTTTTTTTAAAGTAAGCATCATTTCTTTAAAAGTAAGTAAGCAAGTCTACATACCTTTCTCTTTATCTAGAGAGAAAGATATATAGACACTGTGTGTAAGAGTAGAAGCGAAAATAAAATAATAGATATAATCAAAATATTCTCTTTTCGTTTTCTTATTGATTCTTTAATTTCCTTTTTTATTTTTAAAGTTCGACATTTTTTCAAGTGACACTGATATTGTATGTTTCAGTGTCCAATGTGTACTCAACTTGCCTAATGTGTGCTATTATAGCTTCATTCTCTACCAAAACATTACAGATCGACGAACGGCTTTGGAGACAATACCCGTCTCCTCCTGTCAAAGACTGTCATTGAACTAAGACGTTGACACCAGGGTCCATAGTGCCACTGGTTACTAAAATAATAGTCTCCTATTACGTCGATTACGGTTGACTGATCGATCTGGACTTGTTGTTTCTTATTGTATTGTGTGTCTCTTTAGACATATTGGTAAAGTGACGTCAGAATATCTATGTTTCTTAAACATACAGTATGGGCCTCTCGTCTCTATAAAGCCCCATTTACACCAAGGAAATTTCTTGCATGTGGCATACAATAAGATTGAAGCAAAAAATAACTTGCATCAACTAAACACTGTTTACACGGTGCTACTTTGAAAGTTGCTTCAGCTTTGGTATGCCACAAGCATCATGTAAATTAGGATTTTTCTCTTGTGACTTAGTTCAGAGTAATCTATGTTGCTTGGACTTTGGTACGCATTGCTTTCGGCATATAAGGATTCTATGCCTGTCATCAAATCGCTGAGTATAAAGCTGTCCTCATTTTAGATTTGTGATAAAAGTGCAATACTTTAACGCCGTTCTCTAAAATACATGATTGTCTACAATGGTCCTGATGGTAATTCCAAGCATGAATGCATTGGCTTTTAATTACACTCAGCTTTAAATGCGCCATTTTAACGAGTTTCCCACGCGACAGTATTATGAGACTCCACTGGAAATACGACTTACGAGTTGTAGGTTGTAGATTCGAACCCAGTCCGATGCTTTTACTTTGTGAAAATTATTTCATCACCACTGCTCTCAAAACGGTGAAGGAAAACATCGTGAGGAAAACGGCATGTCCTTGAACCAAAAATTCGAAGATGTGATATATACCAACCCGCACTGGGACCGCGTGGTGGATTATGGCCCACTCCCTCCCGCTGAGAGGAGGCCTGTGCCCCAGCAGTGGGAATATTATAGGCTGATTATGCACTGAAAATAAGGTAAACACAAAGTTAACGTAATTTTTATTTTTAGGGCTTTCGCTCGCTGCCACCTTGGACGACTGCGTTGAGATGTAAATCTTCGCGGATCGAATACATAATTTTAGCTTCAACCCTAACCGTCTGGCCGTCTGGCCAATTAGTTTTTCTATTTTGGACCAGACCGCTAGTACGCGTGCGCGACGCCGACCGTCTCCACAATCGCTAATAAACTACAGTTAAATATGAATAAAATACGCTATAAATCTGTAACGAGCGGTTTGAAAATAAAATGGCGGATAGTGACATAAATTTTCACGCGTTCTACGGTTATGGCGCGGGTTGGTTGCGCGTGAGTGCCGCTATTGACTCCTCCAAATGGGTGTACCACAGGGTTCAATATTGGGTCCGTTCCTCTTTTTAGTATATATAAATGATTTACCTCATTTACTGAAAATCCGACCTCAAATGGTGTTATTTGCTGATGATACATCACTGATTTTTGAAATAAACAGACATGCACATGAGCTTGACGACGTAAATAACGCCATGCTTAAGGTTCATAATTGGTTTACTGTAAATAATTTGGTATTAAATGAGAAGAAGACTAAATGCATAAGATTCTCGTTACCGAATGTTAGAAGTAGTAAATGTCACGTTGTATTGAATAAGGAGATACTAGAATTCGTCGAAAAAACGGTTTTCCTGGGGATTACGCTAGATTCAAAGCTACAGTGGGGTCCTCACTTAACATCACTTGCAGGGCGGCTAAGTTCAGCCGCTTACGCTGTTTGGAAAATCCGTCAATTAACAGACGTGGATACCGCGAGACTAGTATATTTTAGTTACTTTCATAGCATCATGTCTTACGGTATTCTGCTGTGGGGACGGGCTGCGGATATTGATTCTATCTTTATTCTGCAAAAGAGGGCTGTCAGAGCCATCTACAACCTCCGCAAACGCGAATCTCTAAGGGAACTGTTTAAAAAAATTAACATCATGACGGTACCTTGTCAATATATATATGAAAACATTATGTATGTTCGAAAAAATCTACATCTTTTTAGTAAGATAAGTGACAGGCATAATTTTAACACTAGAAATAGGAACAAATTATATCAACCACGTTTCAGGTTATCTAAAGTAGGTACTTCTTTTATGGGGTACTGTGTAAAATGTTATAATAAAATACCACTCGATATTCTTCAACTAAATGAGAAGAAATTTAAAACATGCATTAAACGCACACTATGTAGACAAGCATATTATAAGTTCAATGACTATATAGTAGATAAAAATGCTTGGCTTAATGCTGGTCCTGCTCCACAGCCGGGCGCACTAGTTAAAATTTGAATGTTTGGAAGAGATACTCCTTTCTTATTCCCCCTTTTATTTTTCTGACATTGCGAACTTAATGTTTGTTTATTTTTTATAAAATATGTTTTATTATTGAATAACTCAATAGATATTTTAATTATTATTTTCTTTTATGTAGTAAAATTTTATTCATTGCTCAAATACATAGCAAACTATAGTTTTGTATAATTTAGAAGCATATTGCAATTTTGTAAATGTGAGTACAATGGATTCGTTTATTATATAATTATGTTGACTTGACAGCATGGCAGTAGAGACTATGTCATGCTCACTTAAATGTCTCACTGTTGGTGGCGCGTGTGTTGGATCATTCGGTTCCCTACAAAATGGTTGAGCTGGATGGTGCTGATCCACGCGTCATGTTCGTGAACGGGCGCCGTCAGTTGAGACTGGTCATCTCTTAACTGCCACGGCTTATTTTTATTATTAATCTTTTATTTTGAATTGTTTTTTTATAGATTTTTTTTTTCATTGTTCTCGCATATAGAAGCAACACGAATAATGTACCCAGGATTTTGTAATATCTTGATTTAAAAAGAGTGTCCTTGGAGTTTCTTGCCCGTTCTTCTCCATAGAGATCTACGTTTTGGAATGGGCAACTAGCTTCAACTTTCTGACTAACTGACCGACTCTTTGACAATTCAAAAGTGCCTGTAAATGGTTTAATTGAAATAAATGCTTTGAGTTTGAGTTTGAAGAGCAAACTAAAAAGTGATTTATCGTAGTGTAACTAAGGTTGAAGTTTCAGTGGTATAGTGTAGTGTTATTGGACTGTCTGTGCGGTCGTTAGCTTTTTTGTTATGATGCGCAAGTCGGCGCAATTGTTTGTTTTGAACGGAGTAATACGCGCAGGCTCACCATGAGGTTTCGGCATGAGTGTGTTTTTGTACCGATTTAGATATTCGTTAATGAAGTAAGGTGTTACAGGTAAACTTAAATGGTCCTATCTGGTTAATTGATGTTGTTACATCATTTTATTGCAGACATTTTTGATTAAAATTAATTAATTTTCCATTATAAAAACTCATAAAATAGATCTATCTACACATAAATACATGCTTATTAAATACAAATAAATGAAATTGAAGTGTCAGTTTGTAATGTCAAAATAACAGCTTTTTACTAAATGCATATAAAAGTACGGAACCTACGGAACTTATAAAAAAAAACATTTTCTTTAAATTTTTTTCGTCTGTTTGTTCACGGCTGAACCGATTTAGAAGAAATTTGGTATGGAGGTTGAAACCTGCGGAAGGACATAGGTTACTTACTATCGACATAACGCGCGCGCGGAAGCTAGTTCAAAATAATTCAGGAAACTGCAAAGAGAATCTTACTTAATTACCTTCTTAATTACCTAGATTTTTATTTACATTTTGCACATTTCATTTTTTTAATACTATTTGCTTAGTGAATTGAAATTCAATATACCTTCTAAAAATGCTATAAATATTGTCCTGGTGTCATAACAACCGCACATCATTATACATAGAAGGGTAGTTTTCAAACCTAGAAAAAACACAGAGGAACGAATTCCAGATGTAAAAATCCAATAACCCTTTTGCCCGACCCAGGAATCGAACCCAGGACCTTAAGCTCAGCAGTAGTGCTTGCGACCACTGGACCAATGAGGCAACCCATTTGTTGGTATCTAAGAAAGAAAAAGAAAAATTTATTATTCTGCACTAACAAGACGCACATTACAAAATCTAGACAAAATACATACACTAATAAAAAGTAGCCAAAAGCCTCGTATTCAAAACGTTAAAAGTTTGACAATGTTGTTGTTGTTGTTATCTACAGTAGTATTTAAGACGACACGAGTAGAGTTTGCCTATTTTCTGCCAGAAACAGTACTAACCTTGAAGGCCGCGCATCTTCTTGGCCAGATCCGCTAAAACGTAATGCATCTTACGAGATGGATGAAAACTGGAAGCGTCACCACTCCAAGGCGTGAACCTACTACTACAAACGCAACATAACATCCGACGTCACAGAATATATAGTAGTAATGACGGTAACGAGCCAAATATTTACAAAAATCGTTGACATTATAACTTTGTCTAGTCCATCTTCAAAAGATTTGACACTTTCAATAAAAGTCTACACTGCTAAAATGGAGAGGCTTGTGTCTCAGAAGCGGAAACATTATAGGCTGAGATCATGCTGCTGCTAGAAACACGTGGAAAAATCAAGATATTAGATATTAGGGAGGGCAGAAGCAATCGCAATTGATACAGATTCTAAAGAGGATGCTTTAAGTATGTCACTCATCCTAGAAGTTTATAAACTCATCCTTATATTAAAAAAATAACTTCATTCAGAACACCCTCGGCAATGCCTATGAGAGATTTTACAGTCTACCATTAAAAGACTATCCCGGTGAGGCCGTTGATTTTCGAAGCCAATACAAGCTAGTTACAAGTTGCGTCCGTCGGACAAATACTAATCAAATCCTTCAAAAATGCATTAATTTATAATTATTTACAACGAACAAACCTGACCTACTAAGCTAGTTTTCATAATTTAGTTGTTCTATCTTCCAAAAAACCTTACCTATGTATCCTAACCATATTCAGTTATAAAAACAAATTAGTGATCCCAATCTTATTAATGGATGAGGAAACGTCTACGACTCAACTGTCGTGTGTGTGTCATCCATATCTCTGGTTAGTCAAGATTTTACCTATCGGGACTTTATCTCTCATAAATTGATTGTTACGGTTTTATTATAACGGGTGTAAAAAGACACTTAAAGAAGCCGAGAGTCACTTGTACTCCTCATCATTGTAATCATTTTTTTCTGGACCATACGGTCTGGGAACCTTCTGATTACGGAGTTATTGAAGGTCAAAGTTCCAACTTTTACTGAGGTTCTTTAACGAATACAAGTTTTTAATTTTATAAGACAAATTTAAATACCCCCACGACCCCAGTACTGGTGCATGCACGCATAAGCACAATGTTTTGCGTGTGTTTCATTGCGCACTACCGCAAACAGCAAATTTTCACCCAAAAAATCAAAGTTGTTTCCCAGCAATTTTTTTTTGTGCAATATTACTTAGTTTGATCTACGGAATGCGTAGTTGGCTGCTATGTACGTGATGTCAATTTACACCCTGTATGTAATTAAGAATTTTCATTGAATGTTGATTTGTAATATTGACTATAACATTGATATGTATCATGGTTTTGTCATGAAAATATAATCGTATACTTATTTGTTCCACGTCGCTTACTTTACTTCAATATGTGAGTTAGGGAGTCCTGTGGATATTTCTTGGTATAGGTTGAAAGCACATGCAGGTCGACTGACATGGCGACACACGAAGACATGGGAGCGACTTTGTTATCTCTAGGACAGCGTAGCACAAGATGGGTTATGGTAACGTTTCACCGATGCACATTCTTACCACATTTGTGGTGTCTGTATGGTTTAGCTTATCCCGGGTGGTGCCTCCACCGTGCGGATTTCCTCATTTTGGGTCTACATCGCGAATTTGGAACCAAACAACTGGTCCTTCTACTGTTTGTTTGAACGGTACATCGATATTATACTGTTTGGGCCCAGTAGGTTCCCACTTTTATTACGGCATCATAGGCTTTGCTCAAATCGTCAAGGATGCAGGAAAACTGGCATCTGGGTCACTCCAGGAGATGGGACATAGTCTAGTCACACTCGCACTGGGTGTTTTATGAATCGATATTACCCCATTTCGTAATACCAGTTATTTAGGGTTCTTGAGATTAATCGCATCAATAAAGATCGATTATTAAATTAACCGACTTCTCAATCGTACCTTCATACCTCAAGTCACAAGGAACTTAGCCTTGCGTGCAAGCACCTAGATCAATAGCTGTAGTGATAAAATCTAATAAGTACTTACTAATGTGCGGTTTAGACAGAATGTTACCACGTGTAGCTATGACGTACCATACCTATGAATACGGAGTCACTCGTACTGAACAATTTTATTACTCGTCAGTATAAACACAGTTCTATCTGTATCAAAACAAATAACAATGAAATAGATCAAAAGCCGTGTGCTTTTCCAGGATATTTTGAAGTGGGATGGGATGGGAAATGTTAGATTGACTAAAATACTAATCGAAACATTGTGGTCCAACAAGTGAGACGGCTGCGATTCTTCGTTTCTAATAGAAGTTGACAGTGAATAAGCTACTGTACCAAAATTCTTATTGTAAGTGCTACACTAATTTGTTGTTATTCTCCATAATTTCTCTGTTTCCTTAAACTTAAATCTTTGTATATTCTTTTATAATTGGGCTTTGTATTTTCCTATGGGCTTATCTTCACTTAAAAATAACTTTCTTTCCTGCTCCATGACCATCAACCAAGCTGATCTTTCCAAAAACATCCATCCACTTCTCAAAGCAGAAATGTTATCCTTTATCCTTAAACTGATGATTTGGTTTTATTTCATCAACAGTTTCTGAGAAATGGTCAACGTGGCAACACAAAACAAAAACTACAAGTCTCCAGAAAACGGTGGTTGTAAAAAGTTCATCTTCCATTATGCCATGGTGAATTCCAATTGATATTTTATGCGTATACGACGCAAGTATATGTTGTATGGTTATCACATTGCTTTGTGAGTCATCTTGGAATATTAAATAGGAATGATACAAATAATATTAAGGGCATGCTTTTGTTATTGTATTCTAGCGATTTGAGAATGTCTTATTTGCTGGTCCTTTTGTATGATTTGATTTAATGGGACGGAAAGCTACCGTACTTCTCCTTAGCAAGTACGATGGTCCTGACGCTGGGCTGAAATATGGTACAGATTAGATCCCTGTTGCCAAACTTTAACTTAGTATCACGCCTGTCCGAAGGGTTAGGCAGAGGTATACCCATAGTGCACCCACATTTCACCAGTTATGTTCAAGTCCCATGTAATAGGGCGCGAGCTTATTGGCACCAACCGGGCATATATCCAGATCCCGGACTGCTACTGAGATATTCTAGATAGAAAAACCCAATAACACTTCGCCCGATCCGGGAATCGAACCCGGGACCCCATGCGCAGCAGTAGCGCTTGCGACCACTAGATGACCGAGGCACTCATTACGTAATTAGTAAGTTAATTATGGGCATGAGAATAGCTGGATATCATGGTGAAAACAAACCTCATCATTATCATCCATACTATAATATTATAAATTCGAAAGTAACTCTATCTGCATGTTACCTTTTCACGCCTTAACCACTGAACGGATTTCGATAAAATTTGGGAAGGAGATAGATGGCATCATGGAGATGGATGGAAGGACATAGGCTACTTTTGGTCTAAAATAATCCTAAAGGACATTTCTTTTGGCCCAGTAGCACGTTCCCGTGGGATAATTTCCGACATCCACGCGGGCAGAAGCTAGTCATTTATAATTTGTCATTTACTGCCCAGAATGCGCCAAGCGAACTTAATGAGGCCACCTGACCGATACTACTACTCCGATATGAGGCCACCTGGCTTTTGGCGAAGCAGTGACCCAATACGCAATATCACGCATTTAATAAGAGCCTTAAAAGTGACAACGTAACATTAACGGTATATTGTTACAAGACTTGATCGTATTTCGATGATGTCATCCGATGATGAACATACAAACAGTATCAATGCTGTAATATATGAATTAATGTTATGATACCTATATATTTATATCTTTTATGTATTAATCAGACTTTTTTTTTTATTATGGCTAGTACCAGAATTAACCTGGTAGTAATTGAAAATTGTATGAATCATTCGGGAAAAACGTGGTTGATAAGATATTTGAAAATAAATAATGATGTACCTACAGGTACATCATTATTAGGTCTGACAACCAGTCTTACCAAGGAGTATCGTATTACCTAGTAACTGGGTTGTGGATGTGGAGGTCAGATAGGCAGTCGCTTAATATAAAATATTGGTATTCAGCTGCATCCGGTTAGACTGGAATCCGACCCCAAGATAGTTCGGAAAAGGCTAGGCAGATGATGATCTAAATTAAAATACGAAGACTTATATGACGATGATGATGTGATAATGATGTAGACTTATACGAGGACCTTAGCACACCTCCGCCGCGAAAAGAATGATGGGAATGGGAAACCTGCTTAACGAATTCCGCTAAGAACCATTACTTCTACATATGTGTTGCGATTCGAGTAACGGAACATCATGAGAATCAGTTGATTGTAGCAATCGGAGCAAAATGTTGTCGCTTTGGACTTAGTAAATACGGTATAGGTCTACTTCGGACCTCTTAGATTAGTTTTTTCGTAAAATTAACATCCATTTTACAAAGTAAATGAAGTTTCGCTTTATAAACATGTCGACTGCCACACATAAGTGCAAAACAAACGCGGCAACGCAACAAAATAGCGGGCTGAGCGGGGCGGTGGCGGGAAAGAGATCAAATCTGTGCGTTAAAACAGGCAGTTTTGCTTCTCTTTCGATGCCGTACAACGGACAAGTCATGGCACTACTGCGGTTTCACTGCTATGGTTTCTCAGCGGAGATGTGATACCCACCTTAAATATGTAAAACTAGAAGTTACGTGCATAGCGATTCAAATAATAGCTTGTACTAACAATCCCATCAAAACGATTTAATCGTCCAAGTTTGAGAGCTGAGATCCCTAATGATCAATGGCCGTCACGCGAGAACTAAACCGTTGCCGTGCGCACCCGCAATGTACTAAAACAATTGAGTTTTATTGAGTTAATGGAAGTTGTACTATCTCAAATTCTTGGTTAAATCGTCTGCCTGCTTGTTGTGGTCCCACTGTAGGTCAGACATTTTTCTATACACAAAAGGAAGGAGAATTGATAACTACATTTTCTCACTGTGTGTTGGCAATTTCATTCAGTCCCATCAGAATACCTTTTTAGTACAAAATGATTTTACAATAAATCTAGTTTCACAGAATTCTTCTATGATCAGGTTGTTCATGCATGATAAAACATTCACAAAACTTGCATTAGCATCATCGGCCAAGTCCTATCCCTACTCTGTTAGGGTAGGCTTCCAGTCTAACCGGATGCAGCTGAATGTCAGTATGTTACTGATCGATCGACCTGTGTGTCTGTTATTATAATTAACCCCCGACGGAAACAGAGGGGTTTTATAAGTTTAACGTGTGTATCTGTGTATCTGTCTGCGCCATCGTAGCTCCCAAACGGCTTAAGCGATTTTTTTTTGGCTGAAATATGACTTAATCGAGAGTGTTCTTAGCTATGATTAAAGAACATCTGTTCAGCCGTTTGAAGATTATCAGCTCTTTTCTAGTTGATGAAGATTAATGTGAGCATCTTCCACAGGTCTGATCGAGTCGAAATTTGGTATTCTATTACTTCAATGATATTAGAAGCACATAGTAACCTTGGACTGACAATGCAGCATCACATGGAATTTGCAAGATACCCAACTTCCTCAACAACATACAGCTAAAGTATCGTGTTTGGGCTCATTGGAATGGTCTCAATGAATAGATTATAGATAGACGGTGATCAGGGTCTGATGATAGAGTAGCAAAGAGAAATGAGGATAAATTAGTAACTAGCTTCACTGTGGGAAACATGTACAGCTGCGCAGATTTAAGCGAACCACGTGTCGATCGTAGCCTGTCCACTATTAGAATATTAAGTTTATATAGCAGGAAATAAAAGTTAGATTAAAAAAAACCCCGACACATACAAAATACTCTAAAAAGTAAAAAAAAATATATGTATTAGCCCTTTAAGTTTAATATAAGTTGTAGGTAATATTTTGATCAAAGCATTGTCGCGCCGGGGGGCGGCTAATGAAAATATTACCTACAACTTATATTAAACTTAAAGGACCAATACATTCATGGTTTTACTGTTTAGAGGTTTTTGTTAGTGTCGGGGGTTTTCAAAATTTTTAAATTTTATGTATCCACGAGCCCGTCAGTCATGAGTATACTAGTAGATACTCATGATCTTACGAATCGTTCAGTTCGTGTGTGCTCGCCCTAATGATCGACTGGCGACACGCGAGGACAGCGTCGCACGCGCATCGTATTGAAACAATTGAGATAATGGATGTTTGAGCGCTTGATCGTTTTGGGTTCGTAAGGTCTTGGCGTTGTGGGACTGCGATGATGTGTCTTTTACTTCTTATTACTACTTGTATTACGACAGTAGAATCATGTTTAATAGAGATAAAACTATATCCTATTGGCAACATTCCCCACAAGTTGGATTATTAGACCTCTATAATGTTATTTTCTCAAAATCTAAATCTTAGTGACTTGCACAAAAGCTTACATCTTACCAACTTCAGTATGCCCAAATAAAACCTAACGGAAGTCCCTGATAAAATTCCGAGTGATGCAAATCCTTATGATTCCAAGATTGCACAACAAAATGCACAAACTAAACTTTCCAGACAGAAAGCGCACAACAGATGTGATTTAAGCAAAAATTATATAAATATAACTTACCATTGCACACTTGCTGCAGGGGAAACACAGACTCCCGATAACCCGATGTTTTGTGACGTAGGAGAATGTCCTTGTCTGACGTCATGACGATATCCTTGGACAGACATAATATATGAAGAGGATTATCTCATGTAAAATATTGTGTTTGGAGAATATTCTAGCCGTCCCCTTAAAACAATTATTCACCAAAGACTTGTTAATGTGCATCCATAAAATAAGGTCGTAAAAAGAAAACAATTGAAACATCATTACGTTTTTATTATCACTCACTCAAGTTAAAACTTCTCATTGTTTATACTTCAGCTTTTATAACGAGGCGTCTTATCTCATGCATTTACTTTTGAAATAAACTTATGCTTTCATTTCATCACACCTTACTGCTCCAACTTTCCATTTCATTCCATTCAGCGCACGATCACTTTTGGCATCTGTTTTGGCTTCCACCTCAAAACGAATATAAACAAAATCAAACAGTACATCATGTTCTCAGAAGGATGGTAAAGAACAGGCATGGCGATTGCATCACGCATCTATATATATTTTCAGAGGCAATTTACCTGCTACATACCTGATTACAGTGATAAGTATGCGCGGGCGCCGACTCTGATCCACGACCATAGCGGAAAATGCTGTCAGTGTCACTGTGAACGCCGCCGCGAACGCACGCGCTGCGCCGCGCTAAATTGTACGGCCACGTGTTTTTGTGAGTAAATAATCAGTGGTCACCAATTACAAACAATTGGTGTGGACTGTGTTTGTGAACAAGTGTCCTGGATCTAGTGTCACGTTTGGATTGCACCTAAGGATTTAGTTATACGGTTTGAAAATCGAGTCGCTTTGTTTATTTACGACTTAAGGAAACAGGATCATCAAGTCCTTACGAATTTTCTCGTAATATCAAACGGTAATGAACATGAACATCGTATATGGTAGTAATCAATTCGTCTACGCCTGCTTTAATAGCTTCAAGTTGTCAATGAGAGCTGCTATTAAATTGACCGATGTTTTCATACGACTGAATCTTATGTCTTCTCTGTAAGGGTGACAATAGAACAACAAACATGTTGTAGGTTTAGATAATACAATTGAACGACTACTGATAGTGTCAAAGTCATTAATAATCAATGGAAAATAAATGGGGTTGAATAAAAACATGGTGTAACAGTTATTTGCTAAAGTGGCTATCCAATTGTAAGGTCTATACAAAGGACAGGGACTTTTTCATTAATCAGAATTTAATCTTAAGAATCAATAGCCTTGGTTTAGTTAGTTTTTTCTCTGATTGCAATGGACGCTTTTTGCGCTTCGTGCAGACTTAGACACGGCTGTTTATTGAAGTAACCATAACAAACATTACCTTGAATGATTTTGACTTGGAATTCACGGCTAGATCAAATTGAGCTGCGATCGTAAAGTCAATCAAAGGAACGATAACAACTTCTTTACTACTGTAACAACAAGTTGTCATTCATCATTAAATACTGGTAAACATTTACAGAATATTTAGCCTCCTTTACAGATAATTACAGTGATGGAATGGAACATGAAGAAGATTATGTTATTATAGATGAAACTACAGATATAGATCATCCTCATGTGACAATTTCCAAATGCAATCACAACATTACACAATAGACTAGAACCAAGAAAAAATAATCAATACAAACATTCGTCGAACTAAATAACAAGATCTTTAACTCACTTAAGACTTTCAAGAGCATATAAATAAAATACAAAATCCACAGACTAAGAATAACTCAGATGCACAGACAGAGTTTAAAGAAAACAGCTTTAGACAAAAATTAGATGTATCCTCCTGAGAGGTGATAAGGTCATAATCACAATCTAACACTATACAAACCTGTCATTACACCACTCACACGTCATATACACTATAATTATTACCAACATGTGATCCTAATGATGCAAATAACACAACACACGGTCCTGCTTACATCTCTCATAGCCCGGAAGAGAAAACTATATCAGTAACGAAAAAAGAATATAAATAAACTCTAGAATTTGATATATAAACATAAGTGTGTATTTTATTCATATACTTTTAAAACTCCATAATGTCAAACTAAATTAAAATGAAATAGTAAACAAAATTTTGAAATGCTTCATCTCATTCTGATGAAAATAATTGTGAATATTTGAACGGACAGAAGATGTCTAGTCAAATAGTGTATTTATTCAGTTGGATGTTATTATTATCATGTCTTAATAAACTTATCGATCGTCAAAACTGTGTTTTCAACAAGTTCCATTTGTACTAGATTACGATAAACTAAATAAGCTAGTGACAAAATTATACATACATTAAAATGCCAACTTAGTTCATTCATTCATCTTTAGTTTCCCATATTTAATTATTATGTTCTTTTATTTCACTTATCTTTAAATCTGCATTATTTTTAGAATCCAACCAAGTCCTTTTACTTGTTTACCCCAGACGGAGGGTAACGTTTTTACTATCTTCTGTTGTACCCTGTTCCTTCCAAAAACAAACTCCTCCAGTTAGTTCATTGCCGTTACCGTTATCAGAAGCAATTTTTCACTTTCTGCACACAGTACTACAAATTATATATGCCAAGGTATCTTCATACCCATTCAAGCGTTGCAAATAACATTTGTGACTTTCCAATCAGTCAATGACACAACCATATCATCAGGTTTGTATGCATAAACTAATAACTTTAAAACTGACAGCGTTTTGCCGTTTAACTTGCTGTTAACTCTCTAATTAGGATAATTACTTCGACAAGTAAGTCATTGTTTATCTGAGACATTATAATTCATTGTGCCGGTTCAGTGCTAAATGCCCGTTATTAAAATATTGTGCAGTGAAGTGCATAGATCTCAGTTAGGTTTTAGAAATATTTTGCCATGAAATTATAGTTATATGTGGTTTACTCGTAACATATCCAAAACTGGACATGACAATAATGACATAACGTGATATCAAGCCTGTTGTTACTTCGAAGGGTCATAAATGATAAATGATTTTATATCTGTAAGTAGGTTCGTACAAACACTTTTACACGTCAAACCTATTTTATAACTAGATGAGGTCGGCGTTTCCTATTTGACTACTCTAAGAAGAAAGGCCGAAACAAACTCAGAGGTCACAGTCTCTTTTAAAGTCCAGACCTTCCGAAGTCCTTCAGAAGTCCTTTTAATCTTGGTCAGATCATGTGAAGACCATGTAGATTTGTGTCTGAAATGGTCTTTTGAGGAAAAACCACACAGAATGAGTGGACCTGTCCAGTCAGTGCACGCATTTGTCAGTAATCGTGCAGCTCAACTCAAAACTTAAGGAGCTCAACGATTCGACGAACAATACCAAAGAAAGGACAATTGGGTAGGCCGCATAAATTACTCAAACTGTCAGACCATGATTAAAAAAATGAGAGAAAAAAACAAACAATGACCCACATAGTAATTCACAATAATTAAAATAATATGCTATTTTACAAAGTAAATATTCATGTCAATGTATTTATAAAATTCATCAATGTCAATGTGTAGGTATATAAAAATCCTGAAATAATCTTGATCAGATCATTTGAGGACCATGTTAGATTTGTGTCTGAAATGGTCTTTTGAGTCAGTCAAGAATCATCATGGCATTTGTAACCTAAATTAAACAGGACATTTAAGAGATGACAAAATCATGATCTGTACAAGAATGCGTGTACCACGAAACAAAACGCTACATCAACATTATCAAAAGCTACCAAATGACACTAGGACCGCCATTTTGGTTCGGCAACAAGAGCTAACAGTTAATTATCTAAACAAGCTAAATTAGCTATATAATTACCCACGTCGCCTTGTTGCTGCGACTGCTGCTCTAATTGTGTATGTGGTGTATTTATTTAATGTTACTGATGTAAAGTTTCCTGTTAAAAACTTGGGAATTATGGTGAACTTGGAATTTGTATGAAAACTTCTCTAGGATTTTTCATCACAGTCCAAAAATATCACAATTCTTGTCTCAATTAAAAAGGAAATAGAAATCATATCCATAATTGCTATATGAAAATGTTAGAGCAAGTTGCTACATGAGCTTTAGTTGCCCATAGGTCATTTGGTCACTAACCCGCCCAAGTTGCGAATACTAACGCACCTGACTTTTTGGAGGGCATCACCAATATTTTGGTTTAGACATCTAAAATCAAAACAAGTAAAAAATATTGCAAGACACTGAACTCAAATGACTAGATGCCTAATGCGGTTTGATTGTGGTCTAATGACATAAGCCTAATTTTAGCGATGACCAATCAGAACAAACAGTGTAACATAACTGTTTTAAAGACAAAATTATAGAAAGCTAGACAACATTTTCAATAAGGATGTATTCGAAAATGGTCATCGAGGTATTAATATTTTTCTGCAACGAAACAGATTGAATAGATAGGAAAGGTGATGAACACATATACGTTGTTTGAAATTCAAGGTTTTAGTCCCTAAAAAATATTAAATAACTTGATTATTTTTACCGATCAGCATCAGTTCAGAGCAACACCACTTCAATGTAGGTACATATTTCTCGATTTCTTTACGAGAGATACAATAAAATCTCATTCAATTTTATTGTCCATAACATTACATCGAAGACAATAAAAATCCATCTGATGTCCTTAAAATTCTCGTTAGACCTAAGAAATGTTCCACAGAGCGACCTCCTAGCGGCCTTGACCCACAGTAACTCAGTGTAAACAATTGATTATGATCTGTAACCTGTTCTCAAGTTTATAAGTCAGGTGCCCTTTTTAGAGCATTTTGTCAAGATTGAAAAGTGACAGACGCTATGTATGATAAATAATTTAAGGCAGGACAAGATTTGTCAAGTTTTTGGGGCAGCCTTTGAAATTTTCTACATACTTTGGTCATCGAAAGCAAAGCCTGCTCTAGATTGGAAATTAAACAGAAAATTAATATGTTATATTAGAAGAAATAGATCTTAATAGAGTCCTCAAATGTAACCTGTCAATTAGTTTGTAATTTATCACCTCTATTTTGAGTCACATACCCATAAACAGAGTTATAAAATTAACTGGACTTTATTTTAAACTTACTTAACACCTCTTCACCGACATTTGTGTCTATTTTTCTGTTCTACTTTTTAATGACTATTTTATATATCTTATTCGACGATTAACTTATTGGATTTGTTTTTGGGCAGGATGATACGTAAATTTGTTACATTATTTTCCTGCCGTGGCTAGACCTTACATAAGATGTCGCAGCGAAAGGACTCGGTGTCCTAAAGCCTTAGGCTAAAGCTGGTTCACGATAATATTATCAACCTTAAGTACGTGGGGTAATAGCTAATAGCAATAGTTCATGTACAACATGCGTTATGTGCAACAGCTGATTGTGTTTTGATAATGAAAGTTCAAGTGACTATGAAAGGAGTTGACGATGATGATGGTAAAGCATGTTTGGATGAAGATCGTGGGAATCCACCGGTTGTGGGAGGTGCAGGAGCGGTAGGGTCGGTGTTGCGAAGTTTTGGGGGATACCTATGCCCAGCAGTAGACGTCTCTCGGCTGAATGATGAAGATGATATTTCTGTGAGTGTTATTTGTTGCAATGTAATATGCAAAATACTCGCAGAATTATACTTAAACCTCGAAGTGTGTGTAATCTTTTTATCTATTGTAGGTATAAAAAATAATACACCAAAGTCCAAAATATTCCACGATGACCTTATCGTTGATGGTTTTATTGTATTGAGTTTACATTATGTATAGTAAGTATGTTTAATTAATGTTAAATGAGACATAATGTATAATGTTTCTATGTTTGCCGTGGAATGCTGTTTCCTTGTTAGAAAATTATGCATGCAATTAACTTTGTGTTTTAACCAATTGAAAATATCATCCTTTAATTTGATTGTAGGTACTTGTAACTTCTTCATAATAATCTTCTTCAAAGATTTTTTAAATGACAATGTTATAATAGAAACAACGCGAAATTAATTCTACAGTTTTTTATTTGCAAGTGGCTTGCTCGGTTAATTCCACGTCGGATGACTAACAACTATAGTGTCCATTAGTAACCTACCTACCTACACTAACATTACAAAGTATTCATAACAACTCTACTACATTCTCATTCTCACTACAATATATTTTAACATCCTCAAACAAAGTAGTTAATGAATCTATCTTTTGAAAATTTGCTACAGCATCTAATTGATTAACTCTATTCGAAAATGTAGGCACTTGCTTGTAAATATAGTGTTAGTTGCACTGCAGATGAATGGCGGCCATGTTGTGTTGTGAATCATTCTCAATATCTGCGCAGGAGTCGTTATTCCCCTTGCACAGGAAACTATGGATATGAAACTGGGTTCAATGGAACATAGTAAATTATATCTAAGGAGGTCTAGACTTTGAGCCCAAGGATGCTGCTTGCGTTGGTGCTAGTTGGTTAATATAGTCTGAGAAACCTATTACTATTTTAAACTTTTCTTCTAAAAGAATGGTTGAAGGATTAGTAAAATAAAAGCACGATAAAAATAAGTAAATTGGCAGATACAGGATTTAGTCAATATTGCAAAACTTGGAAGTTTTAACTCTTTGATTCCACCAAAAAATTTACCATGTCATAAGTCGTATAAAGAATCTGATTAGAAAGCATGTAGAATTTCCAGTTTCAATCATAATGATAATTTTCAATCAAAGTTTGCCGCTCATTTATTTGACAATAAACCTGTTAGTTATATGTTTACAAGTAGTCATGCTATTACTAATGTAATATAGGTAACACTTCGTACAAGTACATATAGTGAAATTGTTTTTGATTGACTCATAACGGAATCGCCTAATCGGGAATACACCAATTCTCTTGAAAAGGGAATTTTGTGCGGAAGTACGAAACTTCCTTTCTCATCATTGATTGAACATAATAACATTATGATGATACAAGTTTGATACATTTTAATTCAAAAATAAGGAAAATTACTCAATTTCGAGTTGAGAGCTTAACTTTGCTTTAAATGCAGATATGAAAACTGTAGTCAAATAAAAAACAGTCTTGAGGAATATAAAAATCACTGTTGACTCAGACAAGTAACCAGATCGTTCTCACGATCTTATTACTGACCTACAAACAGTCATCAAAAATAAAATATTGGACCTTACAATGTGAAAGGATACCTAATTCCACATACAACGCACATTGTGTAAACTACTTTAGTCTTTTTAAGGAAAACATCGTGGCATAAGAGGGAGGAGGCCTATAGTCAGCAGTAGGTGCAACAAAGCTCTCAAAGATTGCATCTTATTTTTTGTTTAGCACACGTTGACCACTATCTCACCTGATAGTAATCGATGATGTCGATGATGGTGCACGCATGCCTAGAAAGAAACCTATTCACTCTCCACTTGGAGAATCCCAGATTATACCAGAAAACACAGACGCCGCCAGGGAATTTAACTCCTTAACTGTACGCACCACGAATGATGATTGTGAAGGAATACATCAAAATAATGTAGGTAGACCAGCCCTCGAAAGTAACTTTTATTACACGGTGACGTATTATCCAGTCAGTGTCCTTAATGTATGTCGTTTCACATATGGAAATAATTTGTAGAACTTATCAGGAAAACGTGTTGAGCTAAATAAATATAACATAACTTGATAGGCAGTTGTTTTAGTCCAGATAAACTAGGATGTATTTTCTTGATTGTTTTTTGTCAGGCTGTCTGTCTGGGTTCCCAAATAAAACATGAATTTAATTATCCTTGTCAGTCTCAAAGCGGAAAGGATAGTGGATGTCGGGTTAAAATTCCCCGGCACGGCTTTTATTTTTGACTGATCCGAATATATCTTGGGCTTCCCCTGTACCGCCTACTGTATTTAAATATATATATATTTTGTCACAGCTTGTGTAATATTAAACTTGATTCAATATTGACGAATATTGTTGATTTACTCCACAGATATAAAAGCTCTTACTCTCTCTTCTCTCTCTTCTTAATGCACCTTTGCGAATAATCAGCATATAAAAAAAAGTAAAATAACCAGATGGGAACAGAGTTTTTCGTTTCTCTTATCAATACACATCCTGCCCTTGATAAATAAGGAAATTATACAAAATTATGAATATATATATAAATATATTGATTTTTGAATCGTTGCATGTTAATTTTATTGACACTTGTCATTCAACAAACACTGACAAACTGTCTGATACCGGTTTCGATAGCCATCCGCTTCGCACCCGATTTTTCAATCAAACTGGACGCGTTTTGATCGCGAACTGATTCAAGTATCACTCAATCAAGTAATGTCTGACAAATACATCTGCTACTGTTATTAATTTCTCTGGGTTTTGATTTGTCATCATATGTGAGGTTAAATAATTGTCGCCTCTGGGAACACTTGTCCATGACAAGATAATTGCTCTATTTGCATAATATATAAGGAAAACCGCGAAGTTCTCTTGAAAAATAAACTTTACTAGTAGATACGTTATCATCTGGCATTGGAAACCCAAGTCAAGCTACCAACAGTTTTTTAATCCATGTTTCTGATGCCCTTAATCAATCTAAGTCAATCTTTATGTGCAGCACTGAACTATGCTGCGTAGAATTTATTTTCGACTAGTTTAAGTTTATTGGTCTATTCGATTCTTAGCCTCTTCCATGTTCGTTCATTATCTGATATACCCGAATTCTAGGAAAGACGGTAACCACTCTCTCTTCTAAAATAGATTTGTTAAATTTTCGTCAAATATACTGCTGTCGGGATAGTTGCTTATCATTGTCATCATCTACTTATGCGAAATTTCGATGCCATCACGAGCCAAACTTTAATCAGTGCCGACGTCCTGTCAACAATTTGCTTTAAGACGAGATATAGATTTTTTATCTCGATAAAAAGCAATCACAGGTTGTTAACCCGTCGCTTATGAACCTCTTTGCTAATTTCAATCATGCGTATGATTTGCTAGTTGATCCTTAGCAGTTAAGGCGTTTGCTAACGACCGGGAGCTCTGAAGAAGATTTATGCGTCCTGCTTATTTACCGTAGTCGGGGATATAAGCTGTTCGTGTGTTCATTTTATGTCGTTTCGACGTAAACGTAGTTATGGCGGTTCTTTTGGCTTAGTAACTGAGCAGTCGGTTCCTGCGTTACAGATTATGGATTTGATTTTCGCACGGAATATCTACAAAAATTTGCTTATTCATTACGTGTTTTCGGATCTAAGAGTTTTGCGTCCATAAACACAAAATGACGACGAAATTCCTCTTCCTGCTGCATTCGATTGAATGATTTAAGAAGAAACATGAAAAACGAAATCAAAAGATTACCTGTGACCATTTCATCACCATATCTCTTAATACACTTAAAGATTAGATATTTAGGAGTTGACCATATTATATATATGGTTAAAGACAAAATTAACTGAACAAACCTCGCAATAACTTAATCCAATAACTTAAATCGATCGAAAGCCATACAATCACAATTTCAATATTAAAATTCCGTACGGATGTCAATGACACAGTTCACCCTGGCTGCGCGTACGCTTGTCCTTGTGAGCGCTTTCGCCGAATACTTGTGCCACCATGTTTGTGCCGTGTTGCAGAAAAGCCAATAACTTTTGTACCAATCTCTATGATTGTCTGTTGCAAATTGTATTTGTTAAGAATGAAGGTACTTTGATTTTGATTATGTATTGTTTGGCGTGCGTTGTGTTGTGTGGGGAAAGTGGCGTTGATGAATTTAAGGGCAGCGTTTGTCCTCGTATGGTTATTAAACCCCGAATTTGTTTCGTGAGTTACGTCATGTTCATGGACATATTTACCACATCATAACTTATTATACACTGCTTTCCGAAACTGTCAGTAAAAACTTTCTGATTTTCTTCTTCAGGTCACCTATTGATCTAGTTTGAGACATCGATAATCATGATTTAATGTCTATGAATCTTCTCCTTGGTTTGATTGGCCATAATTTAGAAATAACCACTTTTAAAGTTCTAATGTCCCGAAATCTTAGATAACTTGATCATCAAACAAACAACTAAAGCTAATTGAAAATTCCATCATCAAATAATCCTTACTACCATTACCAAATCCTCAATTAATATGATAAACAGATGAGGGTAAGCTCTAACGGTGGCAACTGACAGGTCGCCGTTATAGCCTGTCACTTGTCATAGACGAAAACATGTGCCAGCAGGATTTGTTTGAAACTGACTGATGAATTTACATTGGATTAATCAAGTGTTGTCATTAATTAGTTTTATGGGGACGGTATTGCAAAATAAAATGTTATTTGAAAATACTTGGAATTGATTGATATATTGATCGCGCATAGCCTCTCATAGTAAGACTAAGTCCATAATTGGATTGGAATCATCACTTATGAAGCAATTTGATTGTGCTCTATGGGAGTTGCTCTTAGAAGACTAATGGCGTAGTTCCAAGAAAAGCGAAAAGAGTAAATTTTTTGTCGAATTCCGAACATAAATAAGGATACATTCACAGAGGTACTGAAAACTGTTTTGACAAAGATACAAAAAATAGACTTCTACTATTCCATCTTTATTCATTGCCACATCATTTCTGCACAACATATATCCCAAACCCATCGACGAAACAAACAGAATACAAATATGTTGTCCAATGACCACAAGTTTTTGCACAACTGTGGCGGCACGAGTGACTTAACCTCAGTACCATTTGTAAACAAGTTTGACATAATACGTATTACAGTTGATAGACGAGATAACAGTATTTTTGGCGACACTAATTACTTGTCTTTAAATTATAATCATTATTATAATGTGATTCAATAACGTAGTATGTAATTTTCTAATATGTTTCAACTTTCTAATATTTGTTGATATTGGTAATGGTTGTTCTGATTTTAGTCTAACTTTTGCTTGAGCAGGTTTTATAATAGTCACGGGAGATGTCCCTTCACTAACCTGTATTTTATGTTTTATAATTTTTTCTTCTTCAGTGCAATGTCTTTTTTTGCTTTGGATGTTATATACGCCTGTAATTTGTGTATACATTAAAAGTAATATCAAAATTCTGTTTTAATCCAATGTTATATGTATATACTGTTGGTGTACTTTTTGAATCCTACTAATCCTACTATCCTACTAATATTATAATCCTACTAATATTATAAATGTGAAAGTGTGGATGTTTGGATGTTTGTTACTCAATCACGCTAAAACGGCTGAACGGATTTGGATAAAATTTGGCACATGGGTAGACTGTGACCTGGATTAGGACATAGAATACTTTTTATCCCGATATTCCCACGGGATCGAGATTTCTGCGGGTGAAACCTCGGCGCGCAGCTAGTAGATAAATAAATAAATGTCGTTGTTTCTTACATTATGCTCTAATCTGCAATCAGCTGTAGTTCTAGTTAGCTATAATTCTGTACCAATAATTAAGTGACCTTCGTGAGTGATTTAGTGACCTTATTGGTGATGTTCTTCAGAAAGGTCAGGTGCGTAGTACTCGCAAAATATTACATCCATAACTCACCGTTATAACAAAAGCATTTTCCAAGACACCGGTGAAGTAGCGATGGCGATGGTTTTAGATAAAATGTCGACGTAGGCCAAATTGTAATAACATTGTAAATTCGTAACTACGCATCTGCAGCGGACTACGTCATTCAAAGAAAACCAGCTGATATCTATCCCGATGACATTGTGCGGTGGGCGTCAGTCGACGTCAGAGTCGAAAACAATTAGCGTTTTTGTTAGGAATATAATTATAGGCACAAATGAAAATAATAATAATAATAATAATAATTATTTTATTATCAGGCTACTAAGGCCCATAGATAAAATACACAAAAATAACATCAAATAACAATAAACTAATACATAATTTAAAACCATTTAAAATACCACTCATATTTTCAAAGTGTGTGGGATTCCCGAAAATAATGCCGCCACCTAGGCGCCTAAACCTAGCTAGCTCTTAGAGCTAGTTCACATGGCAAGCGTTTAACGCACGTTTTCAACTTCTCAAATTTTATTCAAGGCGTACAGTCACGAGCACTAATATTTATACACTTAGCAACTTCTAAATGGGATTTTCTCCTACTGTATTGAATGTAATTTTATGCTGTTATGAATATAGTATTTTGGAACCTATACTGTTATGAAATAGGTCTTATCTCAAAGTTGCAATCAATGTTCCACGAGAAAATCGCTTTTAAATGTTGCTAAGTGTATACATATTAGTACTCATGACTGTACACATGATAACATGCGTTTTAGGTAAACGCGCGTTCAACGCTGCGCCAGCGCCCGACTGCGACTGTTGTAAGCGCGCGTCAACGCGGCTTTGAGATCATTAGTTTACCGTGCTACCTTTCAGTTGAGCGCGCGCTTTTGTCATAGATGAACGTATTTTAGGGTCCGTTTTTGTCAGTTTCGTGCAAAATGGAAACGGAAGCTTTTAATACTGAATTAATTATAGATACAAATAGTATTATTTAAAATAAAAACTTAAAGAGACGGACTTGGAAAGAATTCGTCCTCATATTCTGTGAAGGATATGACAATGAAAAAAAGAAGAAATTACTATGTAAGTATATATAAATTTTCCATTACAAATTTTAATTTTATATTACAAATTATATTTTGCTATCTTGCCAGTAAATGTTTCCTTTGTTAAGGAAATAATTTGTTAAATGTTCTCGAACATTATCTGCCTGTCGCACAGAACGCTCGTTATAACGTGAGGCGAGGTTTTCCAGTGGTGTAGTATGTAGTGTATCTTCATAATTATAACCATCGCTCATTCTGACATAGTTGTGTAAAACACATATTGATTTTATGATCTTTTGTGCTAATGTTAAGCGGTAATATTTTTTTTAGCATAATATTATTTTTACCTCTTCCCATAAGGCCGCATTAAATTCTCCATCATGACAAAAGCTTTATCAGCCACTATCACGTGTGGCAACACTGTTGGTCTATTTTGTATTAACAATGACTTTGGCTCAGGTAGATGCCAGCTTTTTGTACATTGAATAATTTTTGAATATACCTGTCACTGTTTTTTACCGTAGGCACCTTCTTTTTCTTCTTTTTGTTGTACCGGATTTTAAAATCCTCGTGAATGTCATCTGCCCTGGAGTGAGCGGAGGGGTCTATCAGACTTACTGACTAAAAACCACCCCGGTGCTATCTTCCCACTCATTACATCCAACATGCACGATAGTGAATGCAGTTCTTAACTATTACAAAATTATGTTCTTTTTGCAGCGTCATTCTTTCGAAGGAAATGGAAAAGTTTACGAGATAGTTATATGAGAGAAGTAAAGAAAATGAAAAATGTTAAGTCTGGTTCCGAAACTGCGAAAAACACAACATATATTAATTGTAATATACTACAATTTCTACAAGGATCTATAGCCAACAAATTACAGAACGTAGCTTCGATGAAGATAATGCTGGTTCTGCATGAGAAGGTGCTCACACGGAAGATACTTCTGCCTAAGAGTCCTAAGCCTGCTACAAAAAAAAAAACAAAATCTAAATACTACTGACGAAAAATTTGCAATTATATTAGTGCATAATATAGCACAGAAAAATGATTCGAAATCAAAAGACGATGATGAAGACAAGCTATTTTTTTTGTCACTTATTAAAGAAATTAAAGAAGCGCAACATCCGCCCTATGAAATTCAAAATTATCACAACCTGTTACCACAACGAAGAAATTATTTGTCACAAGAGCCGCGTATTCAATCATCCATCGAAGGTTTTCAATATCATGATTATAGATCACAGCAATCTAGTACCACAATATAGTTATAGTATAACGATGGTTCATCCATCGCAAACTACAACACACACTCCATCGCCAGCACCAACCAATGCAAGCACTGAATCGGAGTTAGAACTTTTCTGAGATTATATTACTGTTCAATTTCAATTCAATTTTTAATTTTGTTTTTCTTCCCTAAACAAGTATTAAGTTATAAATGTTTCTTCTTACATTTTTTTTAATTTTTTTTGTAAAAGTACGTTTTTGATGATTAAAAAACTTACCTCAATGTAATGATGAGTTTTTCTTCTGGTGAAATACAATATCGCACAGCGTTTTCATCTGCGACGAGTTCAACTTTTATGAGAGCCAATAAGTCATCAAATAACTTAATTAACATTCTGAAGTAGTTGAAGAATTTGGTTCCATATAGCGTGAGTTTAGGATACAAAATTATTACTGGCCAACCCAATATGTCCAATTTCTGTTGCGTCGTTTCTGCCATAGATATAAAATAACAGCTAAAACTGTTTCTACGTCCATCTTCGACAAATGTAGAACTCTAACTGAACCGGGGCCGCTCGCGTTCAACACCTGATAAGCGCGCACCATGTGTACGCTATACAAAAACTTATCGCGCGTTCAACGCGCGCGAAGCGCTTATCATATGAACGTACCCTAAATCCATTCATTGTGGTTTGTTTTATTACCTAGCAGTTTTATATGAGTATTTCCATTTCATTTACAAGCAGTCCTATGTTTATTTCTTTTACTGATTATTTGATTAATCATTCCGAGCGCAGTGTCACGGGTCAAGGGCAAACATGAAACTTTTTTGGCTATAAAGTATAAACTGCACAAAATCGGGGGAATTATCTCAGATTTTAGATTACTGGTAATTTTTAATTACTTCGTTTTATACCGAAAATGCGAAAATGATGAACACTATTACTTGAATTCTGATATGTTAACGGGTAATCTTGTATTTGTGAGTTTTTAAAGCTAGGGTGCAGTTTGAAACAACTCTTAACGATAAAGGAATAGCTGATTCAATCTAGAAATTAAAAGATATAATATTTAAATAGTGAAGAAACAGGACAAGTATATTAACAAGATGCTTGTAATCGTTGACGTTTGAATCGCTTACGTATTTAAACAATTCTTCAATCAAGTAAGGAACTCAGTAATTGTTATACATTATGTAATAAAGAGAAAAGCTTGACTATAAAACAATGTATTTATGATGTAAAGTACATTGTTCAGATGCATAAACTAGACGTTCCTAATGTCATGCCTGTTGCTGACTGAGAAAACTATTATGGCTGTAAGGGGGTTTACCAAGTCTACATTCAATACTTCATTAAACTCTACTTCAACCTTTCGTTATTATATCTATGTATACAGGTCTGTAATACTCCCAGAACAGGGCCAAAGCCTCTACTCATACAGAAAAAGGACGTCAATAGTATATATAAATTACGTCGATTTCAGACCATTATAACTCCAGATTTCCTCACGATCTTCTCCATCATCGTGAGCAGTGATGTAAGTTTTTTTCAACTTTAGCATTGTTGGCAGGCACAAAAATTTTTTTTTAGAAGGATTTATGTGTAATCTCTGTCAGATTTGCTGTCCCACTGAGCCATTGTCAAAATGCGAAATTCGTTACATCAGTATTTTTTACGTTGCGATTAAGACGCGACCTTTGCTCAATGACTGATTTCTTTCGACTCTTGCGAACAAAAAAGGATCTTTATACAGTTTTTCTCGTTGAAGCTAACGTATTAAACTTGTGGTTTCTAGATAGATAATATTGTATATTTTTGCTTATATTTCTACATTATGTTTATGTGAAAGATTTTTTTGGAACAGATGATTAAGTCATAATCCTCTTCCAAAAAAGCTGCAATAAAAAATGTGCAATACAAATGCACCCAAATATAAGAAATAACATGGATTTACGTGCAAAAAGACCATACTGGCATACATATACAACATAATTTTGATAATTTTTCCTCATACTTAAATAAACTGGTATCCACGATTTCCAGATTTTCCTGTACTAGTAACAACATCTTGAATTTTGATGAAACCGGCGATAAACTTATAATTATTACTTTGACCTCCCAGTTTCACCCCGCAAGGACTTTCCTCTTAATATTTGGGTCACGGAAATCCAGTTAGGTTAACTGAGAATTTGCAAACGAGTGTGTTATGCATACAAAATAGATAAAAAATGTGCAACTTTTTTTAGATTGCAGATAGTCGAGAAGGAACGTGCAGTTATCTTGTGGATGATTCGTAATGAGAATTCAAAAGAGTTGTTATTGTAATTTTATGGCTGCACAATAGAAAGCGTTACCCAGGGTACGCTACTGGGACCATAATTGTTCATAAACATTTAAATCTCAAAATACTACCCAGGAATTATTTACTCTTTAGCTGCGTAAACTGTTCAAGAATTTGACAAACACAAAAACAAAGTGCTTTATAATCGAATGCGCAGTTCCTATATATTAACGACCTATTTTCAAACATCACGATTTGTGTGAACCTCGTATTTTCAGGATCGTACTAATTAAGCTGCTAATTTTGTCACGTGTCTGGTTCACTTTACGAATACTACAAGTACGCAGTAAGAATAACATAATCGAGTTAGACCGGACAGAAGATGTATTCTTTGAAACACGTACTACGATAATGTATGCAGATTAGATAGACGGGTTTAGTTACAGCAATGCAAAAGTAGAGGTTATTGTATACATTATTATAGAACAATAAGCTGAAATAATTCTGTAATAATTATTAAGTCTATACAAAACTAAAGAGAATCATGGAATCGTACATAATCGGATTACAAGGTAATACAATTGTCCTTGAAACGATACTCCTAAAATCAAAATCAAGTCAAGGTCGTTCAATCATTTCCACTTCTACAAATATGATTCATACAATTAGTAAATAAACTTACAAAATGAATTTAACCAACACGTTAAGAAGTGTTTGTTTTCCCGACACATAGTCTGGTTAGCATCACAACTGACCATATTTCATGTTAAACCCATAAATTATTGAAATAGTTCTCGCTGTCAGCGCTTTAGAGCTCCTTCAAACTCTGGAGCTGATATTAAAGCAGAAAATGTTGATGGAAGTTCAAATAATACTTTAAGTTTATTTGAATTTTTATCATCCATTATCTATTTGTTTTATTAAAAAAAAAACTGCTTTCAATGCTAGCGAATTATCAGTATTGTCTTCTATAATTGGATGGTCGTTACTTCGTTAGATATCTCACGACAATCAATGGCGGCTCATGTTACTTATAATTATATTATGGATATTATTGCATATTCAATTACCCGTACCTACCTATTATCACGTTATGTCAACCACTGTTACTACGCAAGTTGTCGTTTACACTTTGATCGACAAATTAATAATATTATTCAGGAAAGTAATCAAAACGGCGGAATCATTGATAAAATAAAACCAATTTTACCTTTTACAAGTTTCCTATTTGATAATGAATAATGATTTAATTATGATAACTATACCGCATTAAAATTCTGACGTGTCAATTGTACGCACTGCTGTGGATTCGAATACAATCATATTTTATCATAGTATTGTTATTATATTGACATTATTCGTTAGTGACGTAGTAAGCACAGTTTTTGATAAAGCTGGGGGGCGGCATCGCATGCGATCGACTCATGTTTTTAAACTGTTTGTCTTCACGCTTGCTATTGTTGAGTTTTTTTTTTCTATTATTTATGTTTGAATTATCTTAATTACCATTGATAATTTATGTTGCTACAGAAATGTCATATACTCGTTTATCTTTAACTATATCTTTCAAACATTTATGTATTTATAGTTTTAAATTACATTAAGCTCCCTCTGTGTGGGTAGGTATCTTTTATAGAGATGGTGATTCCTTTATTGAAGATTAGTCTTCTATTCTAAAGTTCACGGATTTTGGCTCAGTACCAATAATTATACCTGTTATATTTACCTATAAACCACAATAATAAAGTTTATGTACCGAACATGATCATCAAACTTAGGTTTTCCCTATCTAAACATTTGTTGTTTCCGCTCCGTCAGTACAATCATTCCCGTGCGTAATTTTTTGTTTAATTGTTCCCAGAATTATAAAAATTTACGAATTAACTTGGAAAAAAGTGGGTTTAGTATTCATAATAAGGCAATTGAGTGTTAAAACTGCGTTAGGTAACACTGAGTCACAATCAGTTCATGAGAATGATTTTAGTGTGTTTCCAGTGTCACATCCGGAATTGTAATAGTAAAGTATGTCGCCGTAGTAAAAACTTTATTGAATTTAAGGTCAGCGCCTAAAGTGATAGCGAGAACCATTGAATTTTTTTAAGTAAAAAGTTCAGTGAAACACTGCTTAACCCGACGATACAAGAAGAATCGTACTTCTTCCTGTAAGATATACAGAAAGAAAAACGATTTCAATGATAAAATAATAAAAAAATAGACACTAAGGGTAGTAGCGAGGCAGCCCTAACACAAGTACCAATATTTAATAATTAACTGGGGCTACCACTAACTCTGAATGTATGAGATTATAAAATAATCCTCTCTTTTTTGTTGACAGTTTGTTAAAACTATTCTCTTCGGTCATCCTATCTTATTTAGCACAGTAGGCCACAATCCGTTAATTTCCCGTATCGTATCAAACAATGTGTACGCACACGCCATTGATTGCACACAAGTGTAGTGTGCACCGTTGCGCCTGCGCTGTCAACTAGCCCGGTTTCTTTAAGGTGAAGGTTCGATGTCGGCTCAGGCTCAATAACTTATAAGATATAAATAACGAGTGCTTGGTTTTATTACGTCACTTTTTAATGCTGGCGAAATTATTTTTTCCATCGCGAAATTAATATTTATTTTCACATTATAAAGTACTGGTATTCAGCTAAATCAGGATAGACTGGAAATCAAATCCAACATAGTTAGGGGAAAAGCTTGGAAGATGATGATAATGATGACTTAAAGATGCAGACTATTAGGTAATGCTGAAACTGAATATTGTCATCCCAATTGTTATAATTTTAGAAATCATCTTTAATCCGCCTGTAGTTACTTTTATTAAAGCTAAAGAAGCTACATCTACCCATAACGAAAAATGTTACATCATCGTCTGTAACATTGTCATTAACAATACAGAATGTTATCATTCTATAGCTAATTTAAACAACCATCAATAATCCTAAATTGATAGCGTTACTACCCACACATTTTCCTTTAAAATGCAAATCCAACTATGCATAAGCATTGGACATACCAACCTAGGTAATTTACTTTACTCAAGTTCATAATTTTTTGCAAAAATCTCAACTGTAATGTATGTATATAGGCAACTATCATAATCCATACTTATATTGTAAATCCGGAAGTAACTCTGTCTGTATGTTACCTTTTCATGCCTAAACCACTGAACAGATTTGGAAAGGAGATAGATGGCATCCTGGGGAAGGACATAGGCTACTTTTTGTCCCCGTAGCACGTTCCCGTGGGATAATTTCCGACATCCACGAGGGCGAAGCCGCGGGCAGAAGCTAGTGTTCTATAAAGCTTCTTAAATTTCTATTACCTACTATATTTCTGAATGCCTCGTTGGTCTAGTGGTCGCCAGCGCTATTACTGAACATGAGATCCTGGGTGCGATTCCCAGATCGGGCAGTGTTATGGGTTTTTCAACCAGAAATTTTGTAGTAGCAACTCGGAGTCTGGATATGTGCTCGGATGGCAATAGGCTCTCCCATTACATGTGACTTAAATATAACTGGCGTTTTGTGGGCACACTATAGGTACACCTCTGCTTAACCCTTCGGGGAAAGCAGGCGTGATATTATGTTATGTTACATGTGAGATAGGGGTATCAATAAAGACTAGTCAGTAATATGAACCGTGATTGTATCGATAGACTCTATTAAATTGATATTTGATACAGCCACGAGTACTTATTAATAATTGATCATTTTTTTATTATGCTTTATTGAACTACTTTTGTTTCATAATCTTTAATGCTCTTGAAATCAAATCTAGGTGTACTCAATTGAAATTGTTCTTATTTTTTTAATCACCTACAGTACTTAGCGAATTTTCACAATAGTATTTTGTTAATACCTACAATTCGAATTTAGGTATTTTATTATCATCGAAGGACTGACATCCAAAAGAAATGACTGACGAATCCCAACTGACATCAAAACAGCCGCAAACGCACAAGTTGAAGAGGTCAACAATAAACCTGTACCCGCCATACGCAAGACTGCTCTCATTCTTGCATCTATCATTCAGACAACTGCCGAGGAAATATATTAAAACAAACTGAGCAAACCTGCATGGTAACCTGTTGCCCCTGACAGGTTTGGAACCGTCAGTAACATATTGCGAGCGAGAGCCCCAAATGACTCCACTTTCGACGACCTTCGTCATAGTACTGTCCCCGATTTGCGCCGATCACTTGCGCAAGAGTTGTTTGCGCACAATTAGACTGATGGCGATTTGATTCCTCCGGACAAATTGATCAAATCAATGGATGGACACATTCGCATAGAAAAACCCATTGACACTTTACTTGGCTATCGACGACTATCAAGTTACTTACTTAGTTGATTTTTAACAACTTTCTTAATACCAGGTAAAATTGTCTGCACTAGCTATATATATTCTTAGTTACCTTAGATTAATGACATTCTAGTTTTTGGTTAAATCTAGGAAATAAAAGGTTGTATCATTGCACACTACATTAAACACAAAATATGTAATAAAATGACAACAATTAAGATCATTAAAGTTCATAAAATTTTGATTACCATGTATTTCATCATTAAAATGCCATCAATGGATGTCTGGTGGTTTCATTTCATTCTCAAAGAATTCTGCGGACATTCATTCATTAATTAAGCCATACATACAAATGGTAAAGGTCGTTTTGTTTCGTGGTTTTGTATTAAGTGTTACCAGTTATATTTAAGGAATAACCAAGGCTAAAACTACCATTTCTTTTTCAATTTCTCCAACCAATTAATTCACTTTAAATTTTTACTCTAGTAAGTATATCCCAAAATGGATGAAGATTAGCGTCGTTATAAGAATCTAATCTTTAACTCTCTTAGCTTCACCTTCACCTTCATCTCTGAAAGCTATTGTTTCTAAAAGATGTAACAAAATTAATAAGTAATCTATGCATCGTCCGTGTCTTGAATACTAAACAGTCACTGCGACCTTGGTATTGTTAACGGGTAAATTAGTTCCGGCGTAATGATTCCCTTCCATTCTTCGTTATATTTATGATACTTATATATATTTGTCTTCTAGCAAAGTCGATTCCGTCATTGATTAGACCGCCCTGTGGTATTTTTATAGAAGCTCTATAAGGCTATCAGAGATTTATACCAAGGGGGTGTTTAATACTAGCAGTATTGGCTTGGCATGAATAACTTTAAACTGATCAACGATTATTTCCCCAAGAGTGATTATAGTGATATAGATCACGACCATCCATTGTGGTTTAATGATGCCCATGTTCAGGAGTACAGATCTAGACTATAGGCTAATAAGGATATAAAATTAGCATGTAACAAATTGTGGAACCTAGAAAACTGTAACTCTATACGAGTACTTATTATCATTGGAATCATTAAAAGTTATCATCAACACTATGTAAAAATAATTGCGAAAGAAATCAGACCTTTGTGGACTACTACAAAGTAATTAATTAATTGCTACAAATTCGAGTTGCGATAACGTAATACAATTATTGGAAACATCATTGGTCAAATATGAACGACAGTCTGATATAACGAGTATGTCCTTCATAAAATTATCCTTATCATTCCTGAAGGATTTCTTCCCGTATCTAGTTGATTCGTAGACATCTTGGATGACTGTACTCAATAGAAGTAATACAGACTTGATGATGATGATCATCATCACGGTCATTATTACTGAACAAGAACTACGTGGAGATGATGATGATAATAATACGAATCAAGTACTGGTTACGCATTCATAGAATATACGAGTATGTGCAATCAGACAACTAGTTGGGATATTTCACATTGTTCTTAATTTCTAGTTTGGAAGAAACCTAAACCCAATTGACGCGGAAACCAAGATCAACATTTAAATCCAAACAATAAACGTTAAATGGAGCGATAAGCTTTGTTTTTACATTAATAATTGTTCGACGTAAGGTCAGCCCGGCCTCGACGTTTTTATTATAATTTTCAGACTAAATTTCAATAGTCAAGGATGGGTCTGTACTCTAAGAATTTATTTATTACCAGCTATTGTTATAGCCTTATTTTTGTAAGTTGTCGTCAAGGCCGAAGTAGATAATTTCAGTCTTGCAGAGATCAGTTCAAATAATTAGCTTGAGGTTGTATCAATAGAAGTACGCTGATTTGTCTATGAATTACAGTTAATTGGTTTGCTTTCCGTATAGGTTGGGAATAATGAGAGTAATTGATTGTATAGTTTTTTAATAGGATTGCTAGTCCTCGGTATTTAATTTGCGACTTTGATATCAAAGCTCTGCAGTACTTGCAGTATTAAGATTTGCCTATTTTAGTGTCATCTTCACTCAGCTCTGTAAAAATCTTCACATTCCATGCCGTAACAGTATTCTAATTACTTCATTTAACTTTATGTGCTTCATTTATTCATTCAAAGTCATTTAATCGCACAACTGTACTATCTCATCTATTTTGTGAAACACTTTTATCGTCAACACAATTCACATCTCAGCTCAGTTCATTCCGGACTAAAAACAAAGCCGTCGCACCAAACCGTCTAAACAACACAACACGTGCAGGCCATGTAATGATATATGGGTTATTGTTCACTCGACCTTCGAAAGAGCATCAGATGGGTCTGGACCTTTTCCTCGTACGTCAGTCTAATGATGAGCAATCCAAAGTCTTTCATTTAAGTGTTACAAAATTTTACGAGAGGTTTTTGTTACAAAACTTTTGGTAATTTTCCTTGTATAAAGCTTTGATCAATAGTTTCAATGTAATTAAAAGGTAATTTGGAAAAATACAGTAACTAAATAATGATGATTTGTACTGGCAAGATTCAGTCACTAAATAGACGGCCAAAGATTAATGACTGAGTTCAGAAATTGCCTTGTTTCGCTCTGTCTCTGTCGATTACGTTGATTTGAATGCAGGTTCAACATATTAAAGTAGTATAAAAGCAAGTACGTTGGTAACCACCAGTTGAGAACGAGTCACTCAAAAGCGTGAACAAAGAAGCAATACATAATATTAGACTGGTCATTCTTTCGTTAGTGAAAATAATTTCAAAACAAATTCTTTCATAGTTACATAACAGCTGGAAATCTCCGCCCAGCAACCGGGCGCCTTGGTTACTTCAGTTACCTGTCAGTGTGATGTGATAGATCACTGCAATCTGGCAGCCGCCGAGAGATAAGATAACACACATAGTTTAGACAATAGCGTTACAACTGTAACATATTTTCATAGTAGGTATCATGAATTGAGATAAATTTAAAATCTGTTTTTTTTAAGTTATTGTTGTGGTATGGACTGTGGACGAACTGAGAAGGAAGAAAAAATAACAGGTTTCTTACACACACACACTAGAACACTAGTAGGGTAAGACCAAATAAACGATGGGTGGGGGACGAAAGATGATATGGCTCGAAAAGGGGTGAATATTGAGATGATCGCTGATCGAGATATACTCAAAAACTACGGAACGGATTTCACCAATGGACGAAGTAATTCAAGAGGAAGGTTTAGATGTTGTAAATTAGCTGAAATATGACAATGAGTGTTTGTTGGCTGTCAGAAAAAATCATGCAGACTGGCTGCATTACTGGCGTGCGCCGCGTAAACCAATAGCATAATCAGCCTATATCGTTCCCACTGCTGGGACACCTCTCTGTGAGACGGAGTGGGCTATAATCCACCACGGCGGCCCAGTGCGGGTTGGTGTATGTCACGTCTCCGATTTTTTTGGCTCTAGGACATGCCGGTTTCCTCACGATGTTTTCCGTCATCGTTTTGAGAACAGCAGTGATGAAATTAAATACACAAAGATCCTGCCTGGATTCGAACTGACGACCTACAACTCGTCAGTCGGAGCCGATACCACTGGCTCACCACTGCTCTTACCAATAGAGTTATATGAAGATAATGTGTTACGGAATTATTTCTCTTAAAAAGATCTATTAGACGTAGTAGTACGTTTCCGTGAGATAATTTCCGACCTCCACGCGGGCGAAGCCGCGGGCAAAAGCTAGTATGGAATAATAGAACGTGCTACGCTGATCAAAAATATATCGGGAGAAATGCAGGAGAAGGGTGATGTGATGTTGTAAACCAATTCCTAGCAGGAATGGTTTCACAGGAATCTTAATATAAGGATCCTAACTTCTTGGATAAATTCGAAGCAGAGTTGTTAACTCCTACAATCGTTGCTATTTCGTAAATACATAAGGCTTCACGACTCTTCGTGAATTACCTTATCACGAACTGTGCAATCTTTGCGAATTTTCTTAAAAAACATTTTGACAGTCTGAAATGTCTGACCTAAATATAAGATACAACCCAGACTGAGAGTGACTGATTACAAATCTTACGAGTTCTCTTTGAACGATAACTGCATCTGTGCCGAGTGAAACACTAAATATATCTCGAGGTTTGTATGCAATTAAATAATTCATTACATTTATTACAATTTTTTTCCTTAATCCGTCAATTATCATGACCTGTTTTCTAAATCAGATTACGCGGAATACTTATCACATCAAGTATGTATGACTGCTGCATGGGTCTAGTGGTCGCAAACGCCACTGCTAAGGATGAGGTTCTGGGTTCCAGGTCGGGCAAAGTGTTATTGGCTTTTTCCATCAGGAATTTCTCAGTAGCAGTCCGGAGTCTGGATTTGTACCCAGTTGATGGCAATAGGCTCGCCCCCTACACTACTACATCTGACTTAAACATAAGTGGTGAAACGTAGGTGTACTATAAGTAAATCTCTGCCTAACCCTTCGGGGATTACAGGCGTCACATTATGTTACATGTTATGTAAAGGCACTTCATGTTTCTGCCGCCATTTTTGTCTTAGTAACCGCCACAAACAATACAAAAATGCCAGAACAATGTGCACGAGACAATATTAATAAACATACATTTGTATCTCACCCCATAAATTATAGAGATAGTGAAACTTCATAAGAAGAAGCGAACAATATGGCACAAGGCAAATATTATTTACCTGAACGTGAGGAGACGGCGCCGGCGCATCTGACGTCATTACACGATACATTTACTATTGGACGGTAGAAATGTAAAAAAATCTAGAAGTCCAACTCCATAAAGGCTCCTTCAAACAGGCGCGACACGCGACGCGAATCGCACGCGACATAAGCCTAGGTATGTTGTCAGAAAAGTACGACGCACCTTGGCTGTCGCACGCTGTGGAGGTGCTGGTCAGAAGACCCCACAGCTAACCTTACAATTTTATTTGGTTTTTGTCTTTGTTTGTTTACTAACAATAGTTTTTAAGAACAATGTTATTAACAATTGGGCCTAGTTGCCATCAATAAACAAATATTTAATTTAATTTAATTTAATAGGCACCGGTCGTCGCGCGACAGACGGTGCTTTTGTGTCGCGTCGCGTGTTGCGCCTGTTTGAAGGAACCTTAATACTAAAATATAACATAACTAACTTTCTTAAAATTCGCACTCCAGAGCCCCAAGATACAAGCGACGCTAAGTTTTTGACTCACCGAATATGTCACATTGTATTGTTTCTATATAGATGTACGTACATAAGTAATATGCACGAAGTTCCCTTTGCTTTTAACAAGGCTCAAGAGATAACTATAAACTTCATGATGGCTGTTATACTACATCTAAAATATTTCTAAAAATACATCTCTCTCTCTTGTCCGAGGAACTAAAAGAATGACCTCCAACCTATAGGAACTTTTCTCGTTAGGAAATTAACAATCAAAGCCTTCGTTCTTCACTTACTTTTTGCTCGATCTGAGTAGATATTCTGTATGTATGGTTTTCTGTTGATTTTATTGAGGTAACGTAAGAATACTAGGAAAAATAGCTACCCATTTATTATCTTATTCTGTATGAATTGTCTTGTATTGTTAAAAGACAATTTTATCATTTACGATTTGTGGTAAACTAGCTTTCAACCCTGTCATTGCTTTCTTGGAGTTTTGGATGCTCATTTTCTGCCTTTTCTCAAATATGCTAGGTTCTAATGAAAGTTGTTGCCATACAAGTGTTTGAATTACTACGAAACTCCTTTAGATATTGTCAAAAACTGAATGTTTTCTCGGGTCCCAATGAATTCTTCCACATGTTATAAGCATTGACCTTGGCTGTAAATGACCTTGAAGTCTAGTAAGTACTATCTTGTATTGTGCAGTTATATATCTGTTTTATTGTTTACCTCAACAAATACCTATCTGATATTTTTCTCTAATATAACTTCCTCACACCAAACGTAGGTTGAGAAGCCCTGCAAATATTATCGCTTCTCTTGGCACGTACAGGTATACGTAGATACTTCAGTACATACACACTAGGAACCACAGAGTTACTAGAGTAGATACACGGACTAGAAAAAAAAGAAGGACTCCGCGCCACGCGTATCGAAAGTAAAGCACTATGTACAAACATGCCTCGCGCACACATTTACATCATAAGGTGCCGACTGGCCACCATTACGCGGCACTACGGCGTCATTGTAGGTACTGTTTACGTCAAGTTATAAGATAAAATAATGCCTTCTTCTGTTGTGAAATGGTGAAAAAATAATTCTACATCCCAGAAAAAGTTTCACAAGCAAGACAATTATTTACATACACAGTTGGGTACGGTGCTTCACTTTCGATATCCGTGGCGCGGAGTCCTTCTTTTTTTCTAGTCCGTGAGTAGATAGTTAAAATAGTAGCTTTGATACCACTTTTGGAAGCATCGGCTTACAATAATAATATGTACTGTCCGAATTCTGGGAGGTCCCTAGTTTCACTATGACAACTTGGGGCAAAAATAAATAATTTAATTCCGCAAGCTTCTTGCAAAACTGTAACGATCACGGACTATGTCAAGCTAGATAATAAAAGACTAGACTTAATAGATACGAAAACTACTTATAACAGTTACAACTAGTTGTGTCTATAGGCGCAAATAAATCATTAACTATAACAACGACACCCGACCGGTACGTGTGCACTAAAATGAACCTACATTGAGTATATACATTACCATAGCTAAGTGTAGGTACATGAATTCCAGCAAAAATAAAAATAAATTGTTAGTTTTAATTATTTTTTATGCAATGAATTACTTCTAAGAGAGACTCAGATTAGTGAGTTGGGTGTCCACTAAAATGCACCTAAATTTACACATTGACAAGTTTATTGCTAAGTCATTTCAAATGACCTTGACCTTGAATGACCTTGTAATGAGATCATCCGTAGATTTTAAGCGACTAGCCACTTTCCTGTATCTCTTTAATTCTTTGATTTGTCCACAAATTGAAGACGCCTACATTATATGGGATCCATACTATGCTAAATACAAAGTTGCTATAGAAAAAGTTCAACGCAAATTCTTAAGAACAATAATATATAATGTACAATTGTTTGTTTTCCCTAACAAAATAAATAAATAGATTACCAAAGTGGAAGCAATGTCCAATGTTTCTGAACTTACTTTACTACACACAACACACACACATACATACAAACACCTGTTTAACATTATCTCAACACTACAATGGCGGCGTGAGGTACCGTTTCACGTCCTTATGTCACAAACGTGACTACGTTTAAAAGGTTGTATTTTATCTATAGACTTGTTATGTCATGAAATGTGTAAAAAGTTCTAATTTAAGAAATGTGGTAGGGCCGAATAAAGCTGGTGTTTTTATTGTATCTTTAAACTTAAACAGAAGAAGCTAATAAAGATATGTAAAACTAAATATGTGAATTCAGATGTTACTGAAACATGAATCCAAAACAGAGCATCGTTTTAAAGTAAAGTCCTAAAACACGTACAAGACGTGTATCTAATACATAAGTTACCAGCTAATAATATCATTAGATACATCTGCCAACCTCAACCCGAATCCTTGATTTCTTCACTTGTGACATACAGACTTACAAATTAGAAGCACACGACGCATACGCGCTTTTCGTATTCATTGCTAACCGATTCTATCACGATTTTCATGATTTTTTTATTTGAACATGAAATACAATCAATAATGGATGAATTTCTCTCCATATTATAGTCTCAAAAACTTTAGAAAAAATTCGTGGTCTCTTCTACAACTATGACACCTTTTCTTATCATTGCTGTTTTTAACCCCCGACGGAAAAAGAGGGGTGTTATAAGTTTAAAGTGTGTATCTGTCTGCGGTATCGTAGCTCCCAAATGGCTGACCGATTTTGGTTTGTTCTAAAGGTGACTTGATCGAGAGTGTTATGACCTACAAAAAAAAAGGAAGAAGAAAATCTGTGCAGCCGTTTTTAACGAGTTTTGTTTATGGCAGCAGTTTTTTTTTAGTTTATATTTACACTAGTTACTTATCTGCTTGCAAAAAGTACTATGGCTGCACTTCTCAAGGTACATAATGGCCTATTGGCCAGATGTTTTTCAACGGCTGTAGTAAAATTTAAAACTTGTAAAATAAATAATTTTAAAACTATCATAGATACAGAAAAAAACTACGATAATATGACAGCATTAGGTGTAATTAGAAGCACACATTTAAAAGATAACCTAAAATTATCATCAATCATCGACAAATAAAATGATAAAGATCACGACTATCATGATTTTATTATTAACATCATAAATGTAGGTGAAGTTTCACTTAACGTTGCGCCATTGGCAACTGAATTTAGGTCTAAAGGAACTGGAAAGAAAACAGTCACTCACGTTTTCATTAAAAAGTTAAGAGAAAAGCAGGAAGCTGTTACAGAATAGATTAAAATAGGATAGAATAGAATAGAATACTCTTTATTATGTACACCATAAAAATTACAGTTATAAGTGTAGAAATTTTACATAGGGTGACACAATGGGAGTTTGAGAAAACCAGGAAGCTGTTACAGATGATTTTGTTGGTGTAAAAATTTACAAAATAATTAAGAACTTATGAAAGTATCTTCGTCATTACCACTTACACTTTTTATCTCTGGAGATCTCTGAATGATGTAATCAATTTACTTTGTCATCATTCGCTGAAACTAAAATAATACATTGACGATATATTTATTAATATAAATATTGATTATAATGGGAGTAAAGTAAAGGGGTGAGTTTGTATATTTGTGGAGTCTGTTTACAAGGGATGGAAAGATTGATGAAAATGTGGAAAGGAGATTAAATGCGGGGAATAAAGTGAATAGTTCCTATACATGCGATTGTGACCAACCAGTTGAGGTCCGAAAAGGCTCGACTGGCTGTTCACAATGGTGTGCTGGTGCCTACGCTTATTCATGGAAGTGAATGCTGGGCGTGGCAAAAGAAACATGAAAGTAGAATAAATGCTGTGGAAATGCATTCCTTGCGAAGCATGTGTGGTGTGACTATGAATGATAGCCTAAGGTATAATGTGATAAGGCAACAGTGCGGTTTAAAAGAAGGTGTAATGACAAAAATAGAAAATAGTATACTTAGATGGTTTGGTCACCTTGAGAGGATGAATGAAAGGCGACTAACCGAAGGAATTTACAAGGCAGATGTGAGTGGAAACGCCAGCAGGGGCCGCTCTAGGAAGACTTATAGTGACCTAATTGGTGATGTTCTTCAGAAAGGTCAGGTGCGTAGTACTCGCAACCGGTGGCGTGCGTGTATGACCAGATGTATGAACGTAAACGAGGCTAAAGGAGTATGTAAGGATCGTAGCAGGTGGCGTTCTGGAGTTTCGACCTACGCCCATAGGAAGGACGAAGGTGTGAGTTTATGTATGTAAAGTAAAATAAAGGAGGTGACTACCGAGATAACGACTAATAGAGAAGTATGGAAGACAAATACATGTTGCGCCGACCCCCTAATAATATGTAATGGGAGTAGGTGATATAATGGAAGTAAAGTAAACATTTTGGATTTTCATAATAAATTATATTAAACAGTGAAATGCTTTATGTGAAGTCAGTTATGAGTGGTCAAGAAACAAAAATGTTGTTATAACTCATCTTGATTTACGTTGGATAAACAGAACCATTTTTCTAACAGTTATCATGATATAAGTTAAAACCTTCTCCACAAAAACAATTTTCTGTATGAAAGAAGCTAAAACCACCTGTATAACTTTTGACACCCCTAACAGCGATCTATTGGTGAGCCGGTGCGCAGCCGCACGCGAGTATCTCCGCAAATAGCTCACTATTGTCCAGCACGTTAATATTCATGCGCGACGGATAAGGACGACTAATTACCGTAACATCTTGCTGCTTATTCAATTCACCGAGATAACGGTTTTTTTTGGTCATTTGTTCTAAGATGAATAAGAAGGTTTTGTGTAGGACCTATCTTCTTGGGAGATTTAGAAATCGAGTAGAAGACATTGTTGAAATAATTCAGGGAGTTAGTATCTCGTTTTTAAAAGAAAGTAAGAAGGATAAGAGAAGAGGACAAGGATATGACAATAGGTTTTAAGAATTTACAAATGCCTGACTATTCACGCAAAACTTTTATTGGTTTTGGTTTTAGATGATATGGCCAAAAAGGGGATGATTACTGAGATGATGACTAATAGAAAAGGCTGACCACAAATAAATTGGGCAAGAGAATAATGATGATTGTCTTAGGGAGAAAGTAAGAAAAAATCTGAAAGCACCTGAAAATTTCAAAAGATCCTATATGAAGCTCTACTTAAAATCCGATGCTAGTCCTATTTAAAATATCACTAATATATAGACCTCCAGACCGTATTTCGGCCATGGTGTTCAGTCTCAACGGAGACTAGCCTTCGGCGCGGGAGATATTATAGTGCACAAGTGTGTGCGCAGACACAGATGCAGTACTCTCTCTTCCCTCACTTTCATAGTTCGATGGGCCGGCAATCCGGCTTAGCGTGCTTTCCGAGGTACGGGGGTATCACAACGCCAACTTCCAAACTTCGAGCTGTTACTCGTACTAAGAAATTCCTAATGGAAAAATCCAAGTCGGAAAGTGTTAATATCACAAATAAAATTATAGTGTTTAAAAAATCAAAGCAACTGTAAACTTATTTTTAGGTTATTATGCCTAAAGAATTTTAAATCTGTTTCCATATGAACCTCTGGCGTATATTATCAAAAACTTACAAAATATTCAAGATATGGCAGTGACAAGAAAAATGTTAATACCCCAAGAATTGCTGTTGACACACAAAGTCCTTGACGGTTCAACAATTTCATTATACTATACTTATATTATTATACTATTATGTGCTTCATACCGATTTACTTTTATATCTTCGTAATCTTATTATTACATGATTATAGCTATAATTATATTTTTGATAAGATTTTGTTTCATTCCTGTATTCTTTGTGTTGTGGTGCAAAACGATGTATTTGTTTTGGAACTTAAAACTACAAGAACTGTGTTAAAGATTTAAATCGTTAGATTTGCTCTCACCGTACCAACTCGCGCGAAAGTGTAATGAGAAGAGTGAGCTCACACAATAATAATGGCGTTTCCATGTCAATCAAGTTAAGTCTCTGCAGCATTGTGTGTGTCAGAGGTGTCAATACGAAACAGAAACGCGACCATCTTTTGACGCGGCAGGGCGAGTCTACGATTGAAATCTTTGGTTCCAAGCATGATTGATGCTTACTGACGTTATGGTAGAGGATTGGCTCAATTCTAAACAGTCTATGTAATTTCGGAGTTCAAAACTAAAAACGTGAAGTATCAAAAATTCAGAAGCTGCTAAAGGTGCTTTCAGGATAGGAAATAAATTTGAATTCTAACTAGTTATTGACATTCATATCACAAGTACAAATACACACCGCGCAGCTAATAATCTGAAACGAAAATGAAATTCCTTCAATGCACGATAAGAGTAATTACCTAACAGACGTCGTAATTTAAAGCGTAGTAAACTATATTATTTAATTTTAACGTTTATTCGTTGATTCTTCGCCGGACGGATAAACAACGGAACATAGTATTACTCCGAACAACCTTGATGATCTAAAACTATTGTCGCGACCATCTAATTAACACTTCATAGATCCGGACCTCAAAACATAATCATCTGAAGTATTTACACAAATTATTGAATAATGACATTGAGAAAACGTTTTTCAGTCCAAAGAACATCTGACAGAAATGATTAAAGAAGTAAACTCGATTCTAAATCTAAAAACGAAAGAAGAATTACCGACCTCAAAACAGAATATTCATTCAAAAATCTAGTTTCCAATTTCAAATGTTTGTAGAGACGTGCGTCTGCGCGCACTGACTGTCCTCGACTACCGATACCTATAGAGGTTTATCACAACGTCGATTTTTATTTGTGTTTTTTTACGCGATAATGGCAACGCCGTAATCAGTCCCACTCGGGTTTCAAGCGTGGATTGACGTAGCGCATCTCTATGCCCATTCACTAGTGTTGTGATTTCAATACATATACTATTTTATGCAAGTGAGTTTTTATATCGTGTGGCTGGACTGAAAAGTTATCGACTGGAGTCGACAGTGGTATACTGAATGGTACACAACTTAGACATTTTGTCTCATGAATCAAACTTATAGTAAAATCTAAAGGATTTGATGTAATAGTAAGTAGTAAGAGTATAAGTGAAAATACTATCGAAATGGCACGTGGTTCAGCTGATTACATACCCATTTTACATTTGATTCATATCGCATAATTTATGGTTTAGCATTATTAATGCCATGACTGAAGTATTGGAAATACTGACGCATTCTTGTTTTATTTAAATAATTTCGCTGACTGTGAAGATTTAAGTTGTGATGGATCTACAGCTATGGAAAGCTCTTAACTCGTAACAAAGCTCTGTTTCAACTTCAACATTGATTTTAATAGCAGTAATAATTCTGAAAGGACACAAACTATTCTTGTTAATGATAGTAATAGTTCCCTACATAATTATTAACATAGGCATGAATGGCCGTAATACTTTTCACGCACTAACAAGTAACGTGTTTGCGTGTTCAGTCACACGTATTTTGTCGAACGAGTTGGGATTAGACGGCGCTAGGCTTATGATTGAAAAAAATAAATACATGAGCAAGTGAACAATTATTTTACTTGAGCTAATATACAAAAGCATAACATGAATTTACACCATTCAACATAAAACCCTGAGGTACATTATGAAAAAGTCTTCACAGATGCATCATTTTCCTTTTTAACTTCCGACGCAAGAAGAGGGGTGTTATAAGTTTGACCGCTATGTGTGTGTGTCTGCCTGTGGCACCGTAGCTCTTAAACGGGTGAACCGATTTGGATGCGGCTTTTTTATTTGAAAGCAGGTTTTCTAGCGGTGGTTCTCAGACATGTTTTTATCAAAATCGGTTCAGCCGTTTCAAGGTCATCGGCTCTTTTTTGTGTTGGGTTTTTTTTTTAATTTTACCAATTATATCATATGCCTCTACGTCTAATAACAAAATATTCCTTACCTAAAAAGCTTGCACATCTAGACACCTAAAAGGACTTCTTATGCATTCAGATACATCTGTAACCCAATGAAAATAATCTCGCCTGTAGCTTCGTTATATTGTGTAGCTTCGTACTATGAGAGTTGAAGCACAACCCTGAAATCGCTGAAAGATGTTAATGGTACACCACAGACTACCTACAATATTGTCTCTCCTGATCCCTTTAATTAATCGAAAGATGTCTTTAAAAGAACGAGTTTAGCTATAAGACCGCCCATTGTGGCACCCTATGTAAGATTTCTACATTGATATCTGTAATTTATATGGTGTGCATAATAAAGAGTATTCTACTCTAACGTAGCACAGTAAATCGCTTTCAGTATTCTTCAAGTAGGTACATACAGGGTGACTTGTAATTTGACGTATTCCTTCCAGGACGTGATAGTGTGACCCATTTGCAACAATTAAGCACCCCATAAAGCCTAGGCGAAAATTAATGGAATTAGAGAAAACTAGATTTTTATGAATTTATGAAAATTTCCCAGAATTCATCACTAAATATCACTTTTCTCTAAACTCTCAAATTGAATAGTCTTAATTGCTATCTTAATGTGTACCCAGTACCTTAACAAACCTTTAAATGTATCGAAATGCTCTAAAACATCAAACAGTTAAGAGCAAAAGGAAGAAGTTTACTAACCATTTTTTTTTTAATTTACCCGTTTAAACTTTGACACCAATTATCAAAAAAAATTACAATAGCATTAAGCGTACAAATTACGGAGAAAACATCTTTATTTAATCAGCTATCTACACAGCTCTAACTACGAGGTACAAAAGTTGAAAAAGTATTTAGAGGTGCCGATGAACGATAATGTCGAAAAAGTCGAATTTGCAAATGATTGAAACATTTAAAAAAATTGTGATCGTCGAATTAAATAACTGGTTTAATGTCATCTCACTTCTTTCTAATCAACCAGCAAACCAACACATGTTAGGCACCCAGGTCTTCATGTCCAGATCACAAGCCGCAGGGCGGCTTTTTAGTTTTTAATATGATTCCCGATCTGCTCGCTTTTCTGTTTGGGGTCATCGGCACCTCTAAATATATTTTTTCATGTTGTACCTCATTAGATAGCTGATTAAATAAAGATGCCTTCGCCGTAATTTGTACGCTCACTGCCATAGTAACATTTTCTGATAATTTGTGTCAAGTTCATGTAAGCAAATGATTTTTCAAAATGGTTATTAAACTTCTTCCTTTAACTTATAACGGTTTGATGTTTTAGAACATTTGGGTACATTGAAGGGTTTGTTAAGGTATTGGGTACCCAATAGAATTGCAATGAAGGCTATTCAATTTGAGAGTTTAGAGAAAAGTAAAATTTTGTAACGGATTCTGTTTCTTTTTCAAAAATACGTATAAATTTTATTTTATTGTATTCCATAAATTTTCGCCTAGGCTTTATGGGGTGCTTAATTGTTACAAATCGTGTTAAACTGTCAAGTCCTAGAAGGAATACGTCAAATTACAAGTCATGCTGTATACAGTTTTGAGTGATTCCGCTATCATAGACCAAGTTTTGGAGATTGATTGATAGCTACGACAGTTTGAAATTATTGCCAGGCTATTGAAACTATACCGTTACTATCACAAAGCTTATAGTGTCAAGATTATGATAATATTTCACGAACAGCTAGGAGATACAATTGTACTGTAGAAGGTGTAAATAAAACGACTCTGTTGGTGGAATAGGAACATCCTTCTATTTGGTTTCCAATTAGAATGACAGAAAATGCAGATAATAACACTGTGTTTTACATAATCGCCCTTGTGTAGTGTTGCCGGCCTTCTGCCAGTGTTGCCAACAACAAAAAAAATATTTTTATAAAAATCTATTTCGTATTGTTAGTTCTTAGGCTCACAAAGGTAACGTAGCTATACAATATATAAAATCTTTTACAGCTCTCATTATAGTATTTCCTGTATCAGTACCTACCACGGTTTTATTATCAAGATTTGTATAATAAAGTCTGTTTGTCACTGTAATAAAAATGAGTACTTTTATGATCTCCATTGTGGTTATTTCTTAAATGAATACAGTACTGATGGCGATTTGAAGGATCTACAATGTCCGTATGTAATAATACTGTACTAGCTTTTGCTCGCGGCTTCGCTCGCGTTAATTGAGAATTTGACAATCAATTCGGGTTGTTCGGTGAATTGTATTTAGGAGGATGAAAAACCGGTCTATCGACACTCTAGACTCACAAAATGAATTAGGTACTTAAATAAAAAGGCTCCTAACACACCACAAAAATTTCTATAATAATATAATTCAATCATGATTCGAAAGACACGTGGCGTCATCTATTATCATAAGAATGTTATTGTTGTTTTCCTCGGGAACGGTACATTTTTTCGGGATAAAAGGTACCCTATGTCCGTTTCTGTAGACCTGACAACGTAAATGCAAAATTTCAGGATGGTCGGTTCAGCAGTTTAGGCGTGAAAAAGTAATAAACAAACAAAAAAACTTACTGGTAAGAATATATTTTGCGAATGTTTTCAGTGACCAAAAGCTCAAAGATTTTCTTTATAAGCTACGTTCTTTGATGACTCTGGCAGATATTTAATTATTTTGCAAAAATCATTTACAGCTAGAGTAGATTACATGTTTTAAAACAATTGCTAAACACAAGCTTCCTCGTTATAATCATCAGTTAATCAAATCTTGAAATTATCAAGGAAACGTATGCAATTACCAATTAATTACTGTAAAACGTACTAATCAATGAAAAGATATAGCGTATAACCTACTTATTACTGGCAAAACAGATCATTATCTCGGATAATGTGCAAAATTGCGATAATTTCACTATTCTATGATGACGTCAGATTAGTGAAACGTAACTTATGTTAACATTACGTGGCTGTTGGCAACACCTTTCATATAATCTGCCATTTTATCGCCTGAGATATATTGTTCTTTTCGTGACGTCAAATGTAAGAATCTACCATTTCTCATTCGTATCAGGTGTAAATCACTTTATTTCTTCTAGCTTCTAATGATATCCACCTTGACTGTTACATAAATCGCCAGGTCCTGCATTAGTATCCACATGTTGTTTGGGCATGAGTTCTTATAGTTACCATTTTCGAGTTTTACTAACAACTTGTACCGGGGTACGTAAATTCTTCGTTTAGGCCGAAACTTATGTTTATCTATCGCAGTCCATTGCCAGAAAAAAAGCCTGCCCAAATATCGTATTTTCGTTTCCAGTCTTTTCTAGCTACTTCTATCTGGTCCTTATTACATGCAATTAGGAAAATAATCACTAAAAGATCTTCTTGGTAAATAGCTACACATTATCCATTTTGTCTTTAACTTCGTAAAGTTTTTCACAAACCTTGTCCGCTTTCATGGTTGTCTGCTCATCATCGTGTAATTGATTGCGACCTTTAACGTCTTTCGTTACACGTAAGTTAATGAGGGTTACCTAGATGAAGTGTTTCTTAGTCATTTTCTTGAATGAGCAGTATAAAACTATTGTAAAATGAAGTCTTGTGGGAGAATCTTCAGGGACCTAAAAAGTTTAAAAAAACTGTCTTTTTTACTATTTAATGAATTTCCAGTCTATTGGAACAACCCTAAACGTTGACACAATTAAAGCGAGCCTTGATGACAATGTAATTAACAAACTAATCAAATTCAAAGCAACGGTTAGTCTTAACTATTTCGATATATGATGACATATCGAAAGAGAATGAAACTTTTCATTCAAAAATTGTCCTACCTGCACTAAACTGATCTGAACACAATGAACTTCAGATCCAGGTTTCTGCATATATTTTTTAGAAACTTAAGCCTTTATAGTAACTTGAGCAAAACCATAAGTTTTAGCAATAGCCTATGTGAATGTATTAGCATACAAGTGACGTCGTTCACTGCTTCACGCTACTTAGAGCAATTAGTTAAAACTTTGACCGACAATACCCATACCAATGTGGAGATCCGCATGAGGAAAACGATGGAAAAATTACCGTAGATCACCATCTTGTACGTGCATCTGTGTATGTGCTTGATAATGAAATGAATATTCCTATAGTGCCTGTTTTACATACTCTGTTAGAGAATAATTATGAATAAGTTCAATCGCAACTGTCTTAAAAAGCAGCAGCAATCGCGCAGATGGTGCAAGTAAAGCAAGTAAAAACTAATGCTATCATAAGCCAAATAAAATCAATGAGCAGATTAGGTTATAGATGATAATAAAGAAAGTAATGAAACAAAGAATAAATCCCAAAGCATATGAACATTTTGTTTCACTGCCCCATCACAATTCGCTGTTGAACATAACCAAAAACATAGACAGTATGTTCTCAAAGTCGCCAAAATCAACAGCCGGGATAGTAACAGCACACTCCAAAGTGATTAAATTGATGGAACTGTTACCCGTTACAGTGACGTCATCACATTACGACAAAAATATGTGTCAGTGTGATAAATTGATCATGTAGTACCTATCGGTAGTAACTAGTAACCATTGGAATTCGTGACGTTCATATTATAAAGTCACAATCGTGCCTTTGAATTGGTTAGATATTTTCAGGGTAGTCCCATTCCAAGTAGGTATTGATGACGTCGGTAAAATACATAATAGTAGGAATGCTTAACAGGTACATGAGGTTAGGAGAGAGCAATATTAAGAACTAAACGCTTCAGAAGTGATATAAAATGGAATATGTGATGTCCTTTAGTTAAGTGTTTTCACAGCTATGATTAATAGACTTTCTAATAATTTCATCATACATGATAAAAAAGCGATTGCTGTGTGTAATAACAAGTCAAGTACGAATCCAAAAGAAGTAGAAAAGAAAATATAATTAAACAAACTACCTACATAGCTTAGCGGGAAATAATGTTCCCACTGCTGGGACACAGGCCTCCTCTCTATGAGAAGGAGTGCACCATAATCCACCACGGTGGCCCAGCGCGGGTTGGTGGATGTCGCATCTCTTCGAATTTTGTTCTAAAACATGCCGGTTTCCTCACGATGTTTTCTTTCACCGTTTTGAGAGCAGTGGTAATTAAATTAAATACACTAAGTAAAGTGCCTGCCTGGGTTCGAACTCACGACTTACAACTCGTACGTCGGGGCTGATACCACTGAGCCAACATTGCTCACAAACTACACACTGTTGATTTAAAATAAAAATAATGAAAATTGGGTGCCTATATGCAAAGAACTTCTGGATGGTACTGATAATGCTTTACTCTTAACTTAGTTCTTGACTGACACAATTTAGATTTCCATAGACATGCTAAGACCAAATGTGACCATCCTTGGTCTTAAGTGAATTTTGACTATACAGAACCTCACAAAAAAAAAACAAAGACATCACATTCGAAATGGTTACAATTCCAACAATTGTCCGGGACGCCATTGTACCGTCTGATGACGTAATTTCACAACGATGTTACGATCAGTAGCGTCTCCTTGTTCATAATTATTGTTGTAATTGCTGTGTTCCACTCTTTAACTTGTTACACTTAATTAGTATAGACCAGGCGCCCCAGGCAAGTATTTATTTTTAATAGCTAATTAACGTTTTGTTGGAGACAATTGCACAAAGTCAAGCTTTGTAGGGTGATAATCGTAAAATATTCCAGTAATCTTTTTCTTTGTGTTCTATATCGTGGCATTAAAGAAAATAAAGATCCTATGACACTAAGAGTATATCTGTTTCACATATTATTTTATGGATCTACTGTTATATATACTATGTCAAAAAAAAAACTGTTCGTCGTGTTGATTCTAAAAATACCCAATCTATATAAAAAGCAGCTTTTATTGAGAAGATAAAAATAACGGAAACGTCCTCCGTATATTCGTAACACATAAGGCACTTATTGCATAACTATTATGTAATGCTAAATAATAGAAACCTATTTGAAGACACAAAAAATAAGTAACTAGAGTAATGACACGGTGTACTATGAGTCTACGACCGAACTTTTTTGTATACTCATTCATAACAGTTTTGGACACAATCGTTCCTCTAATAACACTCTTACAAAAACAAATACTTACATCACAAGATTTGAAATAGTACTAGATGATTGAAATCTTGTTAACTAAGTTTTAATCAGAATCGAAGCTCTTGATGATATGGGATTTCTACATCGACTATGTTCATAAATAAATAAAATCATTTATTTTCAGAAATTAAATCCATATTGTTGTTAGTATCATCAATTATAATAGAGCTATATTAGTAAGCACACATAGAAAAACTCAGAAAATACACACAGAAAATAAATTTTACTGAACAGCATCTATTACTACGTCTATCCAGTGATTTAGTATAGGGCTGTCTGAGCGCTCTGCAAATGATTTTATAATGCCGTTGTTACTACTACGAACTCTAAAACACACCAAAAATTGTATTACAAAATATTTGTCAAGTTTATAAATATAACATCTGACTTGTGAACATAGTCGCATCACCTTGAAATTACTCCTATCTGCATCTATCTTAGACGTGACAGCTTATCACTGAAATAACTGCTCCATCTTCAATAACTTGTCTAAGTTCTGATAACTGTGTCACACCTTATCAGACACAAATCCCTTACAAAATGTTCATCTTTCACGTATCCTGTATCAGTAAGTTTTTGGTAGTTTCATTATTTGCAGCTTTGAGGTCATAGAATTCATTTCAGTTTTAGAAAATATGTAACAAGAAGGATAATCTATACTTCCTCGTTTAGTAATGATACAATGATGACAATTTAAATGGAACTTAAAATTCCAAAGAAATTCAAGAAATGTTATTTCTTGTCTATTATATTTTAGTTATTAGTATTCAACATATTGCTCAGTTAAAATAAGTGTCCTCACCAAACTACAAAAAAAGATAAAACAAAAATTGTAAAGGACATAATTTGTGTAACAAATTTCGACATTGTTAAGAGAGATAATAATAAATGTACTTATGGAAGTAATCCTTGTAAATAACATTATACAACGAAAAGCTTTGATAGGTACTTACATATTACATAATGCAACAACCACCCAAAATCAAAATCTTCTAAATCCTTTTATCGACGCGCGATAACGATAAAGGTACACATTTTAAAATCTGTCGGCCGAGCTCTTGTCACGATAAAACGGATTGTGGCTGACAAATGACCTCGCCAATAAACCAACTAGCATGAAACAACCATAGCTATTCCTTGAAATTACGATCTGTCGTCTGTAACTGTATCAAATAGTGTGTCATTATTTAATTACTGATTGAATTCAAGTTCCGGATCTGTGTGAAACTAATCATCATTTTCATTAATAATCTTTTCCATATTAGCTTTGGATCATAGTTGAAGAACTCAAAATATAAAACTAAATTGATCTTTAGTTAGTACTGGTTGTAACGCAGACGAATTGAATTATTCAACATGTCTCGTAGACATGGCAGGCGCATCAAAGTAGGATCTGCGCTATTATTTATTTTTCACGGGTCGGGGTTAACTTAATTTGCAACATTATTAAGTTGGTAGATATATTGCATGAGATACAAGAGGTCGTAAGTTTAGTAAAGGCGGTAAAGAAGAAGATATAGAAGCAACTGGCAATAAATCTGATAAAAAGGGCTGAAAGCCGTAGATGCTATTTTTCTTATCTTAATAGTGTTTGTAATTGTTTTCACTCCTTCATTACACAATGTAAACATAAAACAATAAGATATCAATTACTTGAAGTGTGTATATTGTCATTGCAACAGCTTGATAAAGGAAATTGAAGCCAGAAGTGATTGATTCACTGTGAGTAAACAAAGTTATCAATGCTTCTGTAATATCTCAGATATCTAGGATATATTTGTGAGTCAGGTTTTCCAACGAATGATTTATAAAGGAACAGACTCATTTTTACAGTATCGTTTCCATCCATAGAATCATCATTAAGGTTATTATCATCGCTAATATTATGTGTTAACGAAATCTAGTTCAATTCTCGATGATAAAATCCATTGTTAAAAGTATTCTTTATTAATGTATACTATCATCACAGTCAGATTCAAGACTCCAAAATTTCGAGAGGACCAAGTTTCTGTACAATTAGATGCAACATCAGATACTAAAAAATCTAGACATGCCGTCTAGTTTGTCTGATCCCAGACGATCTGGCAACTAACTCTATCTATCTTTAGTCGCGTTTCTTTTTAAACTGAAAACACATCACCCTTATTTTATTGGATCGCCACGCCAATAGGTCGACGAGGTGAAAATTTAAGAATTTCTGGCCTGTTTTGCTAGGAAATTGGATAATTATTTAAATATAGACAATTCTGAGATATCTTTACTAATGGATGGTCTTTACATTGCGTTTGTCTTGTGCTACAGTTAGCGTCAGCTCATTTTCTTCAATTAATTCAATCAATTTAGATTATCTAATGGATTTAGAATGTGTTCCAAATTAATGTTTGTAACAGCATTTCCAAAATTATGTGTTTACGTTGTAGAAATGACAGTTTAAAATTTACTATAATATGGTTCCTCTTATAATTACACAAGTGATAAGAAACACTTAATCATAAAGGTTTTCACCGACACTTCAAATGATATTGCTGCTTTAGCTCAAATCTGACTAATTTACAACTGCATATCACTCAGATGCATTTATCTTATCTCGACATATCATGGAGCGGTATTTATTTGCCAATAACACGTTTTATCTGTCGTTTATTTAAATATTTGCCCGTTACACTTATGATGTTACATTTTTTATCATAAGTCTGGCTAAATTATAGTCACACTCATTTTATTATATACTATTGTGTGGATTAACTTAGTTACTTGTCTCTCCTTTTACTTCGCAAACTGTCTTACATTTAAAACGATATATTTGCCTAAATGAGCAACGGTGGGCGATGACAGAATCGGTATATATTTCATTAAATAAAACGATGCGTCTTTACTCTACGAATCTATATTTAGAACTCAGTTCACAGAACAAAAGTGACTTATACTAATCTTTGTTTATAATATGCTTAACATATACATAGCTTTACATAAGTGCGGCTGTCACGGCCTTCCTGCCCAGGCTTCGTTCTCGAAGCCCAATGTGGTAGCCCGGTGGTAATTCATCGACCTACGAATTGTAGTTGGAGATTTCGAACCCAGGCAGACACTTTACTTTGTGTAATAAATTTTCATCGTCGCTAATCTGAAAATGGTGAAGGAAAACATCGTGCGGTAACCGGCATGTCCCTAAACAAAAATTCGAAGATATGTGTCATCCAGCAACCCGCACTGGGCCCGTGTGGTGGATTACGACTCACTACCTCTCACAGAGAAGATCCCTGTGTCCCAGCAGTGCTGAATATGCTTATGTACATAAGTGTTGAACTGTCAAATATGTCGAAACCCGATGACAAAACTAACGTTACTCAGTCATTACCACCTTTCCCCAAAAGGGCATTACCTCTGCCTATTCAAATAAATAAAGCCACGCATCATACATGACAAACAAATCCACTAGGTGACACAACAATACACAATTGATCTTTTCAATATATTCTACCAAACAAAGTACCTATTTCAGTGTAATTGTGGTTTGCTACAAATTCTGCGCCATTGTCTCGGTTTATAGTAACATTATTGACACCGATTGGGCCCACTAAATATATACTACCTATTTGTTGATGGTTATTCATCTGTTGTATGATTTTTCCTGTTCACTGCATGTACTTTTAGTTTTTTTAATGGTTACAATAGATTTTTGGATTAATACGTATTTAAATCATTATTATTGCTTAATATTAGTGATCAAAACTAAATTACCGCTATGCTTTGAAAGCTACATCATTGTATTGATTTCCCTATAATATCTGATGATTATTTGGAGTAACTGCTAACCCTCTATGATTATCGACCACCTCTCAATTTTGGCAAAAACATTACAAAAGTTATGTTAGCTAGCTAAATAAGTTACACTTTCTATAGCAAATAACAAAAGTCTAAAGAAGAAGAGTTTCGACCTACTTGAGCGTGACTAATTACCCATTATTATTCTAAATTCCTATCTACTATTGTTCTAACTTAGGTTACACATTAGAATAGTTGCCTATTCTATTTCTCCACCTGCCTTTTACCGCCACTTAGGTACGTTCTAAAGAAAGTATTAACCTACCACACATACAGGGTGGCGATTTAGTCACCTGCATCCGTCATGGGGGTGATTTTACCCGTCATTTTAAACAATTTTCGTTACGAATCTCTAATCCGATTCGTATAAATCTTATTCCTACTATTTCGATGCATGTCATATGTTTCCTTTTTTTACAATTTGGGTATAAGTTTCACAACGAAAGTTGTTTAGAATGACGTGTAGAATCACCCCTTTGACGGATGGAGTAAATCGCCACCCTGTATTGGTTTCCATTTCTATTAATAATTCGAAAACCCGGTTTCTTTTTTACCTGTCTAGCTATGATAGTATAATAATAAAAATATTGAAATCACCGTTGGCCTGTATAACATCGCCTTGACCAATTTCTTTAATTTTTTCCTCTAATCGTTTATCATCAGCTTTCGAACTAAAGTCATGGCCATGGTTTTTGCTCTCAATAGAATCTAAATAAAGATTATTTGCAAAATATTTTCGACCTTGCTTTTTGGTTGGGTTGCACTGATTGACTCTGAAAAAAAATATGGTCAACAGTTTTTCTATCGCTGGGGTTAGTGGAATCATTGTGATTGATCCTTCAAATAACTATAATTATTAACGACCTCCACACAGATATCCTCGTTGTGAGACGGAGGGATGCTCCCAACAACGAGAACATTACCTAAAGTAGGTATAGGTTGATTATGCCATCAACGCTATTATCAACGCCTAAATCCAGTGCTGCTATTCTATTCCCTCTTCATCTACCTTCTTATATCCTTTGTCTCTTGTTCCTTAATGATTCAATCATTGTTTACTTTACAACAACAAATCGTTTACGTCTATAGTAATCACGTGCACTGAAACAATTCAGTCCTGTTTACACTTTCTCACGTAATAAAATGTAATTGTCTTTATCACGTGGTTTTACTCACATGGCTATTTTTTATTTGCGGTAATAGATTTGAACTGTACTTTGCTACATTGAAAAAGTGGGATAGATGGGAAAAATATTTGAAGACGTCATCGTTAGGTGATTTTCATTTAGGTACCATATAATTCGACCATAATGTTGCTATACACTTTGGATCAAATCTGAGTTACCAGCATATAGTGGTTTGAAACGATCTTAATAGAACAGCTTCGGAAAGAAAATAGCTTTATGAGTAACTTAATATTGTCATTCTTACTTTGTAACAATCATATTATTATTTATTTGTAACGTCTAAATATAAACCCACTATCGTTTCAGTTTCATCCTTTTATGCCAAAGCAACACTTATCGTGAATTCGTGACAAATATAATTTATTGGCTGAAACCATGCTGAAAACCACAGTCACAATCTTTATCATCATTCATCTGTCAAAACTTAATCAATCGGTTAAGCCGCTTGTGTTTGAGCCCTAAGTGAGACTAGAAAGTACCTCTTATAAAATATATCCATTTGAAAATCATCTTCTGGATTTAGATCCTTGTAAATTAACTTGGAGATTTTTCCATCTGTTTTCTCTTCATCTCAAGCTTAGAAAGTTTATTGTGTTCCTTTTCCATGTCTCCTTTCGACACACACAGTTTTGGGCCAGCAAAATGTTTCTCACTGTCCCGCCATCGACACGATTTAGAAAAATACACACATTTTATTCTTTTAACTCTAGTGACGAATTAATGCTTCCTTGCTACCTTGCGTCTTGGCTTCTCCGTTGCAAGAAGTTATTAGTGTCCAAGCTCAACAAAAACCAACTCTCAAGCAATCAACTCGAGCACTTAGCACTGTCAATGTCATTCTATTAAACAATATTAACTTAAAACGTCACAGCTGTTAAATAGTTTTCATCTGTGCCGTCTCTCACATATTACAAGATTGTAAGATAACTTACATTTCATACAGCTTTTCTTACTTTATTCTTTGGTATCTTCATCTAATCTTGGGTAATCTCTAGTTTGATTCGATCAACCTACCTTGTCACTCTTATTTTTAGCTTCTGATATCAACTTTTCATTCAATGAATATTTTAGTGTTTGGCTAAAATTTGTGTAATTACTTCCAATGGTGCAATCTCTAGGATAATGGTGGATAATGAACTTGATATTATTTACAGCAAGCTATATTGCTGCCCACTTGTTAGTTTTGAAACTATAAATTCAACATAAATATTTACGTGGTTGCTGAAATGTGAATTTATTGTTGACTAGCTGTTGTCCACGACTTCGTCTGCGATCCAGGATGAAAAGTAGCTTATGTCCTTACCCAGGTCATGGTCTGTCTGTGTGCCAAATTTCATCCCAATCCATTCAGTCGCTTTGGCGTGAAAGCGTAACAAACAAACAAACTTACTTTCGCATTTATAATATTACTAGCTTTTGCCCGCGGCTTCGCTCGCGTTAATTTAGACTTTGACTATCAATTCGGGTTATAATTCAAAGGGCACGCCACAATTGCGGCGGTAAGACCCCTCTTTGAGGAGTGGCTTGAGAGGCGCCACGGCGTCCTCACCTTCCGCCTGACGCAGGTCCTCACCGGACATGGCTGTTTTGGGAGGTTCCTGTTTCGGATAAGGCGGGAGGAAACGCCCGGGTGTTATCATTGCGTGGATCGACCGGAGGATACGGTGGAGCATACGGTGGAGGTCTGCCCGGCTTGGGCGGAGCACCGCCGTGTCCTCGTGGCGGCGATCGGCGGCGGCGACCTCTCGCGTCCGGCCCTGGTTCAGGCCATGGTACGGAGCGAGAGGGAATGGGAAGCCGTCACCTCCTTCTGCGAAGCAGTAATGCTCGCGAAGGAGGAGGCGGAGCGCGAGAGGGAGAGGCAATCTCTACGCCCTCGCGCCCCTAGCCGCCGCAGGAGGAGGAGACACCCTGGGCGTCGGGAGTCGATTGCCGACTCCCGGCCACCGTAGGCGCGGGCTTGCGGACGGCGAGCGATGGGCAGCTTGCCGTCCGGTAAGGACCAGGCCCGGGTCGACGGCGCGTCGTGTTCCACGCGCGCCTCAAAGAGATGTCAGCACCATTGACGGGGTCAGATAGGACCGATGCCTGCCGGGGTCGCGGATTGTTCGAAAGAGTTACCGTGGCCCTGGCGCACAGGCAACTGAAGGAACACGGGTGGGTTTTAGTCAGTAAGAGTCTGACACGCCCTTCCACTCCGCCCAGAGCGGGAGAGGTCATTTGATGATTTCCCACCCAAAAAAAAAAAAGGGTTATAATTCAATCATGATTCGAAAGACACGTGGCGCCATCTATTATCATAAGGACGTTATTGTTGTTTTCCTCGGGAACAGTACTTTTTTGCGGGATGAAAGGTACCCTATGTCCGTTTCTGTACTCCTGACAACGTATATGCAAAATTTCAGGATGATCGGTTCAGTGGTTTAGGCGTGAAAAGGTAAACAAACAAACAAACTTACTTTCGCATTTATAATATTAGTTAGGATTAGGATACAAGTTAGGATGATGTAACCAAAACTGATTTCTAAAAGAATGACGTAGGGACCGACCAACCTATTATAAAATTCTATTCACACAACTTTTTCAGTCTGTAAAAACTACAAGTAACAATTTACCATGCAAAACAATTGAACTGCAATCCCAATTAACAACGAGCATAGTTAATTTAGTAGCCGTCAAATATACGCTCAACTGTTGAGCGCCAACCACTCACAATTGACATGTGTAATGTGTATGACGTAGCCAATAGACGGCCGGCCATCAATGGCGTTCACGGTAACTTAGAAAGCTTAAGTAAGGTCAGGTTGGAAAACTAGCAAAATAGGAATTATAACATTGATTTTCAACGTAAGGTTTTCAAGTCATGGATGGTGTAAGAATTTTCGAGGCTGATAAAGAATGGAGGTTCGGTAAGCCATAAGCTGCTAATCTGTATAAACTATAATATTAAACCGTAAAAAGAAATGACCTTAATTATTAAAAATATTTTCAATGAACACCCACCTCTGCCTAACCCTTCGGGGATTACAGGCGTGATGTAATGTGTTTTAAATTACCAATGTTTTCCTTTTTTCCACGCTGATCTATAAACCAACAGTTTCTGGAAAAGTCATAAAATAAGAAAAAAACAGTTAATGGAAAAATCCTTTTAACCCACATAATTATATTATCTTTGTTAGATTCACTTTCAGTGAAGTAATCATAAAGATAACAGACAATGTTGATGGAAGTCTTGATAAATCGCCTGAGACACACCTAGAATGCAAAAAGAAACAATGAACATACAGAGAACAAGGTTGGTGATGCAGTTTAAGACAAAGGTCTCTTCCTGATTAGAGATGCAGGAGAAGATCTTTATCCTGCAGTGAAAGATGCAGTGCCTAGCCAAATAGTACATTACTGCTGCAGCCTGCAAAAGAGGCATCGATGAACGAACGTGAAAATGTGGGCCGAGGCACATATACGTGCGGCCACTAATGCCTGGTTGCGGCCACGGCTTGTATAGTACTTTTCTCAAATATTGCGCGGAAATTCAAACTATGTGAATTAATTACAAATTTCAGAATCAATTACGAACAACGGTAACTTTTCTCGCGCCAATATGTTAATTTGTTTCTTTTTCACTTTAAACAGCTCTATTTGCTAAGCCAGTTCGAAATTTAAATAAAATCTTTTATAAGTTACCTCCTCGGTTGCCATGGGTCGAAGTAAAAAGTTCGTTCCATTTTTAAATTACACAATAGTATAACGCGAAAAGCGGTGTCAAAATAATGCTCAAATTTCCAAACATGTTTGAGAAATAAATATAATGTTAGAAAATACATGTACAAAGAAAAAAAATGGAAAAGATATTGGTCTAGAAAATATAGCACAACAATTTTCGCAGTCTTTCGTCTTAGGCAACGCAGTACAACTGCCTAGCTACAACCTACCATAAACGAAATAATACAACTAACTACGTCATTCTAGAACGTTACATTACATAACAGAGGCACTGAAAGACAAACTCATGAAGCTGAAGCTAATACAGTTAAAGTAATTCTCGTTATTACAGGTATAATGCTCAGAAATGACGCGTTACTACATTGTAAGGAACTGCTATGTGCCTCATTGTATGCATGTGCTCTTAGGTGTTACAATCGTTGCAGAGTGCATCCTTATGTTACACATTCAAATGCTTTAGACGGATCGGACAAGGTCTTATTTGTGTTTACAAGAGGATGTAGGGGCTACCGCTTCCATATTTTTTTTAACGTGGATAGCGTTATAAATAGAGGTTCTTCCATTGTAACATTATATTCATCATTACCCACAGCTTTTGGCCACGCAATGTAAGCTTCCTCCCTTGCAATTGTTTCTTGCCTTGCATCAATCTTGTTAATTGGATTAATTATGTTCATCTTACTATCCGCCATCACATGCTCCCCGTGCCTAATTCTGGCCACGGTACCATTAAAAATCTACTTCCCGTTCCCATTATTATCTTGTTATGACAAAAACTGCTTGCTTCTTATTCAGATTTGTTGGATATTAAACGTGCATAAAATTAATCAGCAAATCCTCTAACCGAAGATTCCACGGATATTTTACTCTATCATTGTCACCCATATCTCTGCGATCACCATTAGCAACAAACGCGTGCATACTACCTTAAACATAGTACTTACATGTCACTATCTACTTATAACGGAAAACAACAAGTAATATGATTATTTAACTACCTTCACTGAAGAGAACACGATTCCTACACAAAAAGACCTATAGAAAGCATTGTTAGAAAATGGCGCCAGTCAATAACTAGATAAGTGCATTTAACTGAGATAATCTCCATGTTATCGTAAATGTGAGTCGGCGAGATGCGATAGTAAGGAAGTTTTGATTAAAGCTATCAATCAAAATGTATTAAAAGCTCATCATGACCTGTGGGATGGCAACTGCTCACGTCATTGCATGAATTGGTCTTGAAAAGTGATATTATGACGATAAGTTTTCGTGACGTTATTATAAGCTGTGTGTGACTGAAAGAGTATCATCATTCTTGGAAGCCTTGTTTCAGTCACTGCTGGGTACAGGCCTCTCCCCTTTTGTGCCATGCTAAATACAGTATTTTCAGGCTTTTATTATTATAAGATGGGACTGACTGACTGACTTACTGCCTCGTTGGTCTAGTGGTCGCGACTGTTACTGCTGAGCATGAGGTCCTGGGTTCGATTCCTAGGTCGGGCAAAGTGTTATTGGATTTTTCTTTCTGGTATTTCTCAGTAGCAGCATGGAGTCTCGATTTGTGCCCGGTTGATGGCAATAGGCTGGCCCCCTATTACATGGGACTTCAACATAACTGGAGAAATGTGGATGTATTATAGATACACCTCTGCTCAACTCTTCGGGGAAACAAGGCGTGACGTTATGTTATGTAACATGAGACTGAATATCAATGAGTGACTGTTGTCTGACTTCAGCAATCCAAGTTCGTGTACCCTGTATAACTATATCTTCAGTTATGAAAACTTTGAAAGGTAGATGTCAGCATTCAGACATTAAATTAGCTTCTGAAAAAATTCTAAAGAAATGCCATGTTTACCAGCAGCTAATTTGATGATCATACAGATAATATAAAATCAATAAGTAGACCATTATGTATTCTGTGACCATATCTCCATCAGTTCTTTTAACCCACCTTCTAGAATATTTTTTATCGCACTCGACACCTCGCCGTCACCTCGACGACTAGCCTCATTCAAAATAATATTTACATTATTATTGTTTGTGATTTCCTTTGCATGTACTAGTGACACATTTATCACAATTTATCAAGCTCCTGACATAATTGTGATAAGAATACCTGATTCTGTGATAATGTTGCCTACAACTTGTACTACTTACGGGAAGGCAAGACTTGTGTCGCATATTCGCCAATTTTGTCACATCTATATGTTTTTGTCGAAATTAAGGACTTTTATACTAGTGATGGTTACGTCTGTGATATTTGATACGTTACTGCTAAGGTACCTAAATGTTCTCTTTTTTCATAAAGTGTTTCACTATGTTGCTTTCTGATTCACCTTGTGTTTAGAACATCCTTTGTTGCATATAAACTATCATATAGGTCACCATGATGACTATGATCGCTTCGGTTGATTTGATCCTTGATTTATATCCTTTTGGGCAAAAATCCTTAACATAGATCATCACACCAACATTCAGATTTTTCTTTTCCAATCAATAAACGGACATATTTCAATGGATGTTTCTTTATCATCAGCAGTCAACCTTTCCGTAAGCCTCACAGTACTAGTACTACACGCAGACAATTACTGCAATTAATCATATGCGCGATCAGGTAATCAATACTCTTTTGTTTATCTGCAGAACACGTGTCCAGAACATGTCTTAAGACCTATAACTCCACTCGGCCGTATCACGCCATCAATCACGGTGATATGATATCTTTCGTATCACAAAATTCAATGCAACTTTGAACACGAAAACCTTTATTTTGATTTAAAATTATGTCGGTTATCTAAGTAAAGTTGTATCTGGCAGCTCATATGTGGCTTATTTGTTATCCACTGGATTTAACTTTTTACGCACTGGAAATATCCGTATCGTCTTTAAAATATTGAACAAAAATCAAGACAGAGAGGAATAAAAAGGCGAAAGTGAGAGAGGTCTTTGCCCTACGGTAGGACAACATAGGCTCTTCTTCTTCTTTGTGTCGCTGGCACAACTTCTCAAATTTTGTTGGCCCAGGTCTTCGCCACTTCCACGGTGTCATCAGTGACAGCGCAAAGGTCACTTTGACTACAAGTTTTGAGACACCGGGGGCATAGAAAAAAACAAAATAAATAATAGTAATAAACAAAAATACGTTTTGGATTGGTGTCAACAATTTTTTTTTTCGGTTAAAATAATTACTGATTTATTATAGTGCTTTTATAATTGGTATTAGTTTTTTTTTTTTCTTTTTGTTTGAAAATGAGTCTTAATTTTCATTGTTTTTATTGTTTATGCGAGCATCTTAATTTTTATTTTTTTGCAATCCTATGCTGGATTTATAGCCTCTTATCTTTCCAACCGTATGTTTCTCAAATCTTATAACAACAAAATATTTTAAACTCTTATCCCATAATTCAGAGACCCTCTATGGTTTACATCCATCATAATAATTAAGTAAGCACACACTTAATATTATCTCGGTCGTGCAAGAAAAATCTCTGAACTCAAGGTTGTCAATCTACTAACATAGTTGTGTAATTATATCCCTAGTTATTTTAGCTATCTAAAAATTTACATAAATGTCTGTTTAGTCATGTAAAAGAAAGAAAAATATTTTATTTGAGACACGCATAGGAAATACAAACAGTAAAAATTAAAAAAAAACGGCCATGTGCGAGTCGGACTCGCACACGAACTGTTCCGTACCATTATCTATAAAAACGGCAAAAAAATCATGTCTGTTGTATGGGAGCCCCCTTAAATATGAATTTTATTCTGTTTTTTTTTGTATATTTTGCTATCGCGGCAACAGAAATACACCATCTGTGAAAATTTCAACTGTCTAGCTATCACGGTTCATGAGATACAGCCTGGTGACAGACGGACAGACAGACGGACGGACAGCGGAGTCTTAGTAATAGGGTCCCGTTGTAACCTTTGGGTACATAACCCTAAAAAGGAGCATTTAAAACTAACAAAATTAATATTAAAATCAACAATAAACAAGTAAAAAATAAAAGAACTGTGCGAGGCCAAATAGGCTCCTATCTCAGCATAATGCTGCGATGTAGAAATGTATATATTTCTAATTATTCCGAAGTAAGTTGTCCATATATCCTTGTGTAAATTGTGGTTAATAATGAAATAGTTATTCGCAAATCACACTCCTTTGGTAAGAGCTGACGAAAATAGGTATTTTTGTAGTTAATATAGAATCTACGTAATTTTTGGGAAGGCTATATTTTAGACTCCAGTTTCCGGTAACGGATCATCTTAGATTAAGTTAATTATGACAGAGAGGCTATTTAATTTTAAACCCCAGAAATGAACAAACCTATGGGTGCTCAGTTGTAATTCTTCTGTAATAATTAATAAATTGAAATCCATTCAATGTTTTTATCTTAATAACATGAGTGAGTATGCGTTACTCGAAACGTTATCAAAACCTGCCGATCTGAACTGTAATCAATTGATTAATTACTATATTAATTACCAGTTCATCACGCATTAGTTTTAAAGAATAAATTTTTCAAGGTCTTTCTGCTGCTATTGATAAAACTCTTACAAAATTAGATATGTAATTTCAAGAAATTACAAAAAATCAATCTGAACATTATATTTGATTGATGATTTAATAATTTGAGGGGCTCGTGGCTATATAATAACAACCGCATGGGTCGATTGAAGGTTAAGCTACGCTTGCCGCGGTCGGTTCGTGGATGGGTGATCATCCATTACACATTGAGACCCGTCCGTGCCAGAGGAAGCACGTTACGCCGTTAGTCTCGGCTCTTATTCGTAGATCTTTGACAGTCGTTACGGGTAGTCAGAAGCCCAAAACTCTTACCAAGGGACATCTTGTTACCCGGTAACTGTGTGGTGGAGTATATAGGCCACTCCATTTAAAATACTGTTGCATTCGGTTAGACTGGAAGCTGACCCCAACATAGTTGTGAAAAGGATAGGCAGATGATGATGAGTAGATTGATGGTTTAATGATTTAGACTAACAAGTCAGATGTAACTCTTACCTGATACAGAAATACAGACGTGTTTGTTTTCAGATAAAAACTGAAAATGTGTAACGAGATAATTGAGATACAACTATGTCATTATAAAATAAAGTACTACAAAAATTCAAAGAAAACTACCATCCGGTTCAGGATTTACGTTATCATTGTAAAAATAAATAAGTGAATCGTAAACTAGTATGTCTGTGAAATTAGTTGCTTATCAAGTTGACACACTCAAACTCAAAGCATTTATTTCAATTAAACCATTTACAGGCACTTTTGAATTGTCAAAGAGTCAGTCAGTTAGTCAAAAAGTTGAAGCTAGTTGCCCATTCCAAAACGTAGATCTCTATGGAGAAGAACAGGCAAGAAACTCCAAGGACACTCTTTTAAATCAAGATATTACAAAAACCTGGGTATATTATTCTTGTTGCTTCTATATGTGAGACAATGTAAAAAGAAAAATCAAAAATCAATTCAAAATATAAGATTAAAAATAAGCCGTGGCAGTTAAGAGGTGGAGGTGACCAGTCTCAACCGACGGCACCCGTTCACGATCATGACGCGTGGATCAGCACCATCCAGCTCAACCATTTTGAAGGGAACCGAAAGGTCCAACCCGCGCCAGCATCAGTGAGAATGACATACTCTCAACTGACATGCTTTCAAGTCAACATACATAGTAATGACATAATAAACGGATCCATGGTACTGACATTTACAAAATTGAAACACTTCTTCATTTTGCCGTGTTATAGCCATTTCATACAACTGTCAACGAATGACAGTTGTGATTTGAATATGCGGGCAATTTAAGTTGGTAGTACACAGTTAGTTTCCTTGACATTACATGTCTGTTGCTGTGTCACCAGTCTGTATTTATTGCAATTGTTTTAATCTATGACGAGTGCAGTCTGTTACTCTAGTCTCTAGATTAGTAACATATGAGATTTGCAAGTAGGTATAAAACGATTGATGTTCTCATTTTTATCTTTTGTACTCTTAGTGTATTTGCACATCACAGTCCAGTATATTTTTATAAAAATGATTATTTTATTGTTCCAGTTTTAATCTGACGTAGATTAATACTGTTTATAAGCTAAAAAGAATGTCAATGCGTATATTATCTTTTTTAATTCTTAAATCTATCCTATGATAGGTACTGTCTGGCAGCTAGATATTATGATTTACTGCCTAGGCTTAATTTTGAGTTGGAAACAAACATGGCATTATGGAAAATATACAGGATTTCCTTCCATGAATGATTCTGTTACTAACTTCCGGAAAAGACTGCTGGGGCAAAAATGTTCATCCTGAATGCAAATGCTTTCAGGATTGACTAGGGTAATTGTATAGTGTGTTCCAGAAGGAGGTTCTTTTTGTGAGCTAAGTGTAGATCCGTTGTCCGATCTTCAGTGACAAATCATTGGTCCTTCGAGCCGGATCAATAGATGTCGCTACATAAACCAACACTAAATGCCCAAGCTCTTTGTAGAGCTAGATCAATCAAGAAATGCGGTAAAATACACATGAGACAAATCTCAAATACATGACGCCAAAAAAAAGGAAAGCCTGTAACATTTTGACGTTACAATAAATATTTGATCGGCGAGTTACAGATAACTCTTATCAGAATCTTCACAATCAGCGACATACATCATCATTCATCATCTTCTTGACGTCAAACTGAACTGATTCTTTAGGCCATTTCGTTTAACTACATGGTCAGGATAACATGTTTTTTTTTTACTATAAGTTTGTTATATAATAAGTTTTTTTACGTCATTCGAGAGTACTTTTATTGGAAACATCATTATTTGTAGGCAGGTAACGCTAATTTGTGAATCTCGTTTTTGTTACGTAGTGACGAAGTAGTTAGATTTGTGAATTTATTATAATAATCATGTTTCTATAATAGTAATTTTGTTAAGAGATTATTTAAGACTTCAAGAATTTTTTTAATAAAATCTGTGGTATAGTGAAGAATATTGTAACACGTGTGCAAAAAGTCATATTATGTCTGTGGTTGACTTAAGTATATATTTATCTTACTTTCTTAATTCAGATTGAAAGTATTACGTATCGTAATCACTTAATCCTACTATCACTTTAAAACCGAAAAAGTGCATCAATCAAAAACAAATCTGAACCTCTTATGTAATTAAAAAAGCGACTCGATTGACGATAACTTATCATTTCAGCACAAACAGTATTCAGTATATCAGTGGACGTGATTGAATCAGTATTAAATGGACAAAATAGTGAGTTTTTTATAAAAAAATGTGTTTGAAACGGAACAGTGGTCGACAGGAGTGATTATGTCAGTGAGGTGACGAGAACCCCGGCCGGTCGGCTGCGGCTGTGAAGCTGAAAACATTCCCCTATTAAAAATTTTATCCAAGGGCCCACTGGATACTAGCAAGGATATCTGCAAAATGACCAAGGGCCCTCGGAAAGTGAAACTAGTCATTGTAGTCAACAATAAGAAAGAGTAAGTATTTTATTTGTTTTTATTTGGCTTTTAAGGGCCAGTTTCTACCTCTCTGCTTTGGAGAGAAGAGATTTCTGAAACAAGCAACCGCTTTTCGTTAATTTCACATACCTCTTTTTCGCTTTTGTGGTAAACTGGCTCTTAAGTTTACAGCGTAGAACTAGTAGCCATGGGCTATAAAAAGGTTTTATTTCGCAACTGACTTGTACTGTGGAAACAGTAGCTTTAAGTCCACTTGCTTCCCGTGTCCATTGCTAGTTGACACCGTGTCTCTAATGCTCTCATCATAGTTATACGAAAGTTGTCTGCAGTTACCTGTCTTTTTCCTTACGATTACTTACGAGTTTCCTTCCCTATAATTTGTATTTACTTATTATTTGTTGACCCGTATAGGGAAGGAAATTAGTTTGTCTCGCATTGCTTTGCGCAAGTGACTCCTGGCAAGTCTCATTTACACTGCATTTATTGTAGCCAAAACTCCAACGTGGAATCCATCTTCTCAGATTGGTATCCAACTTCTTTAGCCAACACTTTGTGATTAAAATTGATTGTTTTAAACTAAAATGTTTTAGCTTACCAATACGTTATCAATACGAAACTAAGTACAAAACCCAGGATATTGTTCTCGATTCCAGTGTCAATTACGTGTGACTAACAGGTGTCAATGGACAAATAATGTCATAAAACTTTACTTTGTTACAAATACTAGAAACAATATCTATCTACACGTGTTTGTTATGAGTAAAAAGATATTGTCACACATTGTAATACAACTAATAATTAATCCTTAAACAGTAGTAAGCCCTTTGACTATTAATAGAATAGAATCTATGCTACGTTGAGGCCTTAAAGCTAATACTCCATTGAACTTTAAAAAAATAATCTGGCAAAAAAATACATCAAGATATTTTCTCAGCTTTTGTATTTCAGGAGAGACCTAGTTTTTTTTTTATGTATTACTGTCTGTGATACTTTATTTCCATTAAAATCTAGCCTATTAGTTAATAAGAAATGTAAATATAACTGAAACTGTTAAGTAAAAATAATGAATTATTAATTTCTACATTTATATCTGTAATTTGTATGGTTTACATAATAAAGAGATATTCTATTTTATTATATTAAGAAATCGTCCAATAACGTCTTTCTTATTCACTATTTTTAGTGCAAGACTCTTGATTCACGTGTTCTTTATAATAGTCAGCACTTGCACTACAGTTGAAGTTTAGAGATCCTAGTGATATTTTTTTTTTTAGGATTGTTTAATATAGACATAAGTTTCTCATAATGGAGTATGGTGAGCAATAACCTCTATTTATTTTGCTTTAATATCGTGTACTTTTAACACAGAGCAATATCCAATAAATCATTTATCATTGTAAGAAGTAGGTAGTATTAACATAACTTAGGTCTTTGACGCAGCCTCGCTAATCATGACTTAGCCTTATTTAAGTTATCTGACATTATAATTCTAAACATAATCATCCAAAGACGTAAATAATAAAAAAACACCTATTTCATTAGAGTCTAATTACAAAAAATACATAATTAAATAAACGACAAACCAGTCATCCTTGGTACTTGTCATCGCAGCGGATACAGGCTATTTTATCCCTATTGTAGTGGGCAATTAAGATGATTTTCCGATAGCATTAGCATATAATGGGCTACGTCGGTTCATTCATGGTTTCCATTCAAGATATTTTATAGTACTTGTTTGTGTATTTATGTAATATAAGGAAACTGACGCTTTTTGTCTTAGGCTGCATTTCAAGATGTATTGCATTGAAACGACTGCTCCTTTCATATTCCCATGTAAAGTACCTACTGTGGTAGGTTGTACAACCTACCACAGTAGGTACTTTACATGGGAATTACTAAGAAATTATAGCGGAAAATAAAACCTTGTAATAATAAGGAAAAGTCAGACCACAATGGTTATTTAGGTACCTACACATTTCAAGTGATTTTGGAGGCAGTCATACCTTTAAATAATTCATACGTTGAGTAATTTTTATTACGTAAAATACCAATAGGTAAAATATTTTACCTACGGGTACCGGTTGTCATGGTAGGGGCATGTGATGAAGAAAATGTCGTGAGGAAAGTTTTAAGTTTGTATGTGGATGGCTACAAGAGTAGAGCAAGACCAAAGAAACTATGGATGGACTGTGTGAAAGATGAAAGGGGGTAACTACCGAGATGGCGACCAATCGAGAAGTATGGAAGAAAAAGTCATGTTGGGCCAACCACAATTAAATCGGGATAAGCGCAGGAGAATGATGAGATACCTACATTATGATCATTTTGATTTCAAAATCATTAAAAATTTCATGATAGAAATTACACGTTGCCGTCAATTAAAATCATATCAAGTCTGTCAACGCAACGTACAGTACAACTGTTTTCTTAATGTCCCTCGGTAAACTTCGTGTTTCTTCAGTCGTCGGATTTCTATCAGTAAATTAAATTAAGTTAAAAGAGTATTAATAATTCTATATACTTCCAAGTCTATTGAAAGCGTCCGGTCTGCACCAAGTGCAAAGGCAAATGTTTGAAATCCGACGACTGACGAAACACGAAGTTTGCCGAGGGACATTAAGAAAATCGTTGTACTGTACGTGCCAAGCATTCTGTTAATTACTACTATTCACATTTTATTAAAAGGGGTTATAGAATTCTAGAAGGATGCAATTTCATTTAATTTTATGTTTATTAAAAACATGCTTTCAATAAAATTGCAGTGCTTCCAATTAGGTACGTATTTTTATGAAAAATTACGAAAGAATGAAAGCGACAGACAGAGGAATTTGCAATGCTTTTATTTCAACTGAAAATGTCAACCTTTGTATGATTTGTAAACAAAACATTAGAGAATATATAATACCTGTCTTTTCATGAAAGCACTGAAAACCTCAACTGTCTACCTATGTCTCCTTTTTGATAAGATCGTAAGCAAAAAGACTCAAGGAACCTTAAAAAGTATTTTTATGCGTTGTTCCGGGATAATAGAAAATGTTCCACGTACGCCTCTAAATTACTTCTCATAATTAATAGCCATCGGAATCCAATGAAAAATGTATAGTAAGCATTTTTATGGTGTTCATGTATATTCTATTATGAGGGTATAATGTGGGTCTAGGCCCCATTCAGGGTCGGGCCGTAAGTGGAGCTAATCTAATGAGTGAAAAACGTTTTCCGTTTTATTTTTAGCAATTTTCTCGTATGGAAATGATTGAATTACCTACATGCCTGGTGGGATTTCCCATTGGTGAAAATGACGAATTTCCATACAAACTTTCATCCCCTATTTAGCCCCTAAAGGGGACTAATTTTCAAAAATCCTTCCATAGTGTTCACCTTCGGTACACAGGGTCAAATTGCATTATTAAAAAGAACATTTGAAACGTTTTACCCAAACTAACACGCCTTTCTTAATTATGACCTTTACGTTTCCTCCGGTAAAGAATAATGTACGACATTTCTGCCATGGGCGTTGTAAACGGTGACTAAGAATTTTGTCAAGGACTAAGACTAAGGATGACTAAGGGTTTTGTTTAACGAGACCAACCAAAACAATTACAACTGAAATCGAAAGTAATTTATTCAAATTAGGCTGAGAATCAGCACTTTGAACGTCACAATGATATAAGACAGTCCCCCAAAACGCCCGCACTTCACCACTTCCAATTGATTTAGACGGGAAGAAGAAGCGGAAGATCCTTTGCCTAGAAATCCAATTTTGTCAATCAGCAACGGTACCTAGCAGACTTTTAGCAAGCCCCATATTGATCAGTGAAAGTTTCCCAACTGACTGTAAACAAAGTCTCTTCAATATTAGACCCACGTCCTCTACAGGTGTTTAAAAAACACTCTGATGCGTGACGGTACAGAAGCCATGGTGCTAATAACATTGTCTAGGTGTCCGCCATGAATGAATCATTAGTATTCGCGATGGCAATCGTGTAACTTAAAATTGCATGAAGTTGCAAACTGATTGTTTTTTGTTTCGTAACCTCATTCAAGTTTGTGATGCCTTCAGCTTGCCCCGTAGAAAATTATCAGAGAGATGATGGAGAAGTGAAAAGTTGTGAGACTTACAAAGATGGAAATGGTACCGAAAAGCGTATGTCAATTCTGTTGACAATTTTTGTAGAAATACGAAACGCTTTGAAAGTGATTATTACTTTTGTTTACGCCCTTTGGACCATTTTGATCATGAAAAAATGTAATCTGATACATTCTAAAACAAAACAATGTTTTATTGAAGCACTTAACTACTTGTGTTTCTTCATATGCTATACGAGGTAATTAAGAAAGCCGGTCTACGTAAAATTAATCACTTTTGGACGACACACTCCTAGATTTTAAGGTGCAAAAGACGGCTTAATTGAGCACACTATTATATTGTACAGTGTTGTAGAGACCACTCTTCTCACGTGTATACTCCAGCTACACAATAAAAGCTGAAACCATGGTGCAAAAATTTGCCATTCGACAAGGTTGATAGCAAGGTTACGACTGACGCGCTTAACTACAAACACACGTGTAATTTGGAGGTTTATTCATAAACGTTGCTTAAAGTTAAGAGGCGTTTAGACGTCAGAAATGTATGGTTAAACCGTCACTAATCATTACTTTACTTTAAGCAACGTTTATAAATAAACTCCTTTATTCAACCCTAAACGCAGCTTAGCCGTGACTCACACTCAATTTACCATTGCAATAGTAAAACTCAGGTTACTACACAAATGAGCTGTAATGGTTACCGTACGATACGGAAACGTCACGCCACAGCGGAGCGGGCTGTCTCTCACGCGATTTGACGTCCTTGGCCAAAGGAAGAGCGTCATTTGCACTGCTGTCAAGGTCGACTGACCGTGAGAGTTCGGACTATAGATTGGTAGTTCTGTAGTGTAGAGATGCACCGAATTTGGATTTCGCTAAATGTGGAGTATGGCAAAGCTTTTATTGAATTTCACGAGCTTTTACGAGATGGATGGATTTCTAGGTAAATCGACGTGTATTCCCGTGAGATTACACGATTCCCATGGAGAGACCATGGGAATCATGTGATATGTAGCTTAACGACAAATGGCAGGTCATAGAAGACCCATTCCCTGCCCTAATTTCTCGAGAGTGCTTCTGCCTCTAGATTTTAGAGTCTATCAAATCGGGATTCTGATGAGTGTGGCTGCTTTTAAGACTGATAATGTCGCACTCCTTGAGGGTTTAAGGCAGTAACTAGCAGTAAACACGAATTAATGAAAACTAGAGGTAAGGAAAAGAGGTGTTTCTTTTGATACAAGATTATAATTTGGCCATACAAATATTCCAATAATGAAGATGAACGAATCCCTGACGTCACAACCATCCTTGCATCATAGTAATATATGTCAGATACAAAGATTACTCCGATCAATTAAAAGCGATCCGCCTCAATTTATCCAGTGTTTTAAAACATGGTCAGTAGGACGAAATATTATGATCGCGTGTCGCTTGTCATTAACCGATTATTACACACGAGACTAAGTATCGGTTCGTGGCGATTTACTGACTGCGTAAACAGGTTTTATTTTTCTTCAAAATTCTGACAACATGTTGCAATTTTGGTATTTCGCATCTGCAACTGTGCTTACGCACGATTCAAGCGCGTTCTATTTTGTGAAATATGCTGCAGTATCGCTTATAAGAGGCTAGGCGCATTAGTGCAGAGTTAAACCGAATCGAAGCAGCAATTTTGTCTCGAGAACCCAATGGACATCAGAATGCGAGAGCTCCAAAACTCGTACTACTTATCCATTAGTTGGTTGTCAGTTGGTGAATGGCCCGTGTCGCTTATGTCCTTTTATCATTTGGACATAACCGCTTCTAATGTCAACGTTCCACCACCAGAACAAACTTGGGTGTTATACAAAATAGACGGGACGTAAAATTCACTCAATGCACTACTCCGAAAAAAGCTTTCCACTCCAGCCGGACGTAACCGCCTCTCGTTCATCGCATGAATTACAGTACATTATTATGAATTAATTGCCATTAAGTATGTCCTACGGTGGGAACTGTACCATTCATTCATGTTTGATCCGTGTTTTTGTTGTGTTATTTTTAGTACTTTATTTTTAACTTACGGACTTTGAAAGGTTATTTATGTCATGAATAGGAGTTTAAAGGTAATTTTTGTTGGCTACTTACTAGAAGTCGTGAATTATTGTTCGATTACGTTTACTATGCGGCGGGTTAAATAGTTCCTTGTCTAGATGAAGACTCATCTAGACGAAGCAATATTTAACCAGCCATAGACATGATGGAAATAGACAAATCCAATGCTTGTAGAAACAGAAGTTTGAATAAGAGCGGCAGGTAAAATAATAAAATGTTTTGGCGCCATTTTCGCAGCCGCCATCTTTGATGGCGCCATTTTTATTGCTGCCATTTTCGATAATAGTCGAAAGATTTTCGGCAGTTTTAAAACTATACTGCCATTCGTGCAACAAAAAAAGTTTTTTTTTTTATTCCATGTAACGCTTCTGACCTACGCGCGGTTGAAAACAACCGCGACATAGTATTTCCAATTAATTTGTTACGTCACGCCGCCATGTTTGTCGCACGCCCATAGAGCATAGAGCACCGCTGTGATTAAGGTAATGACGGGAAGCACTGGTGCCATGGTTTCATGGCTTCCGCGAGAACCGACCAGTCATCATCGACCACCATTATTACTGGTTTGCAACGTCATCGTTCGTCAGTTATGTCACAATGTCAGGGTGTTGGTGTTGGGCTTTTGAAGTTTTGTTACTTGTATCTAGATAAGTGATACTACGGATATTTTAAATGAATTTGAAGATTAGATTTTCTATTAAGTTAGTCAGACAAAAATCTACAAAACACTACGCGTTTCTTCTTCTTCTTCTTCGTGTGAATTACACGACAGTTTTTCAAACACCCCGTGCTACGATACGATTATCCTACCTACTCCTTTTGCTACTTAATTCCATGTCCATGTAAGGTGAGATGTGATAAATAAGTTTGTTTTTATTAAATCCAAGCTCCATCCAAAAATAATAACTTCATGAAGGTTTTCGCTGTCCATACTTTGTGTTAAATAAGGTAGTATATTGTTATTTAAAAGATATAAGCATCATTCAAAAATAATAACTGTATTTAGAGTTTTTGTCGCCCATACTTTACTGTAATTACTAAAATAACTAATAAGAACGTCTCGATTGAGCGACAATTGCGGCCAATAGAGACATTATTTTAGTGATTCACACATTTGATGAGTTCCTATTTGTAACACGTGGGATTCTGAATCCATACAAATGGACATTTAAGTTTCTGTTTATGTCAAAAAATGGCGAACAATCTGAGTAAGGGCGAATTTCATCAAACTTTTATACCTAGAATAAGTCTTATTCTGAGAATATTTTTTAATTTTTGACAGATTTTCTGTACTAGAACTGTCAGACGTCAATTTTAATCCACGGATAAAATATATCTGACTGATCAAATCAGCCCTTAATGTAGTATTCGAAAGGAAGGTAATAACCGTCGCTTGAACACCTGTAGCCAATCTTAGACAAAGCTGAAATGTCTCAAGTGCTTGTAATTTCACCGGCACCCATGTAGGTATTTCAAACTGGAGTACAAGAATGTTTCTTGGTACGGAAGCAAACCTAGCGACCTACTCCTAAATTATCTTTTTAACGGAAATACAAAGATAATAACAATCAACAGGTAAATATCTACCAAAATACCGTTTTCCCAACTTTATGGCAACATTTCTAAGAATGGGTAATTTTACACACTAAATAAAATAAAATAATTAATTTAATCGTACGCCATACTCGTGGGAAAACCGTATGTAATCAAAATTTTATTGTTAAAAGATATGGTGTCCACTTATCTGTGCCAAACGTGTGGATTTCAAAGATATGAGTAAAAATAAAGATTATTGCGATAAAGTGATAAGTTAGCGTAATGGCGCTACCTTTATTTAGGTAAGTCACTGTGTTAGCAAAATAAAAGGATCGACACTCCTGAGCTTAAGTATTTGGAACGAAAAAGTTAGTTAATTAATTTAAAAAGAAAGCGGTAAGCACCCGATCGAGTTTCAGAAAAAAGAAGGTGTGCTTATGACCACCACAGAAGTGAAAACTTACGACTGGAGTCGAGTATACTCGATTCAGCGTCATCGACCAACTGGAGCCGGGTATACCTGATTCCTCATTACCGACCGGAGCGTGCAGACGGTTCAGTTTCATTCACTGTTCAAAAAGAACGCGAAATGCTCCTAAAAAAAGTTTTCACTTCAAAAGCTCGGCTTTGTTGAGCGTCTTTTCTGTGACTTATCTGTGTGACAGCGTATTTCTGAAGCTCAATCTTCACGTTCCAAAAGCACTTGTTTGAACTGGCCATATAGAAAAGTCATGTCAAAGTTTCGTCCTGTCAATGTTAAGCCGGCCTCCATTTTGTAAGAGGCCCAAACAAAATGGCGTGCTTTTTCAGTTATTTTCGTATTTTGCTATCTACGTGTGCCTTGCGTCAGTACATTATCATAAATTATGTCGAGTAACCCTACTGTATCTATAGTGTTACGTAGGTAGTTCGTCACAGTAGTGTAACTATTAGGTAATCTGTAGTAATTCGTAACGTAGGTACCTACTTAGAATAAATAAACTAGTGGCTCTGTGAGCTGTAGACCTCGTGAGTCTGTCTGTACATAGCTTATAACTGAATAAATGTTCACCGCGCACCTTAAAACAAAAAGATCGCGAAATAGCTAAAATATGTTTAATTTTACGTTTTCAACCCCCACTCTCAGTCATTTGAAATTTTTCGAAAAACTGATTCGACAAATTCCATATAATTATCGAACCTGCTCACAAAATTTCACGAGAATCGTTTGAGAAATGCTATCTGTAGAGGAACAGTCGGAAATCCGGACATACGAAAGCATTTTTGCCCAAGCTGAAACGGCGACGCTTGGCGCTATCTCGGTCATTAATAAGTTTATAGTGCAAAGAGAAAACACATACTTAAAGTTAGTCATACACATGATTGTACAAGTGGAGATCAAAAGCAGCTTGGACACCTGGCTCCTGAACGAAGTAAAAAGACACTTGTATCTCAGGAACCAAAGTTCTTCATAAACATTGACCTGTGTCGTTGTTTTTGTGTTATATCCGTCATGATCTGATTAAGTTTTTATTGAATATAGGACAAAGTATACCTACGTATACTATAGTTAATGGAACATTTTGTACAACCGGAGATGATGGAAACACAAAGGTGTCACGAATCGGTTTATGAAAATTAATCCTGAGACTGGAACCAAAAACGTAGTACTTACAGCAGGAGAACTGGTACGTTCTATTGGATATCAGAGCCTTTCTTAATAACTGTTGAGGATAGCAACGTTGTTTTTAAGTCGATAATACTGAATCGCGGAAGATTTTTCCTCAAAAAAGGAGTATTATATAAGAATATTGGTAAAGAAATTTAAACCACATGGTTTGACCCGTAACCCTTTAGCTTTGGCTACCAACCCCTCAAACATAACTCTAATTACTTACCTCTAGCCAGGACCAACACAATGCCCCTTTAGCTTAACTTAGCAACAACATCCACCAACTTAATACAAGATAACACAAACAATTAAGCATCACAATATGTTCGTCCTTGCTGAGCTGTTAACTCGGCCGTCACGCAATGCTTATGAAAATCACAAACATGTCGCGTGCGTCAAAGGAATATGTGTGTTACTACTTCAATGTAATTCTAAGGCACAATAAACGATTCGATTTACACTTGAGACTATTGTGGGAGTTGGTACATTGAGTACACGGATGTCTAGACTTAAAACTGGCTAAAGATCATACAGAATTCGTAATCTGGAATTCACTCGCTGTAATCCTATAGTGGACTGACTCTAATCTTTGACAGCAAACGCGAAAACGTGATGGAAAAAAGTTTTCCAAATGAATTTCCCTTGATCAATGACTAAGGTCATCCCTAGTCATTCATTTAGCTGACCATACCAAGGTAGGTATAGGTTGTGTATGTATTACGTACTGCAAACCTGCCCAGGTTTGCATTAGTCGGCTAAATCAATAAGAGGTATTTGTATGCTAGCCTCAATCCCAACTTTTGAGTCTTTAAAAGACTATGAATAAAGAGGACCCTACAATGACACCACGGACACTGTCATTTTGACCACATGATCCTATTCAAATACTTACAACAAAAACACGCCAACTTGTCTATCAAAACCGCAAGACCTGAATGCAAAACGATTCACTTACGTTTCTCTAAGCTGTTTTTTTTCGCATTGAAGGCTGCTATCACAACACTAAACAGCCACGAGCACCTAACACATCAAAATGTTAATTTAGAAAAATTCGCGAACCAAAATCGCGATCTGTATTCTGCGCGCGCGCAATTTCGCGACTCTGCGTTCGCGTCCTAAATATATTATTAATTGTCGAAATGCCGTAGTAGCGGGGTCAAGCGGATCATTTGAACATACACGTGCGGCTAATTATTGTATTTATTTATAATAATGGTCTTACACATTGTTTTCAGTGGCTTTATTTGATTATGGGTGGCGTTGCCAACATTTTTCCGCAGAGTGAAATTTTGAGCGGTATTTACGCTTGAACGCTCTTTCATTGCATTGTTGTTGTTTTGTCAACATAATAGTTTAGAATAGATAGTAAATAATAGTTAAAGCTAAAAAAAGATAAAGTGTAATCTATATAGCCACTTTGACAAAAGTTTTGTCAACTGTTAGCCACACCTAACCACTGTTAAACACAACAGGAACGTTACAAAGGGTACGTGGCGATATTTAACACTTTTATTTTTATTTAAGTAATGGTTGTTTACAGGATTTTGTGCCAGTCGTCTAGAAAACATATTTGGATTCTATAGTGACCCAATTTCAACAGCTGATTGTGAGTGCAATATGATAAAAGTTGTCGTTGATTGAAGATGTTTATCGCTTCAATCGGCTGATTGATTGCCTTTTGTAATACTTATTTGATTTTTAGATATACGTACTACGTTACCCTGGTACCTTGAATATTGGTCCAAAGTATTCTAAAAGTTCTCCTTTAATTTCTTCTCTCAATCTCATCTTGGTAGTCACCCCCTTTCCAGTTATATCATCTTTCACACAGTCCATTGTTTCTTTAGTCTTCCCCTACTCTTATGCCATCCACATTCATAATCAAAACTCTTCTCACGACATTTTTCTCATTCTTTTGCATTTGCATGCCCATACCATGACAACCGATTTTTCACACAACTTTTCAGTCACCGCTGCCTCTTTTATAATTCGTCTTGTATACTCATTTCTTATTCTATCCATTCATTCCACATCTTAATCTACGAAACAAAAACAATAATGTTCATTCAGTGCCTTAGATGGTAGTCTCACTTCATCGAGTATTATTTTATCTGTTGCCCCATAAACATTACGAAATTAAGTGTCATAAAATTATATAACAAAATTTTCGTTCAAGTGTGCAGGCGGCGCAGCGGGACCGCCTGGTCGGTAGCATCAGTCGCTCGCGCGCGTGAACCATGGGACTGTCACCAACGAAAAAGTCACCTTATAATATTATGTCATTAATTTCATAATGTAATTTTGGCTTTAAGGATAAAAATAAGTGTTTAGTTTGCCACCTGTCTTTGGCACTAGATAACTAACGGTATTGCTGTGTGAATAATCTAGCGTTGAAGCAGGTGCCAAGCTTTTACCAACAAGATTGTTTTTTTTTTCTTTGTACACCTCATTTTCTGCTCTGATGATTTGAAGTGCAGTATAGGTACGTCTAGCAATCGCCAATATGTGTGGTGTGTTCGCCAATGTTAAGTCGTAGGTAATAATTAGGACAATGAGATTAGCTTGTTTTTATTCTTAATTCAAGGCACACAGTCAATAAGATGATGAGCTGCTAGCTGAAAACTACATATATCTAATTTAAGAATCATATACAGGGTCAAATTACATTAGGTAGCGAAACTGTGCAGACGTGATGCTTTTTTTGGGGGTCCACGATCGCTGGTAGTTTTGTTACTTGAAGTATGAGTTGAGAAAATCTGTTTTCTTTTCTTCTATCATGTTTAAGTATCGATACCAATCACGTCTGAGAAGTTTACACGAAAAAAAAACTGATGTTTGAAATTAATATTTCAAGTGACAACACTAACTGCGGTCGACGACCCCACAAAAGAAAATCATCAATTTAATTTATTTTTCGTTTTATCGCTAGCTAATTTAATTTGACCTTGTCTAGTAGCTAGGAACTTAATACAAAAGTATTTTAGCTGCTGCATATCCTAGCAGCTAAAAAATAATTGGAATTAGATAAATACTTTAGTTTAAGACGTTTATTGACTGGCGTGACAAATAAGTAAATTAAGTTGTTAATTAAGATTCGTTAGTTGCTAATAAACCAAATGATTAAAGAAATAAAATATCAACATTTTAATAAGGAAGTATGTACTAATTTATCACAAAAATCTATGAAAGTAGAATAATCGCAATAAACCTGATTCTCAATAAGCGCAAAGCTTTTAAACCGTCACGTGCGAGTAATAACGCTAATAACGTTTTATTAGGTAATAACTAATAACCATTTACCTATTTAATAACATTTTACTTAATACGTGGTTTGTAATAAAATTAAAATGCTTACTGGCTTAGTACTTGTACGCAAGTTTAATTCTAGAACATGGCTTTTTATTCTGTCTTTTCAATAAAATAATTTTCTTGGAATTTTATTTAAGGTTATGTATAAAATTGTTTTCTTGTTATGCAAAGTAAAATTACCTTCCAAAGCATTCTGATGTCCGTCCCTGTGACAGGAAAATATTATACAGGGTGGCAGGGACTTCGCAAACTGTAACCACGAATTCAGCACATGATTCTAAACCCCCTAGCGTAGAAATGTTTCGTTACTTATCAACAAAAAAAAATTGCTGTTTCATAGAAACAACTTTTGTATAGCGTTTGATCACAGAATATAACTTTGGTACTTTGTCTTTATCTTCTACAGTATTACTTTACCTGATAATAGGTACTTTACACAAGACATAACAAGAACAGCTTCCTTGAGCTTGAAGCTGAACACCGTTTTTATATAAAAGCCCACTTTCTCATCAATTATTGTCATGACACAAACAGATCCGCGGCCCAATCATAACTGCCAAGCGGCCATGTATTACACATTGGAATAATTTGCCCGTACCACATCGACTCACGCGCATGTGTGGCCGACAAGTGAGCCTTGACCGTTAATTCCCGTCAATACCAACACTAGCTTATGTAGATACTAGAATTTTGAGCTATATTCGTATTTTTTCGATGTAGGGGGAAATCCGCTTCTCATATAGAGAAGAAACGAGCATCAGCACGCTTGGTCGTGTTGATGGTTTCCAACCATAGCTAAGGCCAGGAAGTGGAGCTCATCTTCATCAGTCTACAGCAGTCCACTGCTGGACATAGGGCTATCCAATCGCACACGATTTTACTCGATCCTCAAGAGAAAGAAGTGGTCCTTGAGAGGCTAATATTCAGTGACTAGCTTTTGCCCACGGCTTTTTCCGCGTGAAATTTCAGCCCCCGACCCACTAGGTCGCATCCCATCACCAACCAGCGCTAGTTCTTCGTTTTCGCTTAGCGTTCTTTCTGACTTTTTTTCTTTTTGATCGGCTCCTAAGGACCGTAGCGTGATTTTAAGTAGCCTATAACCTTTCTCAAGAATTGTGCTATCAAATGCAAAAAGATTTTTTCAAATCCGACTAGTAGTTCCAGAGATTAGCGCTATCAAACAAACAAACTCTTCAGCTTTATTATTAGTAAATATAATAGATGAATAACGGGTTGATATTTGTATAAATAAACTAAAATAAAATGATGGAATGCGGAAACATCAAATACAAAAAAAAAACAGTGATTGCATGCAAATCCTCGACATAATAACACATCAATTGACAAGTTTGCAGCTGTAAGTAGACATCAAATGATCGTTACATGGCCATCACTCTTTAGTAATAACAAATAAGTAATTTCCGACGAACTTTTGTTGCAATCTCGTCCAGCAAAAACCTTTCCTCGCTCTTTGATCCGTTTCTTCTCTTATATCAACGGCAGGGGTCTAACCTCCTGCCGGGGTCGCGGATTGTTAGAAAGAGTTACCGTGGCCCTGGCGCACAGCAACTGAAGGAACACGGGTGGGTTTTAGTCAGTAATAGTCTGACACGCCCTTCCGCTCCGCCCAGAGCGGGAGAGGTCATTTGATGAGTTACTACCAAAAAAAAAAGAAGTTGTCTATCCTCCAATCTTCATCATAAATTTGATATTCCCACCCACTACTTCTGGTCAGACTGCAACCTTCATAAGACTTAATATTAACCCTTCTTCATTCGATACCGTGTTACTTGTAGAAGTCAGATAGGCAGTCGCTCCATGTAAAATACTGGTATTCAGCTGCATCCGGTTAGACCTAAAGCTGACCGCAACGTAGTTGGGAAAAGGCTAGGGAGATGGTGATGATTCGTTAAGGAAATAAAATATGGTACTTATTGAATCATGCAGTTACATAATGAAGCACCTTCTAAGTGCCAAGGGTAGAGAATACAGCATTATCCCTCCAAGATCGTGCGTGTCACCCATATGAGGCCGTTTACTTGACATTTAATAACTGTTATGTTGCATCTAAGCTGTTAACCTGCATAAGCATTACTTATTAGTGAATAAATAAGCACGATATGCGGCATCTTTAACTTAGAATATTACATACTACTGCTCACACATACCTACATAAGCCACTTCCATATTGCGTCACAGCATCCAGTTCTCCGCTTGTCAAATCCAATCTTCTCCTACTATGATAGGAAATTCTAATTCAGGGTTGCCACTGAGAAATTCTCATCATTAAAGCCCAAATCATTTTCTAACTTTTTTATATTGATCCGTTTGATAATCGAACTCACTCAGGGCAGTCACCTTCATGACCACTAAATGACTTATATTGTACTTAAGTATCAAAGCTACACTTACCATTCAATACATACACGTATTAAACACAAAAAAAACATTCAAACGAAATACATTTACCACCTGTATTTCAACTCATGCGCGACCGTCGACTCAGTATGCGTACGCGCAGCCTAGGACGTGAGCAAGTACTTACTCGTAAGGAACAAATAGATAGTTACAGAAGGCTGGCTCTATGCAACAAGCAAAAACAAACGAATGTACACATAGACGCATACATACGGCGATCTCAATCAAATATCAGTCGCGAGTGCACTTGCACTCGCTGTACGTAGACGCTTGTCTATGTGTGCGTGCGTGTTCGCTTGTTGCATGAGCTAGCCTTCTGTATCTATCTATTCTGTGTCTTAACTGTGGATCGAGGATAAACCAATGTTATGTATTAGCCGTTATGTCGTGACGACACGGCATCTTCTTTTCTTGTGGACACTATGCTTTATAACGTTTATAATTTACAACATTTTAAGTTTCTACAATTAAACATGATCCTTTTGGTCCTAATATTGTGTAAAAGTTCGTAAAACTAACAGTGTTTTCTCGTTGTTACAGCCCGCCTACGTTCAAGACATTGACGCCGACATCCCGCACCCAGCTGAAACAGCAGTTGATGCGAGAGCATGCACAGGAACAACTGCGCAGAGAGTCACTACAAGTAGGTAGCTTCTTCTTATACTCTTGCATCATCAGTACAATCTACCACCCTTCTTACTGGTCTAGCAGTATCACCATTATTATCAATGATCATGCCGGATTTACATTACGAAACTATAATAGTTACGCGCACTTAGTTATTAATTGATAGTTTTACGTGTAAATAATAATCTATTTACCGGCTACAATCCGGACTAGGTCTTATATTTGGCAGGTTTTGTTCAGTTCAAATTGATGATGTAGGTTTTTTGCTATTTTTGTGTGTCCTTCTGATAGTTTTTAAAACTATCAATGAATAACTAAGTCTGCGTAATTATAATTAGCGTCAATAGCATCCACCATTAGCGAAACTTAAAACACAAATGTATGTTAGACGCTCTCTGGAAAGCCTGCTCCGATGCTATCTTGCTAGCTGGCTTATAATGGCCACGGCATAAGCTTTTCATATACAGGGTCAAATTAAATTAGCTAGCGAAACTACGCAGATGTTATGGGTATCGATATCTAAACATGATAAAAGAAAAACCAAAAAAATAACTTTTTAAGTTTGTGGGGTCATCGACCGCAGTTAGAGTAAACTTTTTTTTTTGGTGGGAAATCATCAAATGACTTCTCCCGCTCTAGGCGGAGCGGGAGGGCGTGTCAGTCTTTTGCTGACTAAAACCCACCCGTGTTCCTTCAGTTGCCTGTGCGCCAGGGCCACGGTAACGGACGGTATCGGACCCCGTCAATGGTGCTGACATCTCTTTGAGGCGCGCGTGGAACACAACGCGCCGTCGACCCGGGCCTGGTCCTTACCGGACGGCGAGCTACCCATTGCTCGCCGTTCGCAAGCCCGCGCCTACGGTGGCCGGATATCGGCTATAGACTCCCGACGACCAGGGTGTCTCCTCCTGCGGCGACTACACTTGAAATAACAGTTTCAAAAATCTGTTTTTTTTTGTGTAAACTACTCAGACGTGATGACTATCGATATCTTAACACTATAAAACATATTTTCTCAACTCATACTTCAAGTAACAACACTAACAGAGGTCATTTACCCCTAAAAAAACTCCGATACTTTGTTATTTTAATTTTATCGTGATACCGATCGATACTCATCACGTCTGCGTAGTTTCGCTAGCTAATTTAATTTGACCCTGTTGTTCGCGCCTACGCGAGAGAAGATAGTGTCATTAGAAGCATCCTTTTCTTACTGTACCCATCGATTTAAAAAAGAACATAGTTTTCAAGCTCGTTACGCAAAGATAGAGAATCGAGCGGAATATTAACCAATATCATTGTACTAAAACCCTGAAGTGGTTTTAATAGGATTTAAACAATGATAGTTATTGTAAATCCAAAAACGACCGATGTTTTTAAATATTCTTAATGAAAAAAATCAGAGGAACACGATTACAAAGATATAACTAGTACCTAAAGCAAGTAATATACTCGGCCCTTGGCAAAGGTTTACCGCTGGGGAAACACCGGGACAAGGAAAAAACTCAGCAAAATATTACACCACAAGAGCTCACTTAAAGGTCTATAGACATTTTACTTAATATTCATTTAAATAACAGGCTATACTTAAATTTAAAGTGCAGCAAACTTATCTGGTCCGGTGGCTTAAATTGGAACTAACAAAATCACTATGCAAAGTGACAAGGTCTATCTTTCTTAGTTTACTGACAGCGCCACCATCACCGGGCCAGATAAGTTTGTGGCACTATATTACAAGCCTGATCCTTGCACGTCCGATTCCACGAAAGATATACAATCACTAAGTGTATCAAGCCGCTATACTCTCACGCAGGCTCCAGGGGAAAACCTGACTAAAGGTGGTTCTATTCCGTAGGTTACTGAACTAGTCTTCTATGCACGTAATGTGCATAGTAATGGAATTGTGGAGTATTGTGATCGAAGACGTGATTTAAGTACAACCGAAGTCTGTGGAGTCCGTCGATTTGCTTTTACACTTTTGCTCTGCTACCACCTCTGCATTAATTCTGGCTAACGTGTCTGGAAAATAATTTCATACGAATTCTGTTTTGTTTTTAAATTCATTTGGCTGAATTCATTTGGTCAATCAATCTGCTTAGCCATATCTGAACTATATTGGGGTCGGCTTCCCAGCTGAATACTATTATTGAATTCATTTGGTAAATAGAGTACAATATCGGGATCCTAAAACATTTCCTTACAGTCTAAAATACCATCTTTGAAATAATGTTTCCTAATTGTGGGATTTCTCTGCCTTTTCCCAGCAATATTGCTGTGTACCCAGTTTTAGCACGTTTCTGCTAAGCGATTGTTACCACCAAGAACGCGAGCTCTAATCAGACTCATGTTAGGTTCAATGTCGTATACGAGACACTAAAGCCTCAAAAATTGTATATTTAATATTTATATCATCAAAATCTTTCACAAATTCTTGGATCTATCCTATCCTTTGTAACGTACCTTGAATTTGATTTCTGTGGAGGTAGTGTTCTGTCTATTTTTTTTAAACAACTATTTTTTTTAAACAACCTCTGATGACACTTTTACTACGCAAGTCCACCTACCATAGCAAGTCCATCTTCATATCACCTCACCTCGACCTACATTATTGCCGTATTGTCTCCAATTCTGATTACATCCTGATTTTCAAGGTCAAATGTTTCATGTAACGACATATCAATTGTCTGAACAAACTGATTGAGTATTGTTATCACTGTCCATATATGGCACATTGGTTTTCATGTCTGTTTGTCATCTTATATCTAATCCTATTAGCATAGGATGTGGTTTTATGTAATGGCCGATATTAATGATTGACTTATTCGAAGTTTTGGTGCCCCGTGTTTGGTTTCACGGATTTTCGTTGTTTTGTTAAGTTTTTACATGCTTATGCCTTAAATAACCTACACTATTACACCATATCACACATACACACACATCATCACAATCACACACAACATACATACATACTTGGTTGTGATTAGCATTAGTCTTCATTATTTTTCTTTTGTCAATTAGTTTTTATTGTATGTGTATGAAATTCAAATTCACTGTAACGCATACCTATTAAACTTATAAATGTAAACGGAACGAAGTACCCTGGATCTCACGACACAGGGAATCCTAGTGTGAGTTCCAAGAATCAACGCATTCGATTGTTATTTCTTATACAATAAAAATATTCTTATTCTTATTCTTATAACTGTATTCTCTAGACTATGTGAAGTTTAAGAAGGCTGAATAAAAATTACAAGATAGTTGCTGTCCAAGAGTCACTTACACCTTCGTAATAAGACACATCGTTGTGATCATCGTAGACATTGTCAATACTTGCATCAGCGTTGTATGATATGCTTATAGTCTTATTAGTCATTAACCATAATTGGACCATTTTTCATAGCTTTCAAGACACCCTGGTTTTAAGTTCCTTGAGCTTAGATTCTATTCGTTTCTTTTTCATCTACTAATGAATGTTATTTGTATTTTGCAGGCACAACAAGCAGGCCAGTCCAAGGACAATGAGGACAAGAAGAAGTCAAGTCCGGCGGAGGTGCCGCGGATCACGCCTCACGTTGAATTACCGCCACAAGTATTACAGGTCAGTACTGACTCCATAGCCTTGATCAAGTCTGGTCAAAGTCAATGTTGACCATTGGAATTGTCGTAAGTGTCAGTTCTTATAATGTACATTAAATGGGAACGAAAAGCCCAAGGTGCTTACTCTGCCTCATCGAGTTATTACTATAAAATTTTATTTTCAGAGAGATACAAATATTTACCCGTGAAACAACAGCAACGAAATCTGTGAGCTTTTACTGCTCTTGCTTGACGCTTACTTTCGAGAAACAATGTAAAAGAGAAAGAGTAATTTTATTGTTTTAGATATAAAACATCTCCTAAACGTGAACCGCTGCATCAAGAACATATTTTTTGAAGCTGCAGTTCACCTGTTCAATAAGATAACACGGTACATCATACATACCATACGCCACATCAAATAGATGTTTTTACATTATTTATTCCATGTTCCAGGTGCGAACAGTTCTGGAGAACCCCACCCGGTATCACGTGATACAGAAACAGAAGAGTCAAGTGCGCCAGTACCTCAGTGAATCATTTCAACCACAGACGCAGGTACCGTACCAACAGCTTCCTTTCTTACCTCTGTGATGTCCTTGATATGCATCCGTTATGTTCCTTTTTGATCAGCTAGAAAATATCACTGTGTCGTTGGTTGATTTATTTTGGTTAACTTTGGTTTAAAAGTTGATGACTGGACTTAGTGATCAGAGATTGGTCATCCTGTGAGCTTACCAGGGGATAATACTCTTAAAACAAAGAAAAATAACTTTTTACAAAAAAAAACACCTAGCAGTTACATTTTCAAAACAATGATAAAACTAAAGGTGTTTTGATCACCTCATTCCTGTATAAGACAACATGAACATAACTTAACCATGATCGTACCTGCACGTCGCAGGTGTCCCCGCGATGTGCGCCGGCGCAGTCCGCGCCCGAGCTGGGCACGCGGCGCGCGTGCTCCCCCGAGCGGCCGAGCTCGTCCCTGCGCGAGCCCGCCGCGCCCTCCGCCAGCAACAACTCCGAGGTAAGCTGACCTATGCGTACATGTGTTCGATCATTCGGTTCCCTTCAAAATGGTTGAGCCGAATGGTGCTGATCCCTGCGACATGTTCGTGAACGGGCGCCGTCAGTTGGGACTGGTTCATCTCTTAGCTGCCATAACTTTATTAAAATTAAAAATAATTGTTTACAATAGACGCTTTTAACGTGCACGTCTTTCTACATCGTTCTCACATGTATAATTTCAACTTGAATGATGTAACCAATATTTTGATTTAAAAGAGTGTCCATGGAGTTTCTTACCCATTCTTCTAAATAGGAACCTACGCTTTGGAATGGGCAACTAGCTTCATCTTTCTGACTGATCGACTCCTTGACAGTTCAAAAGTGCCTGTAATTGGTTTATTTGAATAAAATGCTTTGATTTTTGAGTTTGATTGTCTGTAAAAGATTAAAGGAACCATGTGAGCCAATAAGTCAGTCAATTTGATTTTATGTTGCCATCGTCATTTTCTTTCTACATCTAGAATACTGCTGTAGTCCGGAAATATTTGTTTTCACTTGTAGATAAAGACAAGGTTCAGAAAATGCGTTTGCGATCTCACTATTAGTTCGTTTGAAATAAGGTTTTGATTGATTACGGAAGACCTTGGACTCGCTTGGACAGATTGTCGCAGTGTTTTTTAAAAGGGGTTTAACTGACCATCGACTTAGCAACATACTTCAGCATGGTTTGAACTCTGTGGTCGGCAATATTTGTAATCAGAATTTTCTGGTATTGATTAACTTTTTCTACGAAAATACTGACTCCTTTTTCTTCGTCAAAGCACTGGTACTTTTTTTTACTCAATAATCTCTTTAATCATCTCATACCGAGGCCCCTCCGTGCCTCGAAGAGCACGCTAAGCCGTTGGCCCCGGTTGTCATTCTTGGATCTTTGACAGTCGTTACGGGTCGTTCAAATCGCGAAAGTCTGACAACCAGACTTATAAAGGGGTATCGTGTTACCCAGTAACTGGGTTGTGGAGGTCAGATAGGTAGTCGTTCCATCTTAAATACTGGTATTCGGCTGCATCAGGTAAGATTGGAAGCTGACACCGACATAGTTAGGAAAAGGCTAGACGGATTGAATCTCTTTAATCATCTACTACTCCATTCCAGGCTGACGAATTCCTAGAAGACATCTTATCCCTGGACTCGGGCGCCGGCCCACTGTCATCGTCGGGTCCGCCGTCGGCCGCCAGCTCGGTGGCCGGCGACTGCGCGCTGCTGACCGAGAACGACATGCACGCGCTCGCCAAGGACCGGCAGAAGAAGGATAACCATAACATGAGTGAGTTGTTATTGGTATATTTAAATTAACCTCAAATAATCCCCTCATTGCTTTTCTAAAATGTATTGAACCCGCCTCTTTTTGTGGAACGTAAATAATTCCTATTTTGTTGACCTAAAAATACTAAATAGCCAAGTAACTGCAACCAACTTGAATGTAGCGCTCGCCGACCGCAGCCGTACACCGCTCGCTCAGCTCGCGCGCGGTTGGTCACAGTTCTAACCTTACCTAACCCGTTTCGTCGGGGTACCCTAAATTATTTACTGCGACCAGCTATCAGAAAAGGCCGGAAAGTTAAAAAAAAGACAAATTTATTTTAAAAAAAGCGTGCATCAATAGAAGGCCAAAATTTTTTTAGACGTTCATTTAATTAAAAAAGCGTAGATCATTAGAAGGTCAATAAGTTTTTAGAGAATCAATTATTTATTTCCCGTATTTATTCTGCCTTATATCGTGTTGGCATGTTTCCCTGAATTTAGAACTTAGTTTTGGACCCCCCAGAGACAGCGTAGAAAATTTTCTTCGGTTATTTCATGTTTAGCTATAGACTAGATTTCATACAAAACTGCAATACCTGCGCCGTCAAAATGCACAACAACAGACAACAACAGCAGATTTTTTTTGATAACTGACGAATTTTAAATCCTATTGGGTTTAGAATCAGGTACTGAATTCATGGTAACAGTTTGCCAACCAATATCCCTTACGCCCTGTGTGAGAACATCGTCAATGTAGGTAAAGTGGATTAAATGCGGGTTAAAGCTGATTAAAAAAACTTCTCAACTACTTTGCCCTACCAATTGAAAAAGAATCTTGTAAACCTTCGGTGGTGTGCTTTAAAAACTCTCGTAATAAATAACCTCCTTGTGCGCAAAATATGCGCTTGGACGTGGAGTTCCAAATCCTTCCTGTCTCGGAGTCAGATAAAAATTAAGTAAGCATATTTTGAATTGCTTGTTTTTCCAATTAAAAAATAATAATTCAATCAATAGTCTGTAAAACAGTCGGACACAACACAAACGGGTACGTAAATAAAGAAAGATGGGTCACAAGTCTCAACCCCAATTGAATAGTTCCACAAAACGCCGCTAGATGGCACTTTGCATTTAACACCCATTCCTGAATCGCGGTGTTAAGATTCTCCGCGACTGACTAACCCCCCTCGCGAACTATAGTGCAGTATCGCTTCTCGGCCTTTTGGCTAAGATCAAAGTGTAGTATCTGTTCTTTTCAGCTTAATATCTGAAAGTTCCCTCACTGAGGGACCACTATATTAAACTGATTTTTGTAAGCTGACGGGATGTTCGGGGCTCGCTCCACTCCCGTCGCGGGTCGGCCCGGCATTGCAGTGCAGCCGGGATCGGCCCAAATAGTACCTTGAATAACAAAGATGTTGGGGAGGAAGAACGTTCTGCACTCCTTGACCAGTCATTAAATATTATGGGTTTATAAACGTCTCTTGAATTTTAATCAATTGCTAAGCAACTGATTAGCAAATTTTTATCTATAAACGCTATTAAGATGTCATTTCAAAATATTCAACGTTCAAATTATGACTAGTGGGTCTGTGAGCTGTAGACCTCGCGAGTCTGTCTTTGCATAGCTTATAACTGAATAAATGTTCACCGCGCACCTTAAAACAAAAAGAGCGCGAAATCGCTGAAATATGTTTTTTTTTACGTTTTCGACCCCCATATCGCTGCCATTTTGAAAAATTTCGAAAAACTGAATGCACAAAAAGTATCCATATAATTATTGAACCTACTCACAAAATTTCACGAGAATCGGTTGAGAAATACGACCTGTAGAGGAGAACAGTCATCCACTGGACAGCCGGACATGCGAAATCATTTTTGCCCAAGCTGAAACGGAGAAGTTTTCGTGTTGCGCTCGCTCCGTCAAATTATTGACCAATTGATTAGCAAAATTCTTATCTATAAACGCTATTTACACTCTTATTTATAAACGTGTCTTAAATTTTAATCAATTGCTAAGCAACTGATTAGCAAAATTCTCCTCGCCCCCTATAACATGGGATTTAAACATAACTGCCGAAATGTGGGTGTACTACAGATACACCTCTGCCCAGTCCTTTAGGGAATATAGGCGTGATGTTATATTATGCAATACAAAAACTAATCACTTAATCCTTTTGATTTCAGTCGAAAGACGCCGCCGTTTTAACATAAACGACCGAATAAAGGAACTAGGCACGTTACTGCCGAAGACCAACGATCCCTTCTACGAGGTCATTCGGGACGTGCGGCCGAACAAGGGCACGATACTAAAGAGCAGCGTGGACTACATCAAGTGTCTCAGAGATGAAGTAAACAGGTTGAAACAGAGCGAGCAACGGAGGAAACAGATTGAAATACATAATAGGAAGCTCATGCTGAGGATACAGGTATGTTGCGTTAATTTTCTTATCAGTGTAGTAGAAATATTAAGCTCACTTAACACATTAACACATTTGAATCATCACTCTATCTCTGTCATCTTCAAACGGTTGACTGAAACAAAACGTTTTAATTTGGTTTAGCACTAAAAAGTCTATAAAGTTTATAATTAAAGTTAGTTTTTTTTTAACTTTTTGTTTAAGTTTTTTTACTTTTTGCTTAAGATTCTGTTACTTTTTGTTTATGTGGTTTTCTTAATAATAATTACCATGTCTAACAAAAGGGATTAGTGATTGCAGTTTGTTGTTAGCAGGGTGGCTTTAAAGACAAGGGACGAAACTGGTGAAGGGCCTGTGTATATTTTATGTAAGAATATGAATGTTGGTAGCAATTTTTCTTTCTTAACATTTTTTTTTTTTTACTTAAATAAGCTGTTTTTGAATATTATGTTCTTTGTACTCTTGAATATTTTGTAAATCCTTCTCCATTCAATATACATATTACTTACTCGTGTGTAATGTTCATGGTGTTCAAACGATGTTGGAGTTCACTCTAGAAGTCTATACTCACAAAATGTATTACTTATATTTTTTTTAATTAACTCTTAACTCACTACTAAAGTTTCTAATAATATAATTCAATCATGATTCGAAAGATACGTAGCGCCATCTGGTGTCCTAAAACAAAAGTGACCATCGAAAGTTATTGTTTTTTCCCTCGGGAACAGTACTTTTTTGCGGGATGAAAGGTACCCTATGTCCGTTTCAGTACACCTGACAACGTATATGCAAAATATCAGGATGATCGGTTCAGTGGTTTAGGCGTGAAAAGGTAACAAACAAACAAACAAACTTACTTTCTCATTTATAATATTAGTTAGGATTAGGATTAGGATAGTATGTCGAGCTGATTGCAGAAGTGTCTATGATTTTTTGACTGATGTGCTTAATCTATAGCCAGTTTTAGTTTATGTGACAAAATGTCAAGCGCGCGTAAACTGCTGCGATTGGCTGTTGATAAATCATTCAACCAATCACAGCAGTTTTACACATACATTTTGTTATATTTTGCGTTCAAGAAACTAGTCCATGGTATTCACCACTTTACGAATTCACGCTGGTATTTTATTTGTAACGCCGTTTCTTATCATTCCAGGAGCTAGAGCGCCTGGCCCGCGTGCACGGCCTGCCCGTGTCGCCGGGCGACGGCGGCTGGACGTCGCCGCACACGGACGACTCGGGCGTGGAGTCCGCGCCCGAGCCCGCCGCCGAGCACGCGCACGAGCACGCGCACGAGCACGCGCACGAGCACGCGCACGAGCACGCGCACGAGCCGCGCGTGCAGGCGCCTGCGCTTCTCAGCAAAAATACTCCGGCGCCGGCACCGGTTAGTACAGTCATATTATATAACAATAGTCATCCACCCCAAATTTCGGCCATAGCGGCCTATCTCAGCGAAGATTAGCCATCGACGCGGAAGATATTATAGTGCAGTCGTGTGTGCGCACACACAGGTGCGCTCCCTTCCCGCACTCTCATAGTCCGATGCGGCGGCCAGGCGACACTCGCGCGCAGCGGTCAGGCGCAGGAGCCACGGCGACGCGTGCGCACTGACGCACGGGGAAGAAGGTAATACAGTGTTAGTCGCGTACGATACCAGTAACCTGAGCTTTAGCCCGCGTGCACGGTTTACAATACAGCGGTTATAGTACCAGTTAGTACAGCGATAGCGGGGGATGCACTAAGATAGCCCGCGAAATTATTTTTTTCTTACGTTATTTTGCAATCTTGAATACCATCAGTTCAAGTTACCCTATTGAATGTCTATTTGATGAAATCTTAACATTTGAGGCCAACTCTAAATTAAAGTGATGTAATGATGATTCTAATAATTATTATTCTATAAATACATACTTGTTAGGGTCGCGAAGCATATTTTGATCAACATACAACCTGACACTGACCTGAAAATTGCAAAAAACATAAGAAAATTTTAATTTCACGGTCTACCCTGGCCCTTTCGCCTTAAAATATCAGTAGCCAGAGCTCTAGAAAGCCGAAAAATACGTGTCAGACCTGGGGCCTTACTCCCGAAAACGATTCGACTTTGATTTTGTTTCCAATTCGAACTCGTTTCTGATCCGAACTCGATTTAAAACCTTACTCCCGAACCAATTCGAATCGAAAACCAAGATCGACATAAGTTCGAGTATTATCAGCGTCGTTATGCGTATCCGGTGGATTACGTCACCGTCAAGTGCTATAAGTCTTTGGTTAGTAACTTTTAAGTGGTTGAATGTTTTTACTTCTCTATCACTTTCCCACGTAAAAAACGATACCCTAGTGCTTTATTTAAGCTTATCAAACAAAAACTTATGAAATAATATATGATTTATTATTATTTATCAACGCAACCTAACATACCCGGGATGTGGAACTTTTCATAAAATCTGTAATAAGCATTGCGATATAAGTAGGTAAATTGTTATTATAATCATGTTGTCACATATAAAAATATTGTAAGCAACACATTGTATCCACCTACTTTCTTTTAATAGTATTTCTTTCTTCGGCTGATTAGGAGAACTTGATATATTTCGTCAATATATCTTTCTAGTTTAATGCTTTGGTAACCTCCCCTATAGCTTTTGACACTGACTGCTGAGACATTACCGTGCCATTGCTTCTTCCTACTATTCTTTAGCTTCCAATACCAAAAAACGATAATGCAACCAAAATCTGAAAATGATTTGGTCTGGAAATGGTGTTAAATAGAAAGAAAGAAAGAAAGAACAATATTTTGTTTGGGACAATTATTTATTCATATATATTTTTATTTTTATTTGAAAAATCTTCTACTAACACATCAAACAACTCTTTCGCCAAACGAAAATTTATCCGAAATTCTTCCGAATCCATTTCCATAGCCGTGGTGTTATAACGACTCATCCTTTGCATATTTCTTCTCGCACGAATATCCATACGATTTGATTCCTTAATAACATTGAAAAAACGACGCAAGGCGAGCCATAATAATAAAGAATTTGAAGCAATATTGCAGTTATTAACACTAAAAACTCTCACTCGATCTGCATAAAGTAGCTTTTTTGCTATCGTGTAATTTGACGTATAATTCGATCCTACAACTCGATTTATTTACAGTCAAATAGCGTGTGGAGTACGAACTTTTCGATCCTAACGAATCGAGTCGATCCAAATTAGTTTCGCTTCGATCCACCGCACGATCGTGCGCTAGTGTCGGATTCAAGAGTATGCATCGACGTTTAATTCGAATCGAATTCGATTGATTCAGAACTCGAAGCTGTCGGGAGTAAGGCCCCTGGTTTACATTATTGTGTCATGTTATGTTACGGTGACTTTCAACTGTTATACAACTCTACAAGAATCTGTTGGCGCGTGGCTAAAATCGGAACTAATGCCGCCATCTTGTTTTTTCAATAAAATTTTTGAGACAATTTCACAAAATGTTTACCAAGAAATGGAGCGCCCTTTCAATGTAATTCAGGCGCCAAATATCCTTCGTAGCACTCTTAAGTTTTTCCTATTTTTTTTTGTTCCTTAATCTGGGTCAAATTAATAAATTTTCTTTCTCTGTTTCCATATGGCGTATGAAAGCACAATCCCAAAAGTTCCCATAATATGAGAATTGAAAGCTTTACTAATCTAAGAGTTCTACTTACTATATCAAGTCTTTGAAACCTTTTTTGTCCTGGGGAAATCCTCATGGGTATCCACCATCTGGGAAGATCGGAGGGTTATGTCGGACTCTTACCGACTAAGACCTCACTGTTCCTTCTAGTACCATTAAACCTACTATATCTTAAAAGGTGCTACATTTACAACATGTTGGACACCAATATCGAATTAGGCAGTCGCTCTATGTAAGACAGACAAATTTATGATACTATTTGTCAAAAGTTAAAAAAAAAAACTACTTAGTAATAAAACAAAAAAAACAGGACTGTAAAAAATAGGTGACAAATCTAACGGCAAAAGGACTTGACATTTTGTAGTTTCTGTCTACTCTCATGTATCTTATTGTTTTAATGTATTTGTTTCAGGAACTGGTCCTACCTAAAACCGAGCCAGCCTCTCTGATGGAGTTCGGTGAACAACCTCCCGACTTGTTACGAGACATGCCTTCAGCCGAGTGTCTGACCGCCCTCGACGCGCTCGGTACGCCTCCTCAATACCTAGCTCTTGGTACTCACCCATTACTACACAATTATTACTTTATCCTACAGCATAATAATGTACAGCATTCCAAAGAAAACTATGCGCTTCGATAATATTCGTGTTTCCGAATTAGCACGAACGTCGCACCACAAAGGCATCCACAAAGACATCCTAACTTTTGTACTGCCGCGGTTTGTAGTGTCCTAAATCCTCTCCTCATCCTACGTTTTCCCTCTGTCGGATTACATACTCCCTTCTCAGATCGTGATTTGTCACGCAAAGGTTTTTTTTTTTTTTTGTAGTGTATATTGTTGTTAATATATAATTTTGGAAACATGGTCATACAAAATAGGCAAATACTTCCATGGTTATAACAGCTCTATATTAGATATCATAAACATGCGTTCGTATTTCCGAAGATAGACGATGATTCCCGCAGCGCATACCTTTCTTTGGAAAGCTGTATCTTCCCCATCCTGGCTTGATGCACTGACTTGGTCTTAAACTAACATTCCAAAGTGCAAACTGCAGCCAATTATAGCATAAAACACTATCCGGCGCTCCAAAACGCAGATCGTTGTCTGCCAAGACTGAGTAGGACATGTCTGTCGCAAGCCAAATGAGCTGTGGGCCCAGAAACAGCCTCACGAGGCCCTGGTAGACTAAGTAGGAGATGGGACGACTTGGTTTGACCTGAACTAACTCAGAATCGAGACCGATGGCAGGAATAGAGAGAGACCAATGCCCAACAGTGGGAGAATACGGGTTTGTTATAACAGTCTTGGTTGTGTAATTTTTCTACAAACCCTCTTATATGAACATAATATTAAGTACTAAAATATAACCTTTTATCCACAGATGGCCTCAAGCTAGGCTCCTGTTCGCCGCTCAGTCGAGACGAGGGCCTGTCGCTGGGCTGCCTCGAGCCCGACCTTTGTCTGGAGCCCGTGCCGCACCATCTGTTCAACCATAAAGACATTAAGGTAAGGTCACTTATACAACTGACCAGGATTCATTATATTTATTTATTTATTTAAACTTCTCGCACACAATAACATACAAAGGCGGACTTAATGCCTTAGGCATTCTCTACTCTATTCTCTATTCTTCTCTTCTCTATTCTCTATATTATTCATATATTCTTATTAAAAATTTCAACAATATTGTTTCAGAAAGATACTTGGCTTTTTCTCAAAAAGCATTGCTGTTATTAAAATGCCTGTGTAAAACCTTCCAAATAGGCTCTAAAATATTATTTTCTCAATCCCTTACGTTGATGCCCTAAGCTAAAAAATCACCTTTATTCAAAACATTGTAGGTATTTTAAATTGTAATAACTGCTGCTACTGAAATAATTTATTTGTGCTATCCGAAAAAGAATACTTTTCTAGTCCTCTGTATTTGGCTTTTCCATAACATTCTTATTCATTCATTGTTTTATTACAGATGCGACTCTCACCGACCCCCAACCTGCTGAGCAATGAGGACAGCGATGCGGTGCTCAACCTGGCGCAGATAGAAGACCTCATGGACGACGACTCACATAACCCGGTCACATCAGGTAAATACGATACAATATAACAGCATAATTCTCTTATCAATACAAACCACCATTGCTAAAGAAAGACCTTATTTAACACAACATTGATAATAATAATAAACACTTGTGGGTGCATCAATATAGCCCGCGAAGTAGGAACGTCCAGTGCACCCGCTGCTCAGCTAAGTGTCTCATAAATTCACGTCTAAATGAGCTGTTCTCTATACAAGGTCAAATTAAATTAACTAGAGAAACTCCGCAGACGAGATGGGTATCGATATCTAGACATGATAAACCAAAAAAATAAAATAATTTGATGACTTTTGTTGTGGGTCATCGACCACAGTTAGTGTAAGCTCTTGAAACATCAGTTTAAAAATGTGGTTTTTTTTTGTAATCTTCGCAGAAGTATCGATATTTAACCACGATAAAACAAAATTAAACAGATTTTCTCAACTCATACTTAAAGTAACAACACTCCCAGCTGTCGTAGAACCCCAAAAAAAAAAAACATAAAATATTTTATATATGTTTATTTTAACTCAAGCTCAGGGTATTTCTTTCAAATAAACCAATTACAGGCACTTTTGAATTGTCAAGAGGTCGGTCAGTCAGAAAGATGAAGCTAGTTGCCCATTTCAAAGCGTAGTAGGTACCTATGGATTACCTAAGAACGGGCAAGAAACTCCACGGACACTCTTTTACCATGCTTAGATTTCGACACCCACCTTGTCCGTTGCTAGCTAATTTAATTTGACCCTGTATGTTGGTATATAAATAGTTAGTATGGATGCGAGAGAAGCCCACATAGTGAAAACAATGTTTTTTTTTTTATTACTGAAATAAAACGGGAAGTTTTTTTTTGTACAAACTACATAAGACATTATATCAACTTGTTATATTTGTCATATGTTCTAGTGAATAAGGTGCAATTTAGTTTGCAGGTGAATAGGGATAGAAGAAAAGACTAAAAGCAGTGTTTTCTTCTTTGCTTTGACAATTTATTTTGCGCTGAGCCACAGCTAATAAAAAATACGGTATCGACTAAACACCACGTTTATTTCTTAAACTAGCTGCGTCCCGCGGTTTCACCCGCATAAATCTCGACCCCGTGGGAATATCGAGATAAAAAGCATCATATGTCCCAATCTAGGTCATGGTTTTAGCGTGAAAGCGTAACAAACAAACATATAAAAAATCAAATCTTTTCTCTTTATTATAACACGAGCTGTTTCCCGCGACTTTTTCTGCTATCCAAGATGAGCTTATATCCTTATCCAGGTCATCATCTATCTATGTGCCAAATTTTATCCAAATCCGTTCAGCTGTTTTAGCGTGAAAGCGTAACAAACTAAATTATTTTCGGATTTGTAATATTAAGTTAGGATTAGTTTAGATTATGCTTAAGCCTTTATAAAGATTCTCGTACAATATTACCTTTGTTCTCCAGGGGATCCAATGCTTTGCTCGTCGCCGACATCACAGCTGTGTCTGAGTAACGTGGTGGCGGAGGCGGCAGACAGAACCATCTCGGCCATGCTACACGATGACGCTTCCACCTACCACACTGCAGGTAAGGATTGAATATATCATCACGCCTTTTTAACCCACAGGGGTCGGCGTAAATGTATGACAACCGCATTTATTTTCTTTTATATGCACAGTTTAAAATAACCATGCAAAGGCGGACTTAATAATAATAATCATTTAAAGTAAGATTTTTGAAGTACCAAGACTCATAGTGTTAGTAACAATATACTTACAAACTATGTTAGTAAAACAACATCACAGAAACAATTTGTAAAATCACTGCTGCAAGGTGACAGGCCCAGCCGATACCTTGCAGTAGTGGTTCACAAACGCACAATCTAGCCTGCCTGGGGTATTTTCTACTATTCCACTGTAAGGTAATGAAGAGTCAGAGACAAAACAACATGACAGAAAATTTACTTGAAACGAAAAACAAAAATACAATACTTTATACAATACAGCTAGGTACCCACGTAATAAGGAAGGAAACATACTTTTCTTTGCTATATCAGCCCGATGTAAATAAGGCTCTTCCTTTTACTTTGATATGCGGTAAGACATTTTGCTAGGCGAAATGATTCGTAATCTTAATACCAGAATAATGCTCCAAGAACTGAGTAGCCTTCTGGCGACGTTAAAAGTAGAAGCCTACTTCTAATATACAAACTCTTTTGGTTACCTTCATACGCATAAAATAAAAGAGCAGTCTCGCTAATCTGTTCAAAACGACTATTTTGGAACTATCCCGTAAACACGTCAATTTTGTCCCCACAGGTTCATCGTCCCTCATGTCAGAAAGCGCACTAGGTCTGGGCGGGGGCTTGTCCCTCACGGAGGGCTGCCTACCTTCCCTCCTGCTGGGAGGACCTCATCACCACGCACCGCACTCCCCGCACTCACATCCCAGACAACATTGCTTCGATATGGACCTCGGAGCATAGCGACATCTAGCGAAGATGAGGCGAAGTTGTCAGGTTTAACACAGCGCTATCTATTGTACAGAGTTTGAAACTCACTTTTGAATTACAGTGAACTGTAAAACAGTTTTGCTAGAATTTTTAAATATAATTAAAAAGTATTTCCTAATGAAACTGAGATATCTGAAATATTTTATAACCACTATAAAAAGACAATCAGTAAACCTACTCAGCGTAGTTACAGTTTATATCAAGAGATGGCGCTGTTCAGCAATATTTTAAACTTCTCCATATTCATAACAAGTGGAGAAGAATTTAGTAGAATTTCTTGGCTAAGAGTATTGGTAGCTTTTTTAAAAACATCATTATGAAACACAATTTAGAGATCTCTTCCATAAGTTTGAATGTAAAAGACGAGTACGAATGCCTTATCTAATAAGATTCTCATTAAGACAAGAGCGAATTGAAATGTGCACGAAGTTCCGTACCTACCACTTTTGTTCCTATTCGCATATCCATTTAGAAATAAGACGTTTTAACACACATCGGACACTTTTCCAAGTGTTTTCGTTCAACTTTTTTAGGTACGGAACCAAAATCGATGTTTTCTAGTGATGATGTGTTCAGTAACAGACATAAGTAGGAGAATGAATGCGTTGAATGGTTTCATGGATTTATACTAAACGTTGAAATATCTTCGACAATAATAAACATGTTTAAACAATATTTTCTGATTATCTGATATAAGAAAAAAGTAGCATGCATTCAATCTATTTTGGGTAGCCACAGATGATTTAAACTACATATTTAAATTCATACATTCAAATTCCAAAACATGTTGTGTTTTAAATACTTAATTAAGTAAAACATAAGTTCTTGATTTTAAAACTAAATATCAAATGCAGATAGAACAACAATGACACTTTTAACTTATGTCAGATATATCAATGGTTCTCAAAGTTTTTCAAACACCTTTATTTTAAAGGCTGTTTGAAAAGTTAATGTAACTAAACAAAGTACGTACACGAACGTACCTATTTACACAAATCGCGACACAAACAGAATCCCAGTTGATCGAAAACCAAAGAGTTCATTTTAAATCGATACAAGATAGGTACTTACTATCTTTTCTAACTTTCAACCTCTTGAATACTGCTGGACTTACAGACGAAAAGAATATTAACCGTTGTCTTATAATGTACTTCAGTGGTTTATATTAATTCATCACAGATTTTCTTTATGTATCAAAACCAGAGAACAAGCGGTTTTCAGATATGAACAATTGAGTTTCATACTAAAAGAAATCCTCTGCAGCAGATGGACGGACAAAAAAGTGATCTTATAAAGGTTCCATTTTTCCTATTAATGTACGAAATCCTAATCCTATGTATTAACTACTATTAATTCCGATTTCACGAATAATAATAAATTGAAATGATTTTGAATACCTTTAATAAGTCCAGCAGTATGTAAATATTTAATGTTATAGTAAAAATTCTCCATTATTAGTTTAGGTTTACTTTGTAGAACGATGTGATTGAGTAGTTACCGACTCACTGTATAGTTATTATTAAATACTTTTTATTATAAAGCGTTCATTATTACGAATAGCCATATTGCCTATCTGGCGTGATCACCGATATTTGGGTATCAAATGGCCAAATAGTTTGAGAATCGGTGGCAATGAAATTTTATTGTTTTTAGTCTAAATTGCTGCAGCTGATTAATGTTTTAACTTGAAAACAATATTTTTTTTAGTTATGTCTTCCATTAAAAATATTAATCAAGTAAAAAAAAAATAACTTGAATTGCATTCCAGAAATGGTGCTATGATTAATAATACCACAAGGATGGGAAAGTTATCACTTTACTTTGTAAAATGAGAATCTTTGAATGGTAGAAACCGTGGTACGTAATATAAAATGCTTTGGAAATATCTAAAAATCTTTTTATAAGTAGTTTTGATAGAAGACATAATTATATAGAAATCAATGTAAATATACAAAATAATGAAATACAAATGTCTTTAAACGCAATATCGCCTTCGCTACATACATATTACATAATAAAACAAGTATTATATACTATTATAGATAGAGGTGCTATATTTTTTGATAAACACTTTAATGTAATACGAAACTGGGATATTACAACAGAAGGACCATATTTTTGTACAGAATAGATCATTGTGATACAAAATATATTTTTAGATGATATTTATTTAGACATACAAACTATATTTTTTGTATATAATAAACTTAGCGGTTATTTCACGAAGTGCCTTGCTTTTTAGCCAATTGAGTAGAAAAAGCTTGATTTTTTTTTCTTAAAAAATATATTTAAATAGATTTTTTGTTGTTAAAAATCTAACACTGGTTAAGAAAAACACTATGTATTTGTTAAGTTTTTATGATGAATTTACGATATTTCATTATATTATGATATTTTTGAGACTATGTGACTATAGATCGACTATCATTGTGTTGACTAATCGACTACTTAATTATTTAAAAAGCAGCAATATATTTTAATATATCCGATAAAAAGAAATCAATTTAGTCGATATAGTCAACAAAGTCGTTTTTCGACTATAAACAAAACACACTGTAAGAGTTGCCCGCAACATCTTCAAAAAAATATTTTTACTTTTTTTAAATTTTATCTCAAATGTTTGAGCAATAAAAAATATTTTTATATATTTTTAAACATGGCAACTCTTCACAGTTGTTAAGAATTAAGAACAAACGTATTTCCTTATGATTTAAGAAAAGAGAAGTTGCGAATCAGTGAGCCTTATCACTTATTGTTAGATAATAATGATCGTTTTTGTTAATATAATATTATTATGATCGTGCGCATGTTATTATGTATGTATTAAGTATTTCGCTCGAAATAGACGCTGTAGTTTAGTTCAATGGCTATTTATTATAATAGTGTTATGTTATTTTTTTTCTTTCTTTTAGACAGTCTTATGAAATAAATTATTATTTTTATTTTAATATATTTAAACTTTGTTGACAGAATTGTTTGATTAGCTACATATCTTGTTAAAACTTGTAAGCTACTTTTGAGGCAAAATTATTCTAAGAAAATAAATAAAATGTTGACTTAAAGCTATACGACGTCAATTATATTAATTGATAAACCTCAAAATGGCTAACATTTTGAGATGAAATAAATTGAAATTATTTTCAAATTCGACCTTTAAGGGGTTGTGATGCATAATCGAGCGAAACACGAAAACAAAAGGTTATATTGTATGAATGTTATTTAAAATTGTATGAGATTAAAAAATGTTGAAGTACAAAAAGTGAATAACAATGAATTTACGAGTAATATTCGTCTTTTATTGTTCTGCAAACTTAATATTCTACCCACTATTTCTTAAATATTTTTTGCATAAATTACACGTAATAATTTCAAAGTTCTACATAAAAAAATGGCTGGAGTTTCAACTAATTTGTGGCAGCCCTAGTTTCTAATCAGTTTCTGGAATACTAAACTGATGAAACTTTAGTGCCTCAGTAAACACAGGGAATGTGGAGCCTCGTCACAGGATATGCAGCATCTTCTGTCCTGCTCTCTGTGCGCAAATAACTGCACCCTCAGACAGCCCTCACTCACAGACCTGTCCAGCTCGCTATGTACTGGTCGAACAAAATATGAGTCATCGACACTAGAACAAGAAGACTAAGTGCCCCAGTATGATGCTCTCAAGTACGTACGTACGACGTACGTCGGCTGCATGTCAGAGGTAACACTTGAGCTGGCCTAGCATAGTACGGAGTTAATACGGGTTTTGTGACCATTGACGCACGTCAATCACACGCACGTCGTGCGGCTTACCCTCCTTTAGCGGTATATATATTCTGTGGGTATACCGCACCTGGCGCTAGTATAGTTGCTAATTACCTCTATGTAATGCTTTTAGGATCTTATTTTCACAAAGTTTATTCGATACTCCCTACAAAACTTTACAGCTTCCAACAAAAAAAACTGACCTAGTACAACATTGTCCTACATCCCCTCCGTACGCCCGTTCTCAATATAATCAATACGCAGTTTGACCATGCAAAAATCCTTATTAATTCAAAATGTCGCTTGCATAAAACTATCGTTAATTCTATTCGGCACACTCTTGCGCACACAATGGACAAGACCTGCGCAAAACGCATTTCCCCCAAAAATTGAACTTGGCAACAATTATTTTTATTCATTCAAGCTGGCAACACAATGGAGCGTTTCAAATTTCGAACGAAATTTGCGTTTTTGCATAAAATGGTGCGCGGCCGGCACGTGCGCCATTAAAAAGTGCGGTGACCACATGATGCGAAGAAATGTCAGAACATCTGGATTTCGTCTGACTTTAATAAAGCTTTCAAAAATAACAGTAAAACTTTGCTAACAGTAGGTATTGTAACTAAATAACTAACTCTGTAACCAATGTGTCTGATTAGCTGTAAGTTTTCCAAAAATAATAAAATAAAATAAAATATTGTTACCAAAATTCTGTTTTCCTTTACAGAAAGCGATAAACCTGAGCTAGAACATAGTTAAGTATAAACGCTGAAAGTTTGTCTTAAAACACTTTAAATATTTAATAACAATCCAGTCCTGTAAGCTCTGAGAGAGAAGACGAGGAACGCTACCCATACCACCAAGTGATACAGCTGGAAAGAACGTGGACAAAGAACAAGGCAGCCATCTTACCACCTACGGTTCGTAAAAACAGTTAAGTTACTAGAAATAGGTAGTTAATATCTATTGGATGTTATCTATATAACCTCTTATAATCATAACAATATTAGGGTAACTTGAGTTCCAGTGCTTGTCAAAAAATACCTTTAGAATGAGTTTTTCAAGTTCGGGCGTTATACAGTTTGCTTCCCTATCGCATGGTCACCCTGTGCCCTATTGTAAATAGCGTATATTGTTGCACACGATTGATATAAAAGCGATACAGTTTCCGAGTTTTTTTACACAAAATTTAAATGAATTCCCCCATTCGTAATAATAATCCCGGCATTTGCATGAATTCAGATCATGTTAACTGCTATTTTAGTTCGTGGGTAACACGCGAATCGATAAAATGCATTGAAAATATATTAGTGGGGTTAGTTTATTTGTGATATTGGAAACTGTCCGGATTGGCAACTTTTTGTTTAGTTAGGAGTATTTCATATTTGACTAAATGTATGCTCAACATTGAAGTTACAAAACATGCCCGCCTGATGACGAGGCGTCTCCGATGTTTAGCTATACCAAAGAAAAAGCTTATTGCCTCATTGCTTAGCTGTAATGCTGACTTCAAGCTGTTAGGTAAATTAATCTTTATTATTCTACCCGCTCTGAGCACTTGGGGTGCTGTATTGAGCTACAACCTTATTCAAATCGTTACTAAATCAAACGTCACCTCCTCACTCAAACCTTCTTCCACCATCCTTAAACAATGCTCTCTGACAGTCTATGTCAAGCATTTTGAACACATTTGACGAAATTATAACGAAGCAGATGTATTAATTAAATGACTCGAGCGTGTTAGATGGTACAGGTTTCTGAACCAACCATGATGTTGCATACGACCCCTATTCCGCCTCAAACGATCCCAGAAATCGTGAAAGCTCTTCCGCTGGTAGATGTTGTACCTGAGGAACCTGCTGTGATAACTCGTCAGGTATGCATATAATAACTAGAAGGTGCTATAACAGCCCTGAAAACACTCGCAGTTGATCTTGGGGGCTTCTTTAAATATAATAAATTAAAGTGACTGTTCGTGTCTGTATGACCGCTTAAATCTTTTAAACTTCCCAATGGATTTTGATTCGGTTTTCACCATCATTTAGAACATTTATTCCGGAAAGCTTACGTGTATAATATATTCATTTTTAAATTAGATATAACATAGAAATCTTAATGCTCCCGTGTGAAGCGAGGGCTAGTGTGAATATAACCATCGTTCTGGAGCGCCTAAACAGCGCTAATCAAAGTTTTATTGATGACAATGTTGACCAGTTTCGTTTGAATTAATTGATTTTTGAGGTTCTGTACCTCAAAATGAAAAACTGAACCCTTATAGGATCGCTTTGTTAGCCGTCCGACCGTCCATCTGTCTGTAAAGTCTGTCAAGACTCCTTTTCTCAGGAACGCGTGGAGGTGTCAAGTTGAAATTAATATCAAATACGAAGGTTTACGGTCCCTTGGAGCTCAAAAAAATCAAGCTTCTAAGTCGAAACTAAAAAGAAACTGCCATTTATGTAACATACTTTGATACTCGCAAGTAAATCAAAACCTAGGTACTTTCCGTTAACCTAGAAAGTCCGAAAATCGTTCACAGACTTACATTTTGCTGTTGAAGAATTGACAGTGACGTAAATCGATGTATGGGAAACCACGTTTTTCAACTAAATTGTTAAGTTTGTTTTTTGGATAAATTCATCCCAACTACGGAACCCTTCATTGTGCGTGGTCCGACACGCACTGGGCCGGTTCTTTTTTATCTTTACTACACCTACAATGTTCTGGCTTTTTATTATACAAGGTGGCAGGTCGACAGGCAGATCAACGCGCAAACTGTAACCATAAATTCAGCACATGATTCTAGACCCCTAGCGTAGAAATTTTTCGTCGGTTATCAAAAGAAAAATCGGTTGTTCATAGAAAAATGCAATATCTATTCGGTCAAAATGTATGGAACGGCTAATTTATTTTAAAATAACCGACGAAAAATCACACGCAGGGGTTTCAGAATCACCGGTGTGGGCGCGTTCATTGAGGCTCCGGCCAGCCCGCCGGTTGAACGCGTCCCAAAGGGTCATGGCCATCTGGATGGTACGGGGATACCGCACGGTCTCCTGCGAGGCGGCGAGCCTCCTTGCCGGATTGCCGCCGTGGGATCTGGAGGCAAAGGTCCTCGCGCACGTTTGGGAGTGGCGCGAGGAGGCGAAACGCCGGGGCGTAACTCCGCTGCCGCGAGAAATCACGGCACAGCGGACAGAGCTCCGGCGGGATCTCATGGCGGCATGGAGAGTGCGACTGTCGCAACCCAGCGCAGGGCACGCCACAATTGCGGCGGTAAGACCCCTCTTTGAGGAGTGGCTTGAGAGGCGCCACGGCGTCCTCACCTTCCGCCTGACGCAGGTCCTCACCGGACATGGCTGTTTCGGGAGGTTCCTGTTTCGTATAAGGCGGGAGGAAACGCCCGGGTGTTATCATTGCGTGGATCGACCGGAGGACACGGTGGAGCTTACGGTGGAGGTCTGCCCGGCTTGGGCGGGGCACCGCCGTGTCCTCGTGGCGGCGATCGGCGGCGGCGGCCTCTCGCGTCCGGCCCTGGTTCAGGCCATGGTACGGAGCGAGAGGGAATGGGAAGCCGTCACCTCCTTCTGCGAAGCAGTAATGTTCGCGAAGGAGGAGGCGGAGCGCGAAAGGGAGAGGCAATCTCTGCGCCCTCGCGCCCCTAGCCGCCGCAGGAGGAGGAGACACCCTGGGCGTCGGGAGTCGATTGCCGACTCCCGGCCACCGTAGGCGCGGGCTTGCGGACGGTGAGCAATGGGCAGCTCGCCGTCCGGTAAGGACCAGGCCCGGGTCGACGGCGCGTCGTGTTCCACGCGCGCCTCAAAGAGATGTCAGCAAAATTGACGGGGTCCGATAGGACCGATGCCTGCCGGGGCTGCGGATTGTTCGAAAGAGTTACCGTGGCCCTGGCGCACAGGCAACTGAAGGAACACGGGTGGGTTTTAGTCAGTAAGAGTCTGACACGCCCTTCCGCTCCGCCCAGAGCGGGAGAGGTCATTTGATGATTTCCCACCCAAAAAAAAAAAAGAAAAAAAAAGGGGTTTCAGAATCATGTGCTGAATCCATGGAAACAGATTGCACGTCCTTGTCTGTGCCACCCACTAACAAGCATAACAAATGATAACAAACCACCGCCGACAGTTTTTTGAATCATTGATTAAACTCTTGAGTTTTAAAGCAAAATGGATACCTTTACATTAAAGTAATTACTTAATATGATATCTAAGCACGATTATATTTGTTAAACTTTGCGATTATCCTGTTTCTCATTATTTTTGGACTTTTAAGTGGTATTTCTTTTTTACCGAGAACGCGCTGTTACTTTCTCATAGCTTGAAAAAGACCGGTTTCAGTCTCTGATTGAGAGAGAGAATTTAAAGGAAGAATTTCAATATCACCCTTTATTTTTTACTTGGGACTTAAACATAACTGGCGAAAACTGGGTGTACTAGACCTCTGCCTAACCCGTCGGGAATTTCAGGCGTGACGTTATATTATTTTCATTATGACTTAAATAAACTGAATGGGTCTTATCTGGACAAATAATTTGAACGAATAAATTGCTCTCAAAACTTTCAGAAATCTAGATAACATGTATCAGCTAATCTCTCCTTATCTTTAGGTGACAAGCTTATTATATAATGAGGACGTAATTTAGCAACAGCCCGAGTCATTCAATAAATAATACGGAATACCGTTGATTTATGTAAGCCTGACATGTCACCAAGACTTCTCATGAAAAACCCTGAGGCATAATATTGCAGAGTTGCAAGTACCTACCTGGTCTATGGGTTTTACAGCAGAATTTTTGAAAATTTTGTTGGTCTTTTAGAGTCAAATTATGTATTAGAGATATCCATGTCGAAAATACGTTAAATCAATCGTTTGCCTTTGACTAATCGGGACGCCAGCGACACCAGGCGGCGCTCGACAGAGTCTAGCAGAGTTGGTCGGTGGCCGTCAAGCAGTGAACACGTTTAGAAACTGTAGCGCGTTCCGTATAGTTGTGTCGTGTACCTACAGTGTGTGATTCACTAGTGTGATGAATTTGTTAGTAAAGTATAATTTGATTTGAACTGCCAACGGGTCTATTGCGCAATAACCAACACTTCCCATAGTACGCCCACAGTAGGTAAAATATGGCTGATGATAACAAGAGAGACGTACCTTCTTCGCCATACCCATATGATAACTGAGCAAAATTTAGATATATGAAATATATATGTATGATAGCAAAATTTATTTCATCTTCGATTTGACGTGTTTACAATGGAGCTACTTACCTACTTCTTTTGAAACACGGTACCTTGCAATAATTTCCTGCTCGTCCCAAAGGTTTAGGTTATTAAAGCGAGCTTTAAATACATTATTCTTTCTTTCTACACTATTTGCTTCATCATCAGATGAACTATCGTCGAATAAAGACGAAAACAAAAAAAGAGCATCCATAATGTTTTACTGTTTGGCGCAGATTTTTGAGAATAAAATGACTTAAACCGGAGTGGGTTGGCACCGGTTATTGTAATCGTTATTTTTTAACGGACGTTAAAGCCATAATTTCGTAAAACAACGCTTTTTCTGGTTTGACGATAGCGCCATTATTGTCATTATTTGGTTTGACGCGTGCGTTAAGTGGACGTGAAAAAATCCGCCCTTAGTCATGCGAAAAACTGTGCATACTGAGAAGAGTGAGCTCACACATTATTAGTGAGCGTTTCCATGACAATCAAGTCAAGTCACTGCGCCATTGTGTGTCAGAGGTGTCAACACGAAACAAAAACGCAAATATCTTTTAACGTGATATCTATCGATTTAAATCTTTGCCCCTGACATCGTGTTCATGACAGCCGATGTGCGGTCACCGGTTTTCTAGGAAACCGTAGCTTTAGTCCATCAACATCAACATGCGGGAGCTTCCAAAAGTAGTTTATCCGTCAAAAAAGTGACAAATTTTTGCGACTGGACAAAACACATCGCGAGTAGGGAACATTCATCATAGGGTCATTCATTTTTAGTTCGGGCAATTATGTCGCATCTTATGTCGGTAGGTGATACGGTTTAGGAAATGGCCGTAACTTTGGCCGAAACTATTGATTTCGTGCGTAGGAAGTAGACCCCCAGCTAGTTCGGGACGAAACGAGGGGTTCCTGTCTTCTTCACTAAGTAGGTTACTAGATATTTATAGGAGACAAATCACTACCTACCTATACCTCTGAATAAGTTGCGTCAGTAGGTATCGGATGCTGATCTAAATCTTTACGATCGCTTAGAACAAGCCACCGATAATGACATATACAAAATAACTTTAAAATTACAAAATACCTTTAAAATAAAGAAGTTTCAGGTTCAGGTTCATTTTATTGTTCGTCACAGGTGGAAATACAGTTCTTAAAATTATTATTGTAACATGTATTACTGTAACATACCCATAATGTGTACAATATTTAAATTTACAATTATATGTCTAAAATAATAATTTAAAAAATCGGCATAGTACACGAAAACATCAAGGAAACATGATATTAATTACCACTAGGGAAAATAAGTTAATTATACATTCATCAATTGTCATTTGTCATAATTAAGCATTATTATTGCATTATTATAATATTAATTCAAAACATTTGTCATTTAGGAATTCATTGATTGTGTAATATACTTTCTGTATCAGTAATTCTTTGAGTTTGTATTTAAAAGTAGTTAATGTTTCATATTTTTAGTAGAGTCTGGTAATTTATTATAAATTTTAACACCCATACCAAATACGCTTGATTTGAACTTAACTGTTCTGCACTTAATTGCCCTAAGTCAAGGCACTCTACTTACAAACGATAAGGATCATAGAAATGTAAAAGATGGTATGACTACTACCAGGAGCTGCTTTATGAAGAATTCCCTAGGCAAGGAGAAGTAGAATCACCTTTGACGCGAGGGCCTGTAAATGAAATAACTGTTACAGAAGTTAGAAGAGCCATATCCAAAATGAAGAATCATAAAGGTGTAGGCCCAGATAGCATACCTGCTGAGCTCTGGTAATCTCTAAAAGGGGACGGAGAGGTATGGCTTGTGAGTTATTCAATAACATCCTGAAAATCCTGATGTCTGAAGATAGAGTGTACTGGTCCCGCTCTACAAGAACAAAGGAGATGTTCGAGAACGTGCAAACTATGAAGGTATAAAACTCACATCACACACCCTCAAAATTTGGGAACGAGTCTTAAGTGAACGCCTTCAAAACCAAATTAAATTTACAGAAAATTAGTTCGGTTTTGCTTCTGGTAGGTAAGTAAAAACAGACGCGATCCATGCAATCAGATTGGTCATGGATAAAGCTCGCGAAAACAAACAAAATCTATGGATGGTATTCAAAGATCTTGAGAAGGCTTTCGATCGTGTGCCGAGGACCATAATAATATGCCAAGTTCTGAGAACTCAAAATGACTCTGAACACTATATAAAACTCATTATGGACATGTACCATAATGTATAAACCTGTGTCAGAAGTCCAGCTGGCCTGTCGGAGAGCTTCAGTATCAAATTAGGAGTTCATCAAGGAAACGCACTAAGTCCCTTGCTGTTTAATATCACCGTGAACTACCTAACCCAGAAAATCCAGAAACCAATACCATGGACCTTTTTATATGCGGATGATGTTGCTATCATCTCCGACAGTATAAGCGAAATACAAGCAGAAATGGAGCGGTGGAGGCAATGTCTAGAGTTAAACAGATTACTCATAAGTAGAACCGAGGCAGAGTACAGTACAACTATTTTCTTAATGTCCCTTGAGAATCATCGCATTCGTTTGTATTCGGAAATGCGATGATTCCCGAGGGATATTAAGAAAATAGTATTACTGTACATGGTATGCAACTTCAACCCCGACGAATCTATACCATCAAGCGCGGAAGTCAAATAGAGCCTTACCTAGAGTAAATAAATTTAAATACCTAGGATCAGTAATCGCGGAAGACGGATCGATAATAGCCAACATTACGCACAGAACGATGTCTGGGTGAAATAAGTGGCGTACACTAACAGGAGTTCTCTGCTATCCAAATATGCCGTTCAGAACCAAAGGCAAAGTCTACAAAACAGCAGTGACGCCTGTTTTACTCTAAGGTAGCGAAACGTGGGTTTCGAAGAAAACACATGAGCAAAAACTTCGTACTACTGAAATATCCATGTTACATTGAGAGGGTGGAGTCACTCTCGAAGACAAAGTGCGTAACGAAGGCGTAAGGGGGAGTTTTAAAGTAACGCCTATCACTGAGAAGAGTTCAGAGTCCGGGCTAACGTGGTACGGACATGTTATGCGTAGACCCGTTGACCATATCGTGAAAAAGTGCCTTTCCAAGGCTGCAAAGAAGAGAGGAAGAGGTAGACCGCAAACTACCTGGATGACAAATGTCCGAAAGGACATGCAATAGCGTGCCTTTATAGATGACGATGCTTACAAGCGAAGTGAATGGCGTCCAAAAATTTAAAAAGCCGACTCCGCGTAATGGGAAGAGGCGAAGGCAAAGAAGGAGTAGGTATCAGATGCTGCTATAATTAAAATAAGGTTATTCATCAATTTATCAAGCATTGACGTCAGATGTCAGGGAAACAACAGGACCTACCTACCTACCTACGTTTCTAGGATCTAAATATAGGAGTGTATCATTTACCAATACAGGGGCTTACCTTTAAATAGTTACCTATTGTAAATAAACGAATACAAAATCGTACGTCTTCATTCAAATAAAATGTTATTCCGCAACATTTTTGTAGAGTTAGCTTAAACTTGCCTAGTAGTATATCTACTATTTCGTATCAGCCTTAATAATTACCAGTCCAAAAATCTCTTTTCCTGGAGAGAAGAAACAAATGGTTATTATTACGCTCAGTGCGTGTTGAGGGTTTCCTTTGCTACATACTGCATTATTGACAAAAAATCCCCTGCTTTTTATCAAACAAAAATGTGACATAAAGCCTAATACCACCTAAAAAAAAACTTTTATTTCAGACTTAAATAAGTCTAAATGGACTTTATAGTCGTGCGTATACTAACCAAAGGGTTAGTATACGCACGACTTAGAAACTAGTGTTAGTAATAACATCTACCCGAAAAACAGCACGAACTATCTGTTACTACGCCACAGTGGCCTGTAGGCGTATCTAATGTCCCAGTAAGAAATTATTTAAGATGGACACCCACATTCCCACCCAACAGTTCTTCAGCATACATAACACTTTGACCATTCCAGCCGACTCCAGACCTTCCCCTCCTCCACGATCTATTGACCCTGGACCGGCTGCTCATCACGAAGAAGCTGCACGTTAGGAACGTGCTGTTTTTCAGAGGAAGGCGGAACAGATACCTCATCAGGACGTCTGACCAGAGCCTGGTTTATACTATTGAAGAGGAGAATAAGTACGTTTTTATTATTATTTGGTTAGTTAATTTAGAAGAAAAAAAAGAGTGGGTTTAAAAAAATAGGTCTGTTCAGCGTTGGGTTAAGTACACATTTTATCATACCTATTCGATACCGATATTTTTTTTTAAATACGCTAAAGCTTCGTGCAGGAAAAACAACCCAATTTTGTCAATTTCTTTTTTAATTGTTAGAAAGCATGAAGTACGGTAATTGAAACATTAAGTCTGTATGATTATAAAATTCTACAGTTTTCGTGGCGCTAAGCCATGCGTGTCAGTGACAGCACCTGTTAATAGTTTCATCACTTTTGCGCTCTCGAAAATATAGTTAATGTGGCCTATGATTTACTTAATGAAGATATTGTATTATCTGTAGGCGAAGCACAGTAGTATGAGCTGTATTTTATGTTATGTATACCAAGTCAAGTAACACACACTAACTTGCTTACGATCACTCACCCACACAGACATAGACAAATTGAAAGAGCCGGGGAGCAGCCTAGCAGGTTGCATCATGTCGAGAGCAAGTTCCAACTTGACCAAAATATCACACTCGTTTCCCACGCTCCAAAAGACCATCCCTTGACCTAACGAGGTTTCTTGTACAAAGATGATCAAACACTTATTCGTAGATCATACGTCAGTCTCGCGTCATTTTTCAGAAAACTTGTTGCGAATATTAGTGATTTTCCTTGAATACTTGACTTATTTGAAAAATCCCTTTCAGCCACATGCAAAACAAAGAACTCGAATTTTCAAATCACAAACAAATCACAAATAATTTTGTTTAAATTTAAACAATGAACAAAATAGATCAAAATCAGTCAATTTTAAAGCATCATAATTACGATTGACACCTATGCATTTAAAAATGGCTAGTCCAATTAAAATTTTAGTTAATCTTATACCTTTAATATTACCTATTACCAGCTTTTACCCGCGATTGCGGTACCATAGTCGATCCTCGTGGACTTATCCGAAATAACTATTTCACTCTCCGAACCATAAGAAATCACGTCGATAAGTTGTTGTTTCGCTTCTTGAAGTAGAAAAAATAAAAAAAAACGCACTTTCGCATATTATTTATTCATTTTTATTTATTAAAACGTTATGCACAAGTAAAAAATACTGTACAAAGGCTGACTTAATGCCTGAGGCATTTTCTACCAGTCAACCTCAGGGTGTCGCAGAGACAAAACATGGTAGAATATGGCATATTAGTAGGATAGTTTTAAAATATGACATTTTCTAGTGCTACAATACTTTAACACTATCTAATCATCACCAGCTGGTGGGTAGGCTACTTCTGCTACGGACTGCGTCCCCTGCAGCTTCGCGTGATGGACCGCCAGGGTACAGAGGTGATGAGGATACACCGTCCCTACGCCTGCACCGGCCGCTGCCTTCCCTGCCAGCTGCAACACCTGGAGGTCTACTCACCTCCAGGAGAGCTGATCGGCAGCGTAGAACAGCAGTGGACTGCTATCAAACCTGTATATCTCGTTAAGAAACATAATGGTGATCACTTATTCTGGATTCGAGGTGAGTTGAAAGGAGGTGGGCAGGGCATTCTTTATCGGCCATTTCCCCTCACATAATGCGCTTCTTCTTCTTAGAGGCTCGATGGCAATCTAAATGGAGTCGGCCCAAAATTTGGCAACGAGATTGCCTACTTACCTAATGCACTTATCCATCGTTTGACAAATGAAAAAGGATGACAAAGTGGTTGCTGCCTATCTGCGCCTGCAATTAAATACGGCGACTGCTTGGCTTGCCAATACATTATCAAGCTTACGGACAATATCGTTAAGTGTAATGTTCCCGTCCTAAATAAATCGACAGCCATACCTCTTAAACTCTTGTTAAATCGGCAACATTATTTTGTAAGAACACAAGGCAGAAAAGGTTCTACGTATTATAGATAGTCTTTGGAACTCCTTAACCCTGCCTCTTTTTATCTAGGTCCTTTAATAACGGTAAGCTGCTTCCGCGACGTCCAGTTCGAGATCATGCGAGCAGACGGCACACCTGTGGGCGCGACCCGCAAGGGCTGGCAGGGCATCACGCACGCGCTGTTCTTCCAACCCGTCATTGATAAGTTAGTCTCCTTCGATATTATTAATTTAGTTTCCTTATACATCTGTACATAATATTATTACAGGTTCTTTTTCTTTACTCAATTCGATATATGCGCCTATCCTAACTTTATCGATTCTTAGATCTATAACCAATTGAGGAGGTTAGGATCGAAACCACTACATATCCACTTTTGGCAATTTCGTTGTTTTTTTACGATTTCTGCATAAAATGATAAAACCTACCGTTAGCAGTAACTGTTTAGTTCAAAACAGCTTATTCTCCTTAGTAAAATGATGTCTAATATTAACGTTTAGTTCAAAACCTAAAAATATCCTGGTTAAAAAAAAACTGTTTTAAGGACCACGTAAATGGAATTCTTTAAAAAAATACAAAAATATTATGTGCTCAATATTTATTAAGTTTTTTTCGATTTCTGCCTTATTGTAAAAGTGGTTATGTAGTGGTTTTGATCCTAACCTCAATTATAAACAATGCATTCGTTGTGAATTCACTCAGAGAACAACAGAATAAAGGCTCTCGTAGACAGGCACGACGCGACACAACGACGACGCGACTTTATTAGAACAATTCGAAACCAGAATCTCGTCGCACCGTCGCGTTGCGCCTGTCTGCGGGAGCATTAAGTCCGTCTCACTCGCTATGAGGTTGAGCGTGCGGAGTGCACGAGTCAGCAACGCCTCCCTTAAAAGGCTGGTCCAACCGTGCGGCTAGCGCGACTAGCAGTCGCGACTGCCTTCGTTGACCATTGTATCCTACCATCAACAACACGCCTGTGATGTACGAAGAGTTAGGCAGAGGTGTACCTATAGTACACCCACATGTCATCAGTTATGATTAAGTCACAAGTGTAGTCGTATACAGGGTGGTAGGAACATCGACGCGCAACCGGTTACCATAGATTCAGTACATGATTCTGAAACCCCTGCGTTAAAATTTTTCGCCGTTTATTTAAAAAAAAATTGCCGTTTCATACATTTTGACCGCGTAGGTATTGCACTTTTCTATGAAACAGCATATTTAATTTTTTCATAACCGACGAGAATTTTACACGCCAGGGGGTCTAGAATTCGGAGCGCGAGAGGGAGAGGCAATCACTGCGCCCTCGCGCCCCTAGCCGCCGCAGGAGGAGGAGACACCCTGGGCGTCGGGAGTCGATTGCCGACTCCCGGCCACCGTAGGCGCGGGCTTGCGGACGGCGAGCAATGGGCAGCTCGCCGTCCGGTAAGGACCAGGCCCGGGTCGACGGCGCGTCGTGTTCCACGCGCGCCTCAAAGAGATGTAAGCAAATTTGACGGGGTCCGATAGGACCGATGCCTGCCGGGGCTGCGGATTGTTCGAAAGAGTTACCGTGGCCCTGGCGCACAGGCAACTGAAGGAACACGGGTGGGTTTTAGTCAGTAAGAGTCTGACACGCCCTTCCGCTCCGCCCAGAGCGGGAGACGTCATTTGATGATTTCCCACCCAAAAAAAAAAAAAAAAAAAAAAAAGGGGGTCTAGAATTACACGAAGAGCGGGAAAGGTCATTTGATGATTTGCCAACCAAAAAAAAAAGGGTGTCTGGAATCATGTGCTGAATTCATGGTTACAGTTTGCTTCTTGACGCCCCTGCCACCCTGAATTTTACAAAATATGTCGTTTTTTTCCAGATTCGGCGTAGCATTCGAGCAAGATCTCTCAGTGGAGGAGAAGGGCTTGCTCTTGGCAGCTACCTTGCTCATGGATTACATGTACTACGACGTGTGATGTCTCTTGTAATACAATATGCACTAACAAACTTTTATTTGCTTTTCCTTCCTTTACCACCTGTTGTTTTATACCTACATAGCTTACCTACGGTGGCCTGCGGTTTTGAGATAAGCGCGTGCTGTCGTGACTCGTGTATTAAGTGCGGTGTATGGATCCACATGACCGGTACCAATAGGTAACTACCTACAGGTGTTACTTGAGACACTGAGACTACAACTTTGCGAAAGAAGCCGACTGAAGAATCCGGTTGGGTTGGGCAGCGTTTGGAAAACTTCGTCAAGTCTTTTCGTCGCCAATTCCGATTTGAAGACTAAGGTCTTCAACCATTGTGTACTGCCCGTTATAACACACGGTGCCGAAACGTGGACGCTGACGGTTGGGCTGGTCCACAAATTTAAATTCGCTCAGCGCGCTATGGAGCGGGCTATGCTCGGGGTTTCTTTGAAGGATAAAATCAGAAACGAAGTTATCCGGAAAAGAACCGGAGTTACCGACATAGCTTGCAGAGTAAGCAAGCTGAAGTTTCAGTGGGCTGGCCATGTTTGTCGGAGGACCGATGGCCGGTGGAGCAGACGAGTCCTTGAGTGGCGTCCGCGTATCGGCAAGCGTCCCCAAGCAAGCCCCCAGCTAGATGGACTGACGACCTTAAAAAAGTGGCTGGGACAGACTGGATGCGGAAGGCGGAGGACAGGGTGTTGTGGCGCAGCACGGGAGAGGCCTATGTCCAACAGTGGACTGCGATAGGCTGAGTTGATTGATACAGGTGTTATAGACGACGTAAAAGGCTACATTGATTACTCATAGCACAACATAGAATGTTGGAAGAGCTAAGTAAATACAGAAACGACCAGCAGTAGGCAGGTCCTCAATTTTAAAATGGGACATGTCTGTCTACGGAACATAAGAACTTTTCTAAATAGCTTTCTTACGGCCAGTTCTCGGCCGAAAATTATCGTGAAATTAATGTGACAAATTTTCAAGCGCGCGTAAACAGCACCCTAATTACGTAACACACCATCTATCACAATCTGAATAATTTTGAAGCCTATTGGTAATCCATTGCTTAATATGTCCGAAAAATTTGTCTGCTCAACGTAAATAACTTAATGAATGTTGTTGAACTGTCAAAATGAAACCCATTCGTATTGTTAGTGTGTTACGTAATTACCCCGCAGGTGCGTGCGTGCATGATGTGATGCGTGGAATGATTTAAAGGGACTACAGGACCTTAACGTAAGTTTTATAATACCTAGAAGTATATGATCCCCTGCAGTAAACAAAAAAAAAAAAAATGAATGATATTCTTCAGGATATATGCTATTTAGATAGTGTGTTGAAAACATAATACAACTAATTTGATACGATAGAAAAAATTCACGAAAACACCTCTAAAAATTTATTTTAAAGATTAAAAACAATACTAATACACATGCAATCATTTCGATTTTTTGTCAGATTATTATACAAGCAAGATATTAACGTAATAGTGTTTTAATTTTTTGTCCAATCAATAGATTTTTTGTAAATAGATGATTGCTTCATATTTCGCTATAAATTACCAGCGTTGTGTCATCGCGCTTCTCTTTCTTTTTCATTTCTCATACACGGAAAGTAGTGTTTGTTTGATTCGAGTAGCGGGTGGAAGACGCTGCTCCCCGTCTTAGGGCGGGAAAAACTCATAGTAATTGCTTCCCTCTCTAGGGCGGGAATGAATTTTAAAAATAGAACTAAATTTGGTTAGGTAGTCGACTACGAAAGTTTTTACATAATTAAGTAAAATATCGATTAAAAGAAATGTCGGGGACTTTAAGAGTGTATAAACAGCCAGTGTGAATTAAAAAAATACCTATTAACGGGGATGTGCTAAGGTAGCCCGCGAAATTCAAATTTACTTACGTTTTTTGCAATTTGCAGTGACCAAAAACATAACTGACACAGAGCTGCAATTTGCAAAAAACCAAAGAATATTTGAATTTGGCGGGCTACAACTGTGGATCCACCTTAAGCGGGACGGCCCACGGCGGTGACGCGGTGTGTTCCATATTTAAAATTTAAAAAAGGCTATATATTTTGGCGGGATACTAACTCTGTAAACTTTCCTAACTTTGTTTTCTTCGTACTAAAGAAACTAAACGTGACATTGACTGAATGCACAAAGAGTGCGAAGCCACAAGAAAAAAAAAACTATGCTGTACCGAAATTCAAAATATCAGTTTTAGAGACTAATATTTGATTAAAAATGAGTCTCATGCATTAATTATTAATAGACATTTTAGAAAAACTATATACTGTTTTTACTTTCCTTAAATTCGAAATGAAAAGTAGAGTGTTTAACACGGGTGGAAGTCATCAATTCCTACTCGGACTATAGCCGCCCTCGCTACGCTCGGGCGTCTAAATACCTCGTATGGGAATTGATTCCTTTCGACCCTTGTATAACAATCTACTATTCTATGCAATACGAAAGTGACCGCGCTTTAGCTGTTGTCAGCCTCTTAAGGCTCCTTCAAACAGGCGCGATACGCGAAGCGAATCTTACGCGACACAAAGGCACAGACTGTCGCGCGACGAGCGGTGCCTTTGTGTCGCGTGCGATTTGCGTCTGCGAAGCGTTGCGTCTGCGAATTTGCGAAGGAGCCTTATCAACAGCCAATCGCAGGAGTTTACGCGCGATTGACAATTTGTCACATTCATTTTGCGTTAATTTTCATTTGACAAACTGGCCCTTAATGTTTTCTGTTGACAATACCTTTTATTGGATCTCCCGTTTCAACGTCTTTTCTAGAGCCGAGCGAGGGACCCGGTCAAAAAAGAAAACTATGCAAAAATTAATAATGACTAATGAGATGCTGCTAACGAGCAAGACAATGTTGGCAGTCAATCTATCCGAAGCTTTATTTACTTATAAAGGCAAAACTAGATTCATTGAAAAAATCACATTTCCAATAATAATTTACTTAACATTAAATCTTTGTACAACATCCATAAAATCCATAAATAATAAAAATCCAAAGCCATAAAATGCAAAACATTAAACACATTGCCACGCGATTATGAACCCTATGATATTAACATACCGCTTAAATTATCTTAAAAAATAAATACTCGGACATTAATATTGAAATGAGGGGACACCGTTCCGTTATAGTTTAAATGCATTTCTCCATTTTGCGCACGAAAACGACGAAATTCCCCTAAAAATTTTGTCTTTCCCCTATTTGCATTGTTAACTTTTTTTCTCGGCAGATGTCCGAACGTAATGGCGCGATATTTTGACAGCGCGCATAATTTTTGGCGGGAACTTAAACTTGCAAAAAAAAAACTAAATTACAGGGAATTTATCCAACCCTTTTTCCAAAGGATTGAATTCAATTATGAAAAAAAAAACGGGTAATAAAAGGGTGCTTTTACAGAAATGGGGAAAAATTTATGTAGGTCACTGTGCTTTAGTGAATTAAAAGTTTTTTTCGCAAATATAAAAGCGTGGCTGGCGCATGTCTCTTTTTTCTAAAAAAAGCAAGGGTTTAAAAATCACAATGGCTTTTTATAAAATGATTTAGAGAACTTTTTCGCGGCAGATTTGTGAAATTACGTTTTTTTGGGTAAAAACTGTATTTTTTACTGTTTCGTAAATAATAAGGTCGTAGGGCCGCGTGTCGGAGCGAAGTCGTGTGATTGATCGTGTATTGTTCAATTTTTAATAAAAATAAATGAGGATGTAGACATTGATTCTGATCTCGCGTGAATGTTATACGGGCGACTAATTTTATAAAAATGAATGTTCTGTGATTGGGTTTTGAAATTGATTTTCATTTATCATAAATATCAAACGTTACGTCTTATTTCATCATCATCTGCCTAGCCTTTTCCCAACCATGCTGGGGTCAGCTTCCAGTCTAACCGGATGCAGCTGGATATCAGTATTTTACATGGAGCGGCTGCCTTTCTGACCTCCAGAACCCAGTTAATGGGAACCTCGATATCTCTTGGTAAGACTGATTGTCAGACTTTCGGTCTTCTAACTACTTATTGCTGTCATATAAAGTTTAATATTAAAACGTATAGTCTTATTTCAGTGCCTCTGAGTATATTGTACTCCTACGTATTCAGTTCAGTTTAGTTTATAAAAGCTGAAATTACATTAAAAGTAATCAGGTAAATTTATGTGATAATTACTTTAAATGTTATGTGATCCTACATAAATGAGTTCCACATAATTACATAAAACCCAAGGTATGTCTATCATGCACGTATGCATCTGCGTACGCGTACTGCGTACGCGTGCGTATGCGTTTCAGGAAATATTTTTCTAACTTTATATCCTTATTTTATTTATGTGTTATTTATGATTTGTGTCAGAAAATTACATACTTTTTTCTATAAGTATACCGGTACCTAAAATAATATCAGCCTATTTTTGTCCCACTGCAGGGCAACGGTCTCTTCTCATACGGAGAAGAAATGAGTGTACCTACATAAGTACACTGTTACAAGGATCTTTTCGCACTCGGAATCACGTGGACGCTGTTGTTTTGTGATTAATGTCATTTGCAAAAAACAAGATGGCGACGTTAGTTCCAATTTTGGCCATGCGCCAAAATATCCTTGTAGCGCTATATTTTATTATTAAATCCTCCAACTTTTGACCCCGTAGAAGTTGGAACAACTTGAATGATTCATTTGGCTTGTGCTAAATAATTTAATTTAATGTTTTGTGTTTCATAATGTTAATTACTTTGCAAACTATTGTATATAATCAAGTCCTTCTAACTGAACAGACAGGTGTGCTGCTGGCGAGTTTGTTGCGCCACTTCTTCCCAGCTAAAGCACTAGGAAGTGGTAAAGGGCGGGCGTTTTACGGGACTGTCTTATGTAATTTTGACGTTCGAAAAGTGCTGATTCTCAGTCTAGTTTGAATACATGAGTTTTAATATTGTTTTAACTCCCAAAGGATCAAGGTAGGTAAGTCAGTAACTACGTAAAAATACCTAATTACCCGATATCTGAATTTGGTTAGTTATTTATTCCAGTCATTTCCTGTGGCATTAAACCACATCGGAAATGAATAGTTTTCCTTTTTGGAATGCTCTTGAAAATATACAGTACCCAAACTACTAATATAATACTAGGTAGGTAGATACTATTGTACCTATATTGGTTCACTATTCAACAGATACTTTTGAGCCTCGCACGACCAATTTACAGGACATCGTTAATTGCTCACTTAAGTAATTTTAGCATAGTCTTCTTCTGAAACAATGCCTCGTTGTTCTAATGATGGTAAGAGCTACAGTTGAGCATGAGGTTCTGGGTTCGATTCTTTGGTCGGGCAAAGTTTTATTGGGTTTATCTATCTGGGATTTCTCGCTTGATTGGATTGTTGATGGACCCCTGTCTCGCCCCCTATTTATTACATGGAACTTAAAACATAACTGGCGAAATGTGGGTGTACTATGGGTACATGTCTGCCTAACCTTTCGAAGAATACAAGCGTGAAATTATGTTATTTCTAAACTAAACTGGATCACAAAGCTCCTATACCCTTCAGCTAGTAGACATAGGAACATAGGATCTGCTTACAGTCGCCCGGTATTTTCTTCTGTATTTGCTGGGTAGAAAACCTCGTATTGCATATTTAGGACAAACTTGCACAACTCTTAATGCTTCTACTTTCTATTGATGTTAACAAGAACCTCGGGGAAACGTCAATGATGGCCATTTTTCAGACAGTTTTTATCTTCCCTGCAAACTTCCCTGCACGGTGACATTATGTGAGTTATCACGCTCAGGGCCAGTTTTACTGCACGGCGACATTATGTGAGTTATCACGCTCAGGGCCAGTTTTACTGCACGGTGACATTATGTGAGTTATCACGCTCAGGGCCAGTTTTACTGCACGGTGACATTATGTGAGTTATCACGCTCAGGGCCAGTTCTACTGCAAGGTGACATTATGTGAGTTGTCACGTTCAGGACCAGTTTTACTGTATGATGACATTATATGAGTTATCATGCTCAGGGCCAGTTTTACTGCACGATGACATTATTTGAGTTGTCACGCTCAGGATCAGTTTTACTGCATGGTGTCATTATGTGAGTTGTCGCGCTCAGGGCCAGTTTTACTGCACGATGACATTATGTGAGTTATCACGCTCAGGGCCAGTTTTACTGCACGGTGACATTATGTGAGTTATCATGCTCAGGGCCAGTTTCTCGAACGAAAATTATCACAAAATTCATGTAACAGATAGTCAAGCGCGCGTATACTGCTGTGATTGGTTGGATGATTAATCAACAGCTAATCGCAGCAGTTTAAGCGCGCTTGACTATCTGTTACATCAGTGTAGCGATAATTTTCGTTCGAGAAACTGGCCCTATTCTCCTAAAGATTAACGGAATAACAGCATCTCAGCAGCAGAGACGAGTAGTCATAGAGTGAGTCATCTAGCACAGTCTACAAAGCGAGACCACTATCTAGGGCACCGCTATAATAGAAACAATGCAAGATAGAGCCCCGGGACATACCTAAATAGATATGCTGTCACGAAGGCCCGGGACTTTTAAAACAGAAAAAACTCGCTGTCCGGGACATTTTTAAAGTTCTTATTTTTGTCCCGGGACTTTTACAAATGTCTTTTTCTCGTGTCTTTCTTTTTCATTATTAATTTTCCGTTTCCCGGTTTTTCCGGTCAAGATACACTTTAGAAGCGCAGAATCTAACCTCGGCTCGGCCCTAAAGTACCTACATTCGTTCGATCGCAAAGTTTGCCGTCAGTTATTTACTTGAACAAGTTGACGTAGGTAAAATATACCTAGTAGGTAGGTACAGCATGAGTCTTCCCGAAGACCTTATCAGTAAGTAGGTACTGATGACGTAAATACCGTGGTTATGGAATGGTCATGTGTTGGCCTTATTTATTTATTTACTAAGGCATCAAGTCCCATTATACAAATCGCAAATGCATAAAATTCGTTGAATTAATTACATCGTTAAAATAAAATACATTAACATATAAAGACAATCATTAAAATAGAAATAAAACGTTAAAACTGAATAGACGTTAAAATTAAATTTCAAAAAGAAATAGGTACATAATCTTAAGGCACCAAGATAAAATTTTCCATCAATTTACAAAACGTGTTGTCCTACAGTTTTTCCTTCCTTCCTTTTCCTTCCTTGACAATTCAAAAGTGCCTGTAATTGGTTTATTTGAAATAAATGCTTTGAGTTTGAGTTTGAGTTTTCAGATAAGTTTTAGTTGCATATTGTTTTATTATTAAGAATTTAATTATTTACTATTATAGCTTCTACCGCGACTTCGTTCACGAGAAAGTCGGCTATGAACAGACGCATGACACTCGGCAATTACAATAGTGTAGCTTTCAGTCACTGAAATAATGTTTGTAATCGGATCAGTACTTCCTGAGTCTATCTCTCAAACAAACAGTGTTACCTCTTTACAATGCTAATTTAGATGTTCAATCTGGCCGCCTTTTCCAACCATGTTGGAGACGGCTTACACTCTAACCGGATGTAGCCGGATACCAGTATTTTAGATGGAGCGACTGCCTATCTGACCTCCACAACCCAGTTATTGGATAATACGAAACACCCCTTTTTAAGACTGGTTGCCTTTTTTTTTGGGCTTCTAAATACCCGTTAGGAGTTTACGCCTGTCAAAGATCTACGACAGCCGGGACTAACGACTTAACGTACTTTCCAAGGCACGGCGGGGTCTTCATATGTAATGGATGGTCACCCATCCACGAACCGACCGCGGCAGGCATAGCTTAGATTATGACATTATAAAACTCATAATTGTATTTGAGATTGACGAGGTGTTTTTGTTTCCTGCAGTGACTCAATTAGGACACAATATTTGTTTACAGTAGGTACCAGCAAATATCAACAAAGGAAACTCATCGCTTAAATTGCGTCAGTCAATATTATTAAAAAATTACTTATAAAATTAACAATGATATATTACTGAATCAAAAATAATAACTGCCGTCATCCTGCAAGAAGATACAGCAATTACAAGAAACAATTATTACAAATTTTGTTTGTGTTCAATTAGCAGGAATTAATTGCAGTTTTGTACTAGTAATTCGTTTATTTACAAATGTTTTACCTTATGTGAAACTTGTACCTTGTCTTAAGCCCATCTGCACTCATTTAAACTAAGAGTCCTACGGATAGATACAACGTCGGATTAAATAAAGGCCCCCACAAACAGGGGCGACACGACAGCGCGACGCGACTCTTGTAGAACAATTTTCATGAAGTTGTCACAGAAATCTTTCTACTAGAGACGCGACGCGACATGACAGTGCGACGCGACTCTAGTAGAAAGATTTCTGTGACAACTCGCATCGCACTGTCGCGTCGCGTCTGTTTTTCGGGAGCCTTAAATATATCTCCCATTGTGTCACCCTGTGTAAAATGTGTACATTTATATCTGTTATTTTTTATGGTGTACATAATAAAGAGTATTCTATTCTATTCTATTCTATCTATTCGGAATGAGAAGATGCTCGTGGCTAACTGATAATAGCCGCATGGGTCGCTTGCCACGGTCGGTTAGTAGATGGGTCACCATCCATTACATATCCAAACCCCGGCGTGCCTCGGAAAGCACATAAAGACGTTGGTCCCGACTATCATTTTTAGATCCTTGACAGTCGTAACGGGTAGTCATCAGCCCAAAAGTCTGACAACCAGTCTGAAAAGAGGTATCGTGTTACCTAGTAACTGAGTTGTGGAGGTCAGATACGCAGTCGCTCCATGTAAAATTATAGTGTTCAGCTGCATCCGATAAGATTAAAAGCAGTCCCCAATATATTTCTGAAAAGGCAACCAGATTGATCAACTCGGAATAAGATAAATCAAACCTAACAAAAACCTCAATATTGCTAATACCGACCTGCAGGCTTAGCACGAGCACCGTTTTGTCGACGGAAGAATAGACAAAAATGACGTTCCGTGAAGACAATACGACGGCAGCAAAGTAGAAAGAGTCAATTACACTTTTTCATTTCTCATACACGGAAAGTAGTGTTTGTTTGATCTGAGTAGCGGGTGGAAGACGCTGCTCCCCGTCTTAGGGCGGGAAAAACTCATAGTAAGTGCTTCCCTCTCTACGGCGGGAATGAATTTAAAAAATAGAACTAAATTTGGTTAGGTAGTCGGCTACGAAACTTTTTACATAATTAAGTAAAATATCGATTAAATGAAATGCCGGGGGCTTTAAGAGTGTAAAAACAGCCAGTGTGAATTAAAAAAATACCTATTAAGGGGGATGCGCTAAGGTAGCCAAGCTAATTCAAATTTACTTAAGTTTTTTGCAATTTGCAGTGACCAAAAACATAACTGACACAGAGCTGCAATGTGCAAAAAACCAAAGAATATTTGAATTTGGCGGGCTACAACTGTGGATCCACCTTAAGCGGGACGGCCCACGGCGGTGACGCGGTGTGTTCCATATTTAAAATTTTAAAAAGACTATATATTTTGGCGGGATACTAACTCTGTAATCTTTCCTAATTTTGTTTTCTTCGTACTAAAGAAACTAAACGTGACATTGACTGAATGCACAAAGAGTGCGAAGCCAAAAGAAAAAAAACTGTATGCTGTACCGAAATTCAAAATATCAGTTTTAGACTAATATTTGATATAAGAATGAGTCTCATGCATTCATTATTAATAGACATTTTATAAAAACTACTGTTTTTACTTTCCTTAAATTCAAAATGAAAAGTATAGTGTTTAACACGGGTGAAAGTCATCAATTCTTACTCGGACTATAGGCGCCCTCGCTACGCTCGAGCGTCTAAATACCTCATATGGGAATTGATTCCTTTCGACCCTTGTATAACAATCTACTATTTACGAAATTCAGTAGTTTATTCACGTTTTTCTTTTATTTTGCTTATATGTCGAAAATGGTGTGTCCTATCGCAAAAATAATGAAAATTTCGACCCCCTTTATAAAACGCTTAAACCCCTAAAACTCAATATGTAGGTAATAATTTTTCACATTTTACATACAAAAAGTGAAAAATTCTATTTTGCCATGCCATTTTTATACTTTGTGGCCGTCAAGTAAAAAGTTTTCTACTATCTTTAGCATGGCGATTACAAAATCAAATTGTCTTCACTACCTTAGACAACTTTCAGTTGTCAGTGTGATTTTGACAGTTTGGGATAGAAAACTTTCTTCTGAAATACTCTAAAAAAGGACCTAGACAATGATCAGTAGAAACGAAAGACAAAATGAAAAATTGTAGAAGGATTTTTACGGTGCGATATCAAAAATGGAGAAACGAAATGTCACTTTGTATAGAAATAGTTGTGTCTATTCTTCCAAGAAATAGAAAGCGTCATGCTAAGCCTGCTGTACCTGTAATGTTTACCTCTTCCAGTCTTTCCCTAAAAGAAAATGTCTCGTATTTAATTACTCTTCTTACAAGCAAACTACTATTTACCTACTAAGGTAAAATTACGTAGTAAGTATTCATTGTTTCATACAGTAATTGTTGTTAAATGAAAATATTTCAAATAAAGGTTAGGTATTCCTTTTATTAAGAGTTTGTTGTTGTTTACCAATTGTATCCCCGTATGAGTAACTTCGCACGTACTTATGTTTTATGCGTAAGTAGTTAGGTAAGTGTGGAAAATACTTAGGTACCTATAAACACTGAAAATCTAAAGCTAATGCTACCGATACCCTTAACTATGCTCAAAAACTGAAATGGAAATGGGCGGGGCTGTGGCAAGACTGTCAAACGAGAGGTGGACCATAAGGGCGACACGGTGGAGAGGCCCAAGTTGGAGACGCCACAGAGGAAGACCGCTTACGAGACGGGCAGACGACATCAGTAAAACGGCTGGCCCAAGCTGGTTACAAATAGCCCAAGATAGAGGGGGATGGAACTCTTTGGAGGAGGCCTACACCTGCGTAGGGGTTCTTGTAAATTAATAACTTTTATTGTATTAGATTAAGATGAGTTCATTTTGTTATTGCATGAAATAAAAGGCATTTTTTTTTATAAACTCTGAAAATATATCTTATTCTTCTTCGTGTCGCTGGCACGACTGTTCTCATATTTTGTTGGCCCAAAACTTCGCCACTTCCACGGCGTCATCGGTGGCAGCGCAGAGGTCACTTGAAAATATATTAGAAACTACTATAGAGGGTACTGTACCGTATGTATCAGAAAGGTGTGCTCATATTTTTAGGATGTGGTACAGATCATTAAAATTGAACAACTTGCTCCATGGGATTGGTCCCATGGAGCAAGTAAACGATGTTGGCATCGTAATTGCGAAAAACATCTGCCGTCCCATACATTTGGGTCAAATCTGTATTGAAGTTTTAAATTAGTTTAATTGTTCTAGCTAGAGCAGAAATTTTGATAATTTATTTTACGTTTTCAAAAAGTTTAAAAACTTTTCGAAAACGTAGTGAAAGTTTCTAAATTAACTAAATATTCTTTTTCAATTGCATGTAATAATCTATAAAAAAATAACAATATCGCAATTGAACAAAAAAAACTCAAATCCAAGTTCAAACGACAACGAAGCGTGTCGGCCCGCGACCGGCGGGTTAACCCGTGTAATGTTGACACTGTCAGCTTAACCCCTCGCCTGCTCCATGTTTTGCCATGTTTTTTTAACATTTAACCCATTTTTCAACAATTTTACTGAATTTCCCCCACGATAAGTTTGACAGATGCGACACCTAACAACCCTCGTGAGCCGCGATTTTTAATGGGTGTCGATTTTTTTTACAAAAAGCGTGCATTTTCGTCAAGTTTTTTTTTATTAATCTAAAGCTGACAGTTGACGCGGATATAATCTTTAATTAAGACTATTTTTGGTGGAGGATTTTTTCGTTTTAAGTTAGGGTTGTAATTGTATGATTTATTTATAGATTATCGCGCTGAATGGCTTTAGCAGCTTTTTTATCTTGGATCAGAGTTTTGTTGTCCTAATTATGCCGTGTAATTATTATTTTGTTGACCACAGTACCTAGATGTTGTTGCTTGGTTTTCCATTTTCATCAAAAAGCAAAAATTTTTGCTCATTTTATATCAAATTTCCCAGTAAATTTTAGTTGTATTTTACTTGGATTACCTATCAATATAAAATAGAACAATATAGGCAAGTAGGTAGATCCTGGTAGAACTTGGGATGCGTCAATATTGCACATGTAAGTAAGTTTGTAATTACTGGAATGCCCTGGTTAACGCACTTATCTGCAAGAAATAGGGCAACAATAACAATTATATATTATTTACTATTTAAAATACCTATCCAACATAATAAAAATATTATATAAACAACCAACTAGCTTAGACATCTTCATCGTAGGTCAGGGCTCCAGAATAAGGGCACGCCACAATTGCGGCGGTAAGTCCCATCTTTGAGGAGTGGATTGAGAGGCGGCACGGCGTCCTCACCTTCCGCCTGACGCAGGTCCTCACCGGACATGGCTGTTTCTGGAGGTTCCTGTTCCGGATAAAGCGGGAGGAAACGCCCGGGTGTTACCATTGTGTGAATCGCCCAGAGGACACGGTGCAGCATACGGTGGAGATCTGCCCGGCTTGTGCGGAGCACTACCGTGTCCTCTCTGAGGTGATCGGCGGCGGTGATCTCTCGCGTCCGGCCCTGGTCCAGGCCATGGAACGGAGCGAAAAGGCATGGGAAGCCGTCACCTCCTTCTGCGAAGCAGTAATGCTCGCGAAGGAGGAGGCGGAACGCGTGATGGAGAGGCAATCGTAGCGCCCTCACGCCCATAAGTCGCCGCAGGAGACGCCCTGGGCGTTGGGAGTCGATAGCCTATTCCCAGCCACCGTAGGCGCGGGCTTGCGAACGGCGAGAAATGGGTAGCTCGCCGTTCGGTAAGGACCAGGCCCGGGTCGACTGCGCATTATGTTCCACGCGCACCTCAAAGAGATGTCAGCACTCACTGACGGGGTCCGCTAGGGCCGATGCCTGCCAGGGTCGCGGGTTTGTCCGAAAGGGTTACCGTGGCCCTGGCACACAGGCAACTGAAGGAACATGGGTTGGTTTTAGTCAGTAATAGTCTGACATGTCCAACCGCTCCGCCCAGAGCGGGAGAAGTTATTTGATGATTCCCCAACCAAAAAAAAATATATAGGGCTCCAGAATAAGGGACATTTCAACAATACGCGCCACCTATGTCCCAGACTAACGCTTGACCTACCCAGTTAGTCTTGAGCCCCTTCGAAGAATAAGGAGACCTGTAAAACAAAAATTCGGCCCAGAAACCACGGAGAAATCATTGCACATACCTACATGAAAAAAAAAAATCGTCAAATGCATAAGCTCCTCCTTTTTTTAAAGTCGGTTATAAAGTAAAAGTACTAATCAGCCTATAATAAATTGTCCCAATGCTGGGCACATTCTATGGCGTACTCATTTTCTATGGCTTACTCACATTCTGAAATTGAATCTTTAATTCTGTAAGCACTAGGTAACCATAAAAATGCTGACCTTCCGTCATCAGTTGCGTGCTGCCATCTGTCGGGCTTCAGACTCATTCGTTTGTGGAACAAATACTTACTTATAATGAGTTGGTGATGTTGACTGAAGAAGCTTGATGATGCAGTGTCTCTTTTCCGGGGAGTTAAATTACAATTTTTGTGTCATCTTGGTGGTCACAACATCAGGGTAAGGTTAAAAATGGCTTCCTAACGACTATTAACAAAATATTATAATAAGAAAAGCGTGAGTTTATGTATGTATATATTATGAGAAAAGTTGTGGTTTTCTCTACAGTATTTGTTTACTCACTCCAAGAAACATAACGTTGGTTCACATTCCTTAAAGTTTTGAGGACAAAAAATTGACTCATCTCAACTGTTTGGTGACTAAGGAAGAAAAATAAAAACTCAACAATTATTTGTATATTTAATTTATTGAATACGGTAGAAATGCTTCGTAGTAATTAATGGAAAACAAATACATAACAAACAGACGGAGCTAGGAACATATACCGACCGCAGACCACATTGTAGCCCTTATTACTGAGAACCACCCCTCAGTTTAACTTGGATTCCTCAAATATTTAACTTCAAAAAGATGACGAACGGCCTTTATCCTTGTAGTAACATTCCGTCCATATTTTTTTTTTTTTAAGCAATGGAATACTTGTCTTCATATCAATGTTTTTTTTTTGTAGTGGCTATAATAATAAGTTCTACAAAGTGGCTGCGGCATAAGGTTTGGCTTTCTCCTAAAGCCAGAATATAATTCTCTTTATATATTTTAAAATATAATTTTATCCAATGTGGACGCCAGACGTTTTTAAACCGCTATTGCAATTTAAATTGAAAATTAATCACGTAGGTTCTCCTCCAATTTTATGAATTGTAATTTCCTAAATATATATTTTTTATATTTTCTAACGAATGGCCGTCCACATTAGTAAAAAGTTTTATAAAATAATTTGACTAGAAACAACACAGTTTTTTATATAACTCGAAAAATTATTTTCACGTTTTACAAAATACAGTCGCACTAAAAATATGTTAAAATTAAAAATAGGAACGACTAGAATGAATTACATTATTTGGAATGAAGGAACTGTTGTATAGAGATCATAACGTTTCTGTCAACATCAAATATTTTTTTTAATAATAAACCTCTTCAATATTTGAAATTGACAAAATGAGTAACAAAGTTATCAGGGATTTTTCTCAGATCTTCACAAAATATTAAAACTTTGATCTGAAATCAACCACGAAAACATCTGTCCACTTGTTATTTAAAATACTTAACTAGGTATATAGCTTAGGAACTTAGTATTTTTGCAAAAAATATTTTAACACATTAGGTACCTACTTAATATTTACCTGTTGTTTTTTTTCAGTATTTTACGTTTTGTGTTATTTCACAAACAATTCAATCATGTAGGTACGTATTTCAAATCTTTTTGAATCGTGTAAAGCACTTAATGGTTATTTTGTTTTGTCAAAGTTGATTTAAATAAAATATACAAAATATTTTCTTCTCATAAACGTTAATACGTCATAAAAACTGTTTTTTTTTATCTGAGACGCTGTAGTTTTGCATACCTGCGCGCAAGATGCATTTATTGAAAGAATTGTATTAATTATATTAGAATAAAATAGTAATTCTACCCAAAAATATAATTCAAACCCTAAGAACTAAAATCATTTTTTGCAATAACAATAATGAAACGATTTTGAAAATAATAATACGAATTATTATTTAGAAAGCGTGCGACTGTATTGCCTGCTTCTAAGCGTTGTACTTGAGTGAATTATTGTAAACTATTAATATCACTCCTGTAAACCTTTCATCTACACTTAATAATTAATTTGTACTGTTTTTTTATTATTTGTTTACCAAACTCCGATACCTTACACACTTGGTTAACAAATTTGTACTATTGTTACATTGCGGACGTAGCTAAGATGGGACAGACGGACAAATATCATGTGTCTGTATTACACACATTTATAAAAACGTTTGATATATATATATATATATATATTTTACATTTTAGTCTCGGTAGAGAGTAGCAAGCTAACAAAAAATGTTAGCACCAAATGATTTGTTAAATAATAAACTTTTGTAAAATGTACTGATTGGTTTTTAAATCTGCTTTTTGTACTGTAATATTCTACCCTTTTAAAATATCTGAAAAAATTATAATAAATACCCCAAAAAGGGTAAAAATTACAATAAAATTTGCATTTGTCAAATCAAAAGTCCAGCACGAAAAGGTTATTTTTTCCTGCAATATGAATAAATACCTTTTCTCTTTCTTTAATAATGCAACCAAAATAAGGAATTCTAATTGACTGATTAACGACCGCTTGACCACCATAAAAATTCCCAATAATAATTTATTTCGCGATGCTGAAATTCTAAGATTCCCTTAATCTGTACATTTTCTAATAATTTTTGTTGTAAGTGTCAAAAGATATATCGTGTTTGTCAAATATACATATTTCTATAAAAAGTACTATCTATTGTTTTTTTCTTGTCCACTAAATGTGCGTTAAATTTGTTATGTGGATACAGTTTTCAGAATTACACATAAATACTATCCATAAATGCCTATTTTATACTATATATGTAATATAACTGATCTTATATAATAAAAATCTCTTACGGGGTCATCAAATGTTTTCCCTACTACTTGATTAGCACTGAATATACGTATATGTGAATATTTTTTGTTACAATATATATTTTTTATATCTAAGTAATTTCCAACAACATTACAACAGGAAATTACTTACATTTCCTATCTTTGCTACGTCCCCAACCTTAATTTTGGTATCCACACCAAGTACAACGCGTTTGGGGAAACAAAATGTCTCGAACACAATTTTTAATACATTTTTTTCACTACATCCAATGACATCGATCTGAATGACCGTCCATTCTCCAAATATAATAAAAACTCGGCATTCTCTACTATTGTTCCACGAATGCTCATAGAAAATGGACGATGACTTGAGATCTTACCACGCGTACAATTGTATTAATTTGTTATTATTTAAAACGTTATTAATATAATTTGTTGTATCGCGCGCCCGCGTCTCGGCTCCGTGTAAGGTGTCGTTTGGCTTTGCATCCAGGAAGACTAATAGGAAGATGGATCTCCAAAATAATTTCTGCCCTTATTTTGAATTCTATGCCTAATTTTGACGTTTTGGAGTAGGAATTTCGTTTTGGAACTATATACGTAGGAACTTTGAAAACGTAAATATATTAGTTAATAATTACGCTTCTTGGAAAATCTTTGTCAACAACCAGAATATTCTTCGAAAAACAGAATATTTTTTTCCAAACCTTTTCCAAACCAATACTTTGTTTCATTTTCAGTCAATATAGAATTAAAAATGATTTTTTCATTTTAAGTTAATACTAAAATGAAAATTATTTTTGATTATAACATTACAATTTTTCGTTTTAATAATGAAGTAAGTACTGTTATTATATTTTCATATCTGATTACGATTATTTGGATTACGTAACCGTTACATAAGGACTATAAGCGTAGTTACTCTATTTCCTCATAAGGTTTACCCTGATCCAAAATCACAATTATTTTCATAACAATCAGGTTTAGCGTACCCTCTCCGGAGCCGGTACGAGAGCGACCTCTAGTTTCTTTAAATTTAAATTACAACTTACGTACATACATAGGAACTTTCTTTAGAAGCTGCATGGTTTGTACAAGCTAACCTCCACACTGATCTACCAATAATGAATTATTTAAACAAACTTTGTTACCATTTTACCCATCAAATAAGTCTTGATTATCAAGATAATAACTAAGCGCCGCCCGCCGCGCTGCGCTCTGCGGTAGCCATGGTTTTATTAAATGTTCAGTCTTTCTTGATGGCAGTAAATATAACTATTAAAAATGTACATCTCAAAATCCTGTTTTCAAAATATTATTTTAAATTTAAAGCGGGTTATAACTGTTTAAAATTCGTGCAGAGCGGAGCGGCGCGTGCGGCGGCAGCAGTAACACATTATGTTTACGATTACAATACAAATAAGTATAATGCAGCGGGGCTTTCGGCGGGCGCGCCAAGCTCAGCCCGCGCGCGCCCCAAACAATGACCCGTATATATAAATATTGGTGTGTTACACAACAAAACCCGTCTGAACGAGCCCCACGACCACATATCTAATCAAATTTAATACTAAATTACGTTTAATGTTGATCACTGCCCAATAGTACGTATCTTTGTGCTTTAAGTCACTCGTAGACAACAATAAATAGTATCGAGTAGCTAACATGAGCGCGCGGCCTCCGTCCGGCGCGGCGTAGTAACGCACTAACTATATTTGTACTTTATTGTAACTCCAAAATATAATTTATACAATAACAGCTAATATAAAAACTAACGTTGTGAGGTAGAGCGGTTGTCGTAGTACTACGTGGCATGCGCAGGTACAGTGGGGGAGTGCGCGGCGACGTCGCGCGCAGGCCGCGCGGGCGTCGCGTGGCGGCTGCTCAGTGATCAACATCGCACCGGTACTACGACGCTATCGTGAGTGCGCACTCACCGATAAAATACCTTTAAATAATAATTACTCCTAGGGTGTATTTCTTCTCCCGATCGAAATCGACGTTTCATAAACTCGTCTCGGACCGACCCGACGGAACATCGAGGAGATAATAATAAATAATCGAATTTATAAGCGGCAACGTTTCATATATCACCCGTTCAATATAATTCTCAATATATGAAGTTAGACTCTGACAAAAAAGAGGCCGGGGGCCGCCGCGCGGTGTGGCGCTCGAGCGGGCGGCCGCAGCAGCTTCTCCCTTTACAAATTACGTCTCATAATATTTCAGCAATCGCTTGAAGGCACACAGCGTTAAATGTAGTTAGTACAGTTCAGCGATCGTAGGCGCGCGCACGCGGCGATGTAGTCGCGGGCCGCGCGCGCGCGCCGCGTCCGGCAGCCGAGCCGACGTCAGCGGCTAGGCCGGCGTCAGCGTCAGCGTCACGGTGGCGCGGCGCGTGGCGCGGCGGCGCACCGGCAGGAACACCAGCGCCGGCACCAGGCTCAGCGCGCCGCCCGCCTCCTCCACCACGAAGGGCTGCATGGTGAGCGGCGCCTGCGGGGCGCGCGGCACGGCCAGCAGCGCGCCCGCGCCGCCGTGCGCCGCGCGCAGGTGCGCCTCCAGCGCCGCGAAGCCCTCCGCGCGGAACTCGCAGCGCGAGCACGAGTACTGCGCGTCCGGGTCGCCCTCGCCCTCGCCGCTCTCGGGCCCCCCCTCGCCACCCTCCATCTCGCTGCCACACACGCTGCCCGGCGGCTCCGGCGGCATCTCCGGCGGTTCGTTCACCTGCTGCTGCGCGTGCGCGCGTTCGTGCGCAAACAGGAACGCGAGCACGTCAGTGGTAAATGGACAGTACGAGCAGGCGTAGGGTTTATCACGCGTGAGCAGGTCTAAAGGCCGCGGCGGTGGCGGTGGTGGTCGCGCAGGTGGTGCATGCTCAGCTAGTAAGTGTGCACGCAGCGCCCGCGGGCCGCGGAACCGCCGCGCGCACAGCGGGCACGGCTCAGCGGGCGCGGTGGCGGCGGGCGCGGGAGGCGCGGGGATGCCGTGCGTGTTATGTTTGTGCACGCGCAGGAAGTATTTGCTGCACAGCTCCTTGTGACAGATGTCGCACGTGACGCCGCCGAGCTGCGTGCCGCTTTCCAGCGAGATGCCGTGCATGCGCTGCATGTGAGTGCGCATGAAGTACTTATTGCACAGCTCCTTGTTACAGATCTCGCAGAAACTCGAGCCGGAAGAGGATGCTCGTCTCTCGTCGGGTGGAGGTGGTGAGGCGGATGGTGGGCGTGGCCCCGGGTCGTTCGGCTCGTCGGCGAGCCGCTCGGCCGCTAGCTCATTCAGCTGAGAAATCATCGTCTGCAACTTGCGCAACTCTTCACTCGCAGACCCGGGTGACGCAATACCGCGCTCCTCTACGATTAGATTTAGCGGACTCGTTTGGCCGTCTCTTAAGGCTGCCTCAAGCTCATCTTCGCATTCTCTTTTAACTTCAGCCATTTCTTCAGGATCTAATGGTGGTGGCAGCGAATGTGAACGCGGTGGCGTGTCCGGTGGTGGTCCTGACAGCGCGGGTGGTGTGGTGAGTGGCGTGGTGAGGGGCGTGCCCAGCGGCGTGCAAAGCGCGCCGGGCGGCGTAGCTGACGGCGGCGAGTGCTCGTTGACGGGCGAGTGCCGCACTGGCACGCCGTGCCGCCGCTCTCGATGCGTCCGCAAGAAGTATTTATTGCAGTACTCTTTACAGCATATCTCACAGAACGCTTCTGGATTAACTACACCTAGCCGGCGCAGTGCGTCGGGCTGGAAGCCGCACTCACGCGCGCGTCTTGCCGAGTCTGGTGATAGGCGGCGTGGAGTGCCACCCGATTCCTCGTCCGAGGAGCGGCGTGGTGGTGACAGCTGTGCGGGCGGTGGCGGTGCAGGCTGCGGGTCACCACCGTCGTAAATGCCGTGCTTGTTAGCGCGGTGCGTCTTCAGAAAGTACTTGTTACAAAACTCTTTACAGCAGAGGTCACAGTATGCCTCAGGGTTGAAGATACGCGGTGGCTCGTGTCGCGGCAGGAGTCGGAAGGCGGCGAGGGGGTCGAAGGTGGGAAGGCCTAGCTCCCCGAAGGCGAGCGCGCTCTTGTAGATGTCGGCCATCTTGGCGTGCAGGTCGAGGGGCGGGGGCGCGAGGTGCTGCGGCTGCGAGCGCGTGGGCGCCGCCTGCTTGCGGCGCTTGCGGCCGGGGCTGCTGCCGCCGCTCTCCAGGTCCAGCTCGCGCTTGACTGCCGGCGCGACAGACATCGCGTCACCGCCGCATCTGGAACGATACAAACAACACGTTACTATTGATGCAGAGTTGCACAAGAAATGGGGTGTGGTGTTATGGCGGGCATACTCCAAATATATTACGGAGAATAAAAGTGGTAGTTTCATAAACTGTGACCATCAATTGAACATTCAATCAAGGAATGTAGCCTCTATTTTCAGATGTAGGTACAAAAAAAATATGTTCAATAAAATTAACCTTAACATTGTTAGCACACTTTTTAATCGTCAATGACAGTTGTACATATTAGACAATTTATAACCAAAAAAAAAACAACCATTGTTACAAATTAAAATGAAATAATCCTTATTAACTAAATGTTTTTTGAATGAAGTTTAAGCGTTTTATTGTATTTTTGCTAAATAAAATTAAAAATTAACCGCAACCTAATGTGGTTTTCTTCTTACAAAATATAATTTTCTACAGAACTATTTTTAAATTAAGGTATACGGTTGTCATTTACGCATGAATTATAATGTCATCGTCGATTCAATTTTTTCATGGAAATTAATATTTATACAAAAACAATTGTTATTGCTGGAATTATAACAGTCATTTGCAGACTCATAAAATTTGTAATAGTATCTTAATCTATATTTAATAATTAAATACACATACACCACACACACACACACACACACACACATTACACACACACACACACACATTACACACACACACACACACACACACACACATACACATACATTTATATCTGTAATTTTTATGGTGTACATAATAAAGAGTATTCTATTCTATTCTAAACAGTAAATGTATAAAAAATTATATTAATAAATGGGTTAGTGATGAAATCTTATAAAATTTTTAATAACACTACAGCACTTAGAAAAATGACGCAAGCTCCAAAAAAAACCAAGTTGGACCGAGGTTTACCCTGGTCATTTATTTGGTAAATAATTATAAGTATTTAATTAATTGTATGTGATGTGATGTCACAATTTCGCTAGATTAGTAAAAAAATAAGAATCTCGAACGTAAATTGTATCCCTTACATAATGTTTGGGCACATTTGAAGGTTTACCAAAGCTTAAAGTAAGTAAAGGTTTATTAGTAAAAACGGCATTAACTATGTATTACTATAAAGATATCATACTTAAAATCAAGTACCTAAGTCATCAACGTTACCTAATTGTAATTAAAAATGTGACCATTGCATTACTTTCAATGCTTATCTGCTTCATTTTTAATACCGTACAAGATTCCAATAAGAAAACCCCTCACCGATTATTATCCTGTCTTAAATCCATCGCCTCCATTGATCACTTAGTTCTAATCACCATTATAAAATAATCACCATTTTATAATCACCACGCACACATCACCAAAAAAGTAGCATCAGCGTCAAAGATAACCACAAAAAAATCGCAAGGTACAATCACTCGCGAAAACGTCTGACCTTTTTCTTTTATTTTTTGGCACGTGCTTACGCTTGCGCGTGCGTGTCTAAAACTGATGTTTTAAGTAAAAACGCGTGCTGCATTTCTTTTTTTTTTTTGTTAGAAAATAGCAAAAATGGTGTTCCCCACCCGGCCACCCCTGGCATAGTCGATTATTTGACAGGGGGCCGGTGCATTACGGTGAAGCGAGGGTTTACATGGCACGGCTATTATTTTGTTGCATTTTGTTAAATTGTGCACAATTTTTTGACTTTGCGGGTGTTAAGATGCCTTTTATTTTTAAGGTTGTCATAAGCACATAAATAGATGATAAGGGTTTATGCAGCACAGAGGCATTTAGCAGTCACGTTTCTATTCTAATTTATCTTGATTCTCTTACGTCTACTTAAGTGTGTGGTTAGTGGTTTTCTACTATTTGTATTGAGGTGGTACAATTTTTATATAAAATACTTTTTGTATTATAACCCAAAAAGGTACATCAAATTGTTTATTTTGTAATCGTATTTTATCTCTTTTTGCTGAAGTTGCTGTGAAATTGAAATTCTACTTCAACAATTTGAGGTTTTTTTTATACACTTCAGCAAATAGACATCGTTAGGGCTCCGTACGTACGGAGCCCTAATGACAAAAGGGAACCCTTATAAGATCACTCGTGTCTGTCTGTCCGTCTGTCACAGCCAATTTGCTCACAATCTACTGGACTAATTAAGTTGAAATTGAGTACATATATATGTACTAAATTTCAACTTAATTAGTCCAGTAAATTCTGTGACCCTAATAAGTACGAACGTGTAACGTAATTATATGAATTTTGAATATGGGGTCACTTTTGGGGGTCAACTATAAAATTAAAAACTAAAGTTTTGTAAATTGTAGCGCGTGACATATTAAATGAAAGGGCTTGTTGTGAGGGTCTCAAATATATTTTTTGTATAATTTTAAAATAAACAATTTTGAAGTTTTTTAAGAAAATATATGAAAATTGACCATTCCCGCCCTACTAACTACTACAGAGCCGATTTTATTTTAAAAATACCGAAATTTGTTTTTTACTTACAGATTAAAGGAAACCCTATAAGATACTCTATGGTCTTAAAATACCATGGTCAATCTTTCAATATTGTGCGTACAAACTTACATTTGCAGTTCGAATTTATGGCTTGGCCGTTCTATTGAACAATTGCATGACACAATATTAAAGACCAGTGATTTAATTTCTTACCATAAGCCCAGAGGAGTGTCTATGCGACGGCCGCGAAACGGCTAAACCGTGCATTTTGACCAATATGTAAGGATTGTAGAGTTAAGCCTTGTAGTGTTAAGGGCTTGGCTCTACATTAGATATGATAACTTTTTAACAGTTTAAGCGGTAAATAAGTCTTGGCAACCTACTTTAAATGTTTTTTTTTTTTTATTCAACCCCATTTTATGTTCCATTTTAAACTAGCACACCATTTTGATACCTACTCATTTAATAAACGCAATATCGTCATCCTTCATACAATATACCCAACCAAATGAACCCTATACCGTCTCCATGTGAACCAAACCTAAAACCAAACAATACGCGTTACTTTCCAAAAATTTGGAAACACTATCAAAAGGGCGTCTCTGATCAAACATGCTCTTTCTCTATCACACATACGTTAATCTCGTATATCCCTCTCGTTCCTTACAATATGCTTTTCTCTTTCTTTCAATGTGATGTCTACGTAATGGTTATTGTGAGTTATGGTGTTATAATAAATCTAACTTTCGATTTCCAAAAGTTTTTTTTTTTAACTAATAAAACAAAATCTATAACGAAAACAATTATTATTATTATCAAAAAGAAAACAATACGTTTTTAAAAGCGTTCATACTTTTATTAATGATAAAATAAATTTTAGGGTTTGATATGACAATACCTACATTGATTCAAGAAATATTAAAAATAATTAGAACCCTTTCTTCTATGACTTGAAAAGACAATTTCCAAGAAAAAGAAAAGCCCAACAAATAATAAAAATGTTAAGAAAAACCATGAAAAGTTCAGGCAAGTATTATTTGATATAAACAAGCACCGAGCGCTGCCTTACGCTTTCTCATCACATTTTTTCACCACCAAAGTAAAAAGTTTTTATTAAAAGTCGAAAAACAAGTTTAATTACTTCTTAAGGAAGTGGACGGGCCAACATCAATTTGCCTTATTAAAGTGTTATTGTAATTTAACATAGCTAGCTTCATTTATTGTTTGGTTCGCATTTCAAAAAGAAAATAATAAATTATGTGTATAAACTAACTAACTATGTTGGTGCGTGTTTTCCTAGGGTTTCCTAGCGAACTTGCAAAACAACTATACCTACATACAGCGTAATTTCAAGTATAAAAAAAAATTATACCAGTCCTTATCAAATTACCAATGAATTGGCTATCATTTATTAATTTAGTATCCGCGAGTCTTTCCAGAATGAACTAAGATCAGAACTGTCAAACTTAAAAAATAACTTTTGCTCCTTTTTCTAGTGCTTAAAAAAACTAGAATATGATTTTTCTGTGTAATTTAGTCCAAAATATACGGTACTCTAGCGGCTCCCTCCATTTCTCATTTTGAAAAGTGGATTGTCGGAATACCTCGGTTCGTGGTGTCATTTAGATTCCATTCATTTTAAAATGTTTCCCAAATATTTCTAACGAGTTTGTCTCCCTTTTACAAGTTTTTTTCTTAATGGCTTTAGCTGGTCTAATTATGAGTTCCTTGGTCGCCGCGCCCCCTTCAGTCGTGTGACCTAAAATCGGCACGGGCAACAATAGGGATGTAGGAAAGTGTCTATAATTTTTTTCTACCAATAAAGTGATTCAAAGTATTTCTTTTTCTGTTAACCTGTTTCTAGGTTTCGCCAAGCCGTCTTGAGCAAGCGTAGTGATCAATGCTGCGCCTTCTCGGTACGAAAAGAGGCCTTTGGCCTGTGGTGGGACAATAATGGGCTGGTATTTTTATTTCTAGGTATATTATCATGGTCCATTACAAAGACAGGTCTCGCAGGTTTAGTTCCTGTATTAATTGCTGAAATGAACATATATTAAAGAAAGTGTTTTCACTTTTAAGCTAAGAGAATGTTGTCTTTTCTTGATTTCGTATTAACAGCTTAATGATGACACATTCCTCATTATTCTGCCTAACTGCCTGCTTGCATCTTGAAGAATGACCAAATGTTGGACGCAAAGCAAAGTCCGTTTATGGTTTTACAACTGCTCACTTTAGCTCGTTGAGCTCCTTAAGTTCTGAGTTGAGCTGCACGATTATTGACAAATGCTTGCACTGACTGGACAGGTCCACTCAATCTGTGTAGTTTTTCCTCATCATGTAGGTTTGTGTCTGAAATGGTCTTTAAAAAGACATTTCAGACACAAACCTACATGATCTTCACATGATCTGACAAGATTATCTCTGGACTTTAAAAGTGTTTGTTCAAACCTACTTACAGAAATAAAATCATTTATCATTTAAATTGGTAAGTAGCAAACATCTAGGGCGAGCTTACCAATTTTGTAAAAACAAAACAACTTTCGCTTTATTATCATAAAGATAACACCTGATAGACATCATGTTTCCATAAAAAAAGTTCATAAATTGATAACCAGAAAACAGGTTATCATTTTTTAATAAATTACTTTTTAGGTGAGTGACAGGCTGAACAGTGCTTTGCCATTGCCGAAATCCAACGTTCTAAAAACAAAAGAGAGACAACATGGCGCCCAAATAATTACAACTACAAAAATGCGATCACTAAGCAAACTGTGGTTCCATTTTTCGAACACCACTCAATATTCATTCATTTTTTCGAGTCAAGTGCTATATTTTACTGCTAAGTCGTTAACTTTGAAATATCGGTCGCGGGGGAGGCGTGGGGTGCGGGGGTGGTTGGCAAATAAAATAAAAATAAAGGCCGATTACGCCGACATTTTATAATGGACGATGAAATGACATGCGGGCGCCGCTGGGGCGCGCGCCGGTAGAGACTTCCTAAATGTCAACGCGTGATTTTTTGGCGATTTCAGCTTTTAGCTTTTATTTTTGTTTTGTTACATTTTGTGAACTATTTTGTTAAAGGTTCGGGTTGGACGGGCTTGGTTTCTGTGTTAGTAGTTTTGTGGTTATTAGATTTATGACAAGGCTGACAATAAAGCTTTCGATTTCTTTCGTTTTGTTATTGCGCAATACTTAATCATTTTCAAATTACAATTTTCTCCTATAAACCAGCTCTAACATAAAACGGAAAATATTACAGATGGTAAAAGGATATTCACATGAATTGTGTAACATTGATTAGTCATTAGGGCTAATTCGAATCATGGTCCTAACATAATACATCCATGTAAGTTTTTCCACCGCCATACTTTAACAAAATATGAAATTATTTACACCAAAAACAAAATTAGGTGAACAAACTTCAATCCTAAATTAAAATTAAAAATCCTACTCTCAGTTCCTCTCCATCCCTTTCCGATTCAACAGATATGTCACCGTGTATTTATATTCAATCACTCGGGGCGGGAGTCGAACCCGCGACCCACACCCCCGCAGACCTCGCCGCCAGGTGCTAAGGGCTTATAATTTTATAATTGATGCCTGTGACTGACGCGGGCACATTTTAAAGCTGCACTTGTGGTCGAAATTGGGAATTTTGTGAGGGTTCCGTAGGGTAATTTTCATTAAAAAAAAACTTTGATTCTATTAGGTACGTAAATGGTTGTATTTTTTAAATATTCATAACTTACGGGACATATCTTATAATTAAAACGATCGTAGATATGGAGTATGTAAGGATTGTAGCAGGTGGCATTCTACAATTTCTCCCTACCCCCATGGGAAGAAGGCGTAAGTTTATGTATGTAAAAAAATTATTAATACACGTTAATAAAAAACACAAAATCATTGCAAAACTGAACAAGCAAAGAAGTTGCCATAATCTTCACACACTTTAAACGGATTTTAAACTCTTACCACACCCACACGTGGGATAAGAGTGGCTTATTTTCGGCCCGGAATTACGCGAAACCTTATATTCAGTTTCTTTAAAATGTGGCATTTAGTATCGGCCTCATTAGTGAGTTTATTAGAATACGGTACTTGTAAGGAATCCCTATAATTAAGTCCCTCCATTCATCCGAATGTAATTCCATTATTCACTAACATTTTTACACTTTTGAGTTATGTAAGCAAATTGAATTAATTCACAAGGTAACTAGGTCGATTCCGGGGCGGGAACAAATAGGAATCCTATATATTTGGATGACCTATAAAAATGCCTATGTAACTCATATTTCAGAATAAATTATAACTTAAACATTAATTCATCACTTTTCGTATGTAGTTGTAACACTTAGTTGTTTTACATTTTTAAAAGGTTTTTTATGTTGTTTTTTAATTCACAGTTGCAGTGTTATTAAATAGGTAAGGGTGAAAGAGCTAAACATTAACTCCATTGAAAAGAAAAAAGTGTAGTGTAAACAAGAAAATCTATCCCTAAAAATAGTTAAATAAAACGTCAATAACCAACACTTTTATGTAAACAGGACCTACTGAACATTTTTGAAAAATATTTTCACGAATGGATTTCCTGCTTCACCTACAGAACCCTAAAGCACAAATCAACGGCTAAGAGCGGTTGGCAGAGATGTCCCCACATCGTGTTTACAGTAGGTACATTATTATGATTATGTCGCCATTATTATTTGGAGGGTAAACAACACTCTAAGTGAATGTTTATAAACTTTTGAATTATGTTATGTGGTAAAAAATTGCCTACCATACAAATTTCGCTGAAAAGCAAAATACTTACATTTTAAAATATTGAAAATAACTATGACGTGGTACCTAATCACCGTAATGTAACCTATAAGTGATAATAATTTTGATTTTATGCATGTCCATTCATTATGAAAGAATTGTTTAGTTTTTGCCTCCTACAAGTTAGATATAATGTCATTTTAAAGGTACTTAGCTACAATACGACCTAATAATAGAAATTGACATCGCGTCATCTATCCACGTAATACTTACTAGCCCAATTTCCACTACAACCAACTTAAAAACTACCCACCTCAACCAGACTACCCCCCATTTTCAGCAAGCTTGAACATCCAATAGTCAGTCGGCCCTGAACCTATTTATATGTTAGTACAACGATATCTAAAAAATCAAGGACATTCAGTTTGTTCAGACGACGACACAACGAAAAACAGACGGTGACTGAAAAGTTTTATGAAAACATTGTAAAAGCCTATTATTTTTACAAGAATAACCGTGGAGTTTCTTGCCGGCTCTTCTCCATAGGAAACAATCAATTGGAACCGTGCACCTAGCTTCCGACGTTTCATAAGTGCCCATGTAGGTTTATGTGAAATAAAATATTTTGATTTGATTTGATTATGTGAATTTATATTTAGAAACGACCATCGATCAGCTAATTAGGAATTTATTTTAAAGTAGTTTGATAACAAGAACAATTACTGAAATCGCCAATTCGCATTGAGCAACCGTTGTGATCGATTCTCGTGGCTTCCCTGTAGGAGACCTTTGCCCTGAAGTAGGGCAATAATAGACTGGTATTGTTATTATTTATTGGTAACAACAAGTTTCCTTGTCCACCCCTCATACTATACCAAAATAAATGCTTGTTCTGTGGGAATTTATAGGGCCATCAGTAGGGCAAAGGATTGAATCCATAACCTCTTGCTCGCTAATCCTTTCTTTAACCATTGGGCTTCCTTTTGCTGCTTCCATTCCGAATTAAAGTAGCCACGTTCAAGCCATCAACCTCTACTAAAAAAGCGTTTATGAAAACTTATACTCATGTCTTTCTCTATTATAAGACAGTTATTACAAAACAACACGTGTGTACAATCCTTATCTTACAAAAAATAAAAAAAGAACACATAAACCTACATGGGCACTTATGAAACGTCAGAACCTAGGTGCACGGTTCCAATTGGTTGTTTCCTATGGAGAAGGCCGGCAAGAAACTCCACGGCTACTCTTTTAAAAATAATTGGTTTTTACAATGTTTTCAAATTACATTGTTAATAGGTATGGAAGGTCAGTGCAGGCCTGTCAACAAGTAGAGTTTGTTTCGGTCTTTCTTCTCAGAGTAGTCAGATAGGAAACGCCGACCTCATCTAGTTTTTAAAATATGATTGACGTGTAAAAGTGTTTGTTCAAACCTACTTACAGAAATAAAATCATTTGTCATTTATCATTTACTGCTACTTAGCAAAAATGAAAAATGGTCAACAAATCGAAGCACCTATTAGTCTAGAAGGCCTACTACAATCTCACATTCACAAATTAGAAGATAATCTATACCTATAAAAGAAAAGAAAATAATAATAAAAAACCTATTAAAACCAAATCTTATACTCGTTTTGAGTCCACTTTCCTACATCCTAACACGTGCGGCCTTTCTAGAGGTCATCAGTCAAAAATGACAACTTTTTATGAACATTTTAGATTAATAAGCTTCTCTAATATTTAAAAACCGGAAATAATCTAAAATAGAATAGATATTCCATAGCACCTTAACGTGTCAACGTATGAACGTACTAAAACTTGACAACTCGTCATCGTCAGCCTCCAGCGTTTCATTGCTGGCCATAATAATAAATATTATCATTGAGTCAGGCAGGGGACGTAGTCCTTCCATAGTTCTAAGTAACCAAATACACTATAGCCACCCAAACCCATAGCTCAATATGTTTTGTTTCTGTAATCGTCCTACGCCAACCGGGGGTTGTCCTTAGGTGCACTTGCATAGAGCATACAGGGATAGTCGTTGGCTACCTCATTTCATTTAAATTTGTCTAAGGGACCTCTGCGAGTTGGCTTCGGCCCCTCGTATGCCTTCCAAAAGACCGGGACTCCATGGTCAGACATAATTAAAAATAATAATAACAATCCTTATCGTTATTGACCTTATTGGTGACTTTCTTCAGAAAGGTCAGGTGCGTAGTACTCGCAACCGGCGTGCGTGTATGACCAGATGTACGAACGTAAACGAAGCAAAAGGAGTATGTAAAGATCGTAGCAGGTGGCGTTCTGTAGTTTCTGCCTACCTTCATTTAAAGAAGGCGTGAGATTATATATGTGTGTGTGTGTATGTAATAATCAGGATCATCAGCCTGCAGCAATCCACTGCTGGACATAGGCCTCTCCAATCGCACGCCATTCAGCTCGATTCTCTGCAACTCTCATCCAGCTGCTACCAGCCACCCTGCGAAGACCGTCGCTCCACATAACTTGAGTCCTGATTCCTATCCTACATTTGCTGATTCGCTGCTTCCACTCAAGAACACGTCTACCCCAACGGTCATTGGTCCAAAGGCAAATATAATTAGTGCATCGACTTCATTGCGGATTCGATTCTTCGCACAAACTCAAAGCATAGCCCTTTCCACACATACAACAAGACAACTCTATGCATCACACTTTTCAAGACATACATCAGCCCGCCATCGCCACTAAAAAATCTTTCGCAAAACCACAGAAAAATAGCCCATCTGAGCACGTTCTTAGATAAAAATCGCGAGCGATGTCGCGGGAACCGACAAGCTGACATAAATATGTATGTATACATGTATGTATGTATACATCTCATATGTGACGGCGGAGTATTGATTTTGTGTCGAAAAAAGTTTATATTTTTATCTCTGTACTGCCTAGTTTAAAGATAAAGCGGTAGCGATAAGCGAAATTAAAAATGTAGTAAATCATTCATCGATTACTTTTATCTGGGTATTTGGCACACTGCATATGATTTTGTGGAGGCTTAGTTAGCTTTTAGAGGTGTCTTGTTTTGTTGAAATGTTTTTGTATGACGTAGAATGGTTTTTAAGTTAGCGGATATTGTTACACTAAGAATGCTGTGCTTTAATAATTATTATCATAGTGATACCGTCAACAACATAACTATATTTGTGAATGGTTTGGGATTATGAAAAGAAATCCAAAGATTAATTACATTGAAATTAATAGATAAAAAATACATAGGTACAGTTGTGTGTTTATGAGCTCACTTCATGATAAAAAAATTAAAAAATAAGAAATAATTGTCACATTAACACTTTTGAAACAGTATTAATGGCGAAAAAACCACTTCCTTTATTTCAAGGGAGCCAATGTCAAATTATTAAAAACAAAACTACACGCAATATCCGCCTTACAAAGTTCACAAATCCCAATGTTTTGGGTCAAACAAGAACATCGCCGATCGAAGGTCGACTTACTAAACGATAGGAATAACATTTTACAATCCATTATATCTTAACAACGAGTGCTTCTATAAAATAGTTATTGTTGTCGAAGATATTGCGCAATGGATGGAAGAGCATTTGATAGTTATCTAATGTGATTGAGGTCAAGCTTTTAGCAGTTTTTTTAGATAAAAACAATTTTAATGGTCTATAAAATAATTACTAACAACATGGTCAGCGGAGACATGCTGGCGAAAGTACCAAAAAATCACAATAAGATGATTCTACTGGGATTGATACATCATACGAACTTTAAAGAGCTTAGTTTTATGAAAAAGGTAAAATAAGGTCTTCTAAATAATTTTATTGAACTTCCAAAATTAATACTAACTTTTGAAAACTCTACCATCATCGCTCGGACAAGCTTAAACTATTGACATAGAATAAAAATTTCTACGCCATTGTGTAAAAGGATAAAAGGCTAAGTACATAACAAAGGACGTACAAGAATGGCACTATACACTTTAACCTATATAATTTTAATATATCCTACACTTCCGGCTATAAGAATGATGTTTGTCATACATTTACGAGGTCATAAATCGGTTGTTTGAAGATCTATCAATCGGATAATCATCGTCAGATCATAATACTTTACTTGTACTCATCATCATCTAAGGCTTTACAGCCGCGGGCCTTAGCCTGCACCCTATAATTTGAATTATTTTGAAGGATATTACTAATCCATTGCTTTATATGTTCGAAAAATTTGTCGGCTCAACAACGTAAATAATGTAATCAATGTTGTTCAACTGTCAAAATGAAAGCCATTCCTACTATTAGTGTGTTACGCAATTACCCCGTTGGTCAAGTATATTTCTCCATTGTGACTTATTTTCTACTTTTCCTTTCCAATTTCTCACTCCAACAGTTCTTAAATCTTGGTCTACACCATCCAACCATCTGAACTTGGGTCAGGCTCAACTTCTCCGACCATTCAGTTTCTGTGTTGAGCCGCACGATTATTGGCAAATTAATGCACTGACTGGACAGGTCCACTCAAATCTATGTGGATCTTTCCTCAAAAGACCATTTCAGACACCAATCTACATGGTCCTCACATGATCTGACCAAGATTATGTCTGGACTTTAAAAGAAACTGTGACCTCTGAGTTTGTTTCTACATTTCTTCTCAGAGTAGTCAGATAGGAAACGCCGACCTCATCTAGTTTTTGAAATATGATGGACGTGTAAAAGTGTTTGTACAAACCTACTTACAGAAATAAATGATTAAAATTTATCGAGTAATCGTTTGGTCACAATACTATATCTAAATTATTTGTCAAGGAACACAAAAGCCTCCACGATTGACTATAGGTACCTACTTGTATGCCAGCCGTGGGGTATGCAGTCGGACCTTCTACCCGCTAACAACCTTGCTGAACTGACTCATCGCTTTCCTGACAGTGTCAAATAATTTTCATTGTAGTTTGCTTGTCGACTTAACCTAAATGTCGTAGATAAATCTAAAATAAACCTGCCTTATATTTGTCACTTGTCAGTCACTTAAAACCGTTTCGAAGACTATGATTTCGAAATATTATAAAAGAAATCATTCGATAGATCAGTGGCTACATAGTTATGCTTATAGAAGTAGGAATCGTTTTATACCTTCATAGGTAGGTACGAAGAACCTCAATCTTAAGTATTCATAGCTTTCAGCAAGGTTGAAGACACAAGTAGTTCTAAATAGAGACCTATTGCATTTCGCTACGAAGTGCTACGCAGTGCTAAGAATCCATGAAATCATGACAATGATCGTATAATGCTTAGTTCCTGATTGCACGTCTGAACTTCGAAGTTTAAAATATCGATGTATTTAATTGAGAATGTTCATACAAACTTCGAAGTTCAGTATGACATTCTTTCGAAGTTCCGTACATCGCGATTATGAACATTCTCAATTAAATACATCGATATTTTAAACTTCGAAATTCAGACATACAGTCTCAGTTCCTATAAACAAAAACAAATCGTTTTGCTTACCAATGGTAGCATTTTTATTGCCAAACTGGGCATATATAGCTACTTCCATACAAAGATATGAGATATTTGCTTCATTATTATTAAAGATACAAGAATCTTAATTTTAACTAATAACGGTCCGCAAATTGTAGGAATCGGCCATAAGAGGTAATACTAATTATTATTTGTATTTGATCGCATTTGCCATTGCAAGCAAGAAACAACCACCATTACATAAGTAAAAACCAGCCAAGTACGTGTCGGACCACGCACAATGAAAGGTTCCGTAGTTGGGATGAATTTATCCCAAGAACAAACTTAACATAATAATAATAATAATAATAATAATAATAATCATTTATTTGCTAATATGGGTAATTACATAAAGTTATTGAAAATATAGCACAGTCCAACCATATTACACCGTGAGGCATGCAAATTACAAGCTTTACTATTTTAATCCATTTTGTTGCAAAAATTATTCATAATTAATAACACAATTTAGTTTATTCATTTACCGTAGCAAATAAAGAAAACATACTAAATGAAGTAGACAATAATGTACCATAGAGAATTGAAGTTTAAAATGTCATTTGTTAAATAATATTGTCAAGATACAATTGTGGATAAATGTCACAGTAAGAACAATATATAAAAAGTTTATTTCGTACATTATTTGGTAAATTCACTATGAAAAATAATAATGTCAATAGTTTATTTAAAATTCGAAATGTCATGTATTGAATGAGAATGTCAAGATATATCTGTAAATAAATGTCAAAGTATTAAATAATAAATATTAAAATTGGTGCACTGGTTACATCAATGTGTCCCTACATCCTCTATTAAATAATCCTGAACAGTATAGTAGCATTTACATATCAAAAATGTTTTTAATTTCTTTTTGAATGCATCGATTGATGAAGTTTCTAGTACGAAGTTTGGCAAGTGATTGTATATACGCGGCGCCATACTGAAAATGCTTTTGGAATATAAGGCTGTCTTGCTAGATTTGCAACAAATTTTGTTACTATGCCGCTTACTTCTGTACTTATCAAAAAGATTTATGTTATTTCTTGCAAAGCTGGCAATCTCATAAATGTAAACACACGGCAATGTTAATATATTATGCTTGACAAAATATGGCCTGCAGCTATCAGTTTGGTTGATATTAAAGATACCTCTAATACACCGCTTTTGTGCCCTGAAAGCCATGTCCCTATTGGTGGAATTACCCCAGAATATAATACCATATCTTATCAAGGATCCCACGTAGCCATGGTATGCTGCAAGTACAGCAGAGGTGTTTACCGTTTTAGCCAGCATATGTAGGGCGTATGATTGCTTATTTAATTTTTGATTTAAAGTGTCTATATGTGGCTTCCAATTCAAATTATGATCAATTGACATACCTAAGAATTTTGTAATTGCTGTCTCATTTACTTTGTTCCCTGAATAGTGTATATTAATGTTAGTAAATTGGGCTTTACGATTGCGAAATATCATTATTTTAGTTTTGCCCAAGTTCATTTTTAAATTATTATTATTTAGCCATTTTATAATATCACTAAGAGTGCTATTCATGTCTTGTTCTAGGGATACTTTGTCCTTACTTGTAAAAACGACAGTACTATCATCTGCAAAAAGTATAGTGGGACGTTTAGTTATTTTTGGAAGGTCATTTATATAAATGATGAATAACAGAGGGCCTAAAACACTTCCTTGTGGGACGCCTTGTTTGATTTCTCTGTATTCCGATGTGTAGTTAACTTCCTTCCTTGTTTTAGTGCATACACGAGTAACTAATGTGGACTGCTTTCTGTTGGTAAGATAAGAAGCTATCAGCTCTAACGAAGTACCCCGAATTCCATAACTGTATAGTTTATTTAACAGAGTTTTGTGATCTACAAAATCAAACGCTTTACTTAGATCCATATACAATGCACACACTGGAATTTTATTGTCTAAGCTACTCATAACTGTGGTCAGAAAATCATAGACGGCCATATCAATAGTTTTATTTTTCCTAAAACCTATCTGCTCTTTAGCAAATAAATTGAACACATCACACACATTGTAGTTGAAAAACATATTCTCCCATACGTTCCAACTGCAACTGTAAGTTGGTCGACTATTACTCGTTAACTTGTAAAGCCTACTTAGCTGTGATAGTTTTCTTTTTAACCTAATTATATATACTGCTACCGTGAATTTTTTCTCATATCCATAAACAACCATTTAGCTGGCAGTGGGGAACACTTGACTCTAACAAAAATGAGTACTTTAAAGCTTAATATTCCACAAACGGATCCCTTAATCGAAAAATTGCATCGCATAACCCCGGAATATTTTGAAAGACCTATCTAAAGACACCCCACACCATGGGGTAGACGAGAAAAAAATACGTATTTACGTGGAGAGCCACAAAAAGAAATATTTTTTCGAGTTTTATTTTACCACTTTTTGTTAGCGTGTCTAATATGTACATATACCCATGCCAAATTACAGCTTTCTAATACCAAGAGTCTCTGAGCTAAGCTCGGACAGACGGACAGACGGACGGCCATGGCGAAAATATGTATAAAGATTGGTTGTTGACTACGGAACCCTAAAAACTCATTTTCTTTTTGCCCTCTATTCATAGAAAAACACTGTTTTGTCTCTCATACTTAGACAATGCGAATAAGGAAGCAAGTTTGATTGATAGTAGGCTGTTACAGCGAAAAAGGGCAATTTTAAAACTATGTGACCAGGGAGTGCCGGAGCAGGTAACGGTGTTCCTCCCCTCCCCTCGGCGCCTCCACCAATTATACATTATTACGACCATCTTTTGAAATCTGACACTCGCCGTCACAGGTTATAAAAGGTTCTCATATCATTGTATTAGGTCGACTGTCCGTCCTCAAATCATCCCCCACCTCCCCTAAGACACGAGCACAAACACACGAACGTATATTAATCTAATCACACTCCGTTTCGGCAAGAATGTGTGAGTATACGTCTTTAATAATATCTGGGGGAAGGCCGCCCGGGGAGGAACCCCACCCTCCTCCCCCACTAGTGAAAAAATATATCCTAAGGAAAACAATATTATAAATTGGACGCCGCGTATGTGTGCGCGCCCTGTAGAAATGGCAATGTATTTCCTTCGCATGTCTTTTTATTTCATTTTACTTTATTTTATTCCGTATGTGATGTAGTATTTTTTTTTCACTTTTATTATATTTTCTTTGACGTAGCGGAGCCTCGGATGACAATGTAGGCGAATCGAATTTTCGTCGACGTTACATTTGTGTCGCTCTGAAATTATAACGCGCGCCTTAAAATATGCTTTTTTGGCTTTTTTTCTCTCGTTGTATATTTTGTGGAAAATACGATGTTTCACGTACAAATCACTTTGTTGAAGAATTTTTCGCGATTAGAGTTTTATTTGTTGTAGAAATTTGTGAAATTGTTTGTTTCTTTGAATTAATAACATGAAAAATATAACGTTACAATTGTAGACGTCGTTTTATTACATTTTGTTAGGGCCTGGAATGTCGCGTGTCCTTGAAAAGTGCTGACACGTGTAAGGAAAAGAGAATAACTTTGACATATTTATTTCAAAGTTTTCGCAGATCTTTAATATTTGCTTTGTGTCCTGGTAACGAGGCGCGTGCTCATGTATCAAACTCTGCCTATTAGAGTCAAATGCTGAACATAGGCGTCGCCGAAGTTGTATCATCTCAATAAAGAGTAACTGAAACTAACTACAAGACTACCTCGTCGTTTAACATTTAAATCCTACCTAGACAAATTGGAATAGGTACCCAAACATGTATACCACCAATCAATAAACCAGAATTAGGTACTCCTCGTGATGCCTACCCTATAATTAAGCACTGCTCGTGATGCCTACCCCATAATTAAGCACTGCTCGTGATGCCTACCCCGTAATTAAGCACTGCTCGTGATGCCTATTCCATAATTAAGCACTACTCGTGATGCCTACCCCATAATTAAGCACTGCTCGTGACGCCTACCCCATAATTAAGCACTGCTAAAAATAGGGCACTCATAATATGACCTATTTCACACTACGTCATTCAATACTAAGCCCTGCGCCACGAGATCTGAAGGCTGTACAATATAAACACTCTATCCACGTGCGAAAATAGAGCCCGCGAATTATTTAGGGGTAGATTCGTCAAAATGATTCCATTTCTGCGCAGCAGGTATTGCAGCCACGACTTTCTATGTTCACCATCTGCCCAGCCTTTTCCCAAGTATGTTGGGGTCGGCTTACAGTCTAACCGGATGCAGCTGAGTAACAGTATTTTACATGGACTGCCTATCTGACCTCGCCTACCCATTACTGGGTAATACGATACCCCTTGGTAAGACTGGTGTTCAGTCTTTCGGGCTTCTGACCACCCGTAACGACTGTCAAAGATCCACAAATAACAGCCAGGACCAACGGCTTAACGTGCTTTCCGAGGCACTGAGGGGTATTGGTATGTAAAGATGGTCACCCATCCACGGACCAACCGCGGCAAGCGTAGCTTAACCTGATCGATCGGCCCGTGCGGCTGTTATTACTTAGCCACAAGCCCCTTAACGACTTTCTATGTTATTTAGTAAAAAAAGAAGCTGCAGCCAACCTAATGGTAAGTGGCAACCGTCACTTATGCACATCTGCAATACCAGTGGCATCATAGATGTGATGCCATCCCAGAGACAAAATTGCAGCGGCACCCATCCCCGGAACACAGCAACGCAACTACTTAAAGCTCTTTTACGAGAACCTTGTCCTGGGAAGTAGTCCTTTGTAGCGACAAAGGACTACTTCCCAGGACAAGGTTCTTGAAAAAGGGCTTTAATTAGTTAAATACTTACTACCTACTGCTAGTTATAACTTTTTTTATACCTGTTAATAGCACCTAAACTGAGTAACAATATCAGTAAGTCTAGGTAAACTACAAATAGTTTACAAATATCATCTTGTTAACAAGAGAGGTTTAATCTGAGCGTTACATCTGTCCCCTTCGGCCATTTGAATGTTTTCTCAATTCCACTCAGTACGGGTCGTGTGGCCACTTGCTTGTTGAGAGATTTATCTTCAAATAAACAGATTTGGGGAATCTGTCTTACATATTTAGGTACTGTTCATTCGTTTAAGAAAATACCACTATTTTTATTAGTGGAATTCACTTATTCCTGTCTATCGGCATCTTTGGCTATGCTAGGGTTTATTCCCAATCTAAAAACCAAATGTCTGTATTTAACACAATGAAAAAATAATCTGTAAAAATGATATTGTTGATAGTTATTGTTGTTCTTTCTGTTGTCTTGTCTTGTTGTTGTTTTTTGTTGATAGTTATTGATTCTCGACCTTAAAAAATTGTTTGTCAATTAAATCTGAAGGTCGATTGTCGACCTTAAAAAATGTTCAAATTCAAATCGCAATCTCATCTCAGCGACAATCAATGTCAATTACTTGCCAAAAATAGGAGGTAAATGAGAGGTTTTTCTGACAGATTGAGACTGAATTTAATGCGATCGTCCGTAAAAATACGGGAACTTCCCTTTTGAACTCCGCAATTCCTCATACCAATATCCTATAGCTAGACCGGATTTTCACCGAGCTACATATGCTACGTATGGGTGTCTGATATGACGTGTGACAAACGATCCAATATCTATGCCATATGACTGAAGAAACCGACGTCCTACCTCGAAAATCAAACCTATCTAGATTCTTATAGCCTTGATCTAAGGCCGGGTTCCCACTACGCCGGACCGGCAAATTTACCGGCATGGCAAAATTACCGGAAGAGCTAGTGGCTTAAGAATTTAAATGAAGCTGTCCATATTATGCCGGATCCGGCAAAAACACCGAGCTCGGCATTTTAACCGAGCGTTTTGTCACTGCGAAGTGCCGGTAGAACACCCGGACCGGAGTAATGTGAACGATTTTGCGCCGGTATCTATGTCGTCGTCCATTGTGCGCATAGGTCCGAATTCAACTAAGGTGAGTACTTGACTGACCGGTTTTCTTGCGGGATCCTGTGTAATATGAACAATTTTGACCGCGAGCCGGTTCCCGGCAAATCCGCCGGTCCTGCAGTGGGAACAAGCCTTAAGAGGCATGTACATCAGTTTGTATGAATAAGACATGCTAAAATGGGTCTAGTGCAATATAAGGTCATTTATAAAAACTTACAGACATGCAAATTAGTCATAACCTTAATATCTTTTGCCACAGATCAATTTTAAAAAAAGACCATCACTACCATCATCTTCATCCTTTTCCCAACTACATAAGTTGTGATCAGCTTCCAGTCTAACCGGATGCAACTGAATACCAGTATTTTACATGAAACGACTGTCTGTCTGACCTCCACAACCCAGAGACTGGGCTATACTACCCCTTGGTAAGACAGTTTGCCAGACTCTCGGACTTATACGGGATCACGTCTACAAAAATCAAAATGACATCCAAAACTAAAACACATTCCAATACACCACAAAACGGTGGAAAAATTACTGTTTCAATAAAAAAACAACTTTGCATACATTGGTGTAGTAGGGTGACCACGATTGCGGGGACAACGGGGTATATACCTTGAGTGACGTGGTTAGAAAGGTGGGGTCGAATCGACACACTTTCGCATAATAAGTTCAAGTCTCAGTTTTTTATGTGTGGCCTTTAAGTTCTCGGGACGGTTTATCCCTATTATCAGTACAGTTTAACAAAAAACTTAGGTTTTTAATTTGAAAGTATTTTAAATTTATACTTCTTATTTTTTTTGTTTTTGTTTGCTACCTTTCTTAATAATGTTGGTTTGTTTGAGTTTTAGTTTAGTATACTAATTAAATTTCAAGGCAGTGAGATACTGTGATCAACGCTATGGACGCCTTAATTGTCATGTACATTGTCCTTTAGTCATTAAGATCATCTCTAGCATAGTGGCTGTACTTTTTATAAATAAATAAACAAATAAAAATAAATGTTATTTTTTTTGTTTTATTCTTAATCCTAAAGGCTGTGGCATAATAATTGTTTAATTAAAAAACTACTTGTATAAGTATACAGGATGGCAAGACTGGCAGGGCCTTCGATGCACAAACTGTAACCATGAATTCAGCACATGACTCCAGACCCCCTAGCCTAGAAAAAAACTGCTGTTTCATAGAAAAGTGCAATACCTACGCGGTGAAAATGTATGGAACAGCTGTTTTTTTTTAAATAACCGACGAAAATTTTCTACGCAAGAGGGTTCAGAATCATGTACTAATTCCATGGTAACACGTTGCGCATCGATGTCCCGTCCACCCTGTATATTGCGGTGTAATAGGAATACCACGATAGCAAGGACTTATCTTTGTAAAAATAGATCTCTCACTAGATTTATCTTATTTAATTGGATTTGAACTTGGCTTTGATTTAAATACTTTTTGACGCTGGTGCCCCCATTTCTTAAAACCATTTTAAAATTACAGGAAGTGTTGAAATGATCCAATTACATATAAGGGCCCAGTTGCTGAGACAAACCCCTGCGAAAGACGGATTAAACCCTAAGAAAAGGGCAATATATAACGGTTTAAAAAAAAAACAACTCACATTGTACAAATGTTGCGGTGTCATAGGGTCACGACAACAGGGATGTTTACCTTAGAAACGTAGTGAGGAAGGCGGGCTCGAGACTTTTTGTAACAATAGCTTAAGTTATTTGTTAGTTTTTTAGGGGACCATTGATTCGTCTTGACATCAAAGCGATCACGAGGTTTTAGTGATTGCTTCAAACTGTTACGTGGCTCGTGTAATCTTCTGTTTTTTTTAACTTTTATTCACTTTACTGGCAATCATGAGAGGGTTAGTTTTTTTGGAACCCACGTACTTAAGAAGGTGTATTTTGGTATTCGTCAACCTTTGGAAATCTCATGCAAATTATTACAGCCCTCTAATATGATAAGTAGTTGTAATCTTTGGAAAATGTAGTGGGTAGTGTATTTGTTAAGTTTATTTTTAAGTTATTTTTGTTTACTTTTTTATATTTTACTGTTTGTCTTCCTTACAAAATAAAATAAGTAGGTAACAGACTGGATTGTCCGCTTCAATTATTTTCATCATGGTCGCCGTATTCTCGACCGTTGCGACGTCCAATTTATCTTGTTCCTTGACCACAAAATTAGTATTTCTACAAGCAATATTTTTATAGTCAGTAAAATGTACTTAGTAACTATTGCAATATGATCAGCATATTTTCCAATAAGTTGTTAGGTAACCAAGAACCAACCCCTAACTCAAACAACATTTTTTTTTACCCCTTTTTGAATAAGTAGGTAGGTAAGATTATGTTTAATTAATTGGGAAATAATTATATATAACATCCTCAGACGTAGGTTAAATGTTCCTCTATCCAAAAACAAATAGTTATGTTAACAATTGTAGAGTTCTGAGGACAATTTTCTTGTAATTTCTTAGTACTGTAGTTGTTAATAATGCAAGTCCAAAATACGAGACTATTAATCTTTACCAATAAGTTTCGGTAACTCATCAGTTTCCTAATCATAGTAATCATATTTATCTTTTTGTTCAACTAATGAATCAAAATGAATTCTTGTTTTTTCAGTTACCAGGATGTTATACGCTGCAGGCTCATTATTCGATATATATTTATACTACCTTAATTAACTTTGCTAAACTAACTTTTAATAAAATTCAATTTAATAATAAAAGATTTAGTATTAAGTACTTATTCGTTATTTCCACGTGCGCAGATTAAAGAATATGATATATAAAAGATATATATTGATATCTTAAAGAAAAATTTAAATTTCGCAGAAGATATTAGGTACCTACCTAAATAATTCATGTTTTCCTTCCAAACGGAACAAGCAAAGCTAATAAAATTATGTATTATCCTGTTCCTAACATAATAATGTAAGATACACGTGCTCATCTTATGTACTTCCAATAATATCAAGAAACTAAGTTCCATGAAGTCTGTATTATTATATCTTAGATAAGTACCTACTACCTACAAGATACTCAATCATTGAGAAGTCACAGTATAAGTAGCTATAGGTACCTACCTAAACAGTGTTGCCAACACAACGCCTTCATATATTAATTAACGCGCGAGTTCAAACATATCCAACATACTAACAACTATATTGATTTTTTCCACCCCACGGACGGCCGTTGCGAAATTATCGAAATCTAACAAAAGCATCCCGAACCGAAACTGGTAAGAAAACTAATAACCCGTCTTACACCACCCTGTATACAACACACGCACGCTACACACGCACACACGCGCGCCGCACGCGGCACACACGCTCACGCCGCGCACGCACACGCGCGGCCCAAAAGTCTAATTATATACGTCCACGAAGAAAATAAAGATTGGGGAAAATTTTTACAAGAAACAAGTGTGCCGACCGGAGTAGGGGGAACTGACCGCTCCCCGTCATTAAGCCCCCCGCCACCCCCTGGGGGTGAAGGGAGGTTAGTTCTCCCCTTGGATGTTTAATAATATGAAGAATTGGAGATAATTTGCGAGAAACTAAATAAGAAACGCCGGACGAAAATTGAAAGGTCGGGGGTGGAAGAGTAGCGAGCGGCACTGTCTCGCTCTGCCGGAAGCGCCGGTTCGTGGAATCACTTGAATAAGATTGTTGTAGTTATTGTGGGTAGTTAATTATTTATTCTGTTTATTGCTGATTGGTAATGGTTTCAAATTAATATGTGGCTCATTTACTTGCAATATTGAGAAACAGCTAAACCTTCAATCGATATTAAAAATTAAAATATTTTACTAGCAATAAAACAAAACCTACCTACTTCTAATTTCAGGTTTTCGTTAAACCGTAAACCTACACAATATTTCAAAGTACTTACAATAGTCTACAGAAAAAAAATAGTTCCATAATTCGCAACGAAACAACCGCGGCCAAGCTGACTGAAAGATCCTTAAACTAAGCGCATGATAGTTCTTAGGTACCTACATTATTATGCCGAATTCATAAACTAATAAATTCAAGTAAGTATCTAAGAATTTTGATCTATTCGTACAGTCAAGTAAACTAATTGTTAAGCAACCGAGACCAGCAGCCTAATTACGTAACACACTATCAATCACAACCTGAATCATTTTGAAGGATATTGCTAATCCATTGCTTCATATGTTCGAAACATTGGTCTGCTCAACAACGTGAATAACGCAATGAATGTTGATGAACTGTCAAAATAAAAGCTGTTCCTATTGTTAGTGTGTTACACATTACCCCGCGCTGACTTACTATTAAGATTACAATTTAGTTTCCACACATACGACCAAAATAGTTTTAATTTTTACGATTTGATTATAGTAAAAGATGTTATTAATTTATTGATATTAATGATCATATTTTAGCCAATGCATAGAGCATACTATCCCTAAATCAAGATCACGTACGACCTATACTTTTCCGCGGTTGATCTTAAATTCTTGATACGTTCAAAGACACCGTTCTAATCCATACATAATATTTTTAATATTATAAATGCGAAACTAGCTCTGTTTGTCTGTCTGTTACCGTTTTACGTCTAAACGGCTGAATGGATATGAATGAAATTTGGCTTACGGATAGACCATGACCCGGGTTAGAACATAAAATATATTTTTAATTATCCCTGTAGTATGTTCCCGCGTGCGACAATTTCTGATCTCAACGTGGGCGAAGCCGCGGGCTTAAGCTAGTGTATTATTCTACCTGGAATATAACGCTCCCACAGACAGGCGCGACGCGACAGCGCGACGTGACAGTGCGACGCGACAGCGCGACGTGACACCGCGACGCGATAGCGCGGAGCGACAGCGCGGAGCGACAGCGCGGCGCGACTCTTGTAGAACAATTTCCACGAAATTTTCATAAAAATTGTTCTACTAGAGTCGCATCGCGCTGTCGCGTCGCGTCTGTTTGTGAGAGCCTTTAAGGGGATAGACGTGTTCTAGAGTAGATACCGCGAATCGGCAAACGTAAGGCAGGACGCCCTCAGGCTAGGTGCAGCGACGATCTTCGCAGGGTGGCTGGTAGCAGCTGGATGAGAGTTGCCGAGCATCGAGCTAAATGGCCTGCAATTGGAAAGGCCTATGTCCAGCAGTGGACTGCTGTAGGCAATGATAATGATGAGTTTATTGAGTCTACCTAATATTTCTGTTATGCAATTCTCCCACTGCAGGGTATCAACCAAGAGTTACCGTGGCCCTGGCGCACAGGCAACTGAAGGAACACGGGTGGGTTTTAGTCAGTAAGAGTCTGACACGCCCTTCCGCTCCGCCCAGAGCGGGAGAGGTCATTTGATGATTTACCAAACAAAACAAAAAAAAAAGTTTACCAACCAACAGTCTACATAGAGGAGGAACAGGCCTTGATCAGCAACTCATTGCGATGTCGTACAATTAAAACAATACCATTCATTAATACCACAATATAGGTCATTTAAAAGAGTGTCCGCGGAATTTCTTGCCCGTTCTTCTCCATAGGTACCTACTACGCTTCGGAATGGGCAACTAGCGTCATCTTTCTGACTGACCGACTCCAGTGCCTGTAAATGGTTTAATTGAAAGTTTGAGTTTGTTTTTTTTTTTAATCATGGAAAAAATATGGAGATTTTACCACTGACCACAATCATTGGACTATGTTTGGTGTCAACTGGTGTCAACACCCTCGACACGTATAATTTAATCACTTAGAAAGTACCATGACCATACAAAACTCCACATGGGTATCTCCATACACGTTACGTCAGTTATGAAAAACTCAAGATTCATCCTGTAACCGCATATTAAGAGCAAGTCCTCATTAACATTGTATACGTTAAATTAAATATGTTTCCACTCACTTATCTTCGGTTTAGTGCAAAATAACTTATTATAATAATATAGTTTTAACCACAAAACTTTTCCCCTCTGACGATAGAACTATAAATAATTTGAACGTGAAAAAATTTAATACTCCGGAGGTCGATAAAATGTCTTGTTAGCAGGTACGGTCAGCTTTAAAAAGATGTGTACATCGACAAGAATTCATTTGATAAATGATAAATTATTGTATTTCTGTTAGGTTTGCACAAACACTTTTATACGTCAATCATATTTTTTAAACTAGATGAGGTCGGTGTTTCCTACCTGACTATTCTGAGAAGAAAGGCCGAAACAAACTCAAACGTCACAGTCTTTAAAGTCCAGACATAATCTTGGCCTGATCATGTGAAGACCATGTAGATTGGTGTCTGAAATAGTATTTTGAGGAGAACCACACAGAATGAGTGGATCTTTCCAGTCAGTGCACGCTTTTGTCAGTAACCGTGCAGCTCAACTTAGAACTTAAGGAGCTCAACAATTCGACAAACAATACCAAAGAAAGGACATTTGGGTAGGCCGCATAAACTACTTTAACTGCCAGCCTATGATTAAAACTGAAACAGTGACCCACACAGTCTTCACATTCACAGTTATTAAAGAACAGTTTTTTCACTTTTTAGTTGTGGTACCTACCCTACACAAATTCATATACCGCTACTTGTTGTGTAATAAAATTTAATAGATTTTTTTTCTTTTTTTTTCGCTTTTTTTGTGGATCGGTTTGGAGTTCATGTAAGTTACAATAGCCTAATGGAAACTGCTCATCACCTTTTACAAAATATTCCTTTTCCGGATGCAGGGACGTTAATTGTTGAGGTGTTCTCCTGGTACTTCACCATCAACTCTACTTCACCATATGCATTGTGACGAGCATAAATTGCTTAGCAACAATATTAAAATAATCGAATCGCAACCCGTGAAATACTTATTATTGAGTATTTCCAATGGCTTCGTTATCTATGGTCTTCATCATCAATTCCACTTCACCAAATGGTGCTTTCCAAAAGCAAATGCACGAGTTACTATAAAAAATACCCAAATCACTATAGGTGTGCCTATAATAATTGAAGAGTTCCCTCGATTTCTCCAGGATTCCATCATCAGAACCTGACTTGATGACAATGGGACCACCTGAGAAGTATACCCTTTGAAACGAAAAAAGAATTTCCCAAATCGATTCAGGGGTCTTCGAGTAATCGGTGAACATACATAAAAAAAAGATTCCGACGAATTAAGAACCTCCTCCTTTTTTTAGAGTTGGTTAAAAATAGTTAGCAAAATAAAATAAATAAAACAACATTCACGTGTAAATTTATTGGAGCAGCTCAATCCCAAGCCTATTTGTCCTCAATATAGTCTTTCACATTATAATAGGCTTTGTGGCATAGTTTCCGCTTTATATAAGATTTAACTTGGTTTGACTTTCAACAATTTGTGTTCCATAATACTGTATCAAAATGTAGCTACAATTAAGTACCCAATGTGTAATATATTTTGTGGCTACACATTGATAACATATTATAAAACAAAGAATGTAGACAATTAAACGAATTATTTTTTATGTATACATCTTTTTAAGGCTGACTGTACCTGTAAATGCTTTAGGTTTGTGGTCAACCATCAGATATTAATTATGCAATCAATTTCTGAAGTTTCGAGGAGTAAAAACCCAAACTTGCCACCACTTACAAAACGGATAACAAGGATGCTCCACAATTTCAAATTAATAATGATCATTAACAGAATTTATTATGAAAATATTTAATTATGTGCAATAAACTATTCATTTATTAAAACCCAAACTTGCCACCACTTACAGAACGGATAACAAGGATGCTCTACAATTTCAAATTAATAATGATCATTAACAGAATTAATTATGAATATATTGAATTATGTGCAATAAACTATTCATTTATTAAACGGAAGTCTCGGAGCAAAAAATAAATCAAATAATACTCAGACATCAAATAAATCATATTATTAGTAATTATGATTTATTTGACTCCTTCATGGGTCTAGTGGTCGTACGCACTTCTGCTGAGCAAGAGGTCCTGGGTTCGATTGCCAGGTCGGGTCGGTCATTGGGATTTTCCATCAGGAATTTCTTAGTAGCAGCCCGGAGTCTGGATTTGTGCCGGTTGATGGCAATAGGCTCGCCCCCTATTACATGGGACTTAAACATATCTGGCGAAATGTGGGTGTACTATATGTACACCTCTGTCTAACCCTTCGGGGAATACAGGCGTGATGTTATGTTATGTAACATGATGATGATGAAAATGTTCTTTATTTCATTCTTTTAACGTCCCAAACATCATACAGTCTAAAGAGACTGGATGTTATTTGGGACGTTTTCAATCCTTGCAGAAGATGTTCACTTTTACCAATTCACAATTTTTTATATTCTATCCAAAATTTTACCTCTTGTCTTTAAAAAGGTCTGAAACCTTATTATGAAAGAAATATGTAATTGAACGCTGATTGAGATTTTTTTTTTTTGTGCCTGGTTTATGGCAATACCAGAACTGGCGAAATGGGTGTCCTGTCAGTTCACCAAAAATGAATTTACAAATTTTTACTTCACAAGCAACGATTGGCAAAAACATGATTTGTCATTTCATCACTATACAACAACAAGTTTGCCAAATATTTCACTTAGGAAAACAATTATCCGATAAACTTTTTTTTAATAACGTATTATTTGACAAACAATTCATTTTTTTTTTCATTTTATCTCATAAAACAACGTTTGGAATAAAAACGTTTTTCATATTGACCTATTATTACGAATTCTTTAATTAAAAAATATAGGCTCGGGTATGTTTTCTATAAGCACAAATTTATATGCCAGAAACGACTTGCGCTAATAGAAAAAAGATATTGTTTTTAGTAGGCTACCCGGAACCGAACTAGTTAGATTATGTTAACTATTTTTTTAAAATGGTTAGGTTAAGTTAAAACTGTGATCCCATACGCACGAGCCAAGCGAGCGAAGCGAGCGGTGCCGCGGCAGCGGCCGGCGAGTGCCAGAATTGACTAGATTATATAGAAAAAAAAATACCTTAGTAGGTTTAAACAACTTCAGTACTTGCCTGTAAATTATTTGACCCAAATGGAAATTAAAAACATGTAGGATTACGTTTTTTAAATTTGATCGCAATCTTCAAATAGCCGATTTTTCAAAATCTAATATGCAAATTCTTGGCTTAATATCTATGTTATTTTCTGCTCCTTATTCCATAATCATTTCAAATATTGTGTCACTGGTTTAGAAAATATATTATAAAATGATATTTAGTATAAACGTGATTTTTCCAAAAGAACCATAATGCATGCATAATCAGCCTATAATGTTCCCACTGCTGGACCACAGGCCTCCCGTCTTTGAGAGGGAATGGGTTGTAATCTACTACCCGTCCCAGTACGGGTTGGTAGATGTCACATGTCTTCGAATTTTTGGTTCTAGGAGATGCCGGTTTCCTCACGATGTTTTCCTTCACCGTTTTGAGAGCAGTGGTGATGTTATTTACACAAAGTAAAGCGCCTGCCTGGGTTCGAACCCACGACCTACAATTCGTAAGTCGGCCACCAGTGCTCACAAAAGAATCATAATAATAAATGAAAAATGTATAAATGATTCAATATCATCCGAAAGATTTGCAAAGAGAAGCATTTGCCTAATAAATGTTTGTAAAGCGAGTGTTTATAAAATAAAACATTTGCGGAATAAGTTGTTTGTGAAATAAATAGTACACGAAACGTTGGTTGTTAACTAAAAATTTGTCAATGGTGTTTTGGTGAATCATTAGTGAACCGGCGAAATGTGGGTGTACTAAAGGTACATCACTGCGCAACCCTTCGGAGGTTAGAAGCGTGATGTTATTTTATATTATTTAATTGAAAGCTTTTATTTTGTTTTTTAGTTTATAGTAATTTTATTCAAAACAGATAAGTAACCAGGGTCGCCGCATATAGTTGCAGTTTAGTAAGAAACCAATGGATGTTTTCGAATAAAATTTAATTTAATCAATACAAAACAAACAGGTCATTTATCAAATAAAATTTCATTCGAATACATCCAGCAGTTTCTTACTAAACGTCAACTATATCGACGACCCTGGTTACTAATCACTTTTGGTGACCGTACATCGTCTTCACATATAAGTTTTTCTTCACATAAGAGTTTCTTGCCCATTCTACTCCATACGAAACTACCTTTTGGAAGGGGCACCTAGAATCCATTGAAATAAATTCGATGTAAACTGTTTTTTTTTTTTACTTAATTTCATGTAATTTTGACTTTCAAAAGTTCCTTTTAATGGCCTACTTGAAATAAATTATTTGACTTGATCTTTAATTTATCTCTTTCTTATTAGAACCAGTCAGCACCATTTTCGGAACACCCTATATAAGATTTTTTTAATCCGTCTCCATTTTCGTGACCCCACATTCTTCTCCATTTCCACACGTCATATAACTTCGCACGACACAAAGGTTCCAATCTCAGCCCCCAATTAACAGCCAAGGATATCGATTGGCCATCTTCAGGGTTCCGCAGACACCTCATAAATATGTAGTTGCAGTACGGAACCCGTATTGTTAACCGGGGAACAATTTATGTGCGTCTTCAGCCTCGATGAGGAATATTAAACGGTTCATAGTAAAACAAAGGTCCGGGGTTCGCTTTCTGGGTTGGGTAGTAGGTAGTAAACTTGAGGTGGATTTGGTTGAATTTTATTTAAAGGGCAATGGTCTCTTCTATTTCTTCGTGAATTGAGGAACGATGAGAGGAAACTTTGTTTGATAACGAAGATAGGATTTTGTGTTTGAATTTTGGATGCAATTATAATTAGCTATGAATGAAAGAATTAATTAATTAGTTTTATGATTTAAGATTGTAGAAGAAATTGACCATCAACATTTTTTGCTAGCCTTTCTTGTCTCACACCTGCGGGGTGATTACGTAACACACTAACAGTAGGAATGGCTTTCATTTTGACAGTTCAACAACATCCATTGCGTTATTTACGTTATTGAGCGGAGAAATGTTTCCAACATATGAAGCAATGGATTAGCAATATCCTTCAAAATAATTCAGATTATGATTGATTGTGTGTTACGCAATTAGGGTGCAAGGTAAGGGTTTGCCTCCACTCTTATCTAAGTCTCTTTCTATTATCAATAAATGTCCCTTAAAAACATGACAACCTACAATTTACGAAATCCAACATTTTGATCCTAATCAAGACATCTTAAAAACTGATTTAAACTGCTAAGAGAAAGTATTATCTCCATAACATTGCAGCTGCATTGGTACTAATGCAATCCGGTACTGCCTCAGAATCTTCATTACGTCTTCATTTATTTTATTCTTCGTATGACGTGGGTGCTTAAGTCCAACCACAGATGACCCGCGAGCTCACTGATAGTACGAGGAAAATACGTTGGAATCAGGACATTTAACGTGAGTTACATACATATTAAATGTACTCTTACGTAGGAAAGACCACATCAGTGAAATTTGTCCGAAACGTCGGTCATTTATTTTTTTGACACGCAAAAATGGCACTTTCAAAAGACAAGCGTTACCTAACTATGTTGTGTGCTTTTAAAATTATTTAAGTAGTCCACTTGATATCCTGGTAAAAGAAAGTGTATAATTCACCACACATAGAATATACATTTAAATAGTTTAATGTACTACCGGTAGAGTCGTTTTGTAGAAATTGTAACAGTGCTGTTGTGAATTTGGATTCAAACAAGTATTTTGTTTTTTTTGTATGGAAATTAACTAAACAGACCATGAAGAGATGACCAAGGAAACAATGGACAGATTGTGTGAAAAAATGAAGAGGCTAAAGGGGGTATACTGATATGACGGCTGATAGCAATGTGGAAGAAGCCGAATCATGCTGCGCCGACCACAAGTAAGGGCAGAGGGATGATGACGATGTTCGGCGACAAACACGTCACTAGAAAGAAAGAAAGAAAGAAAATACGTTTATTTGCGCTAAATAAGATGCAGAGGAAAACACACAAATACAAAAAAGAACGAGTTGGGGGAAAATATGCATCAAATCCACGCACTACAACGTAGATCCAAATGTTCGAGGTAGGGTTACAGAAGTTGGATCAATGAAGAGACTTTAGAGAATATCTGGCTACATGGAAGTACACCTTGGAAACCAGAATACAGCAATGAGTGATTATATTAGAACCTTACGCAAACTAATGTATTCAATGGTATGCTGCTTGCAGGAAAGTGTGAGAGCTATTGCCTTCCTACAGATGACCATGCAAATACTTAATTGATCGTTTTAAAAGGGAAGCTAGAAAGTTAAGGAATTAGGAAAATAATATTATATCCAAACGGCAATGAAGAAAATAAGAATTAGCGATATAGTAATGTTCAAGGCTGTAAACGGTTTCCAATTTAGAGACCAAGTTGAAAAATATCCCGTGGGTGAGGTGATTTCACCTGCACCCAAAGCGTTAAATGTGGAATTATGATAAATGCATTAGTAGTAGGTTCCTCGACAAATCTGAATCTACTCTTGCGAACACAATTTGATTAAACTACACCACAAAGATAATACTACATTTTTCTGCCCGAGTCCTTGACAATCCAAAAATATGTACTTTGAGCTTGTGAAATCTTTTTTTTACAGTAACTACGCATAATGTCTATAAATAACAAAATAACAGTATCAATAAAATTTACCTGTTACCAGTTACAATATATTCCCTATTCAAACAGGAAATCGTTTAAAGGATAACAACTCACATATAAACCGTTAAATGGCCAATTACGTCACCATGGCTATAGAGGAAAACCCATAGATACATACTCTATGGATGGCTTCTATAAAAAAAGTACACAAGTTGATAACAGGATAAAAAAATTGATGATGACGAATCAAAGAATTACTTGCAATCGTGATGTGAAAATTCTGCGAAGAATTTTGAGAAGCCAGATGGAATTTTAAATGATGATGCCTAATTGTTTAGACAGGTTTAACTGCTAGTCTCATTATTTATGACGGTGCTGGGAATACTATGACTAGCCGGCTGGAAGTCGGTTAATAATGTGTTATGCATACAAACGTAATGCAGCTAATCTGAGAGCTGCTAGGTAGGCAGGTATTTTAAATTTTATTTAGAAAATAGGAGCACATATATACGATGGAGCATGAATGTTGATGGCTATACGAGTAGTGAAAGACCAAGGAAACGATGAATGGACTGTGTGAAAGATGACTTGGATAGAAAGGGGGTGACTACGGAGATGACTACTAGAGAAGTATGGAAGAAAATACATGTTGCGTTGACCACAAATAAATTGAGAAAAGAGCAGGAGAGTGATGATGTTGATGATGATTCTTTATGGAGCTCGTCCGGGGAAAGTGCTGCTACCAAAACCATTCCTGAAGCCAAGCAGAATTGCTGTAATAATAATAATAATTTCAGCCAACGATGGATACATTACATTTACATTTATATTTGTAAATTCATTCATTTGTTGTTTGTGTTTGTTTGCTGTTGTTGTTTTTTTTGTTGTTGTTGTTGTTGTTTTGTTTGTTGTTGTTTTTTTTTGTTTTTCCGTTCATTATTTATTTCTTTTGTATTATCATTTAGTTTTTTTTTTTTTGTATTAATCTATTTGTAAATTTGTATTTGTTTTTTCATTAGTTTGATTTTAATTTGTTCCATGTTGCAGGGTATGGGGTGCTTGTAGGCACATGACACATTTCAGCTTCGTCTCTGGGATGGCAACATATCTGCGACTACTCTGATATTTCCATAAGCATCTGTGATCACAGGTGGCTTGATTAGCAAACAATATTATTAAAACATCAAAATTACAAATTTCTACATTTAGATCTGTATTTTTTATGGTGACATAATAAAGAGTATTCTATTCTATTCTATCAAAATCAAAATATTTTATTTCACATAAACCAACATGGGCACTTATGAAATGTCAGAAGCTAGGTGCGCGATTCCAATTGGTTATTTCCTATGGAGAAGAGCCGGCAAGAAACTCCACGGTTACTCTTTTAAAAATAAGAGGCTTTTACGATGTTACAAATTACAGTGTTGATAGGTATGGGAGGACAGCATAGGCCTCAAGTAACAGGCACTCAACAAAATATAAAAAGGTCTACAAATCTGCAGTCTACAAGTTAGGCCTACAACGTTCTCACATTCACAAAATATAGAAGAATCTATATAAAAATAAAAGCCTATTGAAACCAAATGACATGATTGACATTACAACTGTAACACATCTGAATTAAAATCCTGTTCACAAAGTCATAAGTAAAGAATTGAAATAAAAATTAAGTTTTTTATTTTTTTTATTGACTTCTTAATTTGGGAGCAGTTAATAGACCCTTACATATTGGTGCCGTTAATGAAGTACCAGGGAAGCCACATGTGCAGAAGGAATTATTGCCATACTTCCTTGTCTTCAAAATAATCTTAAATCTTATAATATGCATTTTTAATAAGGATACGTTTAATGTGGGTTTTGATCTTTCCACTTTCCACAACTTGTTATAAAAGCGGATACTGTTTATAAGAAATATCTGATCTAGCGTGTTAGTACATTCCACTAAATTAAAGAGCGATGCAACTTTAGAAAGTTATGACGATGACGATTTTGTAACTTCGCTTCATTGTAATTTCTTTTTGTTGTCGCTTACTACTAACCGTGGTCGAACAAAAAAATCGGACAGATTCTCGCTAACAAAAAACTGTGTCACTTAAGTCGGCCAGCTCGCTGCACGTATAGGCCGCTGTACGCACGCTTTCACACATTAGTCGGCCGCCAGCCGACGCACTGTGGATCGAAAAAAAGGCTCTAGAAGACATAGGAACTTCAAACTTCAATTGAAGTTCCTGTCTTCTAGAGAAACCGACACTGACACTTTAAAATTTTAAGGTGTCGGTTCTTTGCTTGAAATGACTTCTACTAGCCAATATCATGCTTATAGAATATATTATAGAATACAATCTGGTAAGCAGATTGGCAAAACATTTTTTTTTTTTCATAGCAAATGTATGGAGCTGGTATAAAAAATGCTTATATCTCCGGAACCGCACGAGTAATAGAAATATCCTTGCACACGGTTATATCACTATTTATTTATGATTTTTTAGATACTTTTTACAACTAGGTGGTCTACCGTTTTTTTTTAAATACCCAAACTTTTTCTTTTTTTGTACTAATATTATGCTATAGGTAGAAATACACACGTTATGTGATGTGTCTAGTTAACTTAAAATTGAGAGGTCTTAAATATGCTTGAGTCATCTTGCTCGCTGTCCACTTTCTGCTTGTACCGACTTGGGTTAGATGCACCATCAAAACCCCACTTCGGTATCAGTGTTAACTGCTTGTCTTGCACATTGTAAGTGAAACTGTCAATTATCCTATTTGCTGTGATATCCAGTAATGCTTGGAGAGAAATCTTTGCTGATGAATCAGACACCGTCATTGATTGTTTTGGTGGATAACATTGCAATTTGGCCTGTTGCATCTTTAGCACCTTCTCGAGTGGCTGTTTCCCTTAAATTTATGTATTGCCATTTAGTCAGCTTTAAGGACAGAAGTAACCCTGAAGCTTTTTCTACTAAATATAGCACGATGGACTGGTTTTTTGATCAATTCTTTAATTTTTGTAGCTGCTTCTGGATTTTGTAGCATATGTTCAATTCAGTTGAGCTACACGGTTACTGACAAATGCGTGCACTGACTGGACAGGTCCACTCAATCTGTGTGGTTCTTTCCTCAAAAGACCATTTCAGATACCAACCTACATGTTCTTCGCATGAGCTGACCAAGATTATGTCTGGACTTTAAAGAGACTGTGACCTCTGAGTTTGTTTCGGCCTTTCTTCTCAGAGTAGTCAGATAGGAAACGCCGACCTCATCTAGTTTAAAAAATATGATTGACGTGTAATAGTGTTTGTACAAACCTACTTACAGAAATAAAATCATTTATCACTTATCATTTATCAATGACGGATGCAGTGTCCTTACGACCATCTTCTTTTAGAAGTAATGCAGCTCAATGCGTCAACTCATTTGCATCTACGTCTTTATGCTCCTCAGATCTTCATTTCTTTTACTTGTTTCCTAGATCGTCGAAGGGTTTTCGAGATCTTTTCGTTATTGTTCCTACCGATGATGATGACAAAAGTTCTAGAGTGGTAAAATCAATAGATCTGTCGTCTCTTGATCCTTGTCCGAGAAAATCGGTTTGCACACAGCTTGGCCAATCAACATTTGCTTGAAGCCAATTCTCATAATATTATTCTAATTAATTAATTAATTATTCTAATAGTATTCTCACTATTCAGATTAACAAGCAAGTCCAAATTGGTACTCAAACTTTGCATTATTACTAACACTTAATTGACAAATAAAAAATTCAGATGAACTAAACTTAAAAATATTTTTCACGTCAATTTATAATAAAAAATAATTAAATTCTTTCTAAAATCGTTAATATTACGGTGAGATTTTTGCCATCTATATGCAGCAGCTCGTGTAAAACTTCGACAAAACTCCTCGCCAAAAAGATGATCACCTAAACGGGTCACTATTGCATCGAACAAGACTTCAAGCTTGAACGAAGTATTCTCACTGTTCAGATTAACAAGCAAGTCCAAATTGGTTGTCAAACTTTCCATTATTACTAACACTTAATTGACAAATAAAAAATTCAGAATGAATTAAACTTAAAAATATTTTTCACGTCAATTTATAATAAAAAATAATTAAAAATCTCTTCTTGATTATTCCTTTAACTACATAAATAGTTACATAACCATGTGCAAGGATATTTCTATTATGCTTGCGGTTCCGGAGATATAAGCATTTTTATACCAACTTGATAATTTATTTATCTCAAAAAAATATAAATTGCCAATTTGCCTACCAGATTGTATCCTATGATAAATATAAGCATGGTATTGGCTTTAAAAACCATTACAAGAAAAAAACCGACACTAAAATTTAGTTCCTATGTCTTCTAGAGCCTTTTTTCGATCCACTGTGCGAAGCGACGATCGCGCAAATGGCAAAAACACACATAAATATATTCACACATAAACGGGACGCAGTTTTGTGTTAGCGGAGTTCCGTTCGACTTTTTTGTTCGTCCATGCTACTAACTAACTAGCCTTGACCTGTGCTTGCAATCCTTGCATCACCCAGCAGACTATTATTTCATATATGACACGACACCTGTCATGGAATCAGTCGATCAAACTGCAAACTTTCAACTTTAATCTGACCTTTCCTTAGTTCACACTTACATACATAAACTCACGCCTTTTTCCTATGGGAGTAGGCAGAAACTACAGAACGCCCCTGCTGCGATCCTATCATTCTCCTTTTGCTTCGTTTAAGTTCATACATCTGGTCATACACGCACGCCGGTTGCGAGTACTACGCACCCGACCTTTCTGAAGAACGTCTCCAATAAGGTCATGATAGGTTCCTTAGTCCAGCTACACGAAAATTGGACGTGCTAAAACGAAAATCCGGTCAGTAATGTTGGTAACAGGACTGACAGTTCAGGATACACTGCTGCTGCACGCACTTGAGTATCTCGCTCGTGAATTCGTGAACGTTAAAACTGTGCACAAATAACATTTGAGTTACAAAATTGCCCGCTAATTAGTGTGTTATATTTACTAATGAGACTATTCCACATAGTTTACGGAAGTGAAAGCAGTCGCCTCTTGAAAGACCAAGTTTTATTATGATTGAGCCAGTAAAGATCGGCCATTTTATTCTCTGGCATTCGTCCAGAGATACTAAAATAAATTCTGTCTACACAACTTTAGTTATCACATGCATCTCTTCAAAATTTAAAGCCTATGTTACTAATTGGACAGATCCATCGTATCTATTTAATTCGAACGTGTTTGTCATACATAAACCTACAATACTACGCAAGCACTTTCGACTAAATACAAATGACTATTTTCCCCAATTTTCCTGGATATTTTACCAATAGTTGGCACACACACATCCCCGTAAGCATCCTCGTGTGTGTTCCAATGAGGGGGTGTTCTGGGGGTGTTCTGGGGGTGTTTGGGGGTGTCGGGGTGGGTGGGGGTGTACGAACACTGTTAAACTAATTATTGTGAGCGGCCGTAGGGGGAGCTACTAAGATTTTTCTACAGCGAATGAAGATACGGCTGTGTGTGTAATGTATATACACGTATGTAATCGAGATTAATATTTTGCAATAAAGCGCTGGTGATGGTAGTTTATTGATTAACTCATAGTGGGAATGGCCATTCGTTTCCTTGTTGAAAAATTAATGAATCTCTTGAAGATGTTTGAGGAAGATCTGGTACAGTTACGAAGCTCTAGAAAAAGAGTGATTCATTTGCGTTGTTGTAGTCTGAAGGGCAATCAGAAACGTTCAAATTCAAGTTGCAATCTCATCTTCGCGACAATCAATGTCAAACATATAGGTAAATTTGTGGTTTTTTTAACAAATTGAGAGTGAGCTGAGATTGTGAACGTTCTTAAAATACGGAAATTGCCCCTCTGACCTGTAGCTATACTTTGAAGAGCTTATATATTTATTTTTTCTTTATTCAGTTTCGGACAGCAATATAATCCATCTTGTTAGTGAAAAAATACCTGATAACTAATATTAGTAATACAAAACACAATCAACTCGCCGCATAGAGAACTTACAAAAATGTAACATCTCTCACAACAGTGTATCTGTAACCTAAGTTTACAAATAAATACTCTGAATCTGAATCTGAACACAACGAATTAAGTGTCCGAGGCAGGTTGCGCAGAGAACGATCAAGCAAGAGATCAGCTACCTAGCTGACCATCTCCTCCACAAAATGCCTCAGAACAGGCGAGTAAGGACTCTCCGCCACTAATTTCAGGATACTATTGTTAGTGACCCGCTTAGCTTCTGCCTTAACAGTTTCAATATTGTGTAGGCAGGTCTAGCTGAAACTGACGTTTTATCTAACAAATGTAACCTAGCTGTTATCTCCTCACAAGTGAGCGAGTTTGAAGCTTATCCTTAATATGTTTTAGATTGTATATGTGTTTGGAGACCTAATATTATTCGAAGTGTTATAAGCCTAACTAATCTCAGGATTTTTGATACGTGCACACATATTACACAGTCTAAAAGCTACTTAAGGAGAATCCTCAGTTATAGTCCGCCAAATTAAAATGTTCATTGGTGTTTTGCAAATTGCAGCTCTGTTTTACGTCGTATGTTGATCAAAATGCGATTCGCGACTGTATAGGAATGATATATTTATTGGATAATAATCATCAATTTCATATCAATCGTCAAACTTTGGAAATATGTTCGACCTAAGAATTATTCAGGAAATTTCATATGAAAGTCCTGGTTCATATGAAAAGGTGGAACAAATTTCCAAAGTTTGACAGTTGGAGTATCTGAAGGGTCTATCTGATAGACCCTTCTGATACTCAAACTCAAACTAAGATGATAGACTCTATCATCTAAGTTCTTTTGCTGTATTGTACTAGCTAGTGCATAACAGGCTTTCCATTCAACTCCTATTTATAACATACCATCACGCCTGTATTCTCCGAAGGGTTAGGCAGACGTGTACCTATAGTACACTCACATTCTGCCAGTTATGTTTAAGTCCCATTTAATAGCGCGCGAGCCTATTGCCATCAACAGGGCACAAATCCAGACTCCGGGCTGCTACTGAGAAATTTCTGATGGAAAAACTCAATGACACTTTACCCGACCTGGGAATCAAACCCAAGACCTCTTGCTCAGCAGTAGTGCGTACGACCACTAGACCAACAAAGCAGTACATATGTAAATGAACAAAAAAAGATGATTCAGTAGATTAATAAATTCATAATCTATTTATACTACTCAACACTGCGTTACAAAGGCCCATGATACAGAGAAGTAACGAAAATTGAACATCAGGCTACCACACTGCGAAGCATTTCAGACTATTAAGTCATGGTTCGCAATATTTCCTTTCACCGTAACTCTCAACTAATGTACATACCTACAAGAACTTCCACCGAAAAAAATGAGTCACAAAAATATAATTTCAATTAAATTAAAATTTCCTGAAATAGTTAGTGGCAGTAATGGCTGCCCAGATGTAAGGTCCGTGTTTATTGGTCGATACGACGCCGATCAGCAGCACGCAACGGCTGAATACTTAGGCTGCCCTTCCACCGAGGTAGCGAAGCGGTGAAGCTACGCTAATAAAATATATGTCTGCTAGCTTTCGCCCGCGGCTTCGCGTAAAGGGGGAAAATTATCCCACAAGAACGTACTATTGGGATAAAAAGTACCCTATGTCCTAAACCAGGTCATGGTCTATTCGTGTGCCAAATTCCCTCGAAATCCAATCAGCTGGTAAGGCGTGAAAAGGTAACAAACAGACAGACACAGACAGAGTAGCTTTCGAATTTTTTAATATGGAAGTAGGTCTTCCATCTAAGTGGTCATACACGAGCGACACGCGTCAACGGTAGAGGCAACTGCAACCGCCGCCAACACGTCTGCGGCTGCCGTTGACCACGTGCCACTCGTGTATTTAAGCATCAAATACACGAGCGACACTTTGTCGACGACTGCAGTTGCCTCTGCCGTTGACGCGTGCCGTTCGTGTGTATGAGGACTCAGTTGATAAGATGTGCTAGGAAAATGTGCTTTGCATATGCCAAAAACATTATCTCCGTTGAACCGAACCACCCAAGCTATGCAAATCAAAGGATCTATTGTTTTTTGTTATCCTACAGATCCATCGCTACGAAGCTCATCAAATCTTTGGTGGAAATGTAGCCTTACTACAAAATGCCAGAGGCTTAATTTAAATTATGTATTCTTTTATATTATGTAAGTATGAATTGTAAGTTGTTTCTATTCGGTTTAATTTTGGGATTTTACGCGTATGACTTAGATTGTTGGGGTTTATCAAACTGCAAAAATGTGTAGAAGGAAGTCTGCAAGTTGTAAATTGCAGAACACCGAGAAGTTATCAGGAAATCCATTGTCGTGATGATTTTTGTCTTGCATGTGAATTTTGATGCGGAGGAAAGAAGAACGTGTTGTGAGGTAAATTTTGAGTATACGAATAGCAATAGGAGTAGGCAAAGAACAAAGTAACAACGTTTGGAATGTGTAAAAGTTGATGATATGGCCACAAAGAGGACGAATATTAAAATAATGCATTCATAATGATAAAAATACCTAGTGTCCATAATTTTCATTAAAGTTCTAAAGGTTAATTGCGTAACACACTAACAATAGCGATGGCTTTCATTTTGACAGTTCAACAACATTCATTGCGACATTTACGTTGCTGAGAAGACAAAATTTTCGAAAATAATATGACGCAATGTATTAGCAATATCCTTCAAAATGATTCAGATTGTGATTGACAGTGTGTTACGCAATTAGGGTGCTGGTATTAGGACACTCAGAAGTAAACCAGCAGAAGATTTTGGTTAAACTAATCTTAAAATAAAAATAAAAAAAACAGTGACTACGCTGATGAGTTTATTTTTCAGCGCAGTGTGCGAATGAAAACAAGTTATTTTGGTAGGACAAATACCGAACTGTTAATTCCATATATTTCATTCAAAATAACATAGCTCTGGAAAATAAGAGTTACCAGATTTGCGAATTTGTCTTTTTTCCTGTACTAAACAGGATACCTGGCAAAAACCACATCTACATAATATTATTTAATATCATTTAAAATTAAATACCTCCAAAATGTTTGACGTCAATATAACGGGAGGGAAACTCTTATCATTTTAATTCAATTAACGAAAATAACCCACTAATACCACAAATAATAAAAAGTACCTACCAACAGCTAGGTAGTGCTGTAACAGCTAAGTACAGGATGTTACAAAATAAAAACCCCGGCCAAGTGCGAGTCGGACTCGCGCACGAAGAGTTCCGTACCATTAACTATAAAAACAGCAAATAAATCGCGTTTGTTGTATGGGAGCCCCCTTAAATATTTATTTTATTTTGTTTTTAGTATTTGTTGTTATATCGGCAACAGAAATACATAATTTGTGAAAAAAAATTACTGTCTAGCTATCGCGGTTCTTGAGATACAGCCTGGTGACAGACAGACGGACGGACAGACAGCGAAGTCTTAGTAATAGGGTCCCGTTTTTACCCTTTGGGTAGGGAACCCTAAAAAATACAAAATAATTTTTACCAACTAATATTACTCAATGTTGTACTCCTATTTCGTTTTCCCCTTACACTGTAAACCTAAGATTTCCCCTTTTAATGTGATGGGGAAATCTCGTAACAAGAGCTTATCACCATTGTCGTGAGTCTGCGCATGTAGTACCTATGCGTACGCGCATAGTCGCAGATAAACTGGCGCACGTCACATATGACCTACTGCAGTTGAGTCATTTGACGTGGGTCTATTACGTGCGTTGTGTAATCATTTAATTATTTATTCATTAGTAATAAATGTAGTGTTAGTTGCTCTTGGCAAGGATTGGTACAGTCTTAGGTATTTTAGCTTATCAATAAATCATCATCTGGCTGCCTTTTTCCAACTATATTGGAGTCGGCATTCACTCTAACCGGATACAGCTGAATACCAGTATTTTAAATAGAGCTACTGCCTATCTGACCTCCAAAACCCAGTTAATGGGTAACACAATACCCCTTGGTAAGACAGGTTGTCAGACTTTCGGGCTTCTGACGATCAGTAACGATTTTCAAAGATTCTCGAATGACAGCTGGGACCAACTGCTGTCCAAGGCATTGAGGGGTCCCGGTATGTAAAGATCCACCCATCCACGGACCAACCGCGGCAAGCATAGCTTAACCCGATCAATCGACCCGTGGCTGTTATTACTTAGCCACGAGGCCCTCAATAAATGATAAATGATATTTATTTCTGAAAATGTATTAAAAAACATTTCTAGATTTCGAACAATAAATTACGTATTAAAACTAGACGAGGACAGGAAAGCGCGGATAGGAAACATCATATCCGCCTACTCTGAGAAGAAACACTGAAAACTCAGAGGTCACAGTCTTTATTAAAGTCTAGTATCCTGTGGCATTATCCTGGTCAGGCCATAAGAGGTCCATGCAGATTACTGTGTATTGCTGGGGAGGTTGTTGCGCCACTTTTTCTTCCTAGCTTCTAATAAGCACTAAAAAGTGGTGAAGGGCGGGCGTTTTGGGGGACTGTCTTATGTAATTTTGACATCAAAAAGTGCTGATTCTCAGCCTAGTTTGAGTAAAGGCTCCTTCAAACAGGCGCGACACGCGACGCGACACAAAGGCACCGGATGTCGCGCGACGAGCGGTGTCTTTGCGTCGCGTGCGATTCGCGTCGCGTGTGCGTCTATTTGAAGGAGCTTGAAATGAATTTTGATTTTAATTTTGATTAGTGACTGAAATGTACTTTTGAGGGTCGAATAACACATATTTGAGTGGACCTGTCCAATCAGTGCACGCATTTGCCAGTTATCGTGAACTGTAGTGAAACAATAATAACTATAAACGCCAATTCGTTTGCACAGCATTATGCTTTAGGTACCTGTTATCATGACGTAATCGCTAGCATTATGGCAATTTTTTTCAGAGAAAATCCAGGCTTTATTTATGGTGATAATATTATGAGCTAACTATAGCATTAATTACCTATTACGAAAACAATGGTCCTGTGATGCAGTTGAAAACAGAAAAACTTGTTTTTGTTTTTTGTTTTATTTTAATTTTATTTAATGCACTAACTACTATACGTACGTACTACTTCTTTATTGGCCTTTTATTTTTTACTTGTTTATTGTTGTTTTTAATGTTAATTTTGTTAGTTTTAAATTGTCCTTTTTTATTTTGTTTTATTTTTACTGTTTATATTTCCTGTGCGTGTCCCAAATAAAATATTTTTCTTTCTTTCTTTTTCTAGTGCTCTGTAATAATAAGGTTACAGGAAAATACCAAAATAAAAATATTGTAATGGAAATGGAAGGAATGTATGGTGATTTCCATGGAATTTCTTATCTATTACATGGGACTTAAACATAACTGGCGAAATGTGGGAGTACTAATAGGTACACCTCTGCCTGACCCTTCGGGGAGACAGGCGTGATGTTATGTTATGTTAAAAACATTGAGAAATAATGTAATGTCAAAGGTCAAACAGACTATCTTCTTGTGATAATAATTAAATTACCCTGAAACCCACATGTTTATGAATATGGGTATTTTCCAAAATTACCCCTTTCTGTTAATCAATGGACTTCCCGCATCTGGGGATTTTTGAGCGACTATCGAGATTATAATTAATTAAGTGTTGTAAACATAATAATTATTGCATGGCTAGGTTATCTGTAGCACTGACATTTATATAGTGCGGTATTCCTATCTCGTTAAAACAAATATTATTATTAATTACGATACGGTATTATGACTAATATACTATTTATTTAACCATTTATGTACGCACACATATAAACAGACAAGAAGAAAGGAACAGAAAAATACGTACAAAGGTGATGCTTATTTCTAAAGAAATCTCTTCCAGCATACCTGCGATAGGAGAGTATATTAAAGAGATGTAGACAACGTGTGTAAGAGTAGAAGGGAAAACAAAATACATAAAATGGAAAATAATTAATTTAACAATTCACTATATATTCACTATTCACTATTGTATATATTGTATGTAGATAAGTATATGTTTTATGTATGTATGTATTTGTTGTATATGTAAATGGTACACCACTGACTACCTGCATTACTGTTTCTCCTTCTCCCTTGAATCCATCCAAAGGTTGTCTGTAAAAGGTCGCTTTTAGCGATAAGACCGCCCATTGTGTCACCCTGTATAAAATGTCTACATTTATATCTGTAATTTTTATGGTGTACATAATAAAGAGTATTCTATTCTATGCTATTTTATTCTAAAATATTTAATAATCTTTTGAGACTCCAGGCAGTCTATTCTGTAAAAAACTCACCGAGAAAGCACACGTGAAGTGAGGTGGAAGTGAGCCGTCATCGCACCGGATGCCAGACATTGACAGTAGTGACAGCTCACTTCAAGGTAACCTCAAAATAGATCGGCGCTTGCATCGATTGCAACAAATTTTGATAAGGGTAAGCGTCCATCGCCTCGTTCGCAAGGATTTCTACCCAACCTTATTACTTAATGCAAATTAAATTATGACTGGACTTTAATAGATTTTAATTTTTCTGCAAATTATAAAAGGTTCTATCTATAACAGTCCACTACACTACCTCCAAAACGGTTAACAATACTTTCTTGACAACTTTTCCCACGGGATGAGGAAGCCGATTTTTATAAATCAATATTAAAATATTTTATTTCACATAAACATATATAGGCACTAATGAAACGCCAGAACTCAGGTGCACGGTTCCAATTGGTCGTATAACCCAGCAACTTAAAACTCCACACCACAAAAACCACTAAAAACCTATTATGAGTATGAAACCATCCGTTTTACCTACATTATATTTAATTTTTCCTACATACATTTTGTAGGCATCACCTAAAACGAACCTGATATAAAACCTATTTAACAAAACTCTTGAATTCATTCATTAATTGACAGACAGTGCGCATTCTATACCGCTGGATCTAGAAGCATGAAATTTTTCACAAGACTTCCTTATATAGCTAAATTGAGCACTAAGGAAGGATTTGAATTCATCCCCTAAAGTAGTTAGATAGGGATGAAAGTTTGTCAGAAGTCCGTCATTTTTGCTGATGAGAAATTCCATCGCGCCCACGGCTTGTAAAACCTCAGCCTACAGCAGTCCACTGCTGGACACAGGCCCCTCCAATTGCAGGCAGCTCGATTCTCGGCAACTCTCATCCAGCTGCTACCAGCCACCCTGCGAAGATCCTCGCTCCACCTAGCCTGAGGGTGTCCTGCCTTACGTTTGCCGATTCGCGGTCTCCACTTAAGAACACGTCTACCGCAACGTGCATTGGCTCTACGACTAATATGGCCACTTATAATTTAAATTTCCACTTCAGCTTGCTTATTCTGTGACGTGCTATGTCGACAACTTTGGTTCTCGAACAGAACTCGTCGTTCCAGATTTTATCTCTCAGAGAGAAATTGACACGGTTTGTACTAAAATAAATTCTATCTACCTAGCGTGCCCCCCTCCCGTCCTTCGATGACGTCATCCCCCCTCTGCCCAATTTCCTGGCTCGCCTAGTGTCAGTTATAATAAACTAGAATTGCACTTTTATAGCTCTACCATTCGAGTGGTAACCGAGCCCTGTTTACTTAATTTTTATTACGTCTCATCATTGGCCGTATGAATTGTGGAGTTGGGAGTGTCAAAATTATATTTCCATGTTTAGGTGACTATTCAGAGCCGGGAATTATGTGTTGAAAAGACTTCGATGGAAAAAGTCTGTTTTGTTCTCAGTACAATCATCTTTTGATATGCCAGAAACGAGTGCATGAGTGTCGAAAACAAGGTTTATCTTTGACTCAGGTTTAAACCGTGGAGCCATTTTTGAATGTCATTCTTTATTCGTCGCAATAAAGTTACTTTACCATAGTAGTATATTAAAGTTCTTAATACAAAACTGAGTACCGGACTAAGTTGTCATTTTTGATTAAAGAAATGTATTTCAATCACAGTTAGACACGTTCCAATTACAAAACTGACTCCATGGTTTCAACCATATCTAAAAAAAGGCCGCGTTTTGTAATGAGACCGAAGTACTCACGCTACTTACTACTAACCTTGCTGACCAGCTTATGATTTCAGCATGTCATAGGCTGTTCTGATATAGCTCCTTACACACGAGAAATTAAAATATTGAACGGGCAAAAAGCCGGCAGTAATGCAACGGTTAACGAGCAGACTGGCAAGTAAGTGGGTTCGAAATATGCTCTATGCACTATTGATAAGTATAAAGAAAGAAAGAAATTTATTTATTGGGACTCGCACAGGATTATCACAAACTAAACTAAACAAACTCATAAAAACATAAATAAAAAACAAAAGTAAAATGCATACATAATGCAATAACGACAGAAAGTCCTGTACGAAGCCAAAAGGCACGGCAACGGCTATTATTCAAAATTCCTTCTCAGTCACGAGATAATATTTTTTTAAAGGAGTGGCGCTAGTGGACCGGAGTGCACCCTCTTAACCCATAAATACGCAAGTCTTTAGTTACACGTTTAATGTTATACAATACATTTAAGTTTTAAAGTTACATAAACCTAAAATGCTTTCATTTAAATTTCGTCAACATAAGTCGACCGTCAAAATACGAAGATGCAGCTTAAAGTTGTCGGCAGAAAAACAGACAAAAGAAATCTTATTATTTGGGAACCTGATCAAAATTATATTGGGTCAGTAACTGCAATCGGAAACCAAGTTACTCGGGACTCGCGTCTTTTGCATTAGTCATTTCCTGAAAACCAAATTCTTCATCTAAGTAGGATTCACCCTAATTCATAAAAACTTGATATATCTAAACTCGTTCTAAATTCTGCCCGTGTCCCGTTTCGTTTTCAATTCAGTAGAGTGAGAAGACAATAGTCGCGCTGTAGTTCGATTCCCGAAACGGGCAGTGTTACTATTTTGGTTGTTTTGGAATTTCTCAGTAGCAGCCCGGAGTCTTGATTTGTGCCCGGTTGATGGCAATAGGCTCGCCCCATATTACATGGGACTTAAACATAACTGGCGAAGTGGGGTGTTCCTTCTCCACCTCTGCCTAACTCTTCCGGTATTACAGGCGCGATGTTATATTATTGTTATGTTTAGAAAATTCTCAGCAATATCCACCTGTCTGGCTTTGTGCCAGGACTTATGCACTGCCCATTGTGACTTTGCTTAACACATCTGCCTACCCAATTTTTTTTTCTCATTTAGTTTTAATCATGATCTGGCAGTTTGAGTAATTTTTGCGGCCTACCCAAATGTCCTTTCTTTGGTATTGTTTGTGGAATCGTTGAGCTCCTTAAGTTCTAAGTTGAGCTGCACGATTACTGACAAATGCTTGCACTGACTGGACAGGTCCAATCAATCTGTGTGGTTCTTTCCTCAAAAGACCATTTCAGATACCAATCTACATGGTCTTCACATGATCTGATCAAGATTATGTCTGGACTTTAAAAGAGACTGTGACCTCTGAGTTTGTTTCGGCCTTTCTTCTCAGAGTAGTCAGATAGGAAACGCCGACCTCATCTAGTTTAAAAAATATGATTGGCGTGTAAAAGTGTTTGTACAAACCTACTTACAGAAATAAAAGCATTTATCATTTACCCCTTCAAGAAAGAGATGTTATACAACAATTATGTTTTTAACTCTCATAAAAATGGACCAAAACTATAAATATGTTACTTAATTCTTAGACAAAAGGAACACACTTGGACACATGGTTCGTATATCAATTAAAATAGTGGTGCTAACTTTAAGATTTCAATATTATTTTGACAACTTAGGTCTTTACATAAGATCGTCCTTAAGCGGGAAACGCCAGGTTCCCCGCGAAATTCAAGTTCGTTTTATGAAATTTGCAGGTCAGTGTCAGGTTGTATGTTGAACAAAATATGATTCGCGATCGAACAAGTACGTTTTTACAGAATTTTAATAATTAAAATCATCAATACAACCCTCTAAGTTCATATAATCCTATTTAATGACAATTTCATAAAATATCAATCACTAGGTTTATATGAACTAAGAGGGTTGTATTGATGATTTTAATGATAAGTGTTAATTCTAAAACCAATAACAGTCAATAATTGTTAGGAATCGGACAGCTAGTACTTAGTTACCATCACCTGCCTAGCCTTCTCCAACTCCTTTGGAGCCAGCTTGGGATGCATGATGCATGAATACCAGCATTTTATTACTACCAGCATTTTATTATTTTATTATTAAAACCCAGTTACTGGGCAATACAATACCTCTTGGTAAGTCTGGTTGACCCGTCACGACTGTCAAAGATCTACGAATGACAGCCGAAATCAATGACGGCTTAACATGCTTTCCGAGGCACGAAGGGGTCTCGATATGAAATGGATGGTCACCCATCCACGGACTGACTTCGGCAAGCGTTACTTAATCTTGAAGATTGATCCCTGAGGCTGTTATAACTAAGCCAGGCGCCACTCAAATCCAGTAATTTATATTAAAAAAATACTTTGAAGGTACAACAATGTTATGAAGTCGAAAATGAAAAGCCAAACTCAGATAGTGGTACAGTTTTTTGTATTTTGATAGATACGCTTATTTTTATATATTAAACATATATATATATATACACATATAAATTACGTATTACTGCCTAAGTAAACAACTAATAAACCGTGCCTAAAAAGCCTTCAGAAATGTAGCGAGACAAATAAAAAAATTATAAATACATAATTACACAAAATATATACATTACATACATGTCCATAATATATTTATATTCAATGTTACAGATATATATTCTGAGAAATGTTTTCGATATCATTAGACGAACAGACACAAGAAATAATTTAATATAATTTTGTCCCGGCAGGAGGCGGCAATTTGGCAAAAAAATACATTTTTCTTTATTTTCTGTTTTTTCCTAGTTTAGGGAATACTTCGGCGTTACCTGACTTTTTACCTGCAGGTGATAGGTGATCGTAACATACGCGTATTATTTAGAACTTATAAGATACTTTTATACAAGAGGAGAAAATAATGTATCTATCTACCTATTGTTAAAATATTTGATTTGATTCGTTTTACAAAGAATTCTATTCTAGCAAGTAATACACAGATTGATCGAGGTTTAAAAAAATGTAGAAGCACAGTTATTACAAAAAATACCACCTTTGAAAAAAAAATACAACTTGAAACCCTGAAAATCCATGTACCTGAAATTCTAAAATTATGACTAACAATTGAATTCAGATTAAAATTAATTTAACTTACAATACAAAAACCAACCACTGACGTATTCCAATTAAACAAACAACTATTATTAAATGAACCTGCAGACCTCACCGATAAATAGGCAATATGTATCGTTGACTCAGAGAATGAGTATATAAGCGAGCGTGTTCCAAACTTGAATCACTTTAGTAGCGAACCTCGTTAAGTAAACAACTCATCATGGCCGCCAAAGTACTCTTCTCACTCGCGCTCATCGCCGCAGTCGCATACGCTGCCGACGACGACTGCAATTGTGACCCTTCAAATGTGCAGGACAACTCACAACTTTGGAATTTCTTCCAACAAATCGCATCTTTACCGGAGGAGCCCACCAACGAACACTTGGATGCCGTTCTTCCTGGAGAGTTATCACCACTCCTAGAGTGCAACTGCTTCGCGAAGGCCGAAACAAGGAGGAAACGCAAGATCCTGCCGGAGGTACGTGAAGAATCCCAAGAAACTGATTACAGCGACGAACCAATTGACAGCCTGCGGACGCCGAAATGTCCTCATGGATACATTTGGTTCGGCATCATGTGTGTGCACGAGAAGTTTGTGATGGACAGGAAGTGAACGACCCAAAATGATACCGCGAAACCCGGAATTGTGTTATTATGATCTCCAATCAATCAGTCCAGGGTTAAATAGATAACATTTTAAAAACACTGTTTTAAGTGTTTAAGTATTAAATGCATTTAATGAGTGTAAATACGTTTAGTTAATTGAAGAAATTAACTTATTGTTTAAAATGTGGATTCAGTACAATGATACACGAAACACTACACGGTATTATAAATTATTTTAGATCGATTTTATATAAATATCGTCTTAAGTTATGACTTTATGACATACCAATAAACTAGTCGCTTTAAATGTAGATCTAAGTTTTCCCAACAGGGATGTGACATTCCAAGTATTTTAGTTTTTAAGTATTTTAAAGAATAAAAATGGTTTTAAAATAATGTGTGGTATTTTTTCTCATTTATTACCTACATACCTACCAAATAACAATAGGAACACGACACACCCCCATTTTACACACACTAAAGGAAACATTTAAACAATTAAAACATTTCTTGGTTCTTTTTTTTTTTGTAATATGGAAAACACAACAAATTAAATGTTGCATGCCACATTTCTGAATACAATATTTTTGCAAAAATAAATAATTAATTATGATGTACTAATTTATTTAATAAAATTCTATTTAATCTCGATTACAATTTCTAACTAATAAAATAACCATAAACATAATCAAATTAAAAACACAAAACAGTACTGTATTAGCATTCCAGGCGTATATTTATTACATCCATAGAATTGATGAGTCAACTTATAATGGGCCACATAGGTACACACGTCATTAATTAACGACCATCGTCTAGACAGGAATCTAAGTATGTAGCAATAAAAATACAAGTTTTTTTTTTTACGAATTTGACTTAGTTTTTGTCAAAATTATCCAAATGCAGGACTGTACTTAGAAGTAGAAGAAGAAGAAGAAGTAGTACATTTTTACATCTGACACACAAAAATTCTAAGAATGAGACACAGTAGTAGTCAGAGGACAATTACTGACAATCTCAATATTTTTTGGTAGTATGACGAATACTACAAAAAAATTTTTTTTTTTCATTTTGTTACCCATAGACTCATTGCAAACAAAATTACAACATAATTGTCAAAATTACAACTTACATAAACAGTTTATTTTTTCTTTCCAATATTTTCCTGATTTGTACATTAGTGATAAATAAATTAGTTATTAGAATTACCCTTTAATGTATTGATAGGGGCGAATGTTATTTCTTCTTGTGTCATTAGCCTTAAGTAATCTGTAAGTGATTAAAATTACAACTCACCTTAAATTATGGGTAATAACAGTGTCTTATTTGGTCGCCTAATAAAGGCTCATACACACTGGCGCGACGCGACGGCCGACACAAAGGCAACGCGTGTCGCGCGACGAGTGGCGCCTTTGTGTAGCGCTGTCGCGTCGCGCCTGTCTGTGGGAGCCTTAACAGTCATGTTTTTTTTTAAACAGGCACTTAAGGTCGAACCTCATCTGGGTTTATCGAAAACAAAATATTTAGAAATCGTTACTTAATAGAGATATTTTAGAGGGGAATCCCAAATGTATGATGATAAATATTCAAAAGATATGATTCATAGTTTAGTTTTTAAATCGCTACTTAACACGCAAAATGATGAGATTTCCCAATTCTTCGTGAGATCATAATGTGGAAAATAATAATATTGTTCTGCACGTTAATTGATCTAAATACATGGTTATACGTTGATGTAACAGGAAAAACGGGTCGGCAGAGATATGCTTAACTACCTCTATGGGGTTCCCAAGATCCAACGTACATCGGAAACTGACCTTTTATGTATATTTTTATATTGTGTTGAGAATTTATGAAAATACTGTTGCAATGCATTCATTGCACACCACAAAAAACTAAAAAGGGTCTCTTTCTTTCCCATTGAAGCATTTTTACCAATGTTATTTGAAGCCAAGTTTTAAGTTTTTTCTGAAGTTACGTTTGTTAAACTTCTGAATTGTCTCTAGCATGGCACACTAACGGATGACAACTAGAGAGAGTATTTAAAGTTTCTAGGAAAATGGGTATTCAATTTTTTACCGTTTTACGAAATGTTAAATTTTCTTATGGAATCAAACTTGATTGAACGGTTAGATTGTAACTCCTGCGTACATTGTTAAAAGGTACGCTTGAAGGAAACTAGTCATCGTATATCGTAGTCATTTAATTACTTCAATCAACATTAATTAACTTCACGGGAAGGTAACCATTACTTGAACGTGATGTTTTAACCCAAAGTGCTTAATTGTCATGATTAACATCTTCAACGGTTACTGCTGAGCACAGGTTTTCTTTCAAAAGCCTAAATGCCTCTCCTCTAAGAAACGATAGACATCATGGCATTATTTTAGTTCAGTCTCAGATTTGATGCCTCCAACTGCATCAAACTGCTTGAAAAGTGAGTCTACAATCATCGCGTGATCATGAATTAAAATCCATCCTGTTGTTAGGATGCTTCGAGGGTATAAAGAACCCACATACAAGACACAACTTAAAGATACATAGATACGCATGAAAAACATAACCCTGTCTTTGCTGTAGCGCAGTCGGGTAATAAGGAACCACTGATGTCTATGATACCTCTTATCATATAATACGTACCAAAAGAGGATTCTTACCAAGTGTGTCAACAGCTTTTTTTGGGGAAACCTACTTAAGGACATCCCGTTTTGTCTTGTATACACGAAAATGTAAATATTCTTTATGACATAATTAGGCCTTATTTCGGACGGAGCACTAGACTGGAAAGTGGAAGTTGAATATTGGACAATACATCTTCGTTGTATTTTTAAATTCCCCGTTGAAAACGTGTCGTGTCGAAGGTTGTGACCATCAAGGTCATCAGCCTTTGCATTATTTGTTACTTTACTTAACTCGTGTCACGACAGTTACGAGACTTTTTATAATTGTTATTATTTTTGTGAACTTCTTTGTCTTTTACGACTGGCTATCTCACTGCCCATTTTCGCTGTCGTAGACTTTCTGATAATTAGTCGTGTCATCGTCATCAAAATTGTTGCTAATTAAATAATAATTATAGTCGGAGTGTTGGAAAATTTCACCAGTTAGCCTTGAAACGGGTCGCCATACACAAACATTGAATTTCCCATGGTTCAGAACTGTTACTAGTAATCGATCTGCTCTGAAAAAGTGCATAGCTGGGGAAGTCCTACCCCCATATCGATTTCTGTCGTCATAGCATTGTTGTACCGGTTTGAAGGGCACGAGGAAATTACACTGAATAAGACTTTTTAATATTAACCACAAACTTGTGGAAAAAGCTAACCCAGATTGGCGCCAAAAAGGAAATAAACAAAGAAATACATTTTTGGTTAACCCCAATGACGTAAAGGGAAAGAGGCTTTTGGCCCTGCAGTAAGATGAAAAGGCTGTGCATGATGATACCTACTGATGTCAGTACTGTTTGTAAGTTGACAGAATAATAAAATAGGCTGGTTGAAGAAACGTATCCTGGATTGAGGGAATTAAATGCCTCTACCACCTTCCTGACTAGCACGATTTTCACCACAGTAAGTATGAGCGGGTAGTCAGAAGCCTCAAAGTCTGATGACCAGTCTTGCCAAGGGGTACCGTGTTATTCAGTAACTGGGTTGTGGACGTCAGATAGGCAGTCAATACTGGTATTCAGCTGCATTCGGTTAGACTGGAAGCCAACCCCAGCATAGTTAGGAAAAAAGCTAGGCAGATAAGATAAGCTATTCCCAGATAGTTTGAACAAACACGAGAGAAAGAGACAGAAATACAGACAGAATGATGTAGTAATTATATTTATTTAGCGATAATAAAATTCTCATTAGAATATCAACGTTTTCTAGTGACTGCGGACCACTAGTCATCGGGAGCAAAATGAGTAATCTGTGTTTATGAATGAATGAAAATGTCCTCGAGGTTACCCTTATTTGTAATAGTACGGGAGAGCTGATTCATGATGTTTACGAGCACAGACAGTATGGGAGTAGCCAGAATAGGTAGCTATATTTCAGAGTCTCTCTTCAACTACAAAAAAATAGCTTATGGAAAAAAATCAGAACAAAAAACATTACAGAACCAACCAAAATCAATCTGCCAAGCCTTTTTCCAAATTTGTTGGGTCAGCTTCCAGTCTAACCAGATGTAGCTGCAGAATAGAAGTATTTTACATGGAGCGACTGCTTATCGGACCTTTACAACCCTGGTTACAGAAAAAACAATTCAAAGGTTAAAAATAAAGATAGTGTTTTCTTTCATTTGTTACTGACGTTTTACGTCTGAAGAGCAAATTAAATTCAATTCCAGTAAAGATATTTTTGACTATTCTGCAAAATCGCACCGTAGAATCTTAGAAGTGAACTGTCATTAGTGTCAATGACAAGGACCAGGTGGAATGACAGCTGTCAAATGTCAAGGTCACTTCACCTAAGTTATTACGGTGAGATTTTCACAGAATAGTTGGCTGATCTAGGACAAACAAAACAACTTTGTCAAACTCAACTCAAACTCAAAGCATTTATTTCAAATAAACCAATTACAGGCACTTTTGAATTGTCAAGGGGCGGTCAGTCAGAAAGATGAAACTAGTTGCTAGTTGCCCATTCCAAAGCGTAGTAGGTACCTATGGAGAAGAACGGGCAAGAAACTCCACGGACAGTCTTTTAAATCAAAATATTGTTACAAAAAATTGGTTATGTTGAAATTTTACATGTGAGAACAATGTAGAAAGACGTGCACGTTAAAAACATCCGTAATAAAAAAGATGAAAACAAAAAAAAAAACAATTCAGAAATTAAAACAAGTCGTGGCAGCTAAGAGATGATCAGTCCCTACTGACGGCGCCCGTTCACGAACATGACGTATGGATCAGCACCATTCAGCTCCACTTTGAAGGGAACTAAATAATCCAACACACACACAATTTGCGTACGTTTCATTTGGTACCTACCATGTTTAGGAGTCATAGCTTCAAAGGATAACGCGTGGTACATACTTAAGTTATCGAAATGCCTACCTTCCTTATAAATTCTCGAAATGTTGGAATAGGTACCTAATTCATTGATGAATCGTCTATCATGGCATGCTGCTACCTATACCACCTGCGAAGGCTTAGTCGCCTCTTAAAAACCCAAGGAAAGTTCACCGTTCTCTATTATGTATATGTGTATTTGAACACGTACATATAAAAGAATTATGTCGTAATATTACGGGTATTTTTTATGTAAAATCGTGCACGTAGGTATGTGCTCATGACATACATACCTGGCCCATGAGGGTAGGAAGACACTACAAAACGCCACGTGTTTGGATCTTCTTTGTCTTCACGTCCACATCCTTTGACAGGTTGTATTTTTTTTAAATAAATATTACTGATTCTCAAAAAACTGAATGGTCTTTTAATGATGAACGCTTTTCTTAAATTAAGGAATTATTTGATGTTCTCAAAAAGAAGACCATTTATTATAATTATTAGAGTATTCAATAATATTTGTAGCAAATCAAAATGGATTAATTTAGGTTCGATTAAATACTCGTACATGCCTGTTTTAAATTGGTTTTCAGGGCGACTGAGCACAATTTTGGAAAAAACGCAAAAAACTGCATTTTGTCCTCTCTCCTGTAATCACTTTTCTGTACTTTTATTGTTTCAGTTTTCGCCCTGCAATAGCATCTCAATATACAGGCGTCTTTATAAATTATTTTTATTAATCATCATTCATTCATTTTTTTTGCATAATTTTTTTTCATTCTTTTTGTAGGTAAAAATTTATGAATGATACATGTTTACCTACAAAATAAATGAAGTAACAAAATCAAAATCCGTTTACTTTAGAAGTGTCGAAAACTCTAACGTCACAACATACTTTATAACAGTTTATCATTTCATATAGACGTCCGTTAGCCCGGTCCTCTGCGTCCGATCTTAAGCAACACATCACGGTCTTACGGCAGTCCGATAATACTTACGTCATTTAATGTAATACATTATGTTTTTCCTCCACCATTGTGACGGCAGTGTTATGGGGAAAAAGCAAGAGTTAATTCAGAATTAACGTCAGTATTAACTAACGGCGAGATTTTTGAATAATTTAAGGAGACCATAAACGTAACCATGATCTTCCTTAACTATGGTTTGGCAAGGCACGGGAATTAAACTGCATGTAAAAAATTGCACATAATTACAAGCGGGCACGCTCTTGAAGTTTTTATTTAGGTATTAAGTTATGTTTACGTTTTTATTTCTGCTTGAGTATAGTTTTCACTGTTTTTGTTGGTATATTGGGGGGTGCTATACAGGTTGACGGATCTGGACCCGCCATAGCAAATTCGCACATAGAGGAGGCCATTTGCTAATTATTAGACCTTACTTTCCCTAGCTTTTCGTTTTGGTATTTTTTTTAAAGCATACTATTTTATTTTTTAACCCTAGTTTGAGGGTAGTTCCGAGGTATTCAATCACCGATGTTTATGACTACCAATAAATAATTTAAAAATAACTATTTATGTTATGAATACCTGAAGGTCAAATTTTGGAAAAAACTCAATAAAGTATAAAAACTAACATATCTCCCAAACTATAAAACTTTAGCCAGGGAAAGTAAGGTTCAATAATTAGTAAATGACCTCCTCTATATGCGAATTTGCTATGGCGGGTCCAGATCCAGTCACCCTGTATATGGCAAATAATTTAATTTAATGTTTCGTGTTTCGTAATTGCACACTATTGTATAGAATCAAGTTCTTCTAACTGAACAGACAGTTGTGTTGCTGGGGAGTTTGTTGCGCCACTTCTTCTTCACAGCTAAAGCACTAGGAAGGGGTGAAGGGCGGGCATTTTGGGAGACTGTCTTATGTAACTATGACGTCCAAAAAGTGCTGATTTTCAACCTAGTTTGAATAAAGGCTCCTGCAAACAGGCGTGACACGCAACGTTACACAAAGGCACCGTCTGTCGCGCGATGAACGGTGCCTTTGTGTCGCGTGTGGCGTCTGTTTGAAGGAGCCTTAAATGCCATTTGATTTTGAAACGTAAACCAAGGTCGAACAAAGTGCCCTAGAAACATATCAGGCGACCATAACAAGGGTTTCTAATAACATTTCTAATAACAAGATAAAGTAGAGGTAAAGTAAAATAGGTAAACCTGCATCCCGTTTGACTGGAAACCGACTCCAACATTGTTGAGAAAAGTCCAGGCAGATGATGATAATATAGAAAACCTTAAGCGAATTTAATTAACGGTTTTGTATATTAGCTGTGTGACAGTTCGGCGGGTAATTGCGTAACACACTAACAGTAGCAACAGCTTTACTTTTGACAGTTCAACAACATTCATTGCGTTATTTACGTTGTTGAGCAAACAAATTTTTCGAACATATGAAGCAATGGATTAGCAATAGGCTTCAAAATGATTCTGATGGTGATTGATAGTGTGTTATGCAATCAGGGTGCTGGTGTACAATAAAGCATAATCAATCTACTTGTCTCAGATATTCTCTTAAAGTTTGAAAAATATGGAGGATTTTTTAAACTTTTTGGTTAAAATTTCTTGTGATGGTAAATTGCACGTAAGTTCAAGAATACGTGACCCAAATGAGGCTGACGTTAGACTTGGTTCTTACTAAAATCTGACGTCACAAAAACGCCCACATCTCTATGTTCTTACGGTAATCTCGAGATAAATTATACCGGTTTTGTTGGCGACCTTGATAGTAAAGATAGTCATGTTTTATGAGACATCATGAGTCGGCAGAAATAAGTATGTAATGTTATGTAACTAATGAAGGCGAGGTTGTGGCGCAGTGACAGGTGCGATACGTGTCGGAGGTTCGATTCCGGTACCGAACAAATATTTGTATGACCTACAGATAGTTGTTTCAGATCTGGCTGTTTATGTCTGTGAGATGGGAAACAGGAATAAGGTAAAACTAAGAAAGTAAGTGTATGTAGGTATCGTAGAAGTAAAAAAACCTAACAACCCTGCCCGAACCGAGAATCGAACCGCCCAGTAGTCGCATTTGTGAGTTGTGATCACTAACACAATGAAGCAGTCAACTTCATTAAAAGGGATATTTTAAAGAATCTATCAAAGAATTCAAAATTCATTCCCTAAACCGTTAATTGAACATGTTACAATAATTAGCAAAACTAAGCAAAATGCCATACTTAGCCTAAAATTATATCTACAAAGCTAAATATAAGTACCTATAGTAAAATGAAAGTACCTATGAAGGTCATCATAGTTCACTGAACCGTCGATTTGAACTTAGTTCACTTGTACAAGTTAATTTAATTCATGATAGCTCACTGCGCCGCTATTTATAGCACTTGTTCTTGATCTAGTTTTTATTAAACTTGACTATTTAATAGGCTTTACAGATTATTTTATCTCTCTGTAGGTGTGTAATACTTTGTATGGGTTGGTTATAAAATAGAGTGCATTGAATGCACACATTTTTTGTTTGTGTCGGAAATCGTCGAATGACCTCTCCCGCTCTGGGCGGAGCGGAAGGGCGTGTCAGACTCTTACTGACTAAAACCCACCCGTGTTCCTTCAATTGCCTGTGCGCCAGGGCCACGGTAACTCTTTCGAGCAACACATAAGGGCTTGACTTCATGATCCACCGCCAGCGATTAACTATTAGTAGCGAGTAGAGCAATAGCTAAAATCCGGCAAAGTGCGAGTCGGACTCGCGCACGAAGGGTTCCGTACCATTATCTATAAAAACGGCAAAAAAATCATGTCTGTTGTATGAGAGCCCCCTTAAATATTTATTTTATTCTGTTTTTTAGTAGTTGTTGTTATAGCGGCAACAGAAATACATCATCTGTGAAAATTTCAACGATCTAACTATCACGGTTCATGAGATACAGCCTGGTGACAGACGAACAGACAGACGGACGTACAGCGGAGTCTTAGTAATAGGGTCCCGTTTTACCCTTTGGGTACGGAACCCTAAAAACGAGTTGGCGCGTAAGGACCAGCGCGCGACAGCGACGAGCGATTACGCGCTGGTATGCTTGTGTACCAAGTAAGTCTCAGCGAGTGTTCTGCCCGCCTAGCGAGCGTGGCCGAGTGAGTACTCTCTTTGATAGCTCTTGTCACAGCGACAAACGAGTACTCGCTGGCGAGAGGTGTCAACAGTCAGCGATCAACTATTGATATACATATGTATCTCTGTTACTTACCTACACGGGACTACCTATAGCTCGTACACTAGAGGAAGGCCTCGTCGGTGGCGGGACAAGTGCGTCAGGTGATTATGACAATGGTGATAACAGACTATAAGTTTGGAGGTATACAAGTTCATCCCCTTCTAATAGTTTCAGATTTGTCCACACTGACCCATCTCACTCAATGGATCACCCGTATAAAGTCAACAAGGATTCAATATTATGCGAATTAGTGTTGTTGTGTTAGCAATCTAAGTACATTTTATTTCATAAAACCAATAGATTTTACCCAGTTTATCTCTTGGCCTAGCATTTAATTTTAACTAAACTGATAATCTTGACTCGATTACAGAACAGGCGATGTCAGTTTAAATCGAAAATCGTTGATTAAAACTAGTTGAATAGTAATTACTACCTAACCAATTATATGCAGCAACAGACATCACTTTCTATTCTATGGTCTGACCGGGGATTCCCCGGTCCGCTCCGGTGGGTATTTTATTGACGTTTTTATAAGCAGTCGGTCGTCTGTCACCACTGACCTCGGAGACTGCTCAGTCACGAATGCTTTACTTTCATTGTGAACAAGAATTTGGGGTTTTACTGATTTTTATTACCTACGATTCGTGCGTAAATAGATTATCCAGACTTTTTTGTAAGCGAATGCGCTATGGTAAGCCGCGAAATTCTTGTTACGTTTAGTTTATTGCAAATTGCAGCTTTATGTTAGATTGTTTGTTGATCAAAAAATGCACGGTTCCTGTGAGATATACCACGGGAACGAAGCCAACTCATAAATTATTACACAAAAGAGACCTGACCTCGAGTCTGTTTCGGCATTTCTTCTCTGGGATCAGTCAGTTAGGAAATACTGGCGCTATCTAATGACCGAACAAGCGCGAAGCGCGAGCGAAGCATCTCCGCTTTAGCTTGGGCAAAAATGCTTTCGTATGTCCGGATGTCCGGATGTCTGTTCTTCTCTACAGATCACAATTCTCAACCGACTCTTGTGAAATTTTGTGAGTAGGTTCGATAATTATATGGATTTCTTTTTGTCGATTAAGGTTTTTAAAATTTTTTGAAATGGCGGAGATATGGGGGTTGAAAACGTAAAAAAGAACATATTATTTCAGCCATTTCGCGCTCTTTTGTTTTAAATAGCGCGGTGAACATTTATTCAGTTTGAGCTATGCAAAGACAGACTCGCGAGGTCTACAGCTCACAGAGCCACTAAGTACTTCAATAAAATATAGACCATAAAATTGATGTGTAAAAGTGTCCCAAAAAAAGTTGTATTTGCAGAAATAAACATCATCTCATTTTAAAGGCAAAAGCTAGTAATAGGTATACTAAAACAACTTTTAAGTTAAAGGTAAGTACGAGTAAGTACCTATTATCAAAACTCGTAGAAAAATAACTAAACAAACACTTTAAAAAATATAGTAACAAACCTGTTTCATCTTCCAATCCGACTTGTTTGCGTCACTAGTCGTACTCATGTACACTTGTGTAATTTATTAATGAGTTCAACACATTAGTCTATAATAAAAAACACGTGGCGTTTGAGCGAAACAATCAGCTCATTGATTGATTGGTGGACAAACCCACATCGGTAGTTTGGACCTGCGCACGCGCTTATGTGGTCAAACGACAAGCTATTGGTGGAGAAGGTCAACTCGGTACAATTAATGAGAGCTAGACACATAGACGTATTTACCCAAGAAATCAGAAATTTTACGAAAAACAATGAAGCTACTGGACATGATCTTTTAGAGTGAGTTTCTAAAATGGTTCCCACTAATAACCCAAATACAACTGCCGGTACTTAAAAAAAAAAGGCCATGTCAAAATAATTAAAAAAAAGCTATGTTTTCTTCTTTATTTAGACGTTACTAAACATCATTGTCCCAACCCTTCGTGGAATACAAACGCGATGTGTCCAAAGTTATTTGAAAAAGAAGGTTTTTTTTTTAAATTCAGATAATTTTCTTCCAAGCATCGCTGTTCAAATTCCTAAACTTGTCCACGATTACCGTGACCATACGATTACCGTGACCATACTATTACAGTGACCATACTATTACCGTGACCATACTATTACAGTGACCATACTATTACCGTGACCATACTATTACCGTGACCATACTATTACAGTGATCAAACTATTACCGTGACCATACTATTACAGTGACCACACTATTACCGTGACCATACTATTTTCTTTCGTTCTTACTAGTTGTTTTGACCTTTTGTTTTTTATCGATACGCCACAGTGATGACGTATATCCTGCATACCATAACCAACTAGTTCTATTGCTGTCGTCACATCGTCGTCATTGATAATTTACTATGGTTTTATAGTCATCAGTATCACGTCAATAGCAATGATTTGACTTTTAGTGGACCAAAGGTTAATTTGCTTGTAAACTCATAGATACTTCGATTTGTTGATCATTTTCTATTTTAGTTTAGTACCTAGTACTTCTTGACAGGCCTGCACTTTCCTTCCATACCTATTAACACTGTAATTTGAAAACATTGGAAAAACCTATTATAATTAAAAATAATAATTTTTAAAAGAGTAACCGTGGAGTTTCTTGCCGGCTCTTCTCCATAGGAAACGACCAATTGGAACCGTGCACCTAGCTTCTGACGTTTCATAAGTGCCCATGTTGGTTTACGTGAAATAAAATATTTTGAAATTCGAATTTGATAAATAGCTGATAATCGGTTGCAAACATTCATCGATTCTTTCGTCACTGTGGTGATTGAGCACGGTATGGTAGGTAGACGATTCAAACTATGACGTTCTGCATGACAAACAAAAACACCGCTTGTAGCAATTTTCGCTTAGCTAACACTGTTAAATCGAAATAGAGAATCGTTGTGGAAAATAAACGATGGTTAAATGAACAACATTAATTTAATAAACGATTGCCAAATGAAAAACATTCATTTAATCATCAAAATAACGCAGACTTAGAACAAGCTATGCTCAGTTTTATAAATTTTAGTTGTTTTAATAAGTTTTTTTTTTGTTACATTAATTTTAAATCAGTTTAAAATCATTAAATCATTTGTATCTATTATGGGGATATTATTCAAAGAATGTAACATTACCGTGCCTAGTTTTTTTTTTTTTGGTGATGTGCTTTTTCTTTGTGCAGAATAAACTAAATAATTTTCTTTCTTCAAGGCTGCAAATTATTACTTCTAATAATGGAACTATTCTAATACTTGCACTTTGAAAATCACAACTATAAATTATAGAATGAAACTAATTAGGAATGGCGTGGATCAAGATTTAAGAACAGTTGCAGTGAGAAATTGAAGAGAAAATGTCGGAAATAGGTCACGTTGGAGAAATATACTTGACCAGGCTACACCGGCTGTAAAGGCTCAGGCGATTATAACTAATTAGGTTCATCATATCCTCTTATTGACCACAAACAGCACTCTAATTGCGAAACACACTATCAATCACAATTTGAATCATTTTGAAGGATATTGCTAATCCATTGCTTCATGTGTTCGAAAAATTTGTTTGCTCAACAACGTAAATAACGCAGTGAATGTTGTTAAACTGTCAAAATGAAAGCCATTCCTACTGTTAGTGTGGTACACAATTACCCCGCAGATCAAAAGCGGGTTACCTAACAGGATGTAGTACTAGATACTAGATAGGTTCCTATACCGGTCCGGTGTCACAAAAGGGCAGGGCACGTATTATCGACCTCAAATTAGAACATAATGAACTTTGCGCAGTTACTCACTGCTTCGCACGAAATCAGTATTATTTATTGTATATACAATGTCATAGAATGTAGAATGGAGCAGTGGTGGCCCAGTGGTATTGTCCTCGACTTACGAGTTGTAGGTCTTCGGTTCGAACTCAGGCAGAAGCTTTACCTTGTGTTAATAATTTCATCACCACTGCTGTCAAAACGGTGAAAGAAAACATCGTGAAGAAACCAGCATGTCCTAGAACCAATAATTCGAAGACATGTGAAAGTCAAAGTCAAATCATTTATTTCAAATAGGCACATAAAAGGCACTTTTGAACGTCAAAATTTACAAAAAAAATAGAATTGATTCTAGTTGCCCCTTCCAAAAGGTAGTTTCGTATGGAGAAGAATGGGCAAGAAACTCCACCGCTACTCTTTTAAAATATTTTACAACATTATGTAGGTTTACATTAATTATGTAATCATATGTGAACACGATGCACCTAGAATAAAATTACTATACCACAATAGGTAAAAAGAATTAACAGTAGTGACATCTACCAACCCGCACTGGGCCCGCGTGGTGGATTACAGCCCACTGCCTCTGGCTGAGAGGAGGTCTGTGTCCCAGCAGTGGGAACAATATAGGCTGATTGTGATGATGAGAATATAGGATTGTAAAAGATTTCAACAAATCTAATTGTCATATTGCTAGGTTTACCCGCATAGATAAAAGATAAAATAACATTTAAAAAAAAATACCTTGTGGATATACAAAATGTAGTGGATAAATACATCCTTATTAAAATCTCATAAAAGCCAGAGAAAGTACCACCTATGTTGTCGATTTCAATAACAATATTTTTTTCAATATTTTTATCATCCACATTGCTGTCTCAGTAGTTTTCGAGATGATGCCAAAAATACAGACATGTCATAATTTACCTCTGACGTTGGAAACAAAACGGCCTTCAATTCTCTTGACAAGTCTATAAAGGCGATAATAACCACTTTCCAAAAGGAAGAAAGACTGTCTATTAGCCATTAGCGACATAAAGAGGCGGGAAGCATATCCAATGGATACCTATAACACCTGCCAGTATCTTCAAAAGGGCTGCCGACGTATTGAGGCTACACAAAAGGAGTGTCCATCGTGATCACGACTCCTCGCCGATGCATGCTATGCTGAGGTTGACGCACCGAGACCATTGTAAGGCTAATGTTATACGTGCCTTTATGAGCTGTCCTGTCTCACCTAGGTACAGGATTTTTTTCAAATTATCGTGATCGTATGATACAGTTTTTGTAGCGAGTTGATTTGCTTCAGGAATTTTAGGTTGCTCGCTCGAACCTGGTAAGTAATTTTAAATGTACATTTGAATTAACAAGTTTAAAGTTGATGTGCCAATGTAGCCCGCGAAATTAAATTTTTCTTACGTGTTTTGCAATTTGCAGGTCTGTATCGGGTTGTAGGTTGATCTAAATATGATTCGCGGCCGTATCAAATATTTATTTATAGAATTATAATCATTAAAATCATCAATACATCTCTCTATGTTCATATTACCCTATTGAATGAGTATTTCATAAAATCATGATATGTGAGGCCAATTCTAACTCAAGGAGGATTCTAATGATTATAATTCTGTAAAGCCGTATTTGTTACGGCCGCGAATCATATTTTAATCAACATACAACCTGACAGTGACTTGCAAATTGCAAAACCGTAAGTATTTTTTTAATTTCACGGGTTACCTGAGCGCATCCCCCTTAATGGAGGCTGACAGTGAATAAAGAAACAAAAGAAGAACAAAATTAAATACATTTATTCAGCACAGTCTCATCATTTGCACCATTCTGCCTGCGTTTCCCAACTATATTGGAGTCGCCTTCCAGTCTAACCGGATCCAGCTGAATACCAGTATTTTACATGGAGCGACTGCCTATCAGATCTCCACAACCCAGTTACTGGATAAAACGATAACCTTGGCAAGTTTGGCTTCTGACTAGGGCTTCTGACTACCGATAACGACTGGTAAAGATCACCGAGTGACAGTTTCCAAGGCACGAAAGGGTCTCGGTATGTAATGGATGGTCACCCATCCGTAGACCAACTAAGGCAAGCATTGCTTAACCTCGAAGATCGACCCGAGCCGCTGTTATTATCTAGCCACAAGCCCCTCTTATTCAGCACAGACTATGAAGGGCAATAGAACTGGACTGAAATCGCCATTTTGCATTAATTACCTTGCTTGGTCAGACCTGAAATGCTGCTGTATGAGAAAACTATTGGTCTGCAAGTCTGCACTTACGACATTTGAGGGCGATAACCGAGTGATAGTAATAATAGAACACTTACAACAATAAACCAGAGTCACTTTCGTTTCTCTCATCGTGTTTTTTACGCATCAAACTGATGTTTACTCACAATTAACATAACATAACATCACGCCATGTTTCCCTGAAGGATTAGGCAGAGGTGTACCTATTGTACACCCACATTTCGCCGGTTATGTTTAAGTCCCATGTAATAGGGGGCGAGCCTATTGCCATCAACCGGGCACAAATCCAGACTCGGGGCGCACGAGTCAGATTATTTAACTGTATTATAAAACAAAATTGGACCATACAAATGCCAAATTATTAAAAAGTTCTCCTGGAGGTAGATTTACCCCCTTAACCAAAAACTTGAGAAGTTTAATCGCTTTATACAGCTTGTCTTTGTGTTTTCATGTCAATGAATGTAGGAAAAGAGGGTTAAAAGTTAAGAGAGCAAGTCGGGAGGTTTTTTACTAACAGAAACCTCACGATAATGTGGTAAGATCTAAACCTGCATGACAACTTATTATTCATTCCCTTTTGTAACGACTTCGATAAAAGCAGTCAAGTGCGAGTCGGCGTCGCACACAAAGGGTTTCGTACTACCGTACCTACAATATTTAACATTACATTTATTTTATTTTATACTTTAGTAAAACAAAATACGCCGTAAAAAACAAGTAATTTTGTAACTTTATTTTATTTTTATTATTTCTTGTTATGGCGGCCATAGCCGTACAACCTCTGTGAAAATTTCAAGTGTCTATCTATTACAGTTCAAAAGATACAGCCCACTGACTGACGGACGGACAGCGAAGCCTTAGTAATAGGGTCCCTTGTTGGCACCCTTTGGGTACGAAATCCAAAAAAACCGGACAAGTGGGAGTTGAATTCGCGTGGATAGGGATTCCATACGATGAATATGTTACCCACCAAAATCATTTCATGTAAAGTAAGTTGCCAAGACTTACGTAACGCTTTCATTTTTAAATTGTTATCAGATCTAATTTAGAGCCAAGCTTTTTACTGTAAACCTTACACCTTGGTCAAAATGAACGGATTGGCCGTTTCGCGGCCGCGCACAGACACCCCTATGTGCTTATGGTAAGAAATGAAGTCACTGGTCTTTAATGTTGTGACACGCAATAGTTCAATGGAACAGCCAAGCCATACATTTTGACCAAGATGTATGGTTTGTAGAGATAGGCCTTGTAGAGTTAGGGGCTTGGCTCTAGATTAGATTTTATAACTTTTTAACAGTGAAAGCGTTATGTACGTCTTGGCAACCTACTTTACCTGACATGTTTTTAGTGGGATTTCATTTATTTTTGTAGAGTGCTCTATTTATTTTTATTTTAGCGGTGATATTGTACTGATATCACACAGACATGGTAAAATCATAACCCTTACTTCTAGCATAGTCGGGTAAATAGGGTATTTCTTGCACGCCAGCACTTACTTTCTTCACAGCCAACGAAAACGAGTCTCTTCTTTGTTGTTTATATACATGCTAATCTAGCTTTCATAACAAATGGAAGTAGGTATACCGATTATCCGTAAGAAATACAGACTTTCAGATAGTCTGTATTTCAGAGTGTAAAAATTATCAATATCTTTTTTCTTTTTTAGTTGTTTGTGTGCAAATCCTAGCCTGCATACCAAATTACAGCTTTCTAGGTCTTCAGGAAGTATCCTAGAGGTTTTATTTTATATACAGACCTGCAATGAATGCACCCCCCATTTCGAGGATTGGAGGGTGAAAGTAACAGATTATTTTTTTTTTTTGTTTGAATGCACGTCCTAGCCTGCATATCAAATTTCAGCTTTCTAGGACTATGGGAAGCGTCCGAGAGGTTTTGATGAGCGAGCGAGTGAGTCAGTAAGTAACGAAATCGACGTATTTTAGGTATTAATAATACCCAAAGTATAAAAGTTATACACATATGAAAGTTTGTGTGTTTTATAAGTCTGCTAATTAGATTTTCTCCTGAGAATTTGTGCTCTCTAGCATTACCCAGGCCAAAGCTATGAGGATATGACAATACGACGAAACGCTTCGAGAAAAAGTCGGTAGTGCCTAGTCTTTGGCTCGACTTGGCGGGGGTACTACCGTCTCCCCAAATCTCAAGAACAAACATGGCATTGTAGTTGAAAAACATGTTCTCCCATACATTTCAACTGCAATTGTAAGTTTGTACGCACAATGTTGAATGATTTACCATGTTATTTTAAGACAATAGACTTTCTATAGGTTTTCCTATAATCTGTACGTAAAGAACTAATTTCTATGTTTTTTTTTTTAGCCTCAGTGGTTTCGCAGATATGGGGGAATTCAATTTAATTTCATATATTTTCTTAAATAACATGAAATCAAAAAAAAAAACTGTTTATTATAATAGGTCTTTACCTATGAAATTGCCGTTTTGTATGAAAAAATTTAAACGAATTTTTTTCATGATTTTTTTATTTGTATTAATCGAAGTAATCACCCATGCAATCAATGCATCTTTGCCATCGCAGTGGCAGTTTATTGATGCCCTTCTTAAAGAAATCAGCTGGACGGGAGGCAACAAATTCTTCAAAGGCATTTTGTACTGCCTCTCGGGTATTAAATTTTTTTCCCGCCAAGAAGTTATCCAAATTCTGGAAAAAGTAGTAGTCTGTAGGCGCAAGGTCTGGTGAGTAGGGCGGATGACGGAGAGCTTCCAACCCCAGTTCTTGCAACTTGGAGACCGTCTGCTGTGCAGTATGAGGTCGCGCGTTGTCGTGCAGGAGCAGCGGAGACGAGCGATTGACCAATGCTGGTTGGAGATGCGCCAGCTTCTCCATCATTGTGTTCAGTTCTTCACAGTACACATCTGCAGTAATGCTCACCCCGTTTGGTAAGAAGCTGTGATGAATCACACCGGCGCTAGACCACCAAACAGTGACCATCACTTTTCTAGGGGTAAGTTTTCGTTTAGGGCATTGTTTAGGTGCTGAACCAGGATCCAACCAACTTGCTGAGCGCTTACGGTTATCAAACAGAATCCATTTTTCATCGCAGGTAACAATGCGGTTCAAAATTCCTTCATTTGTGTGTCTGTTGAGCAGTGCAAGGCACGTCTCGACGCGTACTTCGCGCTGGCGATCATTGAGTTCGTGGGGCACCCATTTGTCAAGCTTTTTTACCTTGCCAATTTGACGCAAATGGACCAATATTGTTTTGACGCTAACGTCGAAAGCTGCTGCTAATTCAGCCGTAGATTGTGTATCATCAGCTTCCACAATCGCCTTTAATTCGTCATTGTCGACCAAAGTCTTCGGACGACCGCGAGGTTCATTTTTCAGGTCGAAATTTCCAGAACGGAAGCGAGCAAACCAATAACAGGTGGTGCGTTGGTTTGTAGAGTTAGCTCCGTAAACGTCGTTGATGTTGCGTGCCGCTTGTGCCGCGTTGCTGCCACGACGGTACTCATATTCCATAATTACTCGAATTTTTTACGTATCCATGATGACGAAAAAGATTGAAATGCGATGAAAATGTAACACTAATCAATAAAGAAATGACTACTTTTAGAAAAAAAAAACCATGTTTTTAAAATAAAATTAATTTGAAATTAGAATTCATAGCCAAACAAAAATTATTTTGATTTGAAATGGCCAGTACTGCAGAACGGCAATTTCATAGGTAAAGACCTAATAAAATAATAGAAAAAAGAAAATTGAGACTCTCACAATAGCCCCTATCATTTGACATGTCACACGTCACAGTTTACAAAACTTTTGTTTTTAATTTTCTAGTTTGCCCCCCAAAAGTGACCCCGTTATTTAAAATTTATTTATTTATACTATACGTCCGTGTTTGAGTCACAGAAATTCATATGTATACTAAATTTCAACTTAATCAGTCCAGTAGATTCAGAGCAAATTGGCTGTGACAGACGGACAGACAGACACACGAGCGATCCTTTAGGGGTTCCACGTTTCATTAGGACGTACGGAACCCTAAAAAGGAAGAAGATTTCTATTCGATGGGTTTTTAAGGTTCCGTACTTCAAAAGGAAAAAACGGAACCATTGTAGGATTACTTTGTTGTCCGTCTGTCTATCCATCTGTCTGTCAAGACCCTTTATCTCGAGAACGCGTGAAGGTATCGAGTTGAAATTAAAACCATATACTCAAGTCTACAGTCCCTTGAAGCTGTGAAAATATCAAACTTTTAAGTTAACGTAAAAGAAAGATACGGCCATTTATGCCGCAAAAAAACGTATATTTTGACACTCTCAAGGAAATCAAAATTTATATGGTACTTCCCGTTGACGTAGAACTACGAAATTTCTCAAGTAATATCGTCTTGTACTATAAGTACAGGGAAAAATCTGAAAACTATACATTTGTAATTAAATCATAAAAAATATAGTCTTTATTTAAAGTACTTAATCAATCATCGAGATTAAACAACGGTGTGCGCGGTGTTAATTGTATTGGTGACCAAATCTTATTGTAGATTTTTTTTAACTTTTACTAATTTTTACAGAAGAGAAAATTCTGAAAGCCGTATATTTTTAATTAAATCACAAAAAAAACACGGTCTCTATGAAAGGAACGGGGAATCCAAATTTTGAAGTGAGTTAACCGTGTCATGTGGGGTAACGTATGAAGGGGCTTTATTGGCACAAGCTTAAACAGATTTTTAATAATTTTTATGATTTTTTCGATTTATGACGAAGAATGAAGAAAATAAATACCTTTTCCCCCTTTTATATGTATAGGTACCTAATAACTTTGGTGTATGTAGTCCCTAACAGTTTGCACTTTTAAGCGTACCTACTTAGTTTTATTTTATTTTGTAATTAAACACAATCCTAAATAGGTACCTACCTACTTAAGTGTCTTGTAGCTAGTAGTATTATACATATTATATTATAACAAACATAGATCACATTCAGTTCACGTAGAAAGCAGACAACAAACGTTAATACAGCCCTGGATTCAATTACTTTGTATGTTAAGCACCTCACAATAAATTATAAATTAGTACATAGGTAGGTACTTATTATACACTAGCAGTGTAAATATTTAAAACTAGTTGAGTAACTACCTATTTTTTTGAGTTAAATCCTTACAAACAAAACTCAAATCTTTCCTCTTTATAATAATAATATAGAAGTAGATAGATATAGATAAATAATATTAAACATAATTTAGGTATGAACTGTTAGTATAACCACAATTTCACTTATAAAACTGAATTTCGGGAAAAGCTCGGAAAAAACTACGAGACTCGGTTCCTGAACTATTTATAATATGTACCTACAAATTTGTACGGAACCCTCGGTGAGCGAGTCCGACTCGCACTTGTCCGGTGTTTTTAGTATTTTTTTTTAAGTTACAGATAAATTCAAACTACAATAAACTGAAACAGACTACAGTAATATTTCGTAGAAAATTTTTGGTAATCTATGCAAAACACTTAGTCAGAGGAAGCCCCCGGACGACAAACAGATCAACTGTTTGTCTGCATCTGCACGTGTCTTATTACGTCACAATACTCGTACTGCTACTGTTTGCTAGATCAAAATATGTAGGGTACCCATCTCGAAATTTCAAAAGTCCAGACTAATACCGAAGTTTTGAGAAATGTCCAGTCATTTAACTTTTTAATCTTTCTTTTTTTCAGTACTCTACCCTTTCGCATAAAAAACCCATTTCTCCCTAAATGATAAAGTCCTAAAGTCCGGACTGAGGATAAAAAAGCCGGACATGTCCGGACTAACCCGGACGGACGGTAACCCTAGACACATGAGACACGCACACACACATGACACATGTACTTTTATGGATTGAATACGAGGCTTTTGGCTATTTTGTGTGGGTATTTTAATGTAATTTATTCGTAATGTGTGATTTGTTTGTGCAGAATAAACTATTTTTCTTTCTTTTTCTTCTTTTATGTATAAAATCGCTTCCCTAGGTACTGCTGAAAATGTCGTCACCTCACCAAATCTCGATAACAAGTAATGCATACCTACCTGGCCCTAGATCCGTTTAGGTTTCAACGAATGCTTCAATCATCGTGAGAATCAGACCAGATGCAGTGATGACCGTTAGGCATAGACTATGAGCATCTGCAAGGCCAGAGGCATCGCAGATACGTTGCTATTCTGGATACTAAGCTGAAATGTGTCATGTGCCTGTTTACCTACAACGCCGGAACTTAAAAACGTTGCTTGTTGGTAGAAATAGAATTAGGCATGGCGGTAGTGAGCCGCACCAAGCAAGTCCGATAATGTACCTATACATTAGCTTTAACACGTTAAGTTGGTATTTCCGGATGCCTAACGCGAGGTTCCAGTACTTTTTAACTTTCTTAAACATCTCTAAATCTAGCCAAATGTAAATGTTGCGCAAAAAAAGAATATTTTAGGAAAATTGAACATGCGGTCAAGCGCTGTGTGAAGACAGAAACGTGAATTATAACAATTCACTCGATAAAAAACATCATAAAGATGACACTAAATCGCTATTTTTGAAACATCATGAAACCATGTACTTCATACTTATATCAAAGATAAGGCTTACTGTTTTTAGGGCATTTTGAGAACATATTTTATAATTTCTGTATTAGTTTTAAAATATATACAAAATCTAGCATTCAAGCGCTCGCACCGGCCGGCCAGTGCCCGCCGAGACGCACTACCCTTTTAGGGTTCCGTACCCAAAGGGTAAAAACGGGACCCTATTACTAAGACTTCGCTGTATGTCCGTCCGTCTGTCTGTCACCAGGCTGTATCTCAAGAACCGCGATAGCTAGACAGTTGAAATTTTCACTAATTATTTATTTCTGTTGCCGCTATAACAACAAATACTAAAAACAAAATAAAATAAATATTTGAGTGGGGCTCCCATACAGAAAACGCCATTTTTTGCCTATTTTTGCTCGATATCAATAAATGGTAACAGGTAGGCACCTAATTTGTGTACCTACTTTTGTTTACCTAGTCAATGGTACGGAACCCTTCGTGCGCGAGTCTGACTCGCACTTGGCCAGTTTTTTTTTAATATTTCTATGCTCACTACAAGACACACCGCACTACAAGAGGGCCCTAAGGCATTTACAGGTTACAAAGTTCAATAAGCTAGGTTGATGTCAGAAGAAGTTTGTTTGGGGAAATTTTTAAAAACCTTTTTAGCCCAGGAAGAGGTAGCGGGCTACCTAGACGCTTACCGCAATGGCTCATGATGAGGCTCAGGAAAGGATAAAAATTTGGAATTTTGAAAAAGGAACTTTGATGTTCAAAAGAGCCTTTTATGTGCCTATTTGAAATAAATAATTTGACTTTGACTTTGACTTTGATACCCGGAAGAATTTAAAGAAAACTTTGCCCAGCAGTTGGACACTGTTTAACCAAAAAAAAACATTTTCCTTCAGCAAATGTCGCCAAAAAAAAAAATAACAAAATCACACTATTATACGAAAGTGAAGCTGAATAAAACATTTAAAAAACCAAAATCACACCTATCTTGTGAACGAATCCTAAGGCGTGTTGAGACAGTCAGGTGTAAACTTGCAATACTGAGAGGAATAACCTGTCTCTAACTATAATTAAGTATACTACCTACAGTACCTATTGTGTGTATAGTACGCCGATTGCATTGAGGCAGGTTTGAGCCCGCATGTGTCATTGATTAATTATGCAATGTATTTAGTCTCTATGTAGTAGTTTTTAGGGCACCGACATCCTTACTATCTACACTGATTACCCGTGCACTTGATGACCTTATGACTGCATCAGTGAGTTCGCGTAAGTAAGTACCTGAATTTTGGGCCAAACATTATATGAACTTTCTGCCATCTATACACTAATGCAGCTAATACTATCCTAATCCTAACTAATATATAATATAATATAATATATAATATAATATAATAATAAATATTAATTAATATTAATATTAATACATTAATATTAATTAATTAATATTTATTAATTAATACATATTATAAATGCGAAAGTAAGTTTGTTTGTTTGTTTGTTACCTTTTCACGCCTCAACTACTGAACTGATCATCATTAAATTTTACATATACGTTGTCAGGGGAACAGAAACGGACATAGGGTACCTTTCATCCCGAAAAAAAGTACTGTTCCCGAGGAAAACAACAATAACTTTCTTAAAATTATAGATGGCGCCACGTGTCTTTCGAATCATGATTAAATTACATTATTGGAGACACTTTAGTAGTGTGGTAAGGGTTTTTTTTATTTATTTAAGTACCTATTACATTTTGTGAGTCTAGAGTGTCGATAGACCGGTTTTTCATCCTCCTAACTGTAATTCCCTGAACAACCCGAATTGATTGTCAAATTCTAAATTAACGCGAGCGAAGCCGCGGGCAAAAATTAGTAATATATAAATTATAATATAATGTAATGTAATCATACTATTATAAAGGCTAAAATAACTCAGTATGTCTGTTAGCTTTTCACGCCTCAATGGCTGAACGGATTTGGATGAAACTTGGCACACAGATACACCATGACCTTGATTAGGACATAGGATACTTTTTACCCCGGTAATACTTTCGAGTGGAATAATTTCCGACCTCTACGCGGGGTAATCCGCGGGCAAAAGCTATAGTAAACTACAAACTGGTCTGCTTGCAGAACATTCCTTAGAAGGAACAGTACATTTATAGTCCAGTGCTTCTATTATTTATGAAGCTGGTCACTTATTGCACAAGAACCTAGACCTGGAACCGGAAATACTTTGTTTTGTGCTAAAATCGAACCCGTGATCAATAGCCCAAAAACCAACCGCTCAGCCACTGCATCAATTGAGCCATTGCAGATCTAAATAATATTGATCCTATCATAATAGGTTAGGTTGATAATTAAATACAAATTATACAACTTACAATTCATACTTCCATACTTTTGTACAATTACAAATGCGAAAGTAACTCTGTGTGTTACCTTCTTGAGCCTTAACGGCTGAACGAATTTCGATGAAATTAAGCACGCGGATAGACCATGACCTCAGTTACGACACAGGATACTTTTTCTCCCGGTAATACTTTTCCACGGGATAATTTCTGACCTCAAAGCAAGTGCAACCGCGGGGAAAAGCTATACAATTGTAAACTGGTTAGCTTGCAGAAAATTCCTTAGAATCAACACTACATTAAATTCCAATGCCTGTAGCATTTATGAGGGTAATCCCTCATTGCACAAGTACCCAGACCCGGAACCCCAAATACTAAAAAGTGAAGCCACGGGCAAAAACTAGTTATTTTTATGTTATTATTAATAGTATTGGCGCCCAACAAACACTGCATCATACAGAACTTTGCTTTTAGAAAAAAAATAAAAAGCATTTGGAACGTTGTTCTTTTTTCTTAGATCACTACTAAAATAAAGTCCCCCGCCGCGTCTGTCTCTCTGTCTGAACGCGATAAACTCAAAAACAATCCAACTGATTTTCATACGGTTTGCACCAATGGACGGAGTGAGTCATGAGAAAGGTTTAAGTGTATAAAGTCATTAAGGTTTTGTTTAAATTGGCTGAAATAAGACGATGATTGTTGATGTCGATGTTGATGTTGAAGATGTCGGAAAAAATCATGCCGAATGAGAGCTTTACTGGCGTGCACCGCGTAAAACAATGTATAATTATACATTGGGATATTTTCCGACATCCACGCGGGTGAAGCCGCGGAGAAAAGCTGGTTACACTATGAATGACAGTAAGATAAAACCAATAATAAAATAGCACTTCCTATAAGAATTTCATTTTGCCCAAAACTGGACAAACCGGTATGCTTTAGTAATTTCTAAAATATAGTATTGTTCATAGAAATATACCTACAATAGAAAGAAATAGGCAAGAAATCGAACCCGGAACCATTCACTACAATAAAATATGTATTTAAAAAAAACTATAAATAAGTAAACATAAGGGCATCGTAATTAAATGCCAATGATGACGTATCTCTCAAAATGGTCAATCAATAGCAATTATTGTCTTTTATGAATAAAGATGGAGTATCTCTACTTACCCTTCAGAAACGGTAGGGTAATAATACATAAATTAATGTTCGAGCTACAATCATTATTATTATAAAATAAGCTATTTCGGCTAAAAACACATGTAAATGGCTACCCGGAAATGGCGCCCAACAATTAGACCATATTAGGAATTCAAAACTACCCTCGCTACAACATAAAATCAAGATCGTCACAACTTCCGGGTTCGTCACACATCGCTGCATTTCCGCAGAAAATTACCATAACACAGTAGTCACGGCGCAATCGAATGCAAACCATTCGAAAAGTTCGGAATACCCGCAGTTCGTAAAGTTCAATTTCTTAGCAGCGGTCCACAATGGCCATCGCGGGCATTCGCACACGTCATCACGGCGTGTCCGGTCTCTCCCCCAATAAATGAAATTTAACAGAATGAGGGAAAAAAATCAATACCAACACAAGTAGATATCGGCCACTATCGCAGCCCCTCTAATTTACTACCTACGATAAAAACAATCCAGTGTGTGCGTGGCCCACTGCGTGCCTACCAACGTATCATATTAACTGCTACAATATTCATGCGACATTATGAACGCGCCCTTATGTAATATATCGCACATCAATAATTCCTAAACGCGATTGATTCCATGAAAAAAAAAAAAAACAAGTACTCACGGATACAGCAGCCGTCAAATGTTATGGAAGTTGAGCATTGTTAGTGGACCCCGGCGAGGTCGTCGAACCCGCAGAGCACGATGACAAACACACAGGCCGCCATGTTGTATTTCAAAACGTCAATTTTTTTTTTTAATTTTCCAATCGGCGAACTGTCAAACTCCGGCCGGCCGAAACTTGGTCGAACTTAAACCGCCTAATACTCAAAAAACTCCCTCCGATATATTTTGCGCCTCAACTCCTTGTTGGTGAAGTAACTATATGTTTACGTTGTAATTACGCCTATCTATAAACACTTTATTATTGTATAAAACGGTATAAAAATATTAAAATTATGAACGATGGAAAACTTGTAAATTAAAACGAAATATAAATATATATTAATAATAATATAAACGTACTAGCGGCTCTGAGTGCGAGCGCCTACTGACTTAAAATTTTTGGGTATAAAAACATGCTACAATAGCCTCCTACGGGAGTGAGCTGTCTTGATACTTTCACCGACCGGAAAAATCGCGCGCATCGGGAAATATACAGAAAAATTTTCAAGAACGCGCAAGCCAATTTGATCTTTAAGAGTTAAGACTCAAGATTGATTGCATGGAACCTTTGAGCGGTTGCTTTTCTACTAGAAATTAATTATTGAGTAAGTAGGTAAATGATTAAGAAATATTTCCTTAAAAAATACAATAAACATTTTCATTTTTGTATGTAATTTAGCCTTGAAGATTACATAAATTTGGAAATTACAAAGTTGACGTTTTAATTTCGTTCTGTAAACTTTAATCTAAATTGTTTGTATTAATAAATGTATTGTTAAACTTAAACCACACCCAAATCAGTCGTTGCAAATACCATCAACAAACAAAATTCAAATAAAAAAGTACCAAACGACAGTAACGTTATAATCACACTATCCTTAACAAATTATTTCTTTAATAGCTGAAAAAATAAAGAAAAGTTAGAAACAAAAACATACTCAGACGGAAAACTTAAAATCGTTAAAACAAACTACAAGTCATGATTTCTTAAAAATTACCAATTAATATCCACAACCTCCACTCCCATATCCTTTGTAATATTTACACACTGCTACTTCAAAAAATCACTTAAAACCACACACAAACACTGAAAACCGAACACTTTTTATTTCTAAAAAGAAAGCAAAAGTGCTAGTGAAAGTGTAAATGATCAAGACTTCCCGCGCGCACTACAGACACGCATGTGTGCGTGTGCTAGGGGGCGCGCGGGGGCTGCGGGCGCGGCGTCGCGGGGGGAGGGGGTGAAATTTTTCGTTTTTCGCCCACTTTTCCGTCCCGCTCTAGTTTTTCGTCTCCCTCATTTTTTCTTCGCCCGCTTTCTTCTTCCTTGAGCCCCACCACATGTGTGCTGGCCACAGTACACGCGAAGTTTTCAGATGAAAAACTTATCATTTCCGGTTTGATCTGCCGCTTGTTTTAGAAGCTTTATCTGTTATCTTTGTGGGTGAACGCGGTGTTAATACGTGATTCGTGTTATCTTTTATCAGATCTGTAGCTCAGACTACTGACGGCTTTGGAAAAGTACCTGTTTTGACATTTCTGGTTTTCATTTTTATCTTATCTTGACGCTGTTGTTACAGCTGAAAATTAAGAATATTTCAGGTCATATGAACCTTTATTGTAATGATGACAATTATAAATGGATAGGAAATCTCATGAACAAATACCAAATTTTTTGAAGAATTATTTTTAGTTGAGGCAGTTTTATAACCCATCATTTATACTGTCTTAGTAGTTTTGTTAGCCTTATTTGACTACTTCAATTGATGTTAATAAATGTATCACTCACATACATTACACACTTATTTTTTTTCATAATTTTAAACCATAGTATTGACTGAACCATCAGGCTAGCTGGCACTAGATTCAAACAAGTTTCTTATACAGCTATTACTGCTAACTTTCTACTTCGCCAAAACAAAACATTTCATATGTTTTATCTGTTTTCTGAGCATATACAACAGTGAGTTCGCGGGCGCCCGGCCTCCTCCCTCCCTGGCGCCTTACAGATATACAGTATGTTGTTTTATACAAACCTATTTTTATTTTAATTAATTGTAATTTATTGCTTTTGTTGTCATGTGTCCTGGTGTGGTAGGTTGTGTTTCTGGTGCTGTGTTTGGGATTGAAGTTGGGATCAAATTGGTATGCAGGAGATGTAAATAATTGGCGAAAATACGAGTTTAATGTTTTAATTGTATACTCACAGTACAGTAGAAATAGTTACTAACTAGTCACCATAACATTTTCTCCGTATAAAGTTCTTTGTAAAATTCAAATGTACGTTACTTTTATTCTGCATTAAAATAAGCTTTAATTTTTTCTAAACAAAATAGAATAAACCCGTTTTAAATCCGAGTATTTTACAGACTACAAGTTACCCAACTCTGTGAAAACAAAATAATCTACAACACATCGCCTACCAACATAGCAACAGCGCTATCTCATCACAAATCACTAAGCAACAAACCGCCAACTTCCAACACCCTGTATCACCAGCAGAACTAGGAAACGAGGGAGTAAGTACACACACCCACCACCCGGGGGGGGAGTACATGGCAAATACGCGAAAGCAATAGGACTTTTAAAAATTCTCCAGAAATATGATTTATGTGTTGACGGCAACGCGTTTCTCCCCTCAAGGCCGGGGGACTGATTCGATTTTTAAACCACCCTGTGTAGGCTGTAGGTTTTTGAATAAAAAAAAAATTATATTGTTTTTTTTCGACGTCTTTTAAAAAAATTGAATTCGGTTCGGTTCCGTTTTGTATGAGGAATTTAGTTTCGTTCAGGGGTAAGGTCGGGCTTGAGTACTGTCGTAATGTTTCGCCGCTCTGTCGATGTCAAATGGTCGTAACGGTGACATGCAATACCAATGGAAGGTGCATCGGTAACGATCACGGCCACGTCATAAAATATTTAGCAGTTAGGGAGAGTACACAGACACGCCTGTTGTCACTTTTATTAAAGATTGAGACACAAATACTATCTTCTATATATATAAAATCTCGTGTCACGGTGTCTGTGGTCGCATTCCTCCGAAACGGCTTGACCGATTTTAATGATTTTTTAAATGTATATTTGGTAGGTACGAGAATAGGTCGTAAAGGATATTTCATACCGCTGCCACGTAATGGAGACTTATGCTGGTGAAACCGCGGGGTGCAGAAAGTTATCTATATAAAAAAACACGTTAAGCCGTTGGTCCCGGCTATCATTCGTAGATTTTTGACAGTCGTTATGGGGAGTCAGAAGTCCAAAAGTCTGACAACCGGTCTTACCCAGACTCCATGTAAAATACTGGTATTCAGCTGCATCTGGTTAGAATGGAAGCTGACCCCAACATAATTGGGGAAGGTTAGGCAGATTCATTGAATAAGTAGACGAAAACATTATTGGCGTAATTTATTTTTTCTCACATGAATACAGCCACAAGCACTAATATGTTAACACTTGGCAACTTTCAATGGCGATTTTTTCGTGAAATACCGAATGCAACGTTGACATGTGACATATTACATAAACCTATGGGTTCGAAAATACGATCTTCGTAACAGCATAAAAATTCATTCAAAAATGAAGGAGAAAATGGCTTTTGAATTTAGCCAAGTGTATACATATTTATACTCGTGAATGTACATTGGCAGGCTTTTCATACTACCACAACGTTTTCTTTCTTTCTCTCGCTCTAAGGTCGCATTAACTGCACCGCTTTCAGCTTCCGCTAACTATGACGTAAGCAGACTTGCCCTGCCCCTATCGTAAGGCAATTCGACAAACACCGCGATACACTAGCAAATTATTTCTACAAGCTAGTTGTGCCAAAATAATAAAAATGCAATAAAAAATATAAGCAATAGAATAAGCATAATCAGCCTATAACGTTCCCACTGCTGGGACACACTGGCCTCCTCTCTGTGAGAGGGAGTGGGCCATAATCCACCACGCGGGCCCTGTGCGGGTTGGTAGATGTCACATGTCTTCGGTTTTTTGGTTCTAGGACATGCCGGTTTCCTCACGATGTTTTCCTTCACCGTATTGAGAGCAGTGGTGATGGAATAATTTACACAAAGTAAAGCGCCTGTGTGGGTTCGAACCTACGACTTACACCTCGTAAGTCGCGGCTGTTAGCACTGGCCCACCCACTGCTCTATATAAGTAATAGTAATATAATAATGCTTATATTCTTTATTGCATTATTATTTTTATATTTTATTATTAGTTTATTTCAATGAAACACATCGTATAGGCTACATTTTCTTGTTAAAAATTAATTAGACATCTGTAGCTGAACTAGGCGAAAGCCTGTATTTCGGCTATCAGCGCCAAACCCTCAAATAATATACACTTAAAAATAGCCATCAACTAGAGATGTTAACATTTGTAGATAAAAAAATTAATGATAAATAACATAAGTATTCGATACAATTAATAAAAAAATTAAAAAATATTTAAATAAAATACCCTTAGACACTGTCCATCTTTTTAAACTATAGTTGTTCTCGTTTGGTTTTAACAAATAAATAGATCAATGCTTATTCAGGACTCGGAGTTTTCAATACCAACAGAAAAAAGACAATTTTCTGCGAAAATAATTACACACTAGGTTAAAAATCATGACGTCATAGACATTATTCCCTCATGGCTTTTCTCAGGATCTTATTCCTACAAAGTAAATCTAAAGATCTACTTAATACAAACTCTTAACTACATTAATTCATTAATTCATTGACTCACTGACATGCAACACACAACCTAACCCGCTGGATCTAGAAGCACGAAATTTTGGTCAAGAGTTCCATAAATAACGAAGGTTAACACCAAGGAAGGATTTTTGAAAAATTCACTCCAAAAATGGGTTAAATAGGAGGAAAAGTTTGTATGGAAACTGATAAAAAAACCTTAAATTAAAAGAAAAACTTTCATTATATAATATCGTAGACCCTCGTAGGCGGTGCTACGAAATCGCTACGCGGCGCGCTACGTCTCCCGTGTGGTTACGTCTTTAGTCATAAAAAGGTCGTGTTTTTAAATGTCACAATACACAATAGAACCTTTTTACTTTCTTGTTTTTTTATAAATTGTTAATCAACTTCTCTTTAAAGTAGGAAAGTGATTTTGATGTTTAATTACAGGTAGAATAAAAGTGACAGAAAAAATGCAAAAAGAAACAATAGAATTAATGATCGGCATATGGTTTGTATATTAGGACACTGCTGCCTACCCACTTGATATAATCCCTTATAAATATATCTATGTGACATGTTGTAGTACCCTATTCTTTAGTAAGCGAAAAATATGTCCATACAGTGAACCATTTTAAAGTTTACAAGAGTCTTTTGAGATTTGTAAACGAATAATAAGGGAGTTTTAAAACGTAATAAAGAAAAAGTAGGTCATTTCCATTAAAGAATGTAACAAAACTCGTAGCTCATGGAAATACGCGTGATAACAATCAGGAACTTTAATTTTGAATCACATCGTGTAAATGTGGCAGTGGCTTAGATGTTGTAACAGTAAAATGGGACCGTTTCTATTGAGGTTCGATCCTTTTAAGTAATATTTTCTGTGTTCGAATCAGTCTAACTTTTTCTAACGTTGGTCTTAAAGTTTTCCAAATTAGAAGGCAGCCTTGCCAAAATCTTGACTAATAACTACAGTAGAATCACGTGTTTGTGAGTTTTGTGACTAGCTGCCTCAGTCTCTGACCAGATGGGTATTACCAGGATCCAAAATGTCAGTGTACTATTTCTATATTGTCAAAGTCAATAAGGTAAAGAGTTCGGTATGATAACCAAGCAAAAGTCTATTTTATCATCATCATTATCTTCAGTCTATACCAGTCCACTGCTGGACATAGGCGTCTCCAATGAGGGCTATCGCGCTTGAGTTCGCCGCTAGAGGTGCTAGTGTAGAGTAAGGTCTCTAGATGTCAACATATGTACTGAACGTTCACTGTTTGCGGTATTTTTTATCACGGATTTTAACGATTTATTCATAATAGCTGTAATATTTGTGCCATTCTTGATTAATTATGGCTTAAGATTCAAGTAAAAAGTTAGGATTTAATTTGGTAGCATTTGAAGAAAGAATAAGATTTGTCTGCTTCATGCTTGCCAATTTTAGGAACATTATAATCTTAATATACATTAGAAGTTTTAAAATGTAATAAAATAAACATACTATGAATATAAGGGTAGTTAAACACATCCAAAACATCAAATAAAAGTACTGCAACAGGACCTTACTCGACAGTGGCGCCAACTGGTGAGCACAAAAACGGTAGCCCCCATTGCACGCCATTCAGCTCGATTCTCAGTCTATATTCTACTCGTCTTTAATTTTGTAAAGTACCTGTAATAGGTAACACATTCATTACTGTTAAGTCTTAAATTTAATAATTATTATTTAACCCTGCACACACGGCTACATATCAAGGTATACATTTCCAGTATAAGCTGATCTCGCATTGTATAGGATTTCCGTACGATGAGAGGTCAGCTTATACTGGAATTGTATAGCTTGATATGTAGCCGTGTGTACTATTTATGTAATTGGAATTACCTGGAAAATAAAAATATATCTTTTTTTTTTCTATTTCTATCGTCGCTACGAGCAATAAAAGAATAGCATAGGTTGCTTTAAAAATAGCAGTCAATAAGATCGGAGGTTTTTTGGTACGTACTAACTATCCACCCGCGGGGTAATTACGTAACACACGTAAAATGACAATGAACCGCAATGCGTTTCATTTTGACAGTTCAGCCACGTTCATTGCGTTAATTACGTTGTTGAGATGACGAATTTTTCAAACCTATGAAGCAATGGTCCGTAGTAGCACCAACACTGTCCTCAGAACCTTAGCATGAAAAATTGATCTATTACTCATTAATCCAAATAATTTAATTTAACACGATAGCACTCAAATCAAATCAAAATATTTTATTTCACATAAACCAACACGGGCACTTATGAAACGTCAGAAGCTAGGTGCACGGTTCCAATTGGTCGTTTCCTATGGAGAAGAGCCACCAAGAAACTCCACGGTTACTCTTTTAAAAATAAGTGGCTTTTACAATGTTTTCAAATTACAGTGTTAATAGGTATGGGAGGACAGTGTAGGCCTGTCAACAAGTAACAGGTACTCAACAAAATAGAAAAAGGTCCACAGATCTACAGTCTACAAGTCAGGCCTACAACGTTAGCTCGGCGTCCGGTAAGGACCAGGCCCGGGTCGACGGCGCGTCGTGTTCCACGCGCGCCTCAAAGAGATGTCAGCACAATTAACGGGGTCCGATAGGACCGATGCCTGCCGGGGCTGCGGATTGTTCGAAAGAGTTACCGTGGCCCTGGCGCACAGGCAACTGAAGGAACACGGGTGGGTTTTTAGTCAGTAAGAGTCTGACACGCCCTTCCGCTCCGCCCAGAGCGGGAGAGATCATTTGATGATTTCCCACTCAAAAAAAGGCCTACAACGTTCTCACGTTCACAATATATAGAAGAATTTATATAAATAAAAGATAAATAAAATAATAAAAATAACCGTGACACTGATGTGCAAATATTTGCATTTTTATCCACCGATCTCAACTCCCAACGTGACATTTGACAGCAGCTTTTCCGATCAGTCTCCTGAACCTCTCAAGACTCAAAGGTTCCTCTCCTTACCCGGTGTACCAGCTTATGGTAACCGCCGGTTTTATGTGTGTTTGTTATTGTGTGTAACGTGTTACTTCAACCGGTTCTGACCTTGTTAGAGATAAAAAGCGTGAAAATAAGTGTAATACCTAAAAGCTACGAGATCGGCGGGAGAATGGTAGCGGAGTTACAAAGATGGGAAATTGTTTAGTTTTCAAAATTATTTCTATGAGGTTTTTTTATGATGTGGAGGCATTTTTCTGAGGTTTTTTTCATTACATGTCGCACCTTTAAAGACAAACCGTTACTAAACGAAATTATAAAATTTTACGCAGGAACCTAAATTAAAAAAATGCACGACTTTTTCGCAATAGAACTTATGTTATAGTGTAAATAAATATCCATCATTATGAACTCAAAAGATGGCTCAAAGCTCCATAACCTTAAATTCTATTGCGAAAAAGCCGTGTATTTCGTTTTATTTAAGCTCCTGTGTAAAATTTTATATTTTCGTTTAGTAACGGTTGTCTTTAAAGGAGCGATGTTGTTAGTTGGTTAGTTTGTTCGGTACATACTGCAACCGAATAGCGCAGCACTTTTGTCTGCGTGAATTTTCATAAATGTATGTAGCGTAAGTATTATCAATTAGTACGTGTTGGGATACCAATCGCGTAAATCAAACCAAAGCATGTTTTTCAAATAAAAAATGCTACGCGACTGTCTATATACTATGTTATTTGTCTAAGTAAGTTTAGATAACTGAACCACGTCGCGGGTCGTTAAAAATGCGTCAGTTTCAGATTTATGAAAATTCATAATTAAACTTACAAAAAAAACTACCCCCGTAATTAATCTGACTTTTCCTACCGCCTGAGAAAAGGATTTTGTATTTGCTGACAAAAGATTTTTAATTTTTCTTAAAAAGCTACACCTGTTTATTTTTTACCATTCCGCGAGTCTTCTAGCCACCCCCCGTGAGAGCAGCCCCTTACAAAACGCGACCCTTTTGCTCCCAAGACGCTTATTTGACTCACTTTAAAAATTTCCTACTGCCCTATATTTTTTGGTGTACAGTGCGCCCCCAATTTTTTTTAAGGTTCTTTCTGGGGTGCGGTTTTTTATGTTACGATTATTTTTTATTGGACTTCATTGATGGGTAATTCCGGTTTTTATGCTGATAAGATAGTGATTAGAAAATAAAAGTTTTCTACGTTAAGTAACCTATGTCAAATTCTTGAGATCGAAACTTAAAGCATCGCTTCATATGGTGGCACGGAAAAAGCAATAGAAAATCACAATTTTGCAAAATGGAAGCAATCATCTAGCCAGTGAACTAAAAACAGAAATCCAGTTAACACCAAAAAGTATTCCAATTTGAGTATTATTTGTACAAAAAATAACTAAAGACCTTAAAACATGTTTCAGCGCTGTTGTCGCAAGACACGTTTGTATTACGTTTTTACTTTGGCCACACTGCGTCACAAGAATGAATATCATAAATGTTTATCTTGTTTATCCTGTTCCGTTCTTGATAATCCATATGCTTTCTTTTTCAGATATGAAATTCATTCAGACAGCGTTTACATTCATATTAGTAGGTATTATTAGAGCTGCTTGTCAAAGTACAGCCATAACTATCTCTGCCGCCAAAGATTATTGTGTTCCGGAGATATTGGACTTTTTGTTTTTAAAGTGATGCGGCCATAACCACTTTCCATCAAATAGGTCTTCTTTTCTTAGAGAGGCTCTTGGCCAAATGATAACAGCTGCACGGATCGATCTAAAGTTAAGCTACGCTTGCCGCGGTCGGCTCGTGGATGGATGACCATGCATTACATCGAGACCACTCCGTGCCTCGGTAAGCACGTTAAGCTGTTGGTCCCGGCTGTCATTCGTAGATCTTTGACAATCGTTACGGGGAGTCAGAAGCCCAAAAAACTGACGACCAGTCTTACCAAGGGGTATTGTGAAACCCAGTCACTGCGTTGTGGAGGTCAGATTAGCTACATCCGGTTAGACTAGAAGCCACCAACAAAGTTGAGAAAAGGCTAGACAAATTGGTAGATTAAGGTCATCTTTTCCCCCACCCGCATATTCCAGTTTCCCTAAAATGAAACATGTTGTTATTAATAAACGCGGCTGAGTGTACTGTTTGGCGCCCGTTCGACTACATACATTTTATTGTTAACTCATAAATATGTATGTGAATATTTGTTAAATATATTAAATGTTTATTTCCCTACTGTTTTATGACTGAAGTAAATAAAACAACGTTATTATGGATTTTGTTTTTCTTGTAAAGTATATAGTTACTCCTGCATAAATTAAATACCGCCTTTTCGAAAGTATTTTAATCCGTGGATGTGACCCAGTTATTGAAAGTTTCTGTACATACATAGGTTTGCTATCTACCTTGTTGACTGACCAATCTTTTATCATCTTCTCATGAGCTGTTCTTAGTGTAGGCCTTGGGTGGTTGGTTGGTGGTGTAACCACGAATTTAAATGAATCTAAATGAATTCGTGTAAATCCTTCTGGATTGTATATGTAACATCAAAAACTAAAAAGCTTACCAATCTGTTTTTTTGCTATTTTCTTTTTTTTTAATTCAGTAATAATTATTATTTTTAGTAACTCATATCAGCAGAAAAGTGAAGTTTTTTTACCATAAAAGTAAGCAGAAACTGCGGACTACTATGTGCTACGATTCCTATCTTATTTTATTTTCTTTATTTTTGGAAGGCTTACAGACTAATAACAATAATAATTATCTAAGTTGCTAATTAAAAGCCCCCACAGATACATACAAAATTAATCTTACCTACATTGTCTTTACGGTTTTGATTATATTTAATACCTACTTATAATACCTTAAAATCTTATCATTTCAAACTCAAACTCAAAGCATTTAGTTCAATTAAACCATTTACAGGCACTTTTGAATTGTCAAGGAGTCGGTCATTCAGAAATATGAAGTTAGTTGCCCATTCCAAAGCGTAGTAGGTACCTATGGAAAAGAACGGGCAAAAAACTCCACGGACACTCTTTTAATTTATATTGTTACAAAAATATTAGTTACATCATTAATGTTGAACATAAAATTACATGTGTGAACGATGTAAAAAAGACGTACACGATAAAAGCATCCAGAGTACAGCAAATAGAAACAAAAAGAAACAATCCAAAAATAAAAGAATTAAAATAAGCCGTAGCAGCTAAGAGATGACCAGTCCCAACTGACGGCGCCCGTTCACGAACATGACGTATGGATCAGCACCATTTAGCTCAACCATTTTGAAGGGAGCTAAATGATCCAAAACACACGCCACCACCAGCGAGACATTTGAGTGCGCAAGACATACTCTCAGCCGCCAGGGCACATTCAAGTCAATGAAAGACATAAATTACCCCGTAAATGGTAGCTCTATGGTACATAGTACTCACACCTGTGCTATACATGTTTTATTGCTACATATGCACACGTTGCATAGTTTTCTTTATTTGTTTACTTGTGAAACAAATGAAAAGAAAGAAAAATCTTTAAAATAAACTTTTTAGTGGTTCTTGCTACGGCGTAGCGGGGTCTACGAAATCTGTCTGTTTTGAGCCGACTTTAAAAAAGGAGGCGGTTATTCCTCAGTGATTACCGGGCCGATTTTCGTGATTCTTTTTTCATTTCATTGAAGACGCCTGCGCTTCCTGTATCAATTTTTAGTTTACCTTTTTACACCGAAGAGTTATCCCACCTTCGGTTACTTTGGCATTGTTGTTACTAATACTTTTATTATTCGTACTTTGGCAAATCATTTTAACCGACTTCGAAAAAAGTGGAGGTTATACATTCGACTGATTTTTTTCCCATGCTTAACCTTAGAATGCAATCCATATACTGTCCTAAACCATACTTATCAACAAAAAAAAGTACTTGTCTATCATTTCGTTATAGATGTGCCCACCCTTCGTAAGATTTGCACCCTCGACGTACAACGACCCTTACCTATTTCATATTTACGTGTTGCGAACAAACACTTATATTTCCTGGTCTTAAGAGAAGTTGCTTTGTTGCGGCGGTCCGGACGATATCTTAAGTTTTTGATGAAAAGAGCATTGCTATAATGACAAAAAACACGTCAATCTTTATATATATCTAAATTACGTGTCACGTTGTTTGTCCGCGATGGACTCCTAAACTACTGAACCGATTTTAAATTTGATTTGCACACCGTGTGCAATTTGATCCAACTTGAAAGATAGGATAGCTTACATCTCAATTTATAGTCGAAATATTATTTTATTGCAAATTATTTTTCTATTATTTGACAGTCACAATTATCTGTTAGCTCCAAACGATTCTAACAGATGGCGATATCTGTTGACTGGATTGTGTAAGTATTCAATAGATGGCACTATGTTAAAAATACAAACGTTTCATATATAATATTATAAAGAGAAAAGATATGATTGTTTGTTTGTATTGAACAGGCTCCGAAACTACTGAACCGATTTCAAAAATTCTTTCACTGTTGGGAAGCTACACTATCTCCGGGTGGCATAGTGCTTTGCTACCCGGGCGAAGCCGGGGCGGGTCGCTAGTTTAATATAAAAACTGTTGTGAGTTGTTGCTTAAAATGATCATCTTTTATTTTATAACAGTTTTCTGAACGAATAATAGCTCATAACAATCTGTAGCCCAAACTGGGCCAGTCAACCTAGTGAAGGTTGACTGGCCCAGTTTGGGCCAGGCGAGTAAATGTAAAGTAAATTGGAACGATATTAAACTTGAAAATACTCGTTTCGCACATAAAATTTACTTAATTTTAAGACTTTATTCATACCAAAATACTAATATTTAGTTGTATTTTCGATTTGAAAAAAATGGTTCGAATTTGCGTTTCGTACATACACGTTCCACGTTCGTGTTAGGGCCTCGGATATACTTGCGGGGTAATTACGTAACACACTAACCGTAGGAATGGCTTTCATTTTGACAGTTCAACAACATGCATTGTTTTATTTACGTTGTTAAGCTCACACATTTTTCGAACATTGAAACAATGGAACCGTGAAACCAAGCTTCTGACGTTTCATAAGTGCCCATGTAGGTTTATGTGAAATAAAATATTTTCATTGATTGATTGATTGAATGGATTAGCGATATCCTTCAAAATGATTCAGATTCTGATTGATAGTGTGTTACGCAATTAGGATGCCGATGTAAGCTCGATAAATTTTTGAGGTGTACCTATATGTCACAATACTAAACCGTGTCGATGGTTTACATTCGTTACAATACAGTAATTAATTGCAATGAAAATGTTGATACCAAGCTTTATATTTACTTATATGCACGGACTTCGTCCGTAAATATCTTTTTCAAACCGCAATTAGTTTAAGTATTATAATTGTTGATAAATGGTGTTTACAGGTCATGTTGTTTGCATTTTAAAATACGTAATTGCATTCTGTACCTATTTTATTTATTAGTATTAAGTAATGCTTTTCAATAATATTTCAAGAATTCTTTGGAAGTTTGTTACTAAGTACTGCTTGATTCCCGTATTTTTATTAACGTTTGCTTCACAGATCCTAATCTCAGATTCGACATGTCAAAAAAAATCTCTAATTTACCGACATTGATAAGTTTGTTAAATTTATGATAAGTTTGTTACATTTATGACAAGTTTTTTACATTGATTGTCGTTGAAATGGGACAGCGATTGTGTTGCGGCTAGATTATGAACGTTTTTAAATACGGCAATTGGCCTTCTGGATCCGTGTTTTGGGAATCATGATAAACAATCGGTAAATAATAGAAATTCTTATTAGTGATACTGCTTTCGAGTGTTCCCATTCAAAATCAATATACCATCACAGAAGTCATATTTTAGCGTATTACCCCTTTCACAAAACTTCGACAACTATTTTTACTTCCTTTAAATAAAGCGTTTTACATAAGACCGTACAGGTTACCTCATGTAAATGAGCCATTAATTTTAACGACTGTGCTTGACTGTCGTTAAAACTGGCCAAAACGTGCAGTTGTATGTGATTTTAATATCCCTACGTTTGAACCTTATGAGTTGAATCGTAGTGGAATAAGTAACGATGGAGTTAGCATGCTTTGCTTACTGGGAGGGTTAAAAAGTGAAACTTTATTGTGTAACTATAACCCTGCTTCGCATGGTTTTAACGACTTGACAATATATCAAGATTTCTTTATTATATGTAAATTTAATATTAATGTATTATATTTATATACCTTCCGGAATAAATTATCTAAATTATGGTGAAAACCGCATCAAAATCTGTAGTGCAGTTTAGAAGAACGATGCGGTCACAAAGAGAGACAACGGAAGCGACTTTAATTTATCTTTATATATGATACACAAATATTGTTTCTACCTATGTCCGTTATAGACTTTACAACCATCCAACCGAAGTGCCCCAAACTGGTTTTATTAGAAAGGCAATAATGCAAAGGTGGTTTTTGATTACTAAAAATATATTAATGATACTTTTATCCCGGTAGTATGTTGCATGCATACAAGACGGTATTCCGTTCACAACACGTTGTGCACAATTTCTGAGCAAAAACCTAACAAAAAGTATTAGGCTTGCATGAATTCACGATAGTATTTCAATCATTAGTATTAATTATGCTTCTAATAGGATTTGGATGAAATTTGGCACACAGGTAGTTTATAACCAGGATTGGATTGGATTGGAACACATTGGATACTTTTTATCCCGGTAGTAGGTTTCCGTGGGATCTATTCCGACCTCCACGCGAGCGAAGCCTGCTTTGCCTGCGATTTTAAAAACATTAGGAAATACGATTCTCATGTTCAAACATTTTAGTACGCCCCATCATGACTTTAGGGGTCGATTCAAGAAAAATCCTTAATTATGTGTTGTTGTGTTCAACAACATCCTCTAAGTCTCTAAGAAAATGCGTTTTTAATCAACCTGCTCTAGAATAATGGGAATAGCTATGTGATTCCTGAACCTCGGAGAGATCACAACTTGTTCACTCTTTAATATTGGATAATATCAAATTCTGCGCGATAAAAATAGGATTTTTGAACTAAAAAAGGCTCTTCCCTGTCTGACTGAAACTGTTTCATACGTTATCAAGTCTATCCTATGTGATAAAACGGCTATTTCCGTCCACGTCTCGCGCCGGGCGGCGAAGCGATCGCCGCTTCAGACCGTTCAGTTTCGTTCCCACAATTAACAATAACGCCAAATGAAGTGTTCCACCGAATTCATCGCAACAAACATATATAATATTTTCTTTCTCTAAAACTATCTACTATCTCATCCCCCCTCAAACCCCCCATAATACGTCTGTGTGTGTGGAAAAATTCGTACTTGCTACCCTTATAGGGCCACCCCCTCCCCCCGCCGCTTTCACGGTTCTAATTTTTGGGGAATTTGGGGCATATTCGTAAATATGAAATGGAAAAAATATTTCGCATGTAAAAGTAATTTGGACTTTGTTATTCGGGTATTAAGGTTGAGTTTCCGGTGTTGGGGAGTTGGAAAAAAAATTACTTCATATGTCGTCCTTAAGACGGAGCGCGCCGCGCTTCGTATGTGTGTTGCGAACATGGCAGCCGTGGAGTCGCTGTTAATTATTGTCATTGACTTTTTTGACTGGATTTTTTTTATTTCTTTTTGATACACTTATTTTAACTCGAATCTACAATTCCACATTGTTCAGAAGCAACCAGTTTCAATACAATCCATGATTATATCACACGCTATAGACATTTTTTTTGTAAGTTAATTAAATTCAACGAGTTAATAAGAACGTGATCTGTAATAATTAATGAATTATTAATTTAATGGCGTTCTGTAGTTTTTGCCTACGCCTCTGGAAAAAAGGCGTAAGTTCATGTATGCATGTAATTAATGATTCTGCATTCAATTAAATGCAAGGCAGTCAGTCCCTAACGTTCCTTAGCCGCCCGGACTCATAAGAGCATATTGAGCCACATAGTTTCGGCGGTCCATCATGGAAACTATGTAACAAGTCACAAGAAATCAGGCGATGCAGAAAGTAAAAACCAACAGGTCCTTTATTGAACTAGGACATTTCCCACCGAAATGGCAAGGTCGTAAAAATCAACTTCTTGAAAAAGTTAAAAACGTTTATCAGGATGAGTGTCTTTAGGTACCTGTCAAACCGCCGGCGAGCAACGAGCAGCGAGTGCGCGACGGCGACGAGCGATTACTCTCTGGTATGCGTGCAGCGTTGGTACGCGTTGGTACTCACGCTTGGTAGCGTGAGTCTCTCAGCGAGTGTTCTACCCGCCAAGCGAGCGCCGCTGAACGAGTACTCTGTTTAATAGCTCTCGTCGCTGCGACAAACGAGTATAAAGCAGTGGCGTGTTAAGCAGTGAACAGTTAGCGATCTACTATTAATATATGTATCTCTTTTAAGGTTGCTTCAAACAGGTGCGACACGCAACGCGACACATAGGCACCGCCTGACGGGCGACGAGTGGTGACTTTGTGTCCGTGCGATTCACGTCGCATGTCGCGACTGTTCAAAGGAGCCTTTACTAACACGGGACCTACGATATTTTGGACGTTTCTTGAGCGAGAAAGTCGTTGATAGGGAATGCTTCTTCATCGGAGGTAGCCTTCAAACTATGAGTCAAATCTGTTTGTTACTGTTTGCTTACTTATTATTTATTTATCTTCTTTATTCGAACATATCAATTTATTTATCTAAACTCTACGTTCCAATTACTTCGTCACGTTTTGTATTTACGACATGGAAAAGCAATTAAATTATTATATATATACAAAACAGTGTTTTTAACATCATTACTCATAACAATGTGTCAGCACGAAGTTGAATCGCATGTGTGCGCTAATTAACAAAAAAAAAAAACAAATGCTACTTTACTCACATTAGCAAAATATTTTATTTAAGTACCAATTCTGTGATATTAGTACCTACCTAGATTTCGTTTGTAGTTTTTTACTTAATTACACCTACTTTCGTTTATTCCACCTTCCCTTATCAAACTAATCGTTGATACTAAATGGAAAGCTATTATTTTCCTCATTTTGTTAAAAAAAAAGTTTGTCACTTTGAAAGTGTTTCCAAAAACCACTGAAAGTAACAGAGGTACTTAAGTCAAAGTCAAATCATTTATTTCAAATAGGCACATAAAAGGCACTTTTGAACGAGTTACCTACTTACCTTTGAGGGATACAGCGATGTGTAACGTTTTTTTTATCTTTGACAGTCGTTACGGGTAGTCAGAAGCCCGAAAGTCTGACAACCAGTCTTAGTAAGGGATATCGCATTACCCAGTAACTGAGTTATGGAGGTCAGATAGGCAGTCACTCCATGTAAAATAGTGGTAATAAGCTGCATCCGGTTAGACTCCAAGCCGACCCCAACATGGATGGGAAACGGGAAAGGGAATGATGACCGATATTTCACAATCTTTTAATAGATATTACATATTCGTACTAATCAGTCTTCTATTTCGCAAATAAGAATATAACACTACTGTAAGTATAGATAAAACAAAAAAAACACAAAAATTCAATAAGTACGAAAAATTGTAACCGCCTCCACTCATTTCATATTCCATCACCGAGCAATATATATAGCTCAGGCCGTAGCTATACGAACAAATATATTATATTTTCCTATATGTTAGTTCCATCATTTATACTTTATTACTATATATATAGCAACTATTTATATATCAAAGTATTGTAGTGGTGTGTGTGTCGTACGCACAATGGGGAGGAAACTCAATTAAACATTTCCCTTAATAAGAATCTTGAAGATTTGCTAACGTTATATTATTTTTTTTTCTTAGCAATGCAGGATTTTTGGAATGTTTGGCTTCTCTTCAAAATCCTGTAGTGTCGTTAAATCTTTGTTTATGGTCGGTCAGACAATCGCAGTTGTAAGGAACTTCTTTGGTAACTTTTGGTAAAAGATTGAGTCAAACTCAAACTCAAGCATTTATTTCAACTAAACAGGCACTTTTGAATTGTTAAGGGGTCGGTCAGTCAGAAAGATGAAGCTAGTTGCCCATTCCAAAGCGTAGTAGGTACCTGTGGAGAAGAACGGGCAAGAAACTCCATGGATGGACACTCTTTTAAATCAAAATATAATAAAGAGTATATTTCATCATGTGTCTAATATTGTATGTATGGCATCTATGTCAGTATCTTCACGCTAGAGCGTGAAAGGGGCGAGACAATGAGGGGAAATCAAAAACTGAAAACCTGATTGTTAAGTATTTAAATTACCTTACATTTTGATCTATCCATAATAGAAATCATGCCAAATCTTATTCAAGATGAAATCAGATTCATAGCAAGGGAAACAAAAAGGTAAGGTATGAGGACTCTCTCATAATTAATCTATGAAAACATTCAAAGTGGATTATTAAAACTCTTCTAAGAACGGTTTCAAACTAGCGAAGCAATAATACAACAGCCAAGGTTCGAACTCACGACCCCTACACCACCAATCCGACATGACACCTCACTTACGTCAAAGTCTTACGGAAGTTACATGTCAGTCGCTCCCCATAGTCCTCATACAATAGGTTTGACTGTCCCCTACGGGCCTACGGGACTCACCAGCCCCCATTCCCCAAGGCTAGGGGTTACTTGGAATTCGTATTGTATATTTCTTGATTAAAGACGCTTGATTACTGCCTACCCCACGTCTCTAGCAAAAGCTTCATATTTGTATGGTTTCCATGAGCACCTACAAATGTTATAGAGTTACTGACTCGCCATTCCTTTTAAATTAAAGATAGTAACTTTTTAATATATTAACATACTTAGAGTTTTCATGTTTAAACTCTTTAAACCGGCAAAAATATAAACTAATATGTAGCTTCTGCTCGCGGTTTCGCCCGCGTGGATGTCGGATATTATCCCACGGGAACGTGCTACCGGGACAAAAAGTAGCCTTGGTCCTTCCCCAGGATGCCATCTATCTCCTTGCCAAATTTTATCGAAATCCGTTCAGTGTTTTAGGCGTGAAAAGGTAACATACAGACAGAGTAACTTTCGAATGAGTTTTAAAGTCATCATCAACTGCCCAGCCTTATCCTAACTATATTGGGGTCGGCTCCCAGTCTCACCGGATGGAGGTAAATACTAGTATTTCACATGGAGCGACTGCCTATCTAACTTCCGCAACCCAGTTACTGGGTAATATGATACACTTTGGTTGATACACACTGGTTGTCCAATTTTCGGGCTTCTGATGACCAGTAACGACTGTCAAAGATCCACAAATGACAACCGGAACCAACGGCTTAACGTGCTTTCCGAGGCACGGAGGGGTCTTGGTATGTAAAAATGGTCTCTCATCCACGGACCAACCCCGGCAAGCGTAGCTTAACCTGATCGATCGACCCGGCCACAAGCCCATATTAATTAAAATATGGATTACCTCTCTAAATAAAAACATAAATGATAAATAATCTTCAAGAAAAACTTGTAGGGCAACTCTTATAGCAGGTACAACGTAGGTAATAATAGGCAGAAAACGTCTAAACCTTGATAAAACGATACATCGTTTTAAAAATGATTTACCCTCATGAGATACTACTACACTCAAGACTGTTTTCCCTTTTGAGAGAAGCAGAACCTTTGCCAGAACAACAACACATAGGTAACGCCATCTAGCTTGGATAATAAACACTAACAAGTAAGTTTGTATGGCTAATACTGCAGAGCCTGGTAAGAGATGGCGCTGATTGAACAGTTACTCGAAATCTACGTAATTTTTTACTTAAATAAAAGATGTCACTAAAACCAGTATAATAATAAATCTTTAGAATTTCACACGAGTTTATCTTCTATAAATGTTTTTTTATCGTTGTATCAAAATTAATACATGCCTGTTTATCCCAAAGGTTTGGACAGAGGTGTATCTAACAGTACACCACATTTCACCAGTCCTGTGTAATAGGGGGCGAGCCTAATGCCATCAACTGGGCGCACATCCAGACTCCGGGCTGCTACTGAGAAATTTCGGATTGAAAACCCAGCAACTACCAAAAATAAACTAAACTAACCTATTTGAATAACTGTTAAAATAAAACCAAAGACATTCGTCTCCATCCGTAACTGTCACATATCTGTCAATCACAAAACAAACATGACCTTTTAGACAACCATGTTTGTAAGAAAAATATCACAAAATCATGTTAGCCGTTAGAACAGCGGTACATATTCGCTATCATGAAGCCGAAAACATCCCCGCCGACATTCCAACGTAAATGGTAATTACAACCACCCCAAGGGAAGTCTCAGCAGGCCCCCTTTGGATGCAGTGTCCTGCTACCGGCCAAGATGACATTATCCCAGGTCTTGCCTTCATCTATCCTCTGGACCAACTGATTGTGGCTAAAAAAAGAGATAACTTGCACGACGTTATAGGCCAAAATGGCGTCGCATACACAATCTTTAACAGCGGAGGGCAGAAAGTGTTCTTAGCCGTCCTAAAGAAACGATTCAGGCAGTTCGACGTGAAGATATTCAATATATATGGCAACGAAATTATAAATGTTAAGAGGCCGTTTCATTTGTGTGCGAAGGAAGTGTTAGTGTGGGCTCCTCCTGGGAATTTCCTGGGGTCTGTCCGCGAGCGCGCCAGCTGCTTCAGTACTTACATCGTTAGGGACGAGTATGGTAAAAAAGTTTTGAAGATTCGCTCTGAAAACTTGATCCCGTATGTGTACAAGGTATACGTGATTTCGTATGGAGTGCCCCCCATCGGGGTGTTGCAGAACCAGATCTCTGTGCTCCACGAGAAGAACTTTGGAGTCACCTTCCCTAAAGAAATAGACGTCAAAGATAAAGCTGTGCTGCTTGGAGCTTGTTTTCTGATTTGGCCCTCAAAGTATTGAGTGAGCCTTAATTATTAGATTTGTAAATTTGATATAACACAATACATTTTTTCGAGAGTAAAAACATCGGCTTTGTATTCTTGGTGCCCATCTTTTGGTTAGGGCTCCTTCGCTTATTCTTCTTTTTGTGCTGAAGCCGCGGAGCCTCTGAACAAAAACTTAGTGGGTATGCCGCGATCTCGAGCATCTATACTATAAAGGCTCCCACAGCCAGGCGCGACGCGACAGTGCTACACAAAGGCGCCGCTCGTCGCGCGACACGCGGTGCCTTTGTGTTGAGCGTCGCGTTGCGCCTGTGTGCACGAGCCTTAATACATACTTATTATAAATGCGAAAGTAATGCTGTCTGTCTGTCACGTTTACACGCCTAAGCCACCGGCTACCCGGCGAGGACATAGGCTACTTTTCATCCTGTTTATTAGTGTTAAAAAGCGATGAAATACAAAATATAAGCAGACGAAGTCGCGGGCAACAGATAGCAGTGGCGTGCACACAGTTTTAAGACAGGGTAGGCAGAAATATTTTACTAACCAAAAATATTGCACGTTGGTTTTGGTTCGTCGTCTTGTCGATTGATGATGTAGGTAATTGCCAAATGCCAGCTCAAATATTCATAGATTGACTGATTTTATAGACATATCAATTTACGGATATTCGAAGTGGCCTTTCGGCGCGTTTGTTTGATGTTTTGTAATGTTTGTGTGATTTGAAAAATTTAAATAAAAGCAGTGAAATTGAAAAGATGGTGGTGTGAGTATACTATATAGGATTGTTTTATTTGTACATTAAATCTACACGCCTATCTTTTTGTAAGAATGTCTGCAATATGGAATCGTAAAAGTTGGGAAGGCGTTTTATTTCTGTAAGAAGATTTTTTTTATTGAAATCATGGAAATATCTGTAAGTCGTTGCTGGCCTTGTGTATTTCTTAAGTAGGTGTGTATACGTTTTAGCGACGAGAATGACCTTTCGGTTGAAGCACTGCTCGCGGGAACTGTAACAATTAATTTTGCCAAACGCAGCACTTCGGGAAAAACTGTATTTATATACAAAATCAGTGGAAGCGATTTGTTGTTTTATTGTTTCGATTATTACAGACGCTACACTAGAGATTAGGTCATTTTGAATAGGATTTGATAAACCCGTAAATGAGCTAGTGCAATTTTGTAAATGGTTTTCCAACACTCCGTCGTATTTCGCGAGCATGTCAACCATTTCTAAATAATTGCCCTTATTCACTGACGAAGCAGATTCGTCATGTCCACGAAAAGCGAGCTCTTGTTTCCCCAAAAACCAAACAATGTCAATAAGTCGATGAAAAATATTTCGGTTCCGATCGACTTTCGCGTTATGTCTATCAATGTCGATTTGTATCTGAGAGTTTAAACGCGTCTCTATACCTACGATTTTTTCCAAAGGTGTGATATTTAAAGGAGGCTTCTAAGTGTTTTTCAGATTGTTCATGTTTTCTCGCGGCGGTAGGAAAATTATGAATATCAGCGTAACCGATGTCGTTCCAGACGGTTTTATTATTTGAAAATAGTAGACAAACGAAACAAAATAACCGATTACGGTTTACGCAACCTGTCAGCCAATGATATGAATTATATTGTTTTTTTATTGAATTTACGATTGACTTTACCTTTAGTTTGTATTAATTGCAAATCCGGTGTACCACGACCTATCTCGATAACTTGTTTTTTTTCACCGAAAGTTAGTTTCGAAAACGCATCATGTTTTATTTTCTCAATACACACACCATCTGAAAAACTTTCACAGACAATATTATGCATTTTACACTTTATTATCGACATTAAAATTATAAATACCTGATAGCATAGTCACAGACTCAGACACAACACACATCAAACAATATGGCGACTATTGACTTTTGAAAATAAGTAGTAAAAAGAAATACGACAAAAAATTATGGTCATCTAAATATATAAAATTCAATTAAACAATGTTACTTCCTAAAATATTTGCATTGCATAGCAAACTTTCGTTCGGAAATGATCGGTACGAGTCGTAATTTTTCGTGTTAGTTAGCTGTATAGAATAACTACAAAAAGACACTGGCTTTTCATGCAGTTGTGTGCGTGATTTTTGTCATTGTGTGCCAGCAAAGCCCACGTAGCTATAGGAACGCACACACATTAAATCCGCATGACCACGACTTACCACAAGAGCACACATATAAAACATTCAGAGACGAATAGTTTGTGTTTTTGCCGTGGGGAAGGCGAGGCGGCGCTAGTGCAGCGCGAATCGATGATGCGAAATTACTTGAACGACCCTTTAAAATGTATCGATCTTAATGATACCACCGCCACTCGATAGGTGGAGCTGATTTATGATTTAAGTTTTTTATGTTGTTTTGTTTATTGATAAAATAATATTAGATCTATTATCAGAACTAGGGTAGGCAGTGTCTTTCTGTCTTTATGAAACGCACGCCACTGACAGATAGTGTATTTATATACATGCCTTATATGCCTGAATAGTAAACAACTGAACGTGTTACCTGTACCTATAGTCTTACTAGCGACCCGCCCCGGCTTCGCTCGGGTAGCAAAGCATAATATAATATAGCCTATGTCACCCGGAGATAGTGTAGCTTCCCAACAGTGAAAGATTTTTTGAAATCGGTTCAGTAGTTTTGGAGCCTATTGAACAATCATATCTTTTCTCTTTATTAAATTGTAGCTTATATGTAACGTTTGTATTTTTAACATAGCGCCATCTATTGAATACTTACTCAATCCAGTCAACAGATATCGCTATCTCTTAGAATCGTTTGGAGCTAACAGATAATTGTGACTGTCAAACAATAGACAAATAATTTGCAATAAAATATTGTGACTATAAATTGAGATGTAAGCTATCCTATCTTTCAAGTTGGATCAAATTGCACACGGTGTGCAAATCAAATTTAAAATCGGTTCAGTAGTTTAGGAGTCAATCGCGGACAAACAACGTGACACGTAATTTTTATATATATATAAAGATTAACCATCACTATTGCTAGCTAACAGAACGATTTTACGAGGATATAATAATAATTGTACAGGTAAAGGTAAAAAGTTTCATAACCATAGGTACCCCTTGCCACATTCCGGTGGCCCACAGAGTACTTTTGTATGCGGTGGCTGGAACGTGAGATCAAAAAGGGCTATCATTAGCAGAAGGTCAAATTACAGGTTGCCCGGTATTATACTGCAGGTTTTATTATAGGCAGTTTTATATTACAATCAGCGCTACGTAATCATTCATTGAATAACTAAGTTAATATTCCTTATTAATCCCTTTTTGCGCCTACAAAATTATTTAGAGCAATCTGCAGATTGACGTTCACAAGGCGCTGCCAAAAAAGAAAACAACCTCACAACTGGTTACCAATAGAGAAGAATGCTTTATTGAAAAGTATCAAAAACATAATTATTAATACAGGAATCAGTCTTAAAAATTAAAACTATGTATTTAATTTTGAAAAGTAATTCTACTTTCTACGTTTCTTCTGCGGAGACTTAGCGATGGATTCTTCTACCGCGTTTCCGTTGACTTCTTGTTCTTCTTCGTCGTGCTGTTTCCTCCTCACAGGTCCTGTGTGGGTGATGGGGATAGCTCTCTCATCTTTACTCTCCGAAACCTTCGGAGCTACCACCGTCAGGACACCATCAGAAGACAGTCTGGACTCCACACTCTCGGGGTTACAACCTTCAGGCAGAGCATACCGACGTTTTAACTGACGCGACACATATCCATGCTCATCCTTCCTCTCTTCATGTTTCCCTTCAATCACCACGTAACCATCAGATGTCTTGACAGAAATCTCCTCTGGATCAAAGTGCTGGACGTCCAAGTTAACCTGAAACTTGTCTTTGTCGGATTTGATGGTGGAGCCGACGTCCCGAGCGACCGCAGCTAGGTTCTTCCACGGACGAAGGTACTTTCGCACGGAGAGCATTGGGCGGTCGACTATGTCAGTTAGGAAGTCGTCTGAAGAAAGGTTTAACCCGAAATGCTGGTCTCGGAGACGACGAGGACATAGATCGTCGAATAAGTACGGTAGAAGCGCCATTGTTCTAAATATTGATACTCGAACTCTTAATAAACTCAAATAGCTTGTTGTAGTTTGTTTTAAATAGACTCTACTTGCTTGTAGACTCGCCTCGAATTCGCACTCACGTTTTACTCGCTTGCGTTTAGTTCAATACTGTCACCGGTAGAGGCGGGCGTCGCTTTTATTTTTCCTGCCAACGAATTAAGAGAGTTCGAGTAACGTCGAGAACATTGTAGAAAGTTCTGGAAGATTTTATAGGCGACATCTACCAGCGCGTAGCCTCCGCTTTCAAAAGTATTAACTTTTTATTTGAATCTATTCGCCAATAGGTGGCGCTATCGTCAAGTTCATTATTTTGTGATTTGCACTAAACAAAAGTCATCAAACTTTAACGTAATTTAAAAAAAACAATGGGTTTCTTCTATTTAATTCTATTTTTATTATTATATCACCGATATGCATGCATGCCAAACATAAAGTTACTCAAATAGTCATTACAACAAAACGGGCCTGACAATTTCTTCCCCTACTTCACACTAGAGGGCATTACAATCTACTGCTGAGTGAGTCTGCAATACTGCAACAGGACCTTCCGTTTCCATGGAACATTGTGGAAACATGCCACGTTTCCAGTATAACCTGACTTCTCATTGTACGAAAAACCTATACAATGCGAGGTCAGATAAAACTGGAAATGTATAGCTTGATATGTAGCCGTGTGTAGGTACTGGGAATAATCGAGAAATCTATAGAAACCACACGATTCTTATTTTGTAGGTATTCAAAGCAACTGCGCACTGAATCAATACTTGAGTTCGAGACTTGAGTTGAGTCATACATAATGCATTGTCATCTTTTGACATCTTCAACAAAGGAAGATTTGAAATTAGAAAGAAACAAATGCTTCGCGTTAAATGCATAAGACGCACAATCATTGATTTATCTTGTTGATTGCCCTTATTGATTCTAATAAAAGTCATGCCATTGACCTCGCCGGCTAGCTCTTATCATTTGCATGAATTGTAAGACTTCCTTCTTGCAATGAACATTTTAACATTCCTAAAGCACATTGTTCTCATGAATTACAATTTATTAACGGTTTTCCAGACTATTATTTCATGTATATTTCAATGTCTATTTCATTCATTTTTATAAATAAATTAACCTAAAAATTAACACCACGTGCAATACAATGCCGTCATTGAACGTACCGGTACGTAAAATGTAGCGCGCGAATTTTTTGTTCATGTCAAGCGACATTCCAATGACGATTAGCTGATGACATTTTCGAGAATAAATTGTAACAAATGTAAATTAAAATAACAAAGGAGTCTGACAGTTAGTTTTTAACTCCATACTTTCTATTAATAACCGAATAAGCGGACTACTGTTAGGTAAAACATGAAAATGAAACATTGCGTAGGTAATAAATAATTTAATACGGCAATATTCTGCATTGTACCTAAGTGAAATAGGAGTACACTAGGATATACCAGCATAAAGGGACTTCCTTTTATAAAAATTAAAAACATTTAGTTGTAGAAGTAGGTACCTACCTACCACGGACTCTTCTTTTTCTAGTCCGTGAGAACTACATTAAACTTACTCAAGGGGTATCGTTCATTTCAATTTCGTTATCACATTCCGGTGTTAGTCATCTAATTTAACCTACAATTCAATGAAATCACACAATCACGCCCTAACGGCGCTTAGTAACAGAACAATGTTCTAGAAAACGTCGGGTTTTTATTGATTTTATGGCATGGAGCATTCGGTTGCAGACTATGCATTGCAAGGGCGAGTTATGACTACTTAGGTAGATACCTATGTATAAAGATACATAAGGAGTTGAAATAGTTTGCTGTTAAAAAAAAAAAAATATATATATGTATTTATAGGTACACGTCGACTTGAGAACCTCCTCCTTTTTTTCGTCGGTGAAAAAACGTTAAGTACAAACGATTTATTAAAAAAAAACTCATGGACGTACTTTTACACAAAAAGTTCGTCGTACGTCCATGAAAAAACTGAATTAGTCAAGAAGGGACTTATATAAAGTACCTACTTAGATAAATGTTTTACCTACCTACCTAAGTAGGAAGGATATGGAAATCTGATGTCCCTAAAAATAACCAGCCAACACAAAAGCGACACGTGTTACAACAAAGAAATTAATAATTTTGGATTCTTATACCTAAGTAGGTAAATAAATAGCTTATTATAGTTCTGTATTTAGCCAAATATCCGATCCTACAAAGAATTGTCTAGAAAAGCACTGTTTCCGGTGCCGGCAAATTTATTATTCGAGCATGCTATGTAATTACATTATTTACTTGCAATTAAAATGAATAACACGCTTCAAATAAAAATGTGCAATATTTAGGTGCATTTGTGTACTTATAAAGGGCATGGATGATGGATCTAAAATAAAACACCTGCAAAATACCTAAGTAATAATCAATACAATGTCTAGAACAAAAGTTGCCAGCCTTCGTTGATAAAAACGTAGATCAGATTTTTCTACAATAAAACACACAATTTATTGAACATGAATGAAATCCAAACTGATTTAGCTTAATTTTGTAAGAAGAATATTAATTGAGCTTAACCAAAGCAGTATAGTGAAAGAAAATGAACTGAAATCTTGTACGAGAAAAGGGCATATAAACTTCATTTCAAAAGTATATGTCACCTAGGAATTGAAGTTGTGAATGCCAGCACTCTGGCCATGCAGACTCGCTACCCCGCTGAAATCCAGTTAAAGGATTAAGAAATAAAACACACAAATTATCACTTTTTTGTCTTTTAAAATGATTATTTAAAATTAATGATCTAATCGACACGTAGAAGAATATTCTTCAATTATTGGATTGCAAGATTGTAGTCTATCACGCACTAGTCGAATCAAAGTTAAGATACAGTATAATATGCTGGGGTGGAAGTTATGCATATAACATTCAAAAAGCTTTTGTTCTCCAGAAAAGAGCGATTAGGACTATAGTCAGGATACGACAGGACGAATCGTGTAAACCACATTTCAAGGAATTGAAAATATTAACGGTCCCAAGTTTATATATTTTGGTACTTCTAACGCGCTTACAAAAATATATACACGAGTTTGAAACAGAAGAAGAAAGAAGGAAAAGGGAAAATACAAGAAGAAAAGACTTGCAGACAAAACAGTCGCATCATCTTAATATCTTCAAGCATGGTTTCTATTATAAGTCAGTTAAAATATTTAACAAACTGCCTACTGAATTAAAAAACTTAGTTTATAATCGAGAATTTCTAAAACAACTCAAGCAGTTCTTGTTGGACAGGTGTTTATATACTTTGGACGAATTATAGATAAACAATGTTATCACAAATGAAAATATTAGACTTATTAGACAAATTATATTAAGTATTATTATTTTTAGTTTTTATAAATACTGTTATTCTTACAAATAATAATTACTGACATTTAACAGACATTTTAAATTTATTATGTTTTTTTGTTTTTTTGTGTTTTTTTATTTTTTTTTAATTTTTATTACGAGGATTATGGAATTTATATATGGAGGGATTATTTTGTAACTTTTTAAATATTAAATATTATGTAAAATTCAAACACAATGTACATTGTTTATGAAATAAATAAATAAAGAACTCTTCGTATGTTAATTTCTTTAAAAAAAACCCTTAATTCGCAGTTCTCCCTCCTTACCTTACCGAAACTACCGTACCAATTTATTTATACTCTTTAGACAAGTTGGGGTGCTACGAAAAAATTACGTACCTATTCAAAAAAGAATAAATATCAATAAATTATTTTCTGTCATCCCCAAACACTTCGTTGAACTTGACATAAATGTTACCCCGGACACAGCTAGCGCTAACGACGGGCAGAAGCCGAACTACAAACCGGATATGGTTCGAAGATTCTAGTAGGAACCAATAAAGTAGCCTAAATTATATATTTTTGAATGGAATAAACAAGTACGATACTTTCCAATGCTGTATTTTAGTTTAAGCTTTTGATTTACCCCATGGTTTGCCATACTTTCATACAAAATATTAAAGTTTTGACAAATTCTAGAGATGGATCTCGAAGGTTCTAGAATGTTTCACAGAAAATCTATACTATGATGCTCGCGCCACCACTCGTCGAGTAGAGTAGTTACAAAAACCGTAGTAGGTGCTCTAAACATTTTCAGAAAACTCTCTTTTCTACAGAAATCTAAAAAGTAGGAGGCTAGTATTAAAACATAATACCTAGTTTTGTAGGTTAATATTAGGTAATGTTAATTTGTTATAAAGCGATTGATACCTATGTAGCGCTCGGAAAGTTATAATTAAAAGTATCAATACTATTTGATCATTATTGTTTTGATAATATTTTAAGTAAGTACCGGTAATTTGGGTGTATCGCAACTACGGTGAAAACATTTTCTTTTTTAAAAAGTTCACGTTTATAATGACAACATTTAACATTCTCTATATTAAAACCAAATATTGCCATATTAATTTTTATTATAGAGAATGTTAAATGTTGCGATTACACAGATGACCTTTTTTAAAAAAAAAACACGTGTGGCACTCGGGGACTGCCGCGGTAAAGCTATTGCATAGCATTTTTTATCAGCTTATGCAATTATAATTATTTATAATTTTTTTATTTATGCATTTTTTTTTTCTTTGATATTAATTCAAGTACACTCGTACCATATACATACACGTTAAGCGAACGCTCGGCTGAGCTACATGGTAGGCGGAGTGAGGGGTGTTAGGTTTTATTTTCGTTACGGAATTTTTTGATTCGGTCGCCGCGCTCAAAGCCCGCGATATAAGCTATGCAATAGCTTAAAAATTGTTTTTCACCCCAGTAGTTGCAATACACCCCAATTTACGGTATCTATTACAAATCAATAAAATTGTAAATTACTGTAAAATTAGATTATTGTTTCATAGACTAATAGTGACTACTTTAAAAAAATTATAAATTGGCGCGGTTCGAATCCGTGCCGGTTTTTTTGTTGTTTGTGAAAACGTTTGGTCACAACTGTAACCTGTCCTAACCTAGTGAGAGGAGTTCCCTAAACAATTCTTAGTCAGTGCTAGCACATTGCCAGCCACTATCACGACAAGCTTGCTCTATCCCAACGAATGAAAGGTCACATTCACATCAAGCTAAGCTGACTTAACGCTGGGATTCTCTAACTCAGCCCAGCGTAGCGACCACAATTTCGGAACGAGCAAGCGAATTGAACCCACAGGCGACTTAACTGAGCAGAGCGTTCCTACTCAAGCAATGAGCGAGCGAACTAGACAAGCGAGTGAAACACAGGAAAATATTGTTTTCTACAGATTTCAAACGTAAAATGTGTAGAAAACATTGTGCTTGTTTTAGCAATTCATTGTAGTAAATCGCTCAATGTTTCGAGCCCCTGATGGGTAGCGCGCCAAATCTAGAAACTTCTACTTGCTCACAGATGGCGCCTGCGTGTCGAGTCTATATAAGTTTTCTGACATTTCGCCCGGCGTCATTTAATTCAAGAAAAGCGAAGTGAGAGATACGCTGCTATTTCCACGCGATCTTACAACACGTGTAATAAAAAACCGCGCTAGTCAAATCAAGAAGTATTCTATTCTGTGCTTAGTTTACAAGTTTAACTTGAGGACTATTTTAAAATAAGTGAACCAGTCAAAATGCCCGAAGAAATGCAGACCGATGTCGCGGAGGTGGAGACCTTCGCCTTCCAGGCGGAGATCGCCCAGCTCATGTCTCTGATCATCAACACGTTCTACTCCAACAAAGAGATCTTTCTTCGTGAGCTGATCTCCAACTCCTCAGACGCCTTGGACAAGATCCGGTATGAGTCACTCACCGACCCATCGAAGCTGGACAGCGGCAAGGAGCTATACATCAAGATCATTCCCAACAAGAGCGAAGGTACACTCACTCTTATTGATACCGGTATCGGTATGACCAAGGCTGACCTCGTCAACAACCTTGGTACCATCGCAAAGTCGGGAACAAAAGCGTTCATGGAGGCTCTTCAGGCAGGCGCTGACATCAGCATGATCGGTCAGTTCGGTGTAGGTTTCTACTCGTGCTACCTGGTCGCTGACCGCGTGACAGTCCACTCGAAGCACAATGACGACGAGCAGTACGTGTGGGAGTCTGCTGCGGGCGGCTCCTTCACGGTGCGCCCCGACCACGGCGAGCCCCTCGGCCGCGGCACACAGATCGTTCTCCACATCAAGGAAGACCTCACTGAGTATCTTGAAGAGCACAAGATCAAGGAGATCGTGAAGAAGCACTCACAGTTCATCGGCTACCCCATCAAACTGATGGTGGAGAAGGAACGCGAGAAGGAACTCTCAGACGACGAGGCTGAGGAGGAGAAGAAAGAGGAAGAGAAGGATGACGACAAGCCCAAAATCGAGGACGTGGGAGAAGATGACGAGGAGGACAAGAAAGACAAGAAGAAGAAGAAGACCATCAAGGAGAAGTACACAGAGGACGAGGAGCTCAACAAGACCAAGCCCATCTGGACCCGCAACGCTGATGACATCACACAGGAGGAATACGGTGACTTCTACAAGTCCCTCACCAACGACTGGGAGGACCACCTTGCTGTCAAGCACTTCTCCGTTGAAGGTCAGTTGGAGTTCAGAGCACTCTTATTCGTGCCCCGCCGTGCTCCCTTCGACCTGTTCGAAAACAAGAAGCGCAAGAACAACATCAAGCTGTATGTCCGCAGAGTGTTCATCATGGACAACTGTGAGGACCTCATCCCGGAATACCTGAACTTCATCAAGGGAGTGGTCGACAGCGAGGACCTTCCCCTCAACATTTCGCGTGAGATGCTCCAACAGAACAAGATCCTCAAAGTAATCAGGAAGAACTTAGTTAAGAAATGCTTAGAACTCTTTGAGGAGTTGGCTGAAGACAAGGAGAACTACAAGAAATACTACGAACAGTTCAGCAAGAACCTGAAGCTTGGCATTCACGAGGACTCTCAGAACAGGTCCAAACTGGCTGACTTGCTCCGCTACAACACATCTGCCTCCGGTGACGAGGCATGCTCTCTCAAGGAGTATGCTTCCCGCATGAAGGAGAACCAGAAGCACATCTACTACATCACTGGTGAGAACCGTGACCAGGTCGCCAACTCCTCATTTGTTGAGCGCGTCAAGAAGCGTGGTTATGAAGTTGTATACATGACAGAGCCCATTGATGAGTATGTAGTACAGCAGATGAGGGAGTATGATGGCAAGACCCTTGTCTCAGTCACAAAGGAGGGTCTGGAACTCCCTGAGGATGAGGAAGAGAAGAAGAAGCGCGAGGAAGACAAGGTCAAGTTCGAAAATCTCTGCAAGGTCATGAAGAACATCCTTGACAACAAAGTTGAGAAGGTCGTTGTTTCCAACCGTCTGGTCGAGTCCCCATGCTGCATTGTCACCGCCCAGTATGGTTGGTCCGCCAACATGGAGCGTATCATGAAGGCCCAGGCTCTCCGTGACACGTCCACCATGGGTTACATGGCAGCCAAGAAGCACCTTGAGATCAACCCTGATCATTCCATCGTTGAGACTCTGAGGCAGAAGGCTGAGGTTGACAAGAATGACAAGGCTGTGAAGGATCTTGTCATCCTGTTGTATGAGACTGCACTGCTGTCATCTGGCTTCGCTCTTGACGAGCCCCAGGTGCATGCTTCCCGCATCTACCGCATGATCAAGTTGGGTCTTGGTATTGATGAGGATGAGCCTGTCCAGGTTGAGGAGTCGAGCGCCGGAGACGTGCCCCCACTAGAGGGCGATGCCGATGATGCGTCCCGCATGGAGGAAGTAGATTAAAATCTCAAATCTCAGCTTTTAGCCATGTTGTAATGGTGTTTATGTGATTGTATCGCGAAGTTATTTTGTGCACTGGTGTACAGCCAAAGACTGATTTAGTTCAAATTCCATTATTCAAAATAAATGGTAATATTAACAAATTATTTTCTTGGTTTAATTCCTGAACCCCTACACACCACCCACACACACTCTTTGTGGCAAATAAAAATTGTTTAGTATCAATTATTATCCATTTCAAATAAGTTGTTTTATTATTATTTGCCACTTATGACATGAGTAAATGCACACACACAATAGCCTAATGTTTGCTATGCTTCAATGAGTTGAAGCGAAAGCCAGAAACTTTCAGTAGGGTCATTGAACCATGTGCCAACATTACCCATTGTGTGGAGATGCAACACACATCACACACACGTCGGTCTTGTCAATGCAGCACACCCACCGAGCTGTGGGCTGATATTAATTCCACTGAGCTATGTAAGTACAGTGAGGGGAATTTTATTAATTCATATAACTGTCAAAGAATGACAGAATACAGACATTTTAAATTGGTAGTCGACTTGCTTCACATTTAATTTCCCTTACTTTACCTATAAATAACTATCAGTACTAAGCAGAACTGGGCCTTCGGGATAGTACCCACGCGACGTCGCAGCGTGATGGATTACTAGCGCGACCCGCTCCCTATGCGAGGTATGTGGTGGTGGGAACATGGCTGATTATGCTGCATTCTGAGGTGAGACAGGTAGGTAATTACAGCACTATGACCTAGGTAGTTAGGTACCTAGCCTTGGCTCACTATGCTCCCAGAGAATTGTATTGTGTCCAGACACCATACAATTCTCTGGAACATTTCATACAGATCTACCACCTAAAGGAATGAAAATTTGTCAGGGACGCTGCGCTGACGTCAAATAGTGTGCAGCGGATTTTATTTTAGCTAGTGAACATACTTCCTACAGTTGCTACTATATTCGAGTTAGCACAAGTAAACAATCGAGTTTCAAGGGTTTCTGAAACAATGTAATTGTAGAGTTCATAAACTGTTGACTGTGCGGGGCTTTGTAGAGTAAATAGCAGGTAGGTAGGTATAAACTTCATAATGTTAATAAGGCTCCCGCAGACAGGTGCCTTGCGTTGTCGCGTCGCGCCCGTTTGTGGGAGCCTTTAAGCTTTGTATCAAGTAAGTATTTAGCCTTCACATATATGCTATACATAGCCTTTAAAGGCCGACGACGATAATATTATGTAGGGCCAGCGATAGCCCATCGCTGCATAGGTACAGCGTAGGTCGCTGTACAGGTATAAGCTGACCTCTCATTGTACAGAAATCCTGTACAATGCGAGATCAGCTTAAACTGGATATGTATAGCTTGATATGTAGCCGTGTGTACCTAGTCTACAATATTTTCTGCATATAAATTATTCTTACTCTTAATCTTAGTTCCATAATATTGTATCAATGTGTAGCCACAAAACATTAAACATTGGGTACTTAGTTGTAGTTACATATTGATGTAGTATTATTATGTTTTGTTCGTCTATATTGTGTCCCACTGCTGGGTAGAGGCCTGCCCTTTTTTTTCCAACCCTCCCTCTTCCCTGTCTTGTGCGATCTCTGGCCATGTTGACCCTGCAAACATTATTAGATCGTCGATCGTCACACCTCTTTCGCCGTGGTTTCCTTCGTCGGAGATACAGTATTATGGAACACAAATTGTTGACAATCAAATTAATTTTTGACGATGTTTATACATTTTTTTGCCTACTACCTTTTAAATGTTAATGAAAGTTAAAATTAGGTCAGTAAAAGGCTCAAACCGGCGCGACGCGACGCGTTCTATGACAGGGGCGCCGGCCGCGCTGACGCGTCGCGCTTGTCTGAGGGAGCCTTAAACTGGAGATAAATAGGGCATTCCCCGGCCACAGTGCCAGCTTTAGAACTCACGTAGTTTTAACTAATGGCGACCAGACGCAATCAAGTTTAGAATTTTTGGTATTACTACCTAAGTATATTCTTGATGTTTGATCAAGTAAACTTGGATATGTAAGGACAAAGGTGAGCCTTTTAAACCAGCACCCTAATTCCGTAACACACTATCAATTAAAATCTGAATCATTTTAAGTGATATTGCTAATCCATTGCTTCATATGTTCGAAAAATTTGTCTGCTCAACAACGTAAATAACGCAATGAATGTTGTTGAACTGTCAAAATGAAAGCCATTCCTACTGTTAGTGTGTTACGTAATTACCGCACTGGTATCTTGTCTGGGGGACAGGCAGATCTAGAGGATGAACTTATCACGTGGATTAACATGTGGATGATCTTCAGTTACATCATCAGGATGATTTATTTTGTGGATAATTTTATCAGCATAACATCACGTCTGTCTTCCCCAGGGGTTAAGCAGAGGTGTACCCAGGTGTGCAGGTGTATTTTGGTCTCGTACAGGGAGTATATTTTTTCTCTTTGTATCGCAATCGCAATATTAACTTGTGTATTAATATTAAATGTAATATGTATGAACGTAAACAAGGCAAAAGGAGTATGTAAGGATCGTAGCAGGTGGCGTTTTGTAGTTTCTGCCTACCCCCATGGGAAGCAGGCGTGAGTTTATGTCGCGCGACGAGCTGTGCCTTTGTGTCGCGCTGTCGCGTCGCGCCTGTTTAGGGGAGCCTTAATGGCCTATTGCTATTAACCGGGAGCAAAGACTACTGAGAAAATCCTTAATTTATTAGATTGGACATTTTATCTTTCAAATAATCTGATCAGGGCGATGCGATGGTGAATTGATTTTATCTCGTGGATAATCACAGAAGTTTAAATATCTTCTGGTGGATACTCAGATCAGGTTGATGGTCGTAAATGATAATGATAAATGATTTTATTTCTGTAAGTAGGTTTGTACAAACACTTTTACACGTCAATCATATTTTAAAACTAGATGAGGTCGGCGTTTCCTATCTGACTACTCTGAGAAGAAAGGCCGAAACAAACTCAGAGGTCACAGTCTCTTTTAAAGTCCAGACATAACCTTGGTCAGATCATGTGAAGACCATGTAGACGGTGGTGGTTACATGATGGATGTAACTGGTGGTTAATCAAATATTATAACTAGTGGAGAGAACTTCTTACCCACAGTAGTTATAATTTTGTATTCATAATGAGAATGTAAGGTACAATCACTAGCACATCAAGTTATCACAAACTGTCAGATTTTCTCATTCGAATTTGAACTTAACGATTGACATTATAAGGTTTAAAATCGTTTGGAGAAGTTTGACAGTTTCGTGTAGCTTGACCTGCTGGCGACTGTACACTACTACGAGGATCTTTTGGCGCTTGAATGATGTCGACAGGGGGCGCTGTTGGTAAACATTTGTGGATTTTTTTTGTGAAATGTATTGAAAAAACAAGATGGCGGTGTTAGTTCCGATTTTGGCCACGCGCCAAAAGATCCTTGTACAGTTTTGTCAATAATTTATTCACAAATCGTTTACAGTCCGTTCACAGTTATTTTACCTCTGAGTTTGCATCACTGTCAAAATCTCAGTGAGTTTTATTGCTGTTGAAATATGGTTGATGTTGGGTTGCTGCCATTGACAAGTCTGTCAAATTCACTATGATCTATAAAATCGTTATAATAAGGTTGCTAATGGGTTGCTGTTGTCAGAGGTAAAAATTGTTAATGGACTGTAAATAGTTGGTTTCTATGCTAACGAAGTATACATGCTAACAGGACAATGGCCTCGGCAGTTGGTGTCAAAACATGGCACTACTTGGCTCTGTCTCGGCCCTTTTAGTAAAAAAAAAACGTTTCCGTGAATGCGTACAAAACACGCACGCACGAACATCGCCATTGTTGCCAAATGAAAAGTAACCTTTTTTTACTACTTGTTAATGTGCGCATTTTATCGCATTCTTTCTTTTAAAGACTAGTGCATATTAGAGCACAGCCGCAACTGCCCACAGCGCAACGCATTGCAAGACAAAAGAGCCCGGTGCGGCCAGCCTGTACTGTGCGATGGCTCATACATGAGACCAGCGGTGGCCCAATGGTAACAACCGCGACTTACGAGTTGTAAGTCGTAGGTAATTTGCGTAAATTATTGCATCCCCACTGCTCTCAAAACGTTGAAGGAAAACATCACTTAAGAAAATGTCCTAGAACCAAAAATTCGAAGACATGTGCCATCTACCAACCCGCACTCGGCCCGCGTGGTAGATTACAGCCCACTCCGTCTCAGTGAGAGGAGGGCTGTGTCCCAGCAGTGGAAACATTATAGGCTGATTATGCACATTACAGCACAGCCGCAACTGCCCGCAGTGCATCGCATTGCAGGACAAAAAAGCCCAGTGCGGTTAGCCTGAGTGTCCGATGGCCAAATGTACTCTATGGCGATGGCTCATACAAAAACGAAAGTGATGTCGGGAGATTTTAGCGATGCGTTGCGTTGCGACTGATTACAACGACCCACTATGACATGAGATCTTAAAACGTTACCTGTGTAGCTAGGATTATGGGTACCATCCCCTACGTGTACTCGCAAATGTAGATTTTAAGTGGCGCTCACACGTGTATGTCGATATAAACTAATAAGCTCCCACGTACATGAATTTAAAAGCCTAAAAACTTGTTTGGACTCATGCCCCATGGGATGGGGCATGTACGTACGATATGAGACTCAAAATGCACCATCGATGGGTCATGCACTGGTAACGTGTTAACAAACCTTTGGTAGGTACGAAATTATGCAGGAAATAACTTGAGATAAGCACCAACAGATTAAAAAATAAGAGCAAAGTTTAAAAAAAAGCCTGATATAAATAAAACCATTTGATAAGTTATAAATTGACTTTATTAACAGTTACAATACCGACTTTGATACTACAAATCATAAAACAATAAATACTGAATAGTTTTGCAGACAAAGGTGCTTAAATCTTATTAAGTGCACTTGCTAATAATTTAAAAGTTTTCGTCGAACCTATAAGTCTTTCCATGGGTAGGCTTTTAACAATTTTTGGACTCTTGATTCCAGAAATGGGTGACTCATCTCTTATTTGAAGGTCCCCTGTAGATGCTACTTGTGGCTCTAAACAATAAAAGCTGAGTCCATCTGGACTACACCCAGCTATGAGTTTCCTTGTTTTCTTAAGTCTATAATGGCTAAAGGAAGTTTTCTCGACATTGCGGGAATTCGCCTTTTTTAGAGAATTTTCAGCATCTATAGACTCCATTAGAAGGACAGTTCCCTCTTAAAGTTTGAGGCATGTATGAATCTACTATATCTCGAGTTGGCCAGTTATCTAAAAGGCTCCAGTAATCAGTAACAAAGCTTACCCACGTCACAATAACATTAGACACGTCGGTTTCGTTAACACCAACCATTTTTCCTATTTCTAAATCAGGTTTACTTCTTCGTAATTTTATGAGCAACATCAGAAATTGATCTTCTACAGATAAGCTGATTACATTTTTCGATAGGTATTTGATCTCATTGGCCATTGGCAACAGGGTGGACAGCAGAAGTGTAAACTAAGCATAGTTATCTAAACCTGTATAGAATAGGACTGACTCATCATCAGATAGTAATTGTTCTGTAGTAGCAAAGAATCTCAAACAATTCAATGTTTGTATTTCTTGAGTGACCAGTTTGTGTTCCTTGAGTAAACTGTTTAATTTTCAAACGATGAGTTTTTATAGGTCTAGAAACCAGAGTCGTATCAAACTTTTTACTAGTTTGATGGCGTTTCCTTCGTTCCTCTCCGGCTACATTTAAACTTGAAGTAATTTTTCTATTGCATGTAAAAACTGAAAGTACAGTGGACTTCTTTAGACACCAGCGTTGAAGAGGTATTCCTTGAACATTAGAAATTAATTAAAAATACTTCGAAACGGCTTTGTAGACATGAGACAGGTACCTGTAGACTGATGTTTGCTTTGTAGTTGTACCTACTTAGTCTGATCCTACAACACCGTGTGACAGTTGAGAAAATATGGGAAGTGCAGGCAGGATTTAGAGAGGGAATGGGCTGTATAGATCAGATCTTCTCCCTAAGGTGCATAGCCGAAAAACATCTGGCAAAGCACAAGAAAGTCTACTGTGCTTTCGTTAACTTGGAGAAGGCATATGACAGTGTGTGGAGGGAAGAACTGTGGTCGACACTATCCTTGTACGGTGTGGATTGGCGCTCGGTACGGGCACCGAAATCTTTACACAATGATTCCAGTGCTTGTGTTAGGATAAATGAGGCATACACGAACTAGTTCTGCATCTCGAGGGGTGTTAGACAGGGTTGTATAGCGTCGCCGTGGTTGTTCAACTTGTACATGGATAGTTGTCTGACAGATTTGAAAGAGAGTGAGTGTGGACTGACGATGAATGAGTTGCCTGTCAAATGCCTTCTCTACGCAGATGATCAAATTCTACTTGCATCGTCAGCAGAACAGTTGCAAGACATGGTGACTGTGATGGATGGATCATGTAAGATGAAAGGAATGAATACAAATGTGAATAAGACGAAGATCATGGTGTTTGAAAGAGAAGAGGATGTATTGGTGTGTGATGTGAAATTAAATGATAAGAGTGTGGAGTAAGTGAGTTCGTATATTTGGGGAGTCTGTTTACAAGAGATGGAAAGATTGATGGAGATGTGGAAAGAAGAGTAAATGCGGGAAATAAAATGAATGGTGCTACACATGCAATTCTGACCAACCAGTTGATGTCCAAAAGAGCACGACTGGCTGTTCACAATGGTGTACTGGTGCCTACCCTTATGTATGGAAGTGAGCTGTAGAAATGCGTTTCTTGCGAAGCATGTGTGGTGTGACTATGAATGAAGAACGGCTGAAGAATGATGTGATAAGGCAACGGTGCGGTTTAAAAGAAGATGTAGAGACAAAAATTTAAAAGAGTATTTTTAGATGGTTTGGTCATGTTGAGAGGATGAATGAAGGGCGACTAAGAAAAGGTATTTACAAGGCATATGTGAGTGGAAACGCCGGGAGGGAACGCCCTAGGAAGACATATAGTGACCTTATTGTTGATGTTCTTCAGAAAGGTCAGGTGCGTAGTACTCGCAACCGGCGTGCGTCTATGGCCAGAACGCGTAGCATGACCACCATAGAAACTAATTTTGTTGACGGGAGAATAGACAAAATGACAGATTGTTGATAGATTTCTAAAGATTTTTTTCTACAATCTGTCATTTTCCACCATAGAAACCACCATAGAAACGGGTTTTGTCGACGATCTTTCGTCATGCTACGCGTGCTGATGTGTGAACGTAAACGAGGCAAAAGGAGTATGTAAGGATCGTAGCAGGTGGCGTTCTGTAGTTTCTGCCTATCCCCATGGGAAGAAGGCGTGAAGTTTATGTATGTATATCATGTACTACACCGTATTTATATTAAGAACATAATAATGATGATGCATACCTAGTTGCTAAATACTTATCTTTTTTTTACAGTAAATGCGATGTGCTGCGGCTCTATGCGGCTGAAGTAAGTGTGTACTTGCCTTAAAACAAACAATTATTTAACTACTAACCAGTAGCACGCCTCACTTGACATAGTCGCTACGATGGAAGTGTCTGCGGCATATCCGAGCTCTATTTTTTGGAACGAAATCATCTCGTCCCACAGCTTTCAGCCAAGAATTTTTTAGTTTGGGTTCCTTAGGAAACCGGTGGTTAGCATCGTTACGGCAAAATGGTACACTACAGCGTGTCATTGTTATTATTTTTACCTAGGTACAGATGAATGTAATGATTGAACAATAAACATAAAATTGGATTATAAATAAACGATCATAACCAAAACTCACGTAATTGTTATTTTAGATTTCGGAAACATGAAATAAATAAATACATTACAACGTTAATTTGATATTAAAATGACAGTAGTACAGATGGATTGTTTTGTTCAAAGAGTTTAATATTAATTTGGGAGGTTTTGTCACCACCATATTAAAACGAGTAGCTACTTATTTATCAAGGAACTAGTGCTATATTTTACTCTGAAAATATTAAAACAAAAAGTTTGCATCGGTCACATAATTTGTGAAACTGCCCTCTAGTATCGAGTGGCGGAACTTAAAATTAAAAAGTAAAGTAGATCTACTTGACGCCTTTGCAGCATTATTTTCAGGACTACACAGTTGAGAACAAAATCTTCATATGTTTGATATTCATAGAAACTTCGATTTCACATATTAATTATATTCGCAAAGCTAGTCTAAAGATCAATGAATGCTCTAGAACTTCCAGTTTTGCGTCTAAGTGCAACGCGAGCGACCTAGATTGACGTCACTGGTTGGCGCTGGATCAATACAACCTTGAGTACCCGCATAATACAAGCAACTACCCAACACGATTTACCAAATACAGAACTACTTCAGGAAAAGTCTAGAATTTGGATCGCGAGCGCTTCGCAAGATTTATCTCCCTTTTAATAATACAATAGCAATACGACATACGATGCATTATTGCTATTTTACAATATCTTTTAATATTATCGATGAATAAATCAACCAAGGGATTTTACTCTGCAGATCCAGTACTCAGCTTGAATGAACACAAAGGAGATCAACCATTTACAGTGATCGGAGCAGATTCTAGAATCTTGACCGTTCCTTTTGTTGTCAACGTGCCCTTGTCATTATTTTGACCAGAGGCAGATGTACAAGTATCAAATAATAATGGTAAATTTACATAACATATAACATCACGCCTGTATTCCCCGATGGGTTAGGCAGAGATGTACCTATAGTACACCCACATTTCGCCAGTTATGTTTAAGTCCCATGTAACAGGGGGCGAGCCTATTGTTTTGTAACTAACAAACAAATAATTTCTTCCCTGTTTAAGGAGCACTTTTTCCAGAAGCGTCGTACGCTCGTAACGTAACTAGGTATTTCCAAAAATATGTTCGAGATAAATTACTGGCGATACACTGCGGTCAATAATCAACGAGCTAACAACGTAATAGGTACTGACTGCCTAATGTACACAGGGCTGACCTCTCATTGTACGGAAATCCTATACAATGCGAGATCAGCTTATACTGGAAAACTATAGCTTGATATGTAGCCGTGTGCACCAAAAACATTCACAGGTTCTCATGATTTTAAGATTAAGTATTAGATCGCAGCAGATGGCGTTCTGTAGTTTCTGCCCACCCCCATGGGAAGAAGGCGTGAGTTTATTTATGTATTATTGTAACGTTACAGCATTGTATCATGTACCTATATAGCATAGGTTCCTAAGCATTAATAATTTATGTATGGACACACAAAACACTTAATAGTGAAAAATACATTAAGATACAAAATAGGTATCAAAGGTATTGATTAGAAATTTCTTCCAGCAGATCTGCATTGTGATTTTAAGGTTCAAAATATTCGATGAAGTTGGTAAATTGGTGAGGACGAACGTGACGCGCCGGGCGACCTCTAGCTACCCTCTAGCCGAGGGGTGAAGTTTCTCGAACTCCTAGAGTAAATAATTATGTTCTGAGCTCTACAGTCTATAGCTATACCATAGTCTGATGCAATGAATGTTCTAGCTTGTGAAGGACAGTATGAGGAAATTCTTATGAAAACATTAATTATAAAGTTTGTGGGGGATGCGCTAAGGTAGCCCGCGAAATTCAAAAATACTTACGTTTTTTGCAATTTGCAGGTCAGCGTCAGGTTGTATGTTGATTAAAATATGATACGCGGCCGTAACAAATATGGCTTTACAGAATTATAATCATTAGAATCAGCAATACATCTCCTTATATTTGAATTTGCCTCAAATGTAATTTCATGAAAAAGTAATTCAATAGGGTAATATGAACTTAGAGAGATGTATTGATGATTTTTATGATTATAACTTTATAAATAAATATTTAATTCTCAAAAGAAATATTTTTCTCGTTTTTGCAATATTTTTCATCTATGCTCCGCCCCTATTGGTCGTAGTGTGATGTTCTAAGCCTCCCTCGATAAATGGACTATCCAACACAAAAATTTTTTTTCAATTCCAACCAGTAGTTCTTGAGATTAGCGCGTTCAACCAAACAAACAAATAAAGAAAGGGTCGTGACGGAAACTCGTGACGGAAAAATCTTACACTTTTTTCGCCAAGTCCGTACCGTGCGATAGAGAACTTCGTTCCAAAACTTCGTTCCAATAATATCGTCTGGAAACAGGAACCGTCCAAGTCTGGAACTTGGAAGCTTTGTAAATCTTTAGTCCGGATTCCGGATTCTTCCGGAGTCCGGCTTCCTTTAATTTTAATAAGTCGAGTTTATTTTAGAAATCGAATCATCAGAAGTGTGTGAGCAAAGGTTAACGAACTTTGGTATCATTAAATTTAATAAAGTTCTTCATTCTGTGGCAAACTTTGTCTCTTTTCTGGAATGACAAACCGTTACAATGACTTCCTTTCGATAGGTATACTTACCTATACCAAATCACACAAAGGGTTTAGGGAATATCACCACATTATGTCGTAACTAGTCGTAACCCAGGCAGCAGTGAGCAGGGGTAGAACATTCTAGAGATCCTTTTGTTTACTGGGCCCTGCGGCAGAATAAACAAGCTGCAAACATATTGCTGTCTCTATCACACTCATTGTGAAGTGCGGTTCGGAACGTCGTCGTCGCCGTCGCGTTGCGGTCGTAATGAATTCTAGATATTTCCCCGGTATTGCCAGTAAGCTAAGTTTGTTTTCCTCAGAATTCACAGAGCCAAACATTTTTGATGTGAAACATGTCTAGGCGCGCCTTGGAAGTAAAACCGACTCGTATGCCATGACGGCAAATGGTATGACGCTCTCGTATGTCGTCATGCCCTTTCGATTTTGTTGTCAATCAATTTCGATGTTTCACATCTGCCTCATCTGCCTGGCGTCCCGTGATTGCCAACTTTTTTTTTAAAGATGTGTCTATTTTGTCATGCTTGGATAAATTCTCGTTTAGAAGAGATGTAATTTTATAAAAACCATGATGTTAATTAAATCTTCCACAAACTTAGCTCTCTAAATGCTTTTGGCGTAGTAATATTATGTTTACGATTTTAATAACGCACCAAAACTACTATTTGTATGACAGGCGCTTCTAAATCGTTCAATTGTAAATTAAACATTATGAAACAGTGTTTTGACACAGTTTTTTTTATTAATTCAGTTTTTTAAAATTAATATTAAATGTATGAATATATTCTTCCACTTTCATATATAATCAGTACTAGCTTCTGCCCACGACTTCTTTCGCGTGAAATGTTAGCCCTCGACCCACCGCGTCGCATCCTATCGCTCGCCCGCGCTATTACTTCGTTTTCAGATTTTTTTCTTTTTGCTCGGCTCCTAAGGGTCGTAGCGTGATGTAATAAAAGGCTAAGCAGATTTATGAACGTAAGTTTATTATTAATGTATTAAAGTACACTTATAATTTCCGGAAAAAAATCTGTAAATGATGGTGAAAACCACTTCAAAGTCTGTTGAGTTGTCTAGAAGACCAACGCGATCACACAGACAGACACGAAAAGTGACTTTACTTTATAATATGTACTACATAGTTTCCGCCCGCGTGGTACGTCGATACAAACTAGCCTATGTCGTTCCCCAGGATGCCATCTATCTCCTTGCCAAATTTTATCTAAATCCGTTCAGTAGTATTTAAAATAACTTCTAAATAACAATGCATGCAATATTAATTTAATTTAAAATTAAGAAACATAATGTTGCTGTGCCCTGGCAGGGTTCATGTACGACACTTATATTTGTAACAAGACCTTGTAAACGACATGAATGCAATAAATAATTAAATAAATAAATAAATTAAATAAATTAGTTTTGGCCTGAAAAGGTAACATACAGATATACGGACTTTCGAATTTATAATATTAGTATGGATTATAAACTAAATAATTAATGTCAAAATGATATTTTTAAATATTTGTTTGATTATGCAAATTAAGTCTAACTAGTATTTTCTACAATTTAATCTAAGTGCAAAATGTATTGATTTATTTTCATAATTTCCCAAGTTTTGGGGTAAAATTCTACAGTGACATCCCCACTGAGACAGAAAATATTCTGTTATCTCTTTCCCGCATGCACTCTGATTGGTCGAACTGCGCTGATCCTCTAGATAATTCCGTAGATTCTGTTCTCTGGTTGGCCGCATCCAGTGACATCGAGTGAGTTGTAGAAATCTCTCGAACCTCATTTGTTCACTATATAAGCGGCGCCCGCCGGCGCGAACTCATATTTATTTGAAACGCGAAATAAAGCAGACGAAGTGTTCGGTGCAAACCGGAGAAGTTAAGTAGACTCGCAATCGCAAGTTATATTCAACGTTATACGTTACTACTTTACATCAAGTTTATTGTGAAAAGTACTGCAAGCAGAAGACACAATGCCAGCTGTAGGAATAGATCTTGGTACGACATACTCGTGCGTCGGCGTGTGGCAGCACGGGAACGTGGAGATCATCGCCAACGACCAGGGCAACCGCACCACACCATCCTATGTGGCCTTCACGGACACGGAGCGCCTCATCGGAGACGCAGCCAAGAACCAGGTCGCCCTCAACCCCAGCAACACAGTGTTCGACGCCAAGCGACTCATCGGAAGGAAGTTCGACGACCCCAAGATTCAGCAGGACATGAAACACTGGCCCTTCAAGGTGGTCAGCGACTGCGGCAAACCGAAGATCCAAGTAGAATTCAAGGGCGAAGCGAAACGTTTTGCGCCCGAAGAGATCAGCAGCATGGTGCTGACGAAGATGAAGGAGACGGCGGAAGCTTACCTCGGGACAACGGTACGCGATGCGGTCATCACTGTGCCGGCCTACTTCAACGACTCTCAGCGCCAGGCCACCAAGGACGCGGGAGCCATCGCCGGTCTCAATGTGCTCAGGATCATCAACGAGCCCACAGCCGCCGCACTCGCATACGGCCTCGATAAGAACCTCAAGGGCGAGAGGAACATCCTCATCTTCGACCTCGGTGGTGGAACGTTTGACGTGTCCATCCTCACCATCGACGAAGGCTCATTGTTCGAAGTTAGGGCGATGGCGGGAGACACTCATCTCGGTGGCGAGGACTTTGACAACAGATTAGTGAACCATCTCGCGGACGAGTTCCAGCGCAAGTACAAGAAGAACATGCGCATGAATCCCCGCGCACTGCGCCGTCTCCGCACCGCTGCTGAGCGCGCTAAGCGCACGCTGTCGTCCAGCACTGAAGCCACCATCGAGATCGACGCGCTCTACGAGGGAATCGACTTCTACACCCGCGTGTCCCGCGCGCGCTTCGAAGAGCTGAACGCAGACCTGTTCAGAGGCACCCTCGAGCCCGTGGAGAAGGCGCTCAAAGATGCCAAGATGGACAAGAGCCAGATCCACGACGTCGTCCTCGTCGGAGGCTCCACCAGGATCCCGAAGGTGCAGAGTCTGCTGCAGAACTTCTTCTGCGGCAAGAAGCTCAACCTGTCCATCAACCCCGACGAAGCAGTGGCGTACGGCGCGGCCGTCCAGGCAGCTATCCTGAGCGGCGAGCAACACGCGAAGATCCAGGATGTGTTGTTAGTGGACGTGGCCCCTCTGTCCCTCGGAATCGAGACCGCCGGCGGCGTGATGACGAAGATCATCGAGCGCAACTCTAAAATCCCGTGCAAGCAGTCGCAGACGTTCACCACGTACTCGGACAACCAGCCGGCGGTCACCATCCAAGTGTACGAGGGCGAGCGAGCGATGACGAAGGACAACAACTTGCTGGGCACGTTCGACTTGACCGGCATCCCGCCCGCGCCGCGCGGCGTCCCTAAGGTCGACGTCACCTTCGACCTGGATGCGAACGGCATTCTCAACGTGTCGGCCAAAGAGAACAGCACCGGCCGAAGCAAAAACATCGTCATTAAGAACGACAAGGGACGTTTGTCGCAGGCTGAGATCGAGCGCATGCTCGCCGAGGCGGAAAAATACAAAGACGAGGATGAGAAGCAGAGGCACCGCGTAGCCTCGAGGAATCAGCTCGAAGCGTACGTGTTCACCGTGAAGCAGGCGCTGGATGAAGCCGGAGAGAAGCTCACAGAGCAGGACAAGAACACCGCGAGGGACGCGTGCGACGACGCGCTCAAGTGGCTCGATAACAACAGCTTGGCGGAGCAGGAAGAATACGAGCACAAGCTGAAGGATGTGCAGCGCGTGTGCTCGCCTGTGATGAGCAAGATGCATGGCGCAGGCACGGGTGGTAGCCATCCCGGGGGAACGCCAGGAGGAACGCCTGGCGGCTACGGAGGAATGCCCGGTGGTTACGGAGGTTACCAGCAGAACAGCGGGCCAACAGTTGAAGAAGTAGATTAAGACTACAATTTCCAAGTTCCAATCACCTGAATCCTGATTGTGATATAATTTTGTAAGACTGATTATTTATTTTGCCAGCACATGATCCTCTCTTAAATTATGTTTAGCATTTAATTTTTACGTAAGTTATAAATAAGTGATAATCAGCAAATAAACAAAACCTAATTTGACTTCTGTTTTATTTAAAAAAAAAAACCTTCTAACTTAAACTTGCCTTATGTAATTGAAACACTACAAATAATAGAAATAACAAGTCATACAAACACACATAAACTCACGCCTTCTTCCCATGGGGGTAGGCAGAAACTACAGAACGGCGGCGCCTGCTACGATTTTTACATACTCCTTTACTTCCACACATTACACAAAAAACTATGACAGTAACGAACCTAAACCATTTGCTGCAGGGCTGACTAGGCTGAAGTGTAGTGAAGTATTAGCCCAAGGAAAACTCAGTCAGAACTGACTAAGCCCAACCCAGGCATCGAACCAAGGATCCCACACTGCATCAGTTACATTGTGTGACCACTAGGACAAGAGCCAGTCACACAGCAGTAGTTTCAATGAAAATTAAGTAGGTAGATAGATAGGTAGAATACTGTTTATGATGCACACCGTACAAATTACAGATATAAATGTAGAAATGGGGCAGTCTGATTAGTCGTAAGTCTAAAATCAACAAAGTTAAGGTTCTTTCAAACAGGCGTGACACGCGAAGCGACACAAAGGCACCGCCTGTCGCGCGACGAGCGGTGCCTTTGTGGCGCGTGCGATTCGCGTTGCGTATCGCGCCTGTTTGTAGGAGCCTTTATGATTTGTGCAGTTTACTAGGAGCTATTGAACAGTTCCACTATCCACCTCTTGGCTCCATCATCAGATAGGCTCCAAGATACCAAATTATAGTTTAGTCATCCGAACTACATACATAAAATATACAACATTTCATTTCGATACGACAAATTAGAAGTACGTAGATTAAAAATGGCTTCTAAGATGTTATTACATTGTTTGTTAGTTACAAGTGAAGCTGTTTAAAAAAATAAAATATGTAATATAATATTATATTATAAATATAATATTTTAATAGAAAAAAAGACACAAAAGGTTCTGTTCGCGACGATGTCACCCAAATACATAGTTCGTAGTCTGCGCAAAGCATGTATTTAACTTAGTCTTATAATTTTAAATATAATTAGCTTCAAGATAGCGTTTAAGTAACAAAAAATCTCGGTTAAGTAGGCCATAAATTTAGAAGCACATAGTTTTTTGGTGCGTCCAGGTACACTAGACCGAGACCTAGCCCTGGACGTAACCTTTTCGACCAATAACCCTCAAGAAAGGCCTGCTTAGCTGGGATAATAGATTATGTGAATAACCGTGTAAAGTCGGTTTAACAGACGCTCGTTCGGAGGCGCTTCACGCCCTGAGGATTTAACTTGCTGTATTTTAAATGATTAAATGTTAAAGATAAACAGACCAGCCTTGAAGGCTATATAATATGACTGTGATTGTTTTTGTAATTTTACCGTAATATAGTTCATAAGACAGTTTTTTTGTGAAAAATTCTAGTTTTAGCCATTCAAGGCGTTATATTTCTGAACATTTATTTAAATGTTATTGTTATTGTAAATTGAATAGATAGGCAGTGCTGTCACCCGCCTAAAAGTACATTAAAATCGCCCAACACTTGTAAAATTCAATGTATTTCGACAAATATTGTATCAGGATCATAGTGAAAATAAACGCTTATAAAAGTTTTATTGAGGAAGTAAAACAGGGTTCTCGTTACGGTAAAGATTGACCGTACCTTAGTAAACAGGGAAAGTCCATTATTCGTAGTCATCCTCATCGGTAAGTCAAAATAAAGGCTTAAATAGTATCTAGTTAATAACCTGAACGGACCCGTAAGTACTTCCCTAATAACTCTGTGTACTTGTAAACTATCCTATGTTGTATCATTTCGTCAAAAACACCCGCATCCACATAGACTTCAGGATATAGTCACATATGGAAAATAACTGCAACCTGTCGGTGCAGGACGTCAGCGCGCTGAGACAGTGAGGGGCCTATTTCGATGCCGTATATTCTAGATAGGTACTACGACCTCCTGAACACATACCGAATCCAGCGATCACGCCCGTCCGGTACAAGTTCGGTCTAGAAGATCACTTTTCAAGCTCAAGCAGTCTGATGCAGTCACTAACAATTATTTTAGTTGTTTCTCTGATTTTATGCCATCGACCGACTGCATCACACAGCTTGAAATAGTTTTTTTTTTGTTTATAAACTTTATGCAGTCGGGTTGGTTTATTTTTTTAATTGTACTCTTTTTGGCTTCACATTAATATATCGTCGCTCGCATGATGAAAAGTCCTATCTCATTTTTAGCTGATTTCAGTTAGGACAACTACATTTTTCTATTCGTGATTCTTTACATTTTTCACTAACCGTCGTTTCTCTATTTTATTTGGATCTCAAAATATAACCATAAATATAAAGTACATACTGATTCCATGAGCTTAATTCGCTCAACTCAAACTAGTCTAGGGAGTTGAAGATGAGGACGAGCGTCGCTCAGTTCGTATTAAAGCTAAATGATAAATGATTTTATTTCTGTAAGTAGGTTTATACAAACACTTTTACACGTCAGTCATATTTTAAAACTAGATGAGGTCGGCGTTTCCTATCTGACTACTCTGAGAAGAAAGGCCGAAACAAACTCAGAGGTCACAGTCTCTTTTAAAGTCCAGACATAATCTTGGTCAGATCATGTGAAGACCATGTAGATTTGTGTCTGAAATGGTCTTTTGAGGAAAAACCACACAGAATGAGTGGACCTGTCCAGTCAATGCACGCATTTGTTAGTTATCGTGCAGCTCAACTCAAAACTTAAGGAGCTCAACGATTCGACGAACAATACCTACCAAAGAAAGGACATTTGGTTAGGCTGCATAAATTACTCAAACTGCCAGACCATGATTAAACCAAAAAAGAAAAAATATATATATCTAAATAGTCTTTACATTCACAATAATTAAAATAATATACTATTTTACAAAGTAAATATTCATGTCAATGTATTTATAAAAATTCATCAATGTCAATAGGTATATAAAAATCCTGAAATAATCTTGGTCAGATCATTTGAGGACCATGTTAGATTGGTGTCTGAAATGGTCTTTTGAGGAAAGAACGATACAGATTTGAGTGGACCTGTCCAGTCAGTGCACGCATTTGTCAGCTGTTCAAGGTTCCTCCTATGTCACAGTGACTGCTCAAGATCCTGCGTTGTCTTGTCCTGTCCCGCAGAGACCACATCATTTGATGATGACATTGTACCTGTAACTAAACTCCTTCTTCTGTTAATAAACCCGTAGTTAGGTTACGAGTTAACCTCGGTTTAACCACACATTTTTGGTGATTTAAGTTTGGCATAACTTTACTCCAAGCTTATTAATTAGTTCAGTTATCAGTCCTCCATACTTTTTTTTAGTTCATCTTCACGTCTTCGTTTGGCTCCTGATTCTGAGTACCATTCGTACTCTTTAGATGTAAGGGCTTTCTTTATTTTATTTTATTTATTAAGGGATAATAAACAACTATAACATATATAATACATAAGGTTAACAAAACTTTAAGTAGTAATGTTGCAGTCCACTGCATTATCCGCAGATAAGACATATTTAAAGATCAGTGGTTGCCACTAGACGAGCATTACCAAAATTAACAAATATTTTGAAATAAATAAATAAGTTACTATAAATCTAGCTAAAGCTACAAAACCAAATCAGATAAGAAACAATTTCATTTACTTAAATTATGCAATAAATAAAAATAATAAGATTATAATTAGGATATTTTTTTTATAATACTCTTATTAGATTTAAATTTATTTTTCAAGCATGCAAATATATCAATATCAATGAAATTTGAATTATAGGATTCCAACATTCTATGAATAGGGCAGCGTAAGCCAGAGTTCGTACGACAAGAATTTAGCGCGAGCAGAGTACGTGCTCGCACCTGACGAACATGAACTGTTCGGGGGACAGAATAACATAGCTTACTCGTTAGACCAATGGCATCAAAATTACTGTGAACAATATCATGAAGCACGTTGACCTCCAGGTATTTGCGCCGGTTCTCCAAGCTAATAAGCTTGTACTTGTCAAGAAGTTGGGAGTACGACAGATTAGTCGTAGTCCCATAACATCTGTAGCACATAGCACGGAGGTACTTTCGCCGGACCCTTTCTATTCTAACTACGTACTTTTGGTAGAAGGGGTTCCAAATAGGGACCGCGTATTCTATCTGAAAGCGAATAAGCGTCTTATACAGATAGAGATAGGTTGAGTTACGCTTAAATTCTGTTGAAGATCTCATTACAAATTCATACATTTTAAAAGCACCATTGACTATGGCTTCAATATGCTGGTTCAAGGACAGTTTGCCATCAAAGAGAACACCTAGATCCTTCACTATAGAAATTTTATTTAAGGGGATACAGTTAAGGTTATAGTTGAAATTGAGGATAAAATTATTCTTTGTAAAGTGTATATACACTTGGAGATACTAAGATGCAGCTTATTTTCAATACAGTAGGCAGTTAGTCTGTCTAGGTCCTCCTGAAATGACTGGCAGTCGTCTATAGTACGTATCGATTGAACGTATCATTAGCGTTTTTAAAACATTTCTTAATATCGTTGATATAAATAATGAATAATAGAGGTCCCAGAATAGAGCCCTGTGGAACTCCGGAAGTAATATTAACATAGACAGACTGATAACCATTAATCACAACCCTTTGTGATCGGTTTTCGAGGTACGACACAAACCAACGCAACAAATTTCCGCGTATTCCATTTTAAGCAATTTTACTCAGGAGAATTTCATGATCGACCTTGTCAAAAGCTTTTTTGAAATCGGTGTAGATCGCATCTATTTGTAATCACCTATCAACACTTTCAAAAAGGTAATCAGCAAATATTAACAGGTAAGATGTCGTAGATCGGCGCTTAACAAATCCATGTTGTTCAGGAATGATAATATTATGCCAAAGAGGGTAAATCTCGTTATGGACAAGTCTTTCAAAAAGCTTTGACAAGGTCGGCAGAATCGAAATGGGTCTATATTGTTCGACGTCATACTTTGAGCCACCCAGCTCTTAGCCTTAGCTACCTTAGCCTTTAATAAAACTTTAATCGATTTGTGCGAGCAAATATAAAAAATCCGGACTTAATTACGAGTCCGGACATAGTTGACAAATCTAGACAATTCAGACGTATGGCAAGCCTATGTATAGACCAATGGGTTTAGTTTTTTTTTCTTCTTTATTAATTTATAGGGGCTTTTACGCATAGCGTATGTCAGTCCCAACGTATCCTAAACAATTGTACTTTATGGTTTTGATATTTGTGTAGTAATACCTCATCTTAACCCTTGTGAAAAAGAGAATCAAAATCTGAAACGACATTTTTGAGAAAAAATACGCTTTTAAATAGGCAATAAGGGCTGGACCCTAATTGCGTAACACACTATCAATCACAATCTGAATAATTTTGAAGCCTATTGCTAATCCATCGCTTCATATGTTCGAAAAGTTTGTCTGCTCAACAACGTAAATAACGCAATGAATGTTGTTGAACTGTCAAAATGAAAACCATTCCTACTGTTAGTGTGTTATGTAATTACCCCGCAGGTCCTTAAGGATCGTAGTTACAGGAAAACATGAATAGGAGACTGTCAGCAAGAAAATAAACAATAACTCAAAACTTTTTCTGATGCCAATCGATCTTGGTTCTTATAAAGATCAAAAAACTCTATGGGACCGACAAAGTTTAGAGTACTAAAAATGTACAAATGACAAAAAAAATAACTCAAAAATCTTTTTGTCCTGATAACGTATGTTAATGCTATTTCATAAATATGACACAGGAAAGAATTCTTATTGACAAAGTAATGAGAAGTTAAAAATAAAAACCATTATTTAGCAGTCAGGTTTTTTTAGATATTGAAAAATCGAGGGATTTTATATTACGTCTTTTATGGAAATTGTCTATTCAAAGTACTTTTTGAAGTTGTATTTTTTTTTTGCGGAAATGAGTCCCTGTTTTTATTAGTAACTTTCGTAGTACTCTAACCTCAGTTGGTCTAGAAGAGTCTTTTAATCCTTATAGGAGACTACCATTTTTATAAAATATGTGAATGCAGTTAGAAATTACTGAAAAAAATAAGAACAGTCTCCTACGCACGTTTTCCTGTACCTACAACGGTTAAGATACCTGCCTTTGTAAATTCCAAAAGTGTATTTTTCTCAAAATTCTGGATTCAAGTCAAGTCAAGATTCAGGGTCAGATTTGAAGCTCCTTTGATGAGGTCCTGCTAAATAACAAAACCGTATCGCTATTGGTCCATAGACCACTTGCCAGTTCCCATACAAATTCACCCAGCCTCCTTTTACCTCTTTGTTACACAGTACTACAGATTATTCTTTGGTTTCGTTGTGTCTGTGCGCCTTGATTATTTACGTAAATATTTATTATTTTTCCGTGACAAAGTTAAGAGATTGATTGGTTTTGCTCATTCATGACCATCGCGAAATATGTACTTGTCGGAAATACGTTAAATCAATCGTTTGACATTGACAGATCGGGACGCCATCGCCAGCGCCACCAGGTAGCGCTCGACAGAGTCTTTAACATAACGCTTGACCTGAGTTAAAGCAGAGTTTGATGTTGGCGGTTGTTAAGCAGTGATCACGTTTAGAAACTGTCGCGCGTTCCGTATAGTTGTGTCATGTACCTTTAGTGTGTGATTCGCTAGTGTGATTAAATTGTTAGTAAATTATAATGTGATTTGAACTGCAAACGGTTTTTCTATTGCGCAATAACCAACACTTCCCATAGTACGCCCACAGTACCTAGTTAGTTAAAATTTGGCTGATGATAACGAAAGAAGTACCTTCTCCGTCATATGTAGTTAAGGGCCTTTACATACTGGAGATTTGCGAGCGTGTTTCTAGCGAGGCGATTGATTAACGCACTCGCTGCGTGTGCTTAGCGAGAACGCGACGTGTGCGCAATGTTTTCGCAATGTGTTCGCTACGTTTGTTTTTATAACGTGAGCGATTGACGTGACTGTATAAGAGAGAGCGAGACAAGCGATGACCACGAGAAAACGGGGAGACCAAGACGCGTAGCCGCGCGAGGTCGTTTCGCGTCCGCGAAGAGTACATTCACAAATTGCATCGCTGGAAACACGCTGGCAAATCGACAGTGTGATAGGATAACGCTGAAAGTGTTTGCACAACTTTTGTATAAGAGTTGAATGTTGCTAGTGTAACAAATTTTATTATAATGGTTGCATAGCGAGTTAACTGTATCTATGTATTTCATAAAAATGTCGGGTGTTTATGTTTATGAGCCATTTCATAATAAGAAATAAAACGAAGGAAATAAAAACAAACTTATTTTATTTACTATTTACATTATGTACAAACTTAATATAAGTTTTTAAAGATACATTTCCTCTGTTGAATTATGCTAATTTTGACACTATAAATTAATCAGTCTTTAAAAATAATACCTACTAAAGTATTTGTTCAGTTACGGTAATTGAAAGTAGGTACTTTAACACTTTTCACTTAATTCACTTCTTCCACTGTCGGTCCTCTGTTTTGTTGGTAACCTCCGTAGCCGCCAGGCATTCCACCGGGCATACCGCCGGGCATCCCCCCTGGCATGCCTCCAAAACCACCAGGCATTCCACCGAAGCCACCAGGCATTCCTCCGAAGCCACCAGGCATTCCTCCGAAGCCACCAGGCATTCCTCCGAAGCCACCAGGCATTCCTCCTGGCATTCCTCCAGACATCCCTCTGGGCATACTTCCGAAGCCACCCGGCATTCCTCCTGGCATTTCACCTTGCATACCTCCAGGCATACCTCCGGGCATTGCGCCGGGCATACCACCTGGCATTCCCCTGGGATTGCTACCACCCGCGCCTGCGCCATGCATCTTGCTCATCACAGGCGAGCACACGCGCTGCACGTCCTTAAGCTTGTGCTCGAACTCTTCCTGCTCCGCCAAGCTGTTATCGAGCCACTTGAGCGCGTCGTTGCATGCGTCGCCAACGGTGCTCTTGTCCTGTTCCGTGAGCTTGTCTCCGGCGTCGTCCAGCGCCTGCTTCACGCTGAAAACGTACGCTTCGAGCTGATTCCTCGAGGCTACGCGCTGCCTCTGCTTTTCATCCTCGTCTTTGTATCTCTCTGCCTCGGCGAGCATGCGCTCGATCTCAGCCTGCGACAGACGTCCCTTGTCGTTCTTGATGACGATGTTTTTGCTTCGGCCGGTGCTGTTCTCTTTGGCCGACACGTTGAGAATGCCGTTCGCATCCAGGTCGAAGGTGACGTCGACCTTAGGGACGCCGCGCGGCGCGGGCGGGATGCCGGTCAAATCGAACGTGCCCAGCAAGTTGTTGTCCTTCGTCATCGCTCGCTCGCCCTCGTACACTTGGATGGTGACCGCCGGCTGGTTGTCCGAGTACGTGGTGAACGTCTGCGACTGCTTGCACGGGATTTTAGAGTTGCGCTCGATGATCTTCGTCATCACGCCGCCGGCGGTCTCGATTCCGAGGGACAGAGGGGCCACGTCCACTAACAACACATCCTGGATCTTCGCGTGTTGCTCGCCGCTCAGGATAGCTGCCTGGACGGCCGCGCCGTACGCCACTGCTTCGTCGGGGTTGATGGACAGGTTGAGCTTCTTGCCGCAGAAGAAGTTCTGCAGCAGACTCTGCACTTTCGGGATCCTGGTGGAGCCTCCTACGAGGACGACGTCGTGGATCTGGCTCTTGTCCATCTTGGCATCTTTGAGCGCCTTCTCCACGGGATCAAGGGTGCCTCTGAACAGGTCTGCGTTCAGCTCTTCGAAGCGAGCGCGGGACACGCGAGTGTAGAAGTCCATTCCCTCGTAGAGCGCGTCGATCTCGATGGTGGCTTCAGTGCTGGACGACAGCGTGCGCTTAGCGCGCTCAGCAGCGGTGCGGAGGCGGCGCAGAGCGCGAGGATTCATGCGCATGTCCTTCTTGTATTTGCGCTGGAACTCGTCCGCGAGATGGTTCACTAATCTGTTGTCAAAGTCCTCGCCTCCGAGATGAGTGTCGCCCGCCGTCGCCCTCACTTCGAACAACGAGCCTTCGTCGATAGTGAGGATGGACACGTCAAACGTTCCGCCACCGAGGTCGAAGATGAGGACATTCCTCTCGCCCTTGAGGTTCTTGTCGAGGCCGTATGCGAGCGCGGCGGCTGTGGGCTCGTTGATGATCCTGAGCACGTTGAGACCGGCGATGGCTCCCGCATCTTTGGTGGCCTGGCGCTGAGAGTCGTTGAAGTAGGCCGGCACAGTAATGACCGCGTCACGTACCGTTGTCCCGAGGTACGCTTCCGCCGTCTCCTTCATCTTCGTCAGCACCATGCTGCTGACCTCCTCGGGCGCAAAACGTTTCGCTTCGCCCTTGAATTCTACTTGGATCTTCGGTTTGCAGCAGTCGCTGACCACTTTGAAGGGCCAGTGTTTCATGTCCTGCTGAATCTTGGGGTCGTCGAACTTCCTTCCGATGAGTCGCTTGGCGTCGAACACTGTGTTGCTGGGGTTGAGGGCGACCTGGTTCTTGGCTGCGTCTCCGATGAGGCGCTCCGTGTCCGTGAAGGCCACATAGGATGGTGTGGTGCGGTTGCCCTGGTCGTTGGCGATGATCTCCACGTTCCCGTGCTGCCACACGCCGACGCACGAGTATGTCGTACCAAGATCTATTCCTACAGCTGGCATTGTGTCTTCTGCTTGCAGTACTTTTCACAATAAACTTGATGTAAAGTAGTAACGTATAACGTTTAATATAACTTGAGAGTCTAGTAAACTTCTCCGGTTTGACCGAACACTTCTTCTGCTTTGTAGCGCGTTTCAAATAATTCTGAGTTCGCGCCCAGCGGGCGCCGTTTATATTGTGAACAAATGACGTTCGAGAGATTTCTAGTCTTTACCCGACGTCACTAGATACGGCCAATCAGAGAATAGAATGAAAGGAAATATCTAGAGTGTCAGCGCGCTTCGACCAATCAGAGCGCTAGTGAGAAAGAGATAGCAAAACATTTTCTATCTCAATAGGGTTGTCACTGTAGAAATTTTCCTTGAAACTAGGGACATAGCATTAAAAATGTTGGTTGTGAATTATAACTAAAATTGATTTATCAGCTTTTGCATGTTTTCTTCACTGTGATTTCTGTAAATATCAAACAGATATTTTTTGTAAATATTTTGTCAATATAAATTTCAAACAATAATTTTGTTTACAGTGAACTTAGGTTTTACGTTAATATAAATACACATATGGATTATATTATTATAACTAAATTTTTAATTATGATGACAACCTAACAGGTTATAATATTTCGCGTAATTTAAAAAAATAGTAAATACGTACTTAACTTTTTTTTGTTGTAAATTATTAAATTTTGCAAAACATTATAATACAAATCATCATCACTACGCACGGTCTGTTTTGTTGCCAACTAATTAAATTTTTGATACTAAAATCAAATATTACAACAAAGAAAACAACACATTTTTAAGCAAAAATACCTATGTGTTTGTTCTTATTTTAAAACAAAACTGTTAACTTTAAACTTAATGGGAGAAAAATCTTTGTAAGCTGGCAACAACAACGAGGAAACATCCAGGGCATTCTTGAAAGACACGACACGGCTCTACGGCTTTACGCACACGTGTGAAAGAGATAGCATTGGTATTATGACAGGCGTCCCTGAAGGGTATTATCAATATGCTAATGATAATTGATTAAGTTTACCGTCGTAATTTGTTTTGTTTACAAACATGAAACAACTGAATGTACCTATGATTTATTTTTGTAAATTTTCCAGCAGTAGAATTCGGCAGAAGTTGTAAAGAAAAACTAATTATTGATCTAGTAGATAGGTACAGTGTACCTAGTACCTAATGATTGTGCACTTGCTTGTGTTATTTGATAGACCAATAAATAAATAAAATAAAGCGTTAAAAATGTTATCTATTTTTAACCGTCTTCAAAAAATGAAGATAATAAATAGATATAGATCAGGGGTGGCCAACAGGTCGATCGCGATCGACCGGTCGATCGCGACTGTTAGTCCAGTCGATCGTGGCAAGGCAAAAAATATAAATACGTAGACCAGACTGCCCAACGTAATCACCTACTGCTGGACGCATCATCTTGTATAATTTCTAGAAGTATGTAATAGGTAGATCGCACAGGGTCTCGTTAGTGAACAAGAGATCTTGGGTCCAATCAAGTTGGCCACCCCTGATATAGATGGATAAACTAGGTACCTACAGAAGTATGGATTGTGCATCTTGTGTTGCTCCCGAAATCACAAATTTGTATAGGTACACGGTTACATATCAAGCTCTACATTTCCAGTAAAAGCTGATCTTGCATTGTAATGGATTTCCGTACAATGAGAGGTCACATTTGTTTTGTTCTCTCAGTTTTCACCATTATTTTGAAGGTTGCACAGCACAGGTTTCTGGTAGATAACCATTCAACAATTTATAATTAGCTAGGTACCTACTTACTCATTTATAATAAAGGCTCCCGCAGACAGGCGCTACGCGACTCTTTAGAACAACTTCTATGAAGTTTTCATAGAAATTGTTCTACTTGAGTCGCCCCGTGGTGTAGCGTCGCGCCTGTTTGCGGGAGCCTTAAGCCAGTAAGCAAATTGTAAATACATTTCTCTCAGGTAGGAAACCGAATGGACTGCTTCTTTGTGTGTCACCCTCGTGTATTTTTGTGGCAACAAGGGTAAGCAGATGTCCAAGTAATAATACCTACAAGTAACGGCCAAAAGTTTCCTTAGTATCGTACGGTAGTGAAGCACGTGATTAGTATAAACCAGCGGGGTAATTACGTAACACACAACAGTAGGAATGGGTTTCATTTTGCCAGTTCAACAACATTCATTACGTCATTTACGTTGTCGAGCAGACAAATTTTTCCAACATATGAAGCAATGGATTAGCAATAGGCTTCAAAATGATTCAAATTGTGACAGATAGTGTGTTACGTAGGTAATTAGGGTGCAGAATTGTCGTATTCTTTGAAAGTTCTCAACTTTGCTGCTCTTTTGTTTTGTTAAATAATGCTTTGTTTTTTTTTTAACCGACTTCAAAAAAGGAGGAGGTTCTCAATTCGACTGTATATATATATATTTTAATAATTCGATCCTCATTTTTTGCCAAGTTCTTTTTATAGGTACATCCATAGTAATATTATAAATTCGAAAGTAACTGTCTGTACCTTTTCACGCCTAAACCACTGAACGGATTTCGTTAAAATTTGGCAAGGAGATAGATGGCTTCCTGGGGAAGGACAAAGGCTACTTTTTGTACCGGCAGCACGGTCCCGTTGTATAATTGCCGACATCCACGCGGGCGAAGCCGCGGGCAGCAGCTAGTGTATAAATAAATCTAGCGATACAAATAGGTACCTATAAAGGTTTGTAGTTGCATCCTACGTAATTTTATGACAGAAAACTAGCTGAGCAGCATGCACGTGGTCGTGTAATCTTCTAAAATATCCCATACATCTTGTAAGTTGGCAGGAAACTAACAAAACCATTCAACAGTTAAAAGTTTGATAACAATACATAATTTAACTTTGTATTCACAAAACCCAATAATACCCGACGCCATTATACTGCAGCTGTCTCTTTCAGTCAGGAAGTCGAGAAGGTCGGGAATGCGCATGCGTGACGTCTGGAATGCTCTAGATATTTCTTTGACTGAATTGCCAGACTGTAAATTCAAATCTCCAAAGTCCGGCCTCCTGGCCTATTTTAAAATTATAATGTAATTATTAAAAATAATACATGGGCAACTTGAAACTAAAATGGATCGTATCGTATATATCGTATCGTTTATTAAAATCTGTCAATGTTTGAATATGCTTCATTACCATTTACAGCTAATTACATTAATTATATTGAATCAATGCAACGCTTCATTATGATTTATAGATATTACTAGCTGCGCCCCGCGGTTTCACCCGCAGCGATATGTAATACACTCAGACCTACCAAATATACACAAACAAATTCATAAAAATCGCTCAAGCCGTTTCGGAGGTGTTCGATAACAAACACTGTGACACGAGATTTTTATATATTTGATTAATCATAGTATACAAGCTTTTAATATCAATAAATAAATGTTACAAGACCAATAACATTATATGGGATGATTATAGATTTGACAATCATAAGTCTAATGACCATAATTATGTTACAAACCAATGCAAAACATTCTAATTTATTTTCGTAATCTCCCCAGTTTCAGGGTAAATTTCTACACTGACAACCCTATTGAGACAAAATGTTCTGTTATCTCTTTCCCACAAGCGCTCTGATTGGTTGAAACGCACTGACCCTCTAGATATTGCATTCGATTCTGTTCTCTGATTGGCCGCATCCAGAGACGCCGAGTAAGGACTAGAAATCTCTCGAACCTCATTTGTTCACTATATAAGCGGCGCCCGCTGGGCGCGAACTCAGAACTATTTGAAACGCGATACGAAACAGACGAAGTTTACTAGACTCCCAAGTTAAATTCAACGTTATACGTTATTACTTTACATCAAGTTTATTGTGAAAAGTACTGCAAGAAGAAGACAAAATGCCAGCTGTAGGAATAGATCTTGGTACGACATACTCGTGCGTCGGCGTGTGGCAGCACGGGAACGTGGAGATCATCGCCAACGACCAGGGCAACCGCACCACACCATCCTATGTGGCCTTCACGGACACGGAGCGCCTCATCGGAGACGCAGCCAAGAACCAGGTCGCTCTTAACCCCAGCAACACAGTGTTCGACGCCAAGCGACTCATCGGAAGGAAGTTCGACGACCCAAAGATTCAGCAGGACATGAAACACTGGCCCTTCAAAGTGGTCAGCGACTGCGGCAAACCGAAGATCCAAGTAGAATTCAAGGGCGAAGCGAAACGTTTTGCGCCCGAGGAGGTCAGCAGCATGGTGCTGACGAAGATGAAGGAGACTGCGGAAGCTTACCTCGGAACAACGGTACGCGATGCGGTCATCACTGTGCCGGCCTACTTCAACGACTCTCAGCGCCAGGCCACCAAGGACGCGGGAGCCATCGCCGGTCTCAACGTGCTCAGGATCATCAACGAGCCCACAGCCGCCGCGCTCGCATACGGCCTCGACAAGAACCTCAAGGGCGAGAGGAATGTCCTCATCTTCGACCTCGGCGGCGGAACGTTTGACGTGTCCATCCTCACTATCGACGAAGGCTCGTTGTTCGAAGTGAGGGCGACGGCGGGCGACACTCATCTCGGAGGCGAGGACTTTGACAACAGATTAGTGAACCATCTCGCGGACGAGTTCCAGCGCAAATACAAGAAGGACATGCGCATGAATCCTCGCGCTCTGCGCCGTCTCCGCACCGCTGCTGAGCGCGCTAAGCGCACGCTGTCGTCCAGTACTGAAGCCACCATCGAGATCGACGCGCTCTACGAGGGAATGGACTTCTACACTCGCGTGTCCCGCGCGCGCTTCGAAGAGCTGAACGCAGATCTGTTCAGAGGCACCCTTGATCCCGTGGAGAAGGCGCTCAAAGATGCCAAGATGGACAAGAGCCAGATCCACGACGTCGTCCTCGTAGGAGGCTCCACCAGGATCCCGAAAGTGCAGAGTCTGCTGCAGAACTTCTTCTGCGGCAAGAAGCTCAACCTGTCCATCAACCCCGACGAAGCCGTGGCGTACGGCGCGGCCGTCCAGGCAGCTATCCTGAGTGGCGAGCAACACGCGAAGATCCAGGATGTGTTGCTAGTGGACGTGGCCCCTCTGTCCCTCGGCATCGAGACCGCCGGCGGCGTGATGACGAAGATCATCGAGCGCAACTCTAAGATTCCGTGCAAGCAGTCGCAGACGTTCACCACGTACTCGGACAACCAGCCGGCGGTCACCATCCAAGTGTACGAGGGCGAGCGAGCGATGACGAAGGACAACAACTTGCTGGGCACGTTCGACTTGACCGGCATACCGCCCGCGCCGCGCGGCGTCCCTAAGGTCGACGTCACCTTCGACCTGGATGCGAACGGCATTCTCAATGTTTCGGCAAAAGAGAACAGCACCGGCCGTAGCAAGAACATCGTCATCAAGAACGACAAGGGACGTCTGTCGCAGGCTGAGATCGAGCGCATGCTCGCCGAGGCAGAGAGATACAAAGACGAGGATGAAAAGCAGAGGCAGCGCGTAGCGTCGAAGAACCAGCTCGAAGCGTACGTGTTCAGCGTGAAGCAGGCGCTGGACGACGCCGGAGACAAGCTCACGGAGCAGGACAAGGGCACCGCGAAGGACGCGTGCGACGACGCGCTCAAGTGGCTCGATAACAACAGCTTGGCGGAGCAGGAAGAGTACGAGCACAAGCTGAAGGACTTGCAGCGCGTGTGCTCGCCCGTGATGAGCAAGATGCACGGCGCGGGCGCGGCTGGCGGCAACCCCGGGGGAATGCCTGGAAGTATGCCCGGTGGAATGCCTGGTGGCTATGGAGGTCACCAGCAAAACAGCGGCCCAACCGTGGAGGAAGTAGACTAAGCCAACAAAGTTCCAATCACCTGTATCCTGATTGTGATATTATTTTGTAAGACTGATTTTTTATTTGGCAGCACATGATCCTCTGTTGAATTAAGTAATTTAATTTGGTAGATGAACGTGATCTACATTAGTTTGTAAATAAAATCGTTTAATAAGATTCCCATGTTTTATTTCGTAGTAGAAATATATTCTTGCACCTAATACATACACCTATGTATACACATACACAAACTACATTATCACACTTTGTTTTCATCTTTAAACCATACAGAAAACAGCATAACTGAAATCTACTTCAAAATATCTCATGCTAGGAATACAATAAGCACATTTAACACAGACGGAATAGTTTGTATATCTTAATAAAAATAGATACGTACACACAGACAAAAATAGGAAGCTTATAATAAAATTAAACATAAATGTCAACAACAGAATCATAGCTAAATAAACATTGCCAGAACATCTCGAATACCGTCTGTCAAGGCGAATACGTAAGCCACGCCTACTTAAACATATAAATTCCCTTTTATTAAATAACTCATTATAATATTGAGCCAGCTAGTCAGCTATGTACATGGAAATAGACGCTGAATCATCAAAGATAGGGTGGACTGACGTCAACAGGATAGGTAGCCAGCATCCTCTATCTGATGCCAATTTTCAATGGGAACACCAATCATTAGTCAAGCGTGGTCATCACTCATCACAATATTTCTGTGATAGCTGGCTGTCTTCAAGAAACTAGTGGACGTACATTTATAGTCTTGTGGCATTTAGTCTGCTATATTTACCCGTTTTGTACCATAAACCTCACAAATATAATTTTTTAAAAATAAAACGATTTTTCCAATTACTCTGCGGCTTAACCACACATCGACGAGTATTCATTTGGTTGCCTACAATTTGTGTTGCGTTAAGGCTCGTACACACTGGCGCGACGCGACGCCCGACACAAAGGCACCGCGTGTCGCGCGACGAGCGGCGCCTTTGTGTAGCGCTGTCGTGTCGCGCCTGTCTGTGGGAGCCTTTAAACTGTATCAGCATATAGCCACATTGTGTGATATGTTTTGTGGGTACGAGTACTTTATTAATGATACAGTAAAGATGGAAGACAATTGAATTCTTGTTGACTTTTGGATTGAAGGTTGATTGTACGTGAAGTATTTAAATAAATAAAAAATTGCTAGGCTGCTGTGTAGTTAGTTGTGTGCTAGACTAGAACAGACGCTGGCTGGACAAATAGACTTTAGAATTTGTCACAATCTAGTAGGTAATGAGTTCATCTGTAAGTATGTATATTTTATTGTTACGTGTTATAAAAGGATCTAGGACATTCATAATACCTATCTCAGGTTCACAACGATAGTTAGTAGTATTAGTAACCATACTACAAAATTAAGATGGGTAAATAGGTACTTACCTAATAGGTATAGGTACATATCCAAACAACAAAATAAGCCGCTTAATTTCGTTATTAATTCGACAATCCTTAGCATTATTTTATTGGTAAAAATATAATAACAACTATACTTATGACAGAAATAATACCTTAATTCAATAATATACACTATTCTTTTTAAAATAAATGTACAAAAGGAGATCAAAGCACGCGAGCGCCTGATCAAATCCTGATAGCTATAAAACACTATGAAATGTAAATTGCTCTCTAGTTTATTTTCATTGTGTTATGGCTGGCTTGCTGCGTAAATAAATAAACTTTAAGAAGTTAAAAGTTTATAAAAATAATAATTAAATCCATGCGATATTGCTTGGATACCGCTATGATTGAATCCAACAAAAGAGACAAAACAGCGTTCGAATAATTTTCGTTTTATAATTTTTATTTATCAAAATATTGAAGGTGCGCCGATCGCAGTATAAATTAGTAACTAGCACACATAGAAGGCTGCTACTGTACCTACTACTCATCCTTTGACGTACTTAATGTCTTATTTAGAAACTATTTTCATGCCTTTGCATGACGGTATTATGAGGAACAAAACAAAAGGGACGCTCATTTTCTAATACTCGCTGCGTCACAGAATCGGCAGTATTATGCCGTTTTCACTAACATTAGGTGACAATTGTAGATACTGTAGATAGTATAATAATAATAATTCTTTATTGACTTAATTAGTTACAGAAACTTGTTTGAAGCCTCTGACTCCTGAACTGGGTGTATCTGTATGTCAGGAGTCAGCGCCCTCTCCCATTTTATTTGGCTTAGATACTAATGTCAACATAGGAATAGACAAACGTATGTGCTACAAAATATATTCCTTTAGAAATTAATTTAAAAAATGTCTAAATAAAAACGCACTAATGAAAACGGTCGAGAGTTGAAAATCCAACAGTGGAATAATATTTAGGCGTTCATTTAAGTGTTTCATAATGATAGTGAAAACGGTCTTTTCTCGCTGTTGCAGGCCGTAGCTGCGTAGCCTATAGTCTACGAGCCTACGAGCAGCCTATGCTACGTAACTACAAAGTATTGGAAAGCTCGTAGCAGGCTACGCTGGTTACGCGTTTTCTCTCAGTCTCATTTTAATGAGTAACTCATTTTGAATATACCAGATGGCGTTGTTCATAACTCTGATCTACGAAATAAATAATAGTTAAAAAATAGCTATGAGATTTCGAAACTTTTTTATGTAAGTAGTATCAAGTGTGTATACATCGTTTTTGGTAAAATTTGACATCATATTCTCAGCATCAAACTCAGGGGGTGTACGGGATGAGACAACTGTTTTCGTAAACGTAATTCTAGTACCTAACTGCTTGAGAAATTGTAGTAGCCGAAGAATTATGGAGAATCCTGGAATCGGGGCCAAGAGACGGCTGCATTTTCAGTGAGACGCGGCGAGCGGGAGAGGAATAAAATACGAAGCGGAACGCTAGCTGTTTTTTCGGTGGACGGCCAATCAGAGGTTGAATCGCCCGCCATTCGCCAGTACAAGATATTTACTACAGATGGCAGTGCTTTTTAATCAAATCTTTATTACTTTGGGCAGGATCGTTTGCGTTCTATAATGCAGGTCTTTCCAAAACGGCAGAAATTACATCTTCGGTAGAAAAAGACGTATCTTCTTGAAGTGCCAGACGAAAATAAGCAAGACATCCGCCCTTTCCGAGCGATAAACGCAAACAGGTTGGCGATTTCGCTATCCGCTCATGACATCCGCTTCACCCGCCGCGTTTCCCGCTATCCACTCAAATCAGTTCATACGAAATTTATATTGGAAGTGCGTATCGCTTCCGTTGTTCCGCTGCCGTCTCGATGTCCACCGAAAATGCAGCCGTAGGTTCATGCAGGACATCGGCCCGTAGGGTATCATATCTAAGAAAACTTAACTTCGAGTCAAAGTAGAAATATGAAAATACACTAGGCTATGCGCACCTCTAGTGTTTAGGGTATTATCAAGAATTAAGCGCAGGCCACACCGCCAGCTGGCGAGCGAGCGAGCGAGCCGGGCGAGCATCCTTTCACGTTTTCATACTTCGGTTCACACCGCGAACTACAGAGATAAGCTACGCTAACGAGGTGAACGAATAGCATCGCTGGCATCGTCGGATATTTCGTTCGCATCGTTTGTATCGCTGACGTAGCTTATCTCTGTAGTTCGTGGTGTGAACCGAAGTATGAATAGAGGTGAAACAATACTCGCCCGGCTCGATAGCTCGCTCGCTAGCTGGCGGTATGGCCTGCGCTTAAACCTACCTATAACTCCTAATTTTAGTTGTGATTTACTACCCAGACCAGCACGCCACTTGCGGACGGCGAGCAATGGGCCGCTCGCCGTCCGGTAAGGTCCAGGCCCGGGTCGACGGCGAGTCGTGTTCCACGCGCGCCTCAAAGAAATGTCAGCATAATTGACGGGGTCCGATAGGGCCGATGCCTGCCGGGGTCGCGGATTGTTCGAAAGAGTTACCGTGGCCCTGGCGCACAGGCCACTGAAGGAACACGGGCGCGTTTTAGTCAGTAAGAGTCTGACACGCCCTTCCGCTCCGCCCAGAGCGGGAGAGGTGATTTGATGATTTCCCAACCAAAGAAAAAAAAGACCAGCATCCCAATCGCGTAAGACACTATCTATCACAATCTGAATAATTTTGAAGCCTATCTGCTAATCCATCGCTTCATATGTTCGAAAAATTTGCTGCTCAACAACGTAAATAACGCAATGAATGTTTTTGAACTGTCAAAATGAAAGCCATTCCTACTGTCAGTGTGTTACGTAATTACCCCGCTGATAAAACCTTAGTAACAATCTGATGATGGACTTTAGCCTTTCCTAAAGTTAATGAAACCGACGATGACGTGTCACGATTACATTTGATTATCACTTTATCACTGCTAGCTTTAAAACCAAACCAATAATTAGTCGTGTAGTCATCCTGTTTTACTGCAGTCTATTGTTTTTTTTATATTATCGTAGTTAGCAACCCATTTCGTTTCGATATCACTTTCTCGAAACCGATTTGAATGGGTTTCATTTTGACAGTTCAACAACATTCATTGCGTTATTTACGTTGTTGAGCAGACACATTTTTCGGACATATGAATCAATGGATTAGCAATAGGCTTCAAAATTATTCAGATTGTGATAGATAGTGTGTTACGTAATTAGGGTGCCTGCCGGACGATCGCTATTCGTCTATATGACGCATATTCTTACTTCAATATTAATGATTGACATAATATTTAAACTAAAATGGCGCCAGTAGAACACCTGGATAGCAACTAAGCAAGTGCTGAAAAAAAAAGAAGAATTTTCCAAATCGGTCTTCAATTGATGAAAATACATAAAAAATACATACAGATGACCATAGACCCTCCTGCTTTTTTGAAGTCGGTTAAACACACTGTTTTATCATAATAGTGCCGGTTTTTATAACCAATGCAGCAATGTTACCCCATTCTTTCCTCAAAAGACCATTTCAGATATCAATCTGCATGGTCTTCGCATGACCTGACCAAGATTATGTCTGGACTTTAAAAGAGACTGTGACCTCTGAGTTTGTTTCGGCCTTTCTTCTCAGAGTAGTCAGATAGGAAACGCCGACCTCATCTAGTTTTAAAATATGATTGGCGTGTAAAAGTGTTTGTACAAACCTACTTACAGAAATAAAATCATTTATCATTTATCATTATCATCATCTACCAACCCTTTTTCCAACCACGTTGGGGTCTTGTTACCAATCTTACCTATTTGGCTGAGAAAAGCGTTTAACTCATGAATTCCTTGCTCTTGTTTCATGTTTATTATTGTATATATTATATGTAGATAAGTATATGTTTTATGTATGTATGTATTTGTTGTATATGTAAATGGTACACCACTGACTACCTGCATTATTGTCTCTCCTTCTCCCTTGAATCCATCCAAAGGTTGTCTGTAAAAGATCGCTTTTAGCGATAAGACCGCCCATTGTGTCACCCTGTGTAAAATGTGTACATTTATATCTGTTATTTTTTATGGTGTACATAATAAAGAGTATTCTATTCTATTCTATTCTATATTTTAAAGGAAGTAAAATAACATATTTTATCTTTATATGATAAATGATAGTTGTGATCTAATGAGGTTGTGATTTTGTGATTCCTTATAAACATACTCCACGGTCAATTGGCTCATTATTATCAGGCTTTCTTGATTATGAGATTAGCAAGCCAATGTTCCGCTAAAGGACATAAAACTTAGGTACTTAGTAGGTAGATAATTGAAAAAACGATAACATGATACGATAATTGATAATGGAATTAGCAATATTTCCCGATCTAGCACGTTTTGTGATAGGAAGCTTTTGTGCATATCTTTAATAATGACGGATATTATCCACATTAAGTGATTATTCGATTTTTATATTGACTATTGTGAATAACTTATGCACCTGTCCCACCGCCGGGGATTAACGAGAAGCGAGTAGAGCTAGCAACTAAACGCTCCCGCAAACAGGCGCGATGCGACACCACGACACAAAGGCACCGCTCGTCGCGCGACACGCGGTGCATTTGTGTCACGCTGTCGTGTCGCGCCAGTGTGCACGAGCCTTAAGAGGGCGCAGTAAGACAGAAAAAAATCAAGTTTCACCCGCGCCTCTTTCCCTACCCCTCTCATCAAACACGACAAAAACAAAACACAATCCCTTCCCGCCAGCAGAAACTTTTCGCCCGGCGTATATTTAGGCATTGAATTTGAATTTTGTGTGTAGTGTGTATACGCAAAATAATCAGATGAAACTGTTTTATTCAATTTACCTATGTGTACAAGTAGGTATATTATTAAATACGAGTAATATTGTATGTCCGTGAATCTGTTACCGATGCTGGTGGGATGTTAGATTGGAGATTAGACTGACTTAAATGAAATAAAGACTAAATGTTACTTCAAGATACGGCCTATAAATTTTCGATTCCGAATTGAAAGACAAACCTAACGTTGTAGTTGAAAAAATATTGTTCCATACATTATGTAACATAACTACAATTGAACAATTTTCAGATACTTTCCTGTACCTATTCCTGTACCTTACTTCTTGTCAAATTTCATGATTCTAGGTCAACGACATGTATCTTATGGGTTTTAATTTATTTGCGAGTGGCAAGATATGCGAAATGAATGGCAATTTATGCCAAGATACTAAGTCAACGTTTTAGAAGTTCGTTTTTTTTACAGCTCCAAAGGACCGTTTATCTAAGTATTTGATATCAATTTCAACTTGATACCCCCACGCATTCCTGAGATAAGCGGTCAGATAGATGGATAACAAAGTGATCCCATAAGGGTTTCGATTTTTTCTTTTGAGGTACCGAACTCTAAAAAGCAAAGCACTTCCATCAAAGTACTATAATACTACATACTCATGATACTACCTACATGATGGTGAAAACAATTTCGATAAAATTGCTTTTTTGACGTTATAAAAGCGTATAATTATAATCGCATCACTTACCTTCCGCTTTTTTACTTTGAGAAAATGAAATCAATTGAACAAAAATGTCAATAAAATAAGAAAATAAACATTCGCAAATAAATTAAAATCCATATGATACATCCCGTTGACCTAGAATCATGATTTTTTGGCAAGAAGCAAGGTCTCACAGCACAAATTGGTACCTCGAATGGTTTTTCAATTAAAATATTTAAACGAAGTATGACCATTGTCCACGCCCTTTATTTTCAATGAAATTCTTCAGTAGGTAAAACATCTGTTTAATTTGCCTATACTATACGCTAAGCTTGAATTCATAATCTTAGATCATAGTCATGTTTTGGAACTAGAAACTCAATGCTGGCGTGACAAAGTTCAAATTCCAATGTAACCAAATTTTATTTAGGGCCTTGTACAAGTTGGACGTCACGACGTCTTCGTGGAAACCAGTGTTAACCAAGTAAAAAAATGTAATGGTATATCGTGGATATTGCATTGCAGGATCGTGCAAATTCAATTAGAAACAGTGTTACCAAGTAAAAAATTATAATAATAATAATAATAATAATACCATTTATTTCAGGCGACACAGGCCCATAGAAAAATACCTTAACCTAAACATACATATTTTTATATAAACAAAACTTGTGTTAATAAAAAGGCTTAAGACTATGTTAGTAGCGCTTCACTTTGCACTAGCTTGACTTTGTGCTGTCCAGTGGAACTTGTCCGCGGAAGCGACGGAACACCACGTCCTGCGGCCAGAAGTCTTCTTCCATGACGAGGGGCAGATAACAGTTCGGTACACGCACGACGAACGCCTTGAAGTTGACGTTCCGGTGCGATTCCAGTAACTGCACCCTTGGCGTGTACCTCGTCTTTTGACGCACGTACTCCACGACGTCCTCAGCCTTAGTGGTGTAGTGCAGGCGGGAGATGTACACCGGTGTGTTCGGCTTTGCGGCACGCAGGCTCATTTCGGGCTCCGCAGGAGCTTTGCCACAGCGGTTCTGGTTCGTTCGCGATCGGCGCTTACTCCTTTGCACCGTCACGAAACCATCATCATTATCAGCCCTATTCGGCGCCCTTTCCGGCATGGGCTTGATACTAGGAGCGCCACGGGTACTCGCGGTGACGCTAGCGAAATCCCTTTGTAGGGGTTTCGTCGGAGCTGCAGACACTGACAGCGGGACGGGGCAAGGGGCGCGGGCGGCATTGCGAGGAGGAGCCGCGGTGACGAGCGGCGGGCTGCGGGGCGCGCCGGCGCGGCGCTCTGCAAGCTCAGCAATCGACGGATGCGCTGGCGACGAAACTGCTGACGCGGAATTCGACAACGATATATCGAGGCCGGCTCCACGACATGTGTTTACGTTTGACGCATGCACAGGTGACCTAATTACCGCCACACTGTTGCGCAATTCGCTAACTTCTTTACGCAAATCAGCGACAGTGTTTTGGGATGCATCTAATTTCGTCAGCACATCCGCGAGGCGGGTCTTCAGAAAGACAATGTCCTTCAGAAGGCTCGTTACATCGACGTGGTCGAAGGTGACGGGAGGAAGCTTGTGTAGCTCCTTCGCCACAAACGTCGGCACGTCGTCAGGGTCGGTCTCCTTGAACAGCGTGATTATATCCTGCAGGCTCCTTTTAGTCCCGTCACGCCGGCGGGACACCATCTGGTCGCGCTTGTTCAGCACACTGAACAACAAAAGCTTTGCAGCAGCTATGTCATCCTCGCTGAAGTTCGACGCGCAGATCTGGACAGCTGACACCTCGTCCATCACATCCAGCTTCTGCTGCAGGAACGCCAGCAGCTCATTCGCCACTAGTTCACTACTCATGGCGGGTAAATTACGAGCGACAGCTTGCGCCGCGCTAATCGAAATAAAGAATATGCAAACGCGACCGCATCGGAACGCAGCACAAGCGAGACTCGAAATTATATTGGTATGGTGGATTTTGCACTGTATTGTGCAAAGTCAAATGGCATGTGTCATGAAAACCTATCCTGCGCGGATCACGAGTAGAAAAAAGTCCTCGCCGAAAACATTTGTGAAAAACAGGCCAATTTTTATAACTAGGGTACATTATTCGGCTTTACCGACAAAATAATTGGCATCTATTTATATGGGTGCCAAAGAAAGTCGAAAGTTTATTAGGTTCCTCTTTTGTAACTGTTGAAACTTTAGCTTTGAAAAGCAAGCTGGCAGTCACAAACAATGTGATCCGTCACAATCTTTACTCATCCCCACCATAAGAAGGGATCTAGTCAGGAGAACACTATCCGTATGAAAACTGTCATGTCCCGTGCACACCGTTTCGTACTTGTGTTCGCAATAAACCCTGGTTTAGTTTTCCGATTTATTTATTTTGTAAACTCCAATAATATTATTACACCAATAACCTAACCATATGTTAAATTTTGAGTTTCAACTTGATTCGGGGGTTTTGGTCAAGTCGCTCGAAATGGGTCGTCTAAGGTTACCCTTACACGAAGTTTGTCAACGAAAGTGGGAGTAAACGAATTTGGTTCTTTATTTAATAGTAATATGATCTAAAATCTCCAGCACGAACTCTATGTTGTAAATTTTCTCCGCAAGAAAATTGACTGAAGTGAAGAACAATGGCGCTAGTTGTACTATACCAGTCAAAAATCTGTCAAATAATTGTATGTCATCTTGAGTTTTCAAATATCAACATTGAATTATTATAATATTTTTATTTTATAGTTTAGCCGCGGTATTTATTTAGTTTATCAATTCTTAACGATTTTAATAATCGTTTCGGAAGTGGTTTTAGTGATTTTTTCATGTTTTGTATTTCACAGTTTCATTCCAACAATGTGATAAATTACGAAAATATTATTTACGCAAATAAATTAAATCGCAGAGCAGCAGAAAATTCAAGCGCAGTCCTCTCGTCTCAACAGAGCGACGGCGACTGATTTGTGAAACAAAAATATGCTTGAAGTTCCCGCAACGTGCGACGGAAGATGACTTCTTCCACGAACTAAAAACGTCGTAAGTGCTTAAAGCTTCTAGTCGTAATAATACCAAAAATAAAAGGAATTTCAAAAAATGCCTGCACAATTTTTTTCGCCTTGTCTTAATACAGATAATCATCAAAAAATTATCCTATTAGTCATTAGCATATTAAGTACAAATTGAAAAAACGTAAAAATTAGGGGTAACTTCGTGATGATATTTTATCGAGAAAATTTTAACGTATTGTGTTTCTGTTCCACAAAAAGTTTCAAAATATCATGTCGTTACTCATACTATTTTTATTTTATACCTAAGTCTTATGAATTTCATGAAAAATTAAATTGAAGATAGGCAATTTTGGTTACTACCCGCTCTTAAAATGGAGTTGGCGAGCAACAAGCAGCGAGTGCGCGACGGCGACGAGCGATTACTCGCTGGTATGCGTTTGTGTACGCACGGCAACATATCAAGCTATACATTTCCAGTATAAGTTGACTTTTCATTTTATGAAAAGCCTATATAGACAATGCGAGGTCAGCTAACTTGATATGTCCTCGTGTGTATCAAAGCGTGAGTATCTCAGCGAGTACTCTCTTTGATAGCTCTTCTCGGTGCGACAAACGAGTATTCGTGTGCGGTGTGAACGGTCAGCGATCACCTATTAATATATTATGTACCTTTTTTTCTTACAACAATCTTTTGTAGGTACGTTTCTTGAGCGAGGAAATCGTTGATAGCTCGCCGCTTCCTCGTGTCGTGAACTCATGATAGTGAAGATATTCTTCTCAAAATGTCAAGTACCTAAGTGTAATGACACTTATTTGACATTTACGCGCGAAGCGTATTTTGGCGCGTTTTTTAAAGCGCCGCCGCGCGCTGCGCCGTTTTCTAGTACGAGTACTACGCCTGACCTTTCTGAAGAACATCGCCAATAGGGTCACTATTTATGACCTCCTAGGGCGTCCCCTTCCGGCATTTCCACTCACATCTGCCTTGTTAGTCGCTTTCTTCCATTCTCTCAACATGACCAAACCATCTAAGCATACTCTTTTCAATATGACCTGCGGGGTAATAACGTAACACACTAACAGTAGGAATGGGTTTAATTTTGACAGTTCAACAACATTAATTGCATTATTTAATCATAATCATAATCATAATCATCATTTATTGCATTCAATGTAGTGTACAAGATGTTACAATAATATTTGTTTCATACATTGACCCTGTCAGGGCACAGCAATATATACATATGTTTTGGCATGCTACAGTACATAATAAATGTAAATGAATGAAAGAAACCCACAGTGCAGAAAGACAATAATATTTTTTTTAACATAATGATAAAGTATTGGTAAACAGTTATTTGGTCATAATTTCCATTAATAGTTAAAATAAGTTAGACAATTAAAAATAATCAAACAATTATAACTATAATCATAAAATAACATAGGCAATGTCAACTAGAATAATAGTAGTAAGTCAACAATAGTCAGTGATGTATATAATAAGGATTTGAATGTCAAAATTTATCGATCGTTATCGTCCAAGAATTCCCTTAACAATAATAATAATCAAAAAGTATATAATATTCACCACAATGTAAAAGATTTGATAAAAAACTGCCGAATCGGAGGTGACATGACAGTTGTCACCTCCGATAAAACAATCATGAAAACAAGATAGGAAAATGAAGATAAAATGTTGACAAGATCGGCCGCACTACGAGCACGCCCACCACCTCCGGACTCTTCGCTCAGCTCCGCCTCGCCGCCGCCGGTACCCAGCCTCACTGTGAGCGCTGTGACGACACCGGCTGCGGTAGTTGCGTCGAGCTCGAGCGACGAGTATTTCTCCCCGCCCACGACGCCACCACCTGTTCGTCGACGTGGAGGACACCGGCCGCCGGACGGCTTAGGACCTCGAGGCCCACTGGCCTCTGACAGGGTCCCAGCTCCCGGCGGAAGTGTGCAGCGCATGAGATGGACACGATCCATCAATGAAAACGTCATGCGCTCATACTATGGGGCTACAGAGGGGGGAAACAATCTGACAGCGTACCGTGTCCGGATGCTCTCTCTTTTTCAGGTGCTTGAGCCAGCTATCAACGTTTCGGCACAACGACTGTCGGATCAGGTGCGGGTCATCCAACGTAATCATATGTTGGATGACACTGTACTTGATCGCCTGCGAAATGAAATGCAGAGTAGTCATGTCATCGCCCCCTCGTCTCAGACTGTTGTAATACTACCACAGTCTAACACGAGTCAAGTAGACGAGGAGATTGATGACAGGGCTACAAACGTAAGTACCCAGTGCAATGAGGAATTGAGGAGTGCTTTGGAGGATGCGATTCGAGAATATCGGTTCATATCGCCCGAACTTAGACCACGCTTACCTCGTTTGCCCATGCATAATAAAAATAGGGCGCTGGTGGCGGTCCTGGATGCGCAGTTATCAAATTATTTTGATGACTGCGTAGACCTCACCGATACTCATTCGATTCTGTACTGCGCGGCTGTAGCGGCATGTCGTGTAGCTCACGTCAAATTTTCTACTGATTCTAGAGCTACACGACCGAAACCAGCCGTACCAGCTTGGCAGTGCAGAATTGAACGCCGTATTGGTGGGGCCAGAGCGCTCATCGGCAAACTAATCTGCTTCAGGGAGGGCAATACTCGCCCTAGAGTGATGCGCTTTGTGAGACGCGCGTTCGCAGGGACTGATATCAGCCCTCAGGATTATATGTCCTGTGTCACAGAGCGCATCGACTTCCTGAAGCAGAAAGTGTATGCATGGGCAAACCGTATTCGTAGGTATAAGCGGCGAGTGGAGCGATACACTCAGAATCGTACTTTCCAACGCGATCAAAGGTGGGTTTATAGGGGTTGGGAGCGACCGGATCAAGATGTGGCTGACACGTGCCTGCCAGATGATGATGCCATGTGTTCTTTCTGGCGCAATATCTGGTCGGTGCCTGTCAGTCACACCGAAGGCGATTGGGCTCGGAGAGTTGAGCGAGCTTGCGATCCAATACCAGAAATGGGGGCTATTACCATCTGCCCCCAAGATGTAACTCGTGCAGTCCGTCCGCTGCCTAACTGGAAGTCTCCAGGGCCGGACGGACTGCAAAACTTTTGGATCAAATGGTTCGTTGGGTCGCACGCTCGCTTGGCGGCTCAGTACCAGACTGCTTTGGAGTCTGGTTCGCTACCCCAGTTCCTAACAACAGGAGTTACCCACCTGCTCCATAAATCAGGTAGCACTGCGGAACCCAAAAATTATAGACCGATCACGTGTTTACCGACGGTCTATAAAGTTCTTACATCCATTTTGAGAGCTAAAATAAACAAACATATAGACACCAACTCTATCATGTCTCCTTCTCAAAATGGATGTAGGAACGGGTCCCGTGGTACTAAGGAGCTACTCCTCATTGATATGGCCATTAGCCAACAAGTTCGTCGTTCCCGAAAGGATCTCTCGACATGTTGGATAGATTACAAGAAGGCCTATGACTCGGTACCACATACATGGCTTATGAGGGTGCTGGAGTTGTATAAAGTAGATGCAACTCTGCGCACCTTCCTGATGTCATGTATGGGGCAATGGAGAACGGTCCTTCACTATCCAGGATGTCGAAATATCCAGAGGAATAGCGAACCAATAAGGATCGAGCGCGGCATATTTCAGGGTGATAGTTTGAGTCCGCTTTGGTTCTGCTTAGCCTTGAATCCTCTTAGCACACTGCTGGAAGATTCAGGTCTAGGCTATCGGCTGAGGAGAGGTGGTCAGGTTATATCTCACCTCCTTTACATGGATGACCTAAAACTCTTTGCCTCCAACAATTTGCAACTGATGGAGCTACTGAAAGTAACTGAAATTTTCAGTAGCGCCATCAGAATGGAATTTGGTGTAGACAAATGTGCGGTCATGCATGTAAAGCGAGGGGAGATTGTGGAATCCGTCGGAACCCAACTCTCGGATTCTATAAACCTTAGAACCCTCTCTGCATCCGAAACCTATAAGTATTTGGGTATGTCGGAAGCATTGGGCATCAATGATACTGACATGAAGCAATCGTTAAAGGAACGCTTCTTTGGCCGCCTGAAAAAAGTATTTAATAGTCTTCTATCAGGCGGAAACAAGGTACGCGCCTTTAACGGTTGGGTCATGCCGGTTTTGATGTACTCTTTTGGCATACTCAAATGGACTCAGACCGAACTCGACGCCCTGGATAGGAAGGTCCGTACACTGCTGACTGCAAATCGAATGCATCATCCACGGTCATCGGTAATGAGGCTGTATATCCCGCGAAAATGTGGAGGTCGAGGCTTTTTAAATGCTAAAAACCTCCACAATCGCGAGATATGCAGTCTCAGGGAATATTTCTTAGAGGCCGACGTGGGGATGCATCGAGATGTGGTCAAAGTGGACAAGGGCCTCACCCCGCTCTCCTTGGCTAAAGAGAACTGGCACAAGCCAGTAGTGCTTGACACTAATGATCGCATGGAAGTATGGCAGAGTAAGGAGCTTCACGGACGCTTTTTTCGGGCCCTACATGGACCCGATATAGATCAACTAGCGTCCGTAGCCTGGTTGCGTTTCGGTGATCTCTTTGGAGAAACCGAAGGTTTTGTCTGTGCAATTATGGACGAAGTTATGATGACAAACAACTACCGGAGATTTATTGTGAAAGACGGCACGGTTGACATTTGTCGGGCATGCCACCGTCCAGGTGAATCAATCAGACACATTATCTCCGGATGTTCTAGTCTAGCTAACGGAGAATACTTGCATAGACACAACCTTGTAGCCAGGATTATCCATCAGCAACTTGCTCTCAAATACAGCCTTGTAGAACCGGAAGTGCCGTACTACAGGTATGTGCCCGACCCAGTTCTCGAAAATGGAAATATCACATTGTACTGGGATCGATCCATCATCACTGACAGGACTATTGTTGCCAATAAGCCTGATATAGTGGTGGTGGATCGATTAGAGCGGCGTGCAATGATTGTTGACATAACGGTCCCACACGACGAGAACCTCGTGAAAGCCGAGAAAGATAAACAAATCAAATATCTTGACTTGGCTCGCGAGGTTGTCGACATGTGGGATGTGGACTCAGCGATCATTGTACCGATAGTCGTTACAGCCAATGGACTAATAGCCAAGAGCCTCGACCAACACCTGAGGAGGCTCTCGTTGGGTAGCTGGATCAAGGGCTTGATTCAGAAGGCGGTACTTTTGGACACGGCCCGCATTGTTAGGAGGTTTCTCTCTCTGGAGCCCTGACCGCCGGTAGCTTGGACCCTGTTCCCGATACCGGTGGGCCACTATTTTTTATATTTTTAAATGTTTTTATATTTTTATATTCTAATATTTAAAAATATAATTTATATGTATATATATGAAATAAAGGAAAATAATAATAATCATAAAGCTTAATGTCAAACCAGAATAATAGTATTAAGTCAAAAATTGTGAATGATATATTTATATTATGAATTTTAATGTCAAAATTTACTTATCATTATCGTCAAAGAATTCCTTTAGAGTGTAGTATGATTTTAGTGTAAGGTGTCTTTGAAGGCTGGTTTTGAATTTATTTTCGTACTCTATGTCTTTAATTGAGTTTGGAAGCTTATTATATATTTTTACGCACATAGCTAAAGGTCCTGAATGGAACATACCTAATGTGGAGCTTGGTAGGGCTAATTCATTCTTGTTTTGGCGCCTATCACTGCGACTTTGTGGACGGAGGGTTCTAGTGAGTGGGAATAGTGATTGGTGTTTTCGTACAAATTTACTTACTTCCAATATGTAGATGCCAGTTAGTGTAAGGACCTTATATTTAACAAAGAATGGCCTACAGCTTTCCGTGTTGTCTATATTGGCAAGAATTCGTAAACATTTTTTTTGTAGAATAAAGAGCCTTTGTTTGTCTACACTATTTCCCCACACCACTATTCCGTAATTTAACCAGGAGTATGCGTAGGCATAGTATGCTGTTAGAGCAGTTTTAAAATCGGTAGCTCTTTTAAGCTCTCCTAGGGCATATATAAAGCTAGCAAGCTTATTTGCCACTGCATCTATATGAGCCTTCCAGTTTATATTGGTATCTATAGACAAACCCAACAGTTTAAACTCATTTATGCATTGTATCTGTATATTATTATACGAGTAATTTATGTCCAATTTACGCTTTTGATATGGTCTAAATTGCATTATTTTTGTTTTGTCAAAGTTTAATTCTAAGTTCTTTTAACCATGATATTATTTTCGAGAGCTTATCGTCTAAGTTTAAGTTTAAGTTTTCACCACTAGTGTATGGAAAAATTATAGAAATATCGTCAGCAAATAAGATACTTTGAGCGTCAATTTCTTTAGGTAGGTCATTAATATAAATTAGAAAGATTAGATTGAGATGAGATTTAATTAGATTTTTTACGTTTTTGAGCAGACAAATTTTCCGACCATATGAAGCAATGGGCTTTAAAATGATTCAGATTGTGATAGATAGTGTGTTACGTAATTAGGGTGCTGTACATAGATGTTAAGCAGGATTTGCTAACTATAAATAAAAATAAAAAAAGTGTTCTTTCCCAGCCCATTTTTGTCACATACGATTTGATTTGGTATGATTCCTGCAGTTGTGATCGTCCATGCGATGTAATGTAAATTAACCTACACTACATCGCAAGGGATATAATGTACTAAGGTAACATTACATCGTACCCGTTCATAATAGGTATAGGAACTATCTAGCATAATCTAGATAAATTAATATGATGTACCTATGACAGGGATGGCGAACCAACGGCACGCGACATAATAATTTGGGCATCATTTGAGGAACTTAGGTACCTAAGTCACAGTAAAGGCTCCCACAGACAGGCGCGACGCGACAGCGCTACACAAAGGCGCTGCTCGTCGCGCGACGTGCGGTGCCTTTGTGTCAGGCGTCGCGTTGCGTCAGTGTGCACGAGCCTTAACACACATAGAAATCTGAGTGCGCCCTTCTAGGATAGGCGCTTCGATTTCGGCTATCGCATAGATATAAGTATATTTCTAAGGGCTATCGTCGCCGCTTAAATGCAAGGGAAAATGTGAACCTGATATACATTATTTGGCATCTAGTTTGTAACAGCAGAAGCGGCACTAATTTGTTCTTTCATTTAAATAAATATAAAACGGTAAATGTTAAGAAGACTGAATAATAGTAAAGGTCTATTTCTATTTGGAAACAAGGAGGATTATTCTGAAACTATGTCGCTAGTTTTCCATTAGTCAAGAAGTCAAGATTGTTTGTTGGCACATCATGGCCACATTAAATATTTATTTGGAAAAAGTGACACGTGGATATAAAGAGGTTCGCCATCCTTGACCTATGATGTACACACTGCAGTAAAAAAATCAACACGTCAAACTCAAACTCAAAGCATGTATTTCAAATAAACCAATTACAGACACTTTTAAATTGTCAAGGGGTCGGTCAGTCAGAAAGATGAAGCTAGTTGCCCATTCCAAAGTGTTACACGAGCCACTTCGAACAACAACCTACAATCTACTTACTTAATTACCTATACATTACTATGTGTTCAGACTAGAACAGATTCATATCTATATACAACACTCTGCCACTCTAACTTTCCTCACGAATCCTGTCTATTTTTGGCCGATTCCTGAGTTTCCCATCCCATAACTAGATGGCGTTGTACATTTACGTCACGTTTCTGAATCGCGGTGTTAAGATCCTCCGCCGTTGAACCACCCTCGCGAGTTTTCGTAATATATTCATACTTACCTGGCGTAGGGGATACCGTGATCATGAAGGCGGTTCCCCCAGGGCGAGGCCCTCCCATTGCACTGCGGTTGGGTTGACCCCTGCGATTATCCCTAATGTGGATAACTCGGACGCGTTATTTTTGATAGTGGGGACTGCGTGCGCGCTGTCCCCTCAGAATTCTCCCTGTAAACTATTATTTCTAAATTTAGTTCTATTATAACCGCAGCTATAATAGTAATGAAGTATCAACTACGTTACTTCATTAATATTATAGCTCTTAAAACTAACTTAATTAAAATTAACTTTAAGCCTGCGATTCTTAAAGTTAATATTAATTTCATACCTAGAGTGCGCGCAAGATAAGTCTGCGCGCGTGTTTGACCTTCAAGACTATATTACTTTATTTTTATTCCTGCTCACATTTTTAACCACAAGTGATTGTGATATGCGATTCACGGAACACAGCATTCTCCTGACAGCCCTGATATCGAGATGGCGGCAAACGATTTTTTCCAATTTCGGCGGCGACATTCGTGTATGACCAGCGGTGCTATTCTCTAAGGATACAGCCTAGCGCGCAGCGCTGCCGCAGCGACGAAACACGTTGTTTTGTCGCTGTTTCGTCGCTGCGGCAGCGCTGTTCGCAAGGCTGTATCTCAGATGTATGAACGTAAACGAGGCAAAAGGAGTATGTAAATATCGTAGCAGGTGGCGTTTTATAGTTTCTGCCTACCCCATGGGAAGAAGGCGTGAGTTTCTGTATGTATGTGTGTGTGTATGTAAAGTTCGTTTTTAAACAACCATTAATAATCCTACCTTTACAAATCAGACTGCAGGAAAAATACATTTTGAATCATACACAAGACAATAAACGACAAGATCACGTTCCTACAACAAAAGCCTTTCATACAAATCCATATTCAACAACGGAGGATTACAAAATGGCTGATAGGTGTATCATCATAAATAGCTCTGTCAATGACAAATCGTTGTAATTCGCTGTACATATATCCTCAGAAGACAGTAAACAAAGCATTTAGTACGAACTTAGGATAGAATAGAATACTCTTTATTATGTACACTATAAAAATTACAGATATAAATGTAAAAATTTTGCATAGCCACAGAACATAAAACTTACTAACCAAACTATCTATTCTGTAAAAATCTCACCATGAAAAATTAAATGATGTGAGCTGTCAATAGTGTCAATCTCGATGTTCCGAGTCGAGCTGCACGATTACTGACAAATGCGTGCACTGACTGGACGGGTCCACTCAATCTGTGTGGTTCTTTCCTCAAAAGAGCATTTCAGGCACTAATCTACATGGTCTTCGCATGATCTGAACACGATTATGTCGACTTTAAAAGAGTCTGTGACCTCTCAGTTTGTTTCGGCCTTTCTTCTCAGAGTAGTCAGATAGGAAACGCCGACCTCATCTAGTTTAAAAAACATGATTGACGTGTAAAAGTGTTTGTACAAACCTACTTACAGAAATAAAATCATTTATCACTTGAATTGCGTAAAACACTATCAGTCACAGTCCGAGGGTTTTGAAGGAAATTCCTAATCCTATGCTTCTTAAGTTTGAAAAATTCGTCTGCTCAATGCTGCTGCGGTAAATAACGCAATGAAAGTGGCTGAATTGTTAAAATGAAAACAATTGCGATCAATTGTCAATTTATGTATGTTACGCAATTACCCCGCAGTTGGAATGACAACTCACTTCACCTATGTTTTCACGGTGAAATTATTACAGATTAGACCGCCAGTGCTTGTCTCGAACTCGACAGAAACGTTTTAAAATTAATCATTACTATAGCACAATAAGATTTATCTAATCTCCACAGTAATATCACTTCGATTAGTTGATAACGTATGAACGAACACCTTCGTCCATCGGCTGTGTAGTGAAGTGAACGTGTGCACAATGAAATTCAGTATATTTTAATAAGATTGCGAAATAGGTGAATTTTTGATTAGAGAATAATTAATATGGGTGAATTACAGAAAAGTGAGACCGCGGGAAATGAGAAGAACGGGTCTCCGTTTTGGAAGCAGGTTAGTTTCTTTTTTATTCAGTACTGATAAAAAATATAGGATAAAATCCTTACTTTTAAATCAAAGGTTAGGGATTACATTCTAGGTACTTATTTATTAGGTACCTTTAGCGAAATAATACTTGTGGACGATGAAAACTTTCATATTCTACAACATTCATAATTTAACTTGCACTTCACGCGTGACTTCGTTCGCGCGGATTTCGTAATTTTCCCCTACGAACTTGCAACACCCACTCCACTCTTTAAAGGGTAGTTTTGGAAAATAAATCATTATGATATTTATAATTTCCCTATTTATAATTAACTACGTGTTGCCCAAGACTTCGTCTGCGATCCAGAATTAAAAGTGGTCTATGTCCTTACATCATAGTCTATCTTTGTGCAAAATTTCATCCAAATCCGTTCAGCCGTTTTAGCGTGAAAGCGTAACAAACACACACAAACTCACTTTCGCATTTATAATATTAGTTAATATGACATGCTCATTCCTCAGCTCACGCTATTATTAAGAACTTATTTTATATGAATATTGCCACACTAATTGAATAACTTAAATAATATCTATCAATTACGGAGGTTGTTTAATTAACATTTTACTTTTTAATGTCACAAGAAAACACTGTACTACAGCAGGCACACCTTTGCCTAGCCCTTGGAGGAATGAAGGTGTTATGTTTAAAGAACCATCAATCTAAATATGGACAGCCCCATCCCACACTAACAGTAGGAATGGATTTCATTTTGACAGTTCAACAACATTCATTGCGTTATTTACGTTGTTGAGCAGACAATTTTTTCGAACATATGAAGCAATGGATTATGAAAAGGCTTCAAAATGATTCAGATTGTGATTGATACGCAATTAGGGTGCTGATTCCAGATAACTACCACAATATTCTCTCTTTTCTAGAAATAATCCTTGCTTTTTCTTTTCCAAACTGTGTTTGGGTCAGCTTCCAGTCTAACCGGGTGCAGCTGAATACCAGTATTTTACTTTGAGCAACTACCAATCTGACCTTCACTACCCAGTTACTGGGTAACATGAGACACCTTTGTAAGACTAATTGTCAGATTTTCGGGCATCGGACTACCCGTAACGACTGTCAAAGATCATCAATCATAATTAATTCGTATCTCAGTTTGTACGTATAGTTCCGTATAATAAAACACGTTACTATGTCCCTTTAGAGCTACATAATATATTAAACTGTTATTATGTCACATTTCCGACTCATTACCTGTTGTCTTTGCTAATCTCACTAATTAGTCTTATCGCAATGCTATTTCATGATCGTCATTACGACTTTCAATGGCATACTTATACCTAAGGTTGCGATTATCATGAGTCGGTCGATTCTTCAACCAATTCCTTTTCTTCTTCTTCTCATTAAAAGTCTCCATCAACGCTGCACAATACAACTATGAAACTTGCATCATCCGGGTCAGCCCTAAACGACGTAGCCAGCTCTGGCTGAGTACAACGCGAGGCGCCGACCTTCATATTTTTCTTTCTTTTTCTTCCATCGCGAAAAGTTTAATTGACACTGAAATTTTGTGCAATATTTTTGTGTAGTGTGAGAGGTCCGCGACCATTCAATATTTTGCACAAAAATTAATTTCAATATTTTTGCACATAATTTTGAGCGAAATTTTTGCGTCTGAGGGGCGCTTAATACCTGTCTTGTCTCCATTTGGTTGATATATCTACCGCCATACCTATTTCTTTATATGGAGCACGGAAGTTTAGCCAGATTTTACACTGAATTTAAATTAATTTAAAAATTTACAATTCATTGCTCAGGTATTTTATTAGTCAATCAAAAATCAAAAGTCGAACCAAAAGTCATATATTCAAATTAGTCTGAGAATCAGCAATTTTTTAACGTCAAAATAATATAAGACAGTCCCCAGAAACGCTCGTTCATCACCATTTCCTTGTGCTTTATTAGCTGGTTAGAAGAATTGACGCAAAAACTCCCAGCACATTATTCAAGTAAGGACTGCCTCTGGTGAATGATGAAAACCTACATAGTTTAATAATTGAGATGGTTTTCTTTCAGTTAGATACCTAAGATATAAAATGTTGAAGGAAGTTGAAAATAAATACAGAGACAATGCGCAATCTAGAAAGGGATCAATCTAGAAAACAAATACAAAAAAAAACAGAATGAAATAAATATTTAAGGGGCTTCCATACAACAGGCATTTTTTTTTTGCCGTTTTTATAGATAATGGTACGGAACCCTTCCTGCACGAGTCCGACTCGCACTTAGCCGGTTTTTTATGTAAACTTTTTCAGAAGAAAGTTTTCTATCCTAAACTGTCAAAATCACACAAGCATCACACAAACATCTTTATCTCCTAAAATGCACACATGTTCGTTTTCCACCTCTTGTGACCGCCCTGAAATCACCAAGACACCTGTCAAGTATTTAGGAGTACACATCGATCAACATCTGAATTGGCATAAACACCTGCACTCACTGGTGAGTAGAACTCGCAAACTCATATAAGTCTTTAAAAAAATACGCAATTCTGCCGATACGGACACCCTTAAAGTCGTATATTACGCATTGTGCCAGTCCATTCTAGTGTACTGTATTCCAGCCTGGGGTGGAGCCAGTGAAAATCATTCTGTACGACTAGAACGAGCTCAGAGAGCCGTACTGAGCCGTACTGAGATATTCTACAGCACAGTTATATGCAGAATCCAAAGTGCTATCAGTCACGCAACTGTATATCGTCCGGTCCATGCTCCGTAAGCACTCAACTCGTCCGTTATCAGAGCCAAAAGGTAGGGTCAAACGCACAGTCTTCCCCTTAGAGTCGTATAAAACTTCGTTCGCTAAACGGCATTATTACATCAACAGTACGAAACTTTACAACCAGTTAAATAAATGATTTAAAAACACCAGTGTAAACCTGAGTTACAACAATATCTGCAAAAACTTACCTACCGTTTGACTGAGGATCTTTTGATTGGAAACTATTTCAACCTCAACAGATAGGCTTTTATAGCTCAAAATTAAATACATCCGTAAGTTGAATTTAATATACATACATCTCTCAGCTCACAACCACTTTTACAAACACATACTCACACACATACACTCTCACTCACTCAATATCAAACACACACATCACCAATTAGTTAATCAAAATCAGTTTTATTTTTCTCTTTTTTATTATGTTCCTGCTTTTTATTATATTCTCCTATAAACCAGCCTAATTTTGCATTGTATCTTTTGTTTGTTTTTTACTTTTTTTACCTTGTATATCATTGTGTCCTATCTAGGTATACATTATAAGGCTTATTTAATCCATGCATAATTTTGAAGGTGCACTGACTTCTAAGATATAGGTTTTTACCTAGTTTAGAGGTCAGGGTCTTTTTTACTGTGAATCACTTAGCTTAAGCCATTTTTTTATTATTTTCTCGTTCAACGTAGGTAATGTTCGTGCATTTCTGGTAGTAATAAAAGATTTATTATATATAATTTATATATGAAAACGGTACTTAAAACATAAAAACATTTTTTTATTTTTTATCTGTCTCTCTATCTGTTTGTTCCTGCTAATCTCCGAAACGGCTGGACCGATTTTGACGGAACTTTCACTGGCAGATAGCTGATATTATAAGAAGTCTTATTTTAGAAAAATAAGGAATGTCAAAAGCTATAATCGTGTCAACGAAGTCGCGGGCAGCAGCTAGTGATCCATACAAGTAGTGACGATTTCCAAGTACCCTATTGTTTTCCGTTATTGTTAAAGCGCTAGAAGATAATCTCACAACAGCTAAACTAATGAAGATTGATCGTTCAATACTTCTTGTGACAGTGACAATATTTGTGAAGTACCCATTGTAATCTGTAGTTCTGCACACATGCCTGAAAAGCGGAAAATTCTGTCGTCAATAACAATTTATGAAGGTAGAATACACAGAAGCGACGCAGACGAAAAGATCTTTATAAGGTGGTGTTTATTTTCGAGACTTCAGCACAATTCCGTGAATTTTCAAGTATTTTGGTGCAGTGTTTGCTTCTTATTTCCTATTTGGTGTGTGAATCATGTTGCTATATGCCTGAAGTAATTATGTTGGCTATTGTAACCAAACAAAGCCATATACTTAATAAATAATGCTAATAAAATGGTAACGAAGAATTTTTGTCTGTTTGTCTGGATGGAGAGCAGTGGTGGCCCAGTGGTAACGGCCCCGACTTACGAGTTTTAGGTCGTGAGTTCGAATCCAGACAGGCGCTTAACTTTGTGTAATTTATTTCATCACCATTGTTCTCAAAAACGGCGAAGGAAAACATCGTGAGGAAACCGACATGACCTAGGACCAAAAAATCGAAGACATGTGACATCCACCAACCTCCACTGGGCCCGCGTGGTGGATTACGCCCCACTCCCTCTCACCGAGAGGAGGCCTGTGTCCCAATAGTGGGAACATTATAGGCTGATTATGCATGCATGTTATGCTGGATGTATGTTCCGGATTGGCAGAAAAACGTCTGAACGGTTTTGGATGAAATTTGGCACACAGATAGTTTATAACCTGCACCCTATTTGCGTAACACCACTATCAGCCATAATCTGAATCATTTTGCAGCCTATTGCTAATCCATTGTTTCATATGTTCGAAAAATTGGTCTGCTCAACAACGTAAATAACGCAATGAATGTTGTTGAACTGTCAAAATGAAAGCCATTTCTACTGTTAGTGTGTTACGTAATTAGCCTGCTGGATTAGCACATAGACTTTAAGCACCAATTTCACCAAACTCTGCTGTTACTAATTGCCATGATACGCATTTTGACGGATTATTTTTCGTAGTTAGACAATCCATCAAATGGCATAACGGGACATTTAGAATAAACACAGTATGGTGAAACTGGGCTCTTAATGCCGGTAGTACGTTCCCGTGGGATATTTTCCGACATACATGCGGGCGATGTCGCTGGCAAAAGTTAGTAGGAAACATTATTAGCCAGTCCTCTACTTAATCCTTCGGGAAATACAGCCGTGATGTTATGATATTTAAGTGTTATTGGGTTCTTCTATCAGGAATTTCTCAGTAGCAGTCCGTAGTCTGGATTTGTGCCCGGTTGATGGCAATAGGCTCGCCCCCTATTACATGGGACTTCAACATAACTGGCGAAATGTAGGTGTACTATAGGTACATCTCTGCCTAGCTCTTCTGGAATTCTGTTAAGTTTTGTGAGTTAGAATATTAATTGAGGAGCATCTATTCTAAAACTGGTATTTCACTTTCCAACAACATTTTTTTTAATTTTTTTTTTCGAACCCTTCGAGTACAAGCCATATCCAAAACTTGTTGAAAAGGAGTCTATTTCCCGTAAAATAAAATTTCGAAAATTTGGATTCCAGAGAAAACAGATGTATTGCTGCATTAAAATTTCTCTTAGATTGTTTTAGATAGAACAGGAACAGTTCTTCTACAAAAAGCATCTTTTATTTATTGTTTTGTTCAAAATATCATATTTTTTCCATGCTTCAAAACTTTAATAAAAATCGATTCATTCGTTTTTTTTGTTTATGTAAAGTTTGTTTATCATAGAAATACGACATTTTGAACAGATGCTCCTCAAATGATAGCTGCTTGAAACCATAACCTTTTAAATAATTAAAAACTCAGATTTTATCACTGCAGGGTTTGAAACATGACGAAGTAACATTAATTTGCACAAAAACCGTATGTTTCATTGACCAGTATCGTGAATCAAAATTAATAGATGTCAAGATAAGATGGTATCGTACGCTATTATCAGTGTTATCCCAAGGTATCATTCGTAAAATGCGTAATTTTCTAGACTTATCAGCAAATGATCGAATGATTGATATTTTGCACGTTACTACATGGTTGATACGTCCGATTTGGTTGTCACGCGGAATTTAATATGTTAGTATGTACGTAGCAGAGGTGCGCCGAGTACCTACTCGTTTATTACTCGGCACCTACTCGGCTTACTCGACCATTTTGGTAGTACTCGTTATTGGCCGAATAAAGGCTCCCACAGACAGGCGCGACGTGACAGCGCTACATAAAGGCGCCGCTCGTCGCGCGTCACGCCGTGCCTTTGTGTCGGAGGTCGCGTCGCGCCGGTGTGGTCGAGCCTTAAAGGCTCCTTCAAATAGGCGCGACACGCGACGCGGATCGCTCGCGACACAAAGGCACCGCTTGTCGGGAGACGAGCGGTGCCTTTGTGTCGCGTGCGATTCGCGTCGCGTGTCGCGCCTTTTTGTACAAACCGTAACTAGGTTTGACTGCCGAGGTACCCGAAAAAATCTCATACACTTATAACTTTCGGGGTAATTGCGTAACACACTAACAGTAGGAATGGCTTTCATTTTGACAGTTCAACAACATGCATTGCGTTATTTACGTTGTCGAGCAGACAAGTTTTTCGGACATATGAAGCAGTGGATTAGCATTATCCTTCAAAATTATTCAGGTTGTGATTGATAAAGTGTTACGCAACTAGGGTGCATACTTCTTATATCCTCCTCCTCCTCGACTTCCTCTTATATGACATATACTCATTTCTTATTCTATCCATTCGCGTAACACCACACGTCCCTCTTAGCATTCTCACCTCAGCTGCGTGCGATTCCCTTTCATTTATCTCTTTTGGTGTCCAACATTCAGATCCATAGAAGAAAGCAGATGTAACCATTGTTTTTTTTAATCTTCTCCTTAAGTTTAAGTGGAAGGCGGGAATCGCAGATTGTTCTGCGATTCCCGCCTTCTCTGCCGCCAATTTTTACCCATCCAGTGTTAATTCTGTGCTTAACAGTCCGATCTACTTCGCCGTCGTGCAAAGCAATAATAGAATAATTAATACATAGAATCCTAGCTTCAGCTCGCGGCTTCACCCGCGTGGATTTCGGAAATTATCCCACGGGTACGTGCTACCGGGACAAAAAGTAGCCTATGTCCTTCCCCAGGATGCCATGTTTCTCCTTGCCAAAATTTATCGAAATCCGTTCAGTGGTTTAGGCGTGAAAAGATAACATACAGACAGAGTTACTTTCGAATTTATAATACACTCGAGAGCAATGAATCCGGGTCACTTAAAGAATGTTAAAAATCTCGGAAACTAAAAATGATAGGTTAATGCAATAAATTGTATTTAATAGACAATGTAATACTCCTTAAATGAAAGTAAAAAAAATATGAGTCACCATACATTTTATTAACACAAAATTACATAAAGAAAAAAACTGCTGATCTCTCCTTAAAACAAAAATAGGAAACATGAAATTTTTGAACTTTATTACGATTTTCTTGAATTTTAATACTTCGTATTGCCTCCTCGTGCTTCCATTACTGCGTTTACGCGGTTTGGCATGCTGTACACCAAGTTCCTTATACGATTTTGGGGAATATTCTCCCATTCCTCTGTGAGAGCAATTTTGAGCTCACGAAGCGTGATTGGGGGAGGGTTTCGTTGTTTTACGCATCTGCCTAGCTCGTCCCAAGCATGCTCGATCGGGTTGATATCCGGGCTGCGCGCTGGCCACTCCATACGAGTAATGTTCATCTCTTGAAGGTAGTCATTCACAATCCTACCTGTATGAGGTCGGGCATTGTCATGCATAAATATAGCATCCTCACCTAAATTGACCATAAATGGACCAACGTGATCATTGAGGATTTCTTCCACATATCTTACGCTAGTTAAAGAGCCGTTTTCTATGATCACCAGCTCTGTGCGACTTTCAGAAGAAATTCCGGCCCACACAAGTACAGACCCACCACCGTAGGCTACTTTTTCTTCGATGCATGCTTGCTTGAATCTTTCCCCTGGTCTTCGATACACTCTGTGTCTTCCATCGTGCTTGTAGAGCATAAATTTTGATTCGTCGGAGAACATAACTTTTGACCAATCTTCAATACTCCAATTTACGTGGCTCTGGGCATATCTTAGTCTTGAAATACGATGCCCACGCTCCAGTTTAGGGCCGTTTGCAGGTCTAAGGGGTTTTAAGTTAGATTCAGCAAGCCGACGTCTTACTGTCCATGCACTTGGGTTACTTCCTCCGAGGCGTCGAAACTGATTTGTGAGTTCAGTTCCTGTGAGAAAGCGATTTCGAAGCATGGTGTTCACCAAGTATCGGTCTTCTCGTGCTGTGGTACACCTGGTTCTGCCCGTTCCTGGTCTGCGTAGGTTAGAACCAGTTTCTTCGTAACGTCGGAGAACTCTTTGTACTGTTGACAGCGACACACCGACAGTCCTGGCTGTATCGCGCTGACTCCGGCCGGTTTCCAGCATTGTAAGTATTCTGGTGCATTCTTCAGGCGTAAGCGACATAATTTCAGCTTGAATAATGAATATAGAGCACTATCAACATGGTTTATGTACCCACATAAATGACAGATTACAAACAAAAGCAAAACCAAATGCTGTAATTTCGTAGTTCCATCTTCGAAAGTGGCCCTTTTTCAAATTTGATTTTTTTATGATACAACTTTACAATAACTAAGAAGTTTTAATACCTTCATTTAAGGAGTATTACATTGTCTATTAAATACAATTTATTGCATTAACCTAGCATTTTTAGCTTCCGAGATTTTTAGGATTCTTTAAGTGACCCGGATTCATTGCTCTCGAGTGTATTATTATAGTATGGATAGAATATTCTGATATATGGTGTAAAAATAGGCACCGCGACTTGCAGCATGTTGCGTGGAAAATGTTGAAATACAGGACTGTATTACTGAACTTCGAAGTTTAAAATATCGATGTATTGAATTGAGAATGATCATAATCGCGATGTACGGAACTTCGAAAGAATGTCATACTGAACTTCGAAGTTTGAATAGTCGAAGTTCCGTACATCGCGATTATAAACATTCTCAATTCAATACATCGATATTTTAAACTTCTAAGTTCAGACGTACAGTCGAAATACAGCGCTCCTGAAAATAATTCATCGTTTTCACGAATAATGTATTTGATAAAGTGATCAGTATGAAAGGATCGTAGCAGGTGGCGTTCTGTAATCTCTGCCTAGCCCACCCCCATGGAAAGAAAGCGTGAGTTTATGTATTTATATATCTATGTAAAGTGATCAGTTTTTCACTAGGTAGGTACTTTATCCACGTGTCGAATTATGTCTTGAATAATAGATACGTATTTAATTAAAGATTGCGTATAATTAGATTACAAATATCTTATCAAAAGAACGAAATTAAAAATTAAAACAGCGCTTTAGTAATAAATAATTCACTAAGCATAATCTAACAATGTATTAAAGAAGGTATTATCTTTAAAATCCGCCATATCTTATCGAATATGCACTTGTAATGAAACAGCACTTCACCTTTGTAAAGTCGGTTAAGGTTAATTAGTCAGTTTTCTATTATTTATTGATCAAAGAACGTAGAAAAAATTGCGTATGAAAGAGAAGCGAAGAGAATGATAGCATAACGGTTGACAGGGGAGAACGGAAGAAAAAAAACGTGTTGCACCAACCACAAGGAACATAGGGCAGGGGCAGGAAGATGGCGAACGTAGAAAAATATTTTATAACTAAAAGTAGGTACGGTATGTCGGTATCGTATATCAAATAGCGTGTGCGAACTAAGCATGTAGTTATCTTGAAAAGTGCTTGTAAAACACTTCAATAAATGCCAATCATTTGTAGTTCATTTACATTGTTAATCTATACTTCATTGGTAACAATGAAAACACGTGTTAGTCCTTAGCCTAGAAATTTTCTCAAGATCGTTTTGTCGTCTGAAGACATGTAGCTTGTAACACGAAGCGAGCCTTAACTGGTCACCCATCTTAACATCGTAACTCCAATACTTCAAAATCTTTGTGGTTCTAAAGGTTCTCAGTAGCAGCCCGAAGTCTGGATTCGTGTTTCGCCCCTATTAAGTGAGACTTCAAACATTACCTCCAGGCGAAAAGTGGGTGTAGTTATTACAAGTGCAGATGCATAGAAATATTATCATCTATGGTGCTATGTAAAGGACGATGTTAAAACCAAGTTATCCAAGTCAAAACAATAGAACGTCTGAATTATTACTCCTTCAACATCTGCGGGGTAATTGCGTAATACACTAACAGTAGGAATGGCTTTCATTTTGATAGTTCAACAACATTCATTGCGTTATTTACGTTGTTGAGCAGACAAATTTTTCGGATATATAAAGCAATGGATTAGCAATAGGCTTCAAAATGATTCAGATTGTGATAGATAATGTTTTACACAATTAGGGTGCTACGAGTATAAAATAAAAATCAATCTGCCTGTCTTCGCCAACTATATTGGGGTCTGCTATACTCTAACCGGATGCAGCTAAATACCAATATTTTACATGGAGCGACTGCCTATCTGACCTCCACAACTCAGTTACTGGGTAACAAGATACCTCTTGGTAAGACTGGTTGTCAGACTTTTGGGTTTCTGACTACCCGCAGCGACTGTCAAAGATCTACTAATAACAGCCGGGACCTGTGCTTATCGAGGCTCGGCGGGGTCTCGATGGTCACCCATCCACGAACCGACCGCGGCAAGCATAGCTTAACTTTCGATCAACCCGTGCGGCTGTTATTAATTAGCCACGAGCCCCTCTTAATCTCAATTCTATAAAATACCTAACATAAAATTACCCAAATGTTCAAGGCGTTCGTGACAGCGAGTGTTTCGACGAACATCATCGCCCACGGCTGCGTCATCGGCATATCAGCGATCCTTATCCCCAGTCTACGTCTGCCAGAGTCTCAAATACACGCCACACCCAGCGAAGAATCATGGATAGGTAAGCAGACCCAGATTTATTTGAAAAGAGGACTGTTTGCAATTATCTCAAATTCAGTAATATTACTCAGTATTCAAAACTCATGTTTCAAAGAAACATTTCTCAAAGACGAAGGTAATGCCATGTCCTATGTTAAGTTAAAGGTTGTGCATCAATATTTCATCGTCATTTTAAATAATATTGCCAATCACCACACAGATTAGTCAGACGTCTGGTAATCGGTATAACTATGTAGGTACCGTCAAACGGGGTGAATAGAGACGCAGGGGTGAATCGGAACGAAACTTTAAAAGAGAAAAAAAATTGTTGCCAAAAAGGACTCTAACATGCTTACTGTATTATAATTAACAATTAAATGCCCTTGTTGGCAACAAACTATATTATTTCAATGTTAAAATCCCTTTTAAAGTTTCGTTCCGATTCACCCCGTTTGACGGTACCCATGGCTGGTAGTGCACAGAAAATCATGATGCTTCTGTGTCTGCTCACCCTCTTGGTTGTATGGCTAGTTTTTAATAATGAATACTACCGTTATTTAGTATCCTTATATTTAAATACATTTGTCGAAGTGTCGATAGATGTTAAGCTACTGATAGTTTTCTCTTCAGTAAAATAAAAATATCTCATATTAATATTTTTCTATTTCCAGCCGCAATCATCGGCTTTGCGCTAATCACGGGTAACATCATTATAACCCCTCTCATGGACATCCTCGGGAGGAAGCGATCACACCTGCTGACCATCATACCTGTCCTGCTGGGCTGGTTCCTCCTCCTCTTGGTGAAGAGCGTCGGTGGGCTCATCGCAGCCAGGTTCATCCAAGGAATTGCTATGGGCATGCTGGGACCACTTGGGTCCATCATCATAGGTGAAATGACGGATCCAGTCAATAGAGGAGCATTTCTTACATGCGTGTCTTTATCATTGACAATAGGTGTGCTGTTCTGCCACTCCTTAGGCAGTTTCTTCAGTTGGGAGCAAAGCGGATTAATATGCTCGTTCATCACTTTCACGAGTCTCCTCTTAATCATTTTCACCCCTGAGTCACCATCGTGGTTGATCTCAAAAGGAAGGATCGACGAAGCGAGAAAAGTCTTCCTGTGGCTCCGAGGAGACGGTGATCAACAACTGGATGAATTAGAAAAAATGATAGCTGCCCAAAGAATGGCAAGAAAATCCAGTGTTATAGACCAGAATCTATCAGCCTGTGCAAAAATAAAACGGTACTTAAGATATTTGAGAAAGACTATGAAGAAGCCGGAGTTTTACAAGCCTATAACTATAATGGTCTTCCTATATGTAATGTTCCAGTTCGCTGGTATCAATGTAATCAGTTCCTATGCTACAGATATTATTAGCCAAGTTGTAGGGCCAGAAGCGAATGCTAAAGTCATTATGGTGGCTTTGGACATCGAGAGGCTTATTTGCAACATTCTTGCGGTCTACCTGATGAAGACGATGAAGAGAAGGACCTTGCTGTTCAGCACTGGGTCGATATGCATCCTCTCCTACATTGCAAAAGGACTCTACGTTTACGCGAAGCAAAATGACATGTTGCCGTTTGACGGCCAGTGGCTGCCCATTGGTTTGATAGGAATCTATATGTTCTCATTAACTGTTGGTATCTCTTCGATACCGTTCGCGGTTTCTGGGGAGATATTCCCGTTAGAATACCGTGGTTTGGGCAGTGGTATCAGTATTCTTGGTTTGTCACTGAATTTCTTTGTAGCCCTGAAATGTTTCCCGATGTTGACCTATTCTATCGGATTACCATGTACGTATTACTTGTATGCTAGTGTGGTTGCATTGTGTATGTCGGTAGTCTGGTTTATGTTGCCGGAAACGAAGGACAGGACTCTGCAGGAGATAGAAGACAGTTTCCGAGGCGTTAATCCCGCAGACGCAAAGAGTAGTGAGCCTTTAAATAAGGTAAAAGGAGATCTAATGATGCGCAGAGTCAGTTCTGTTATTATGTATTAAAGTGTAAACAGTTTTACAAATACTTGAGAGTATTGGAATTCTTTGAACGATTTTAGAAACTATTTGCAGTACACTGTAGGTACTGTTACTCATTAAGATGATGAATTTGAATCGGCTCTAATCTTAATTATTAAGTTATTTTTATGTTATTTATGAATTGTAAAATTCTGTCTCAGATAAGTTAATAAAACTATTTTTACTTCAGATTCGTTTATTTCTCTCTTAAAGCTATGTTTTAACACTTTCAGTCCTCTAGAATGGGTCAAAGTTACTGGTTCACATTTTGGCTAAAAGCATTTTCGTTTTTTATTTTTATTTAATACTTTAATCCAGGTATAGTTGACATGACTATCGTCACCATCGCTACAAATTTACAGCGAATAAAGGCTACCACCATACATGATCAGATCTATCTGCAGATCCGCCTCATCTCTTTAACACCACTACAGCAAATTGTTTTAACTGACTTCAGGCTTATATGACACAAGTTTGTCTGTTCAGATTGGCCTCATCATGTATGGTAGGATTTATAACAGCGCCCGTCTCTTGTGAACTGATCCAGATACTACCATTACCTTCAAAATACAACATCGAAGCACTGAACGTGTTAAATAAAGCCACTCCACCTCCAACTACGCCGAAGCAGTAAAGCACATCCTGTGGTCTCCTGGTCCCACTTTCATCCACATTCCACTTTCTTGAGCTCCAACATCTTCTCCCCTTCATGCAGCTCGACCTGACCAATATTACCTTTCATTCCTTTAAAATGACACTCTATCTCATATAGTGTCTTCCCCTTAGTTTCTGGCAGCAAGTAGTATAAGAAAACTCCACAGACAGAGATGGATATCCCGTAGACACAAAAGGTGCCACTAACACCAATCTGCTCGAAGGAAAATGGCGCTGTCTTAACGACAACGAAAAACATGATGGAGAGGAACATGCCAGAAATTCCACTTCCTAAGCTCCTGTATTCTAGAGGAAAGACCTCTCCCGCGATAGCCCAGGGTATTGGTAGGATGCCTAAAGTTTTTCCGAAGATGTAGACTAGGGTCGGTATGACAGGGGTCCATTTGTATTCATCAGGTATGTAGCCAAAGTCTCTTAGGTAGAGAAGAAGTGCGGCAAGGAATAGTGATACAACGCTGATGTTAATACCAAGGAAGAGAACAGTTCTTCTGTTCAGTTTGTTGACCACCAAGCAGGATAGGACAGCTGTCACAAACCTGACCACATCCACCATCAACATGCTGACGTTGGAGTCAATGGTTCCATCACTGACTTCCTCCATCATTGGAACAGTATAGGATGGCACTACCGTCATCCCGGATATTTGGAAAAGCACAAACATGAACATCATGATGATAGTCGGCTTATAGAACTCTGGTTTCCTGACTATCTGTCTGTATCCTTGCCATCTGGAACCTCGTCTTGTTCCTGTAGTTTTCTTCTGGCTGTTTAGGAGAATCTCCAATTCTTTCTCAGAGCTAGGGTCGTAGCCTCTGAACCAATGGAAAGATTTCCTGCATTGTTCGGTTAGGCCTCTTGAGGCAAGGTATGGTGGAGTTTCTGGGGATAATGTAATCAGGATCAGAGATAGAACGTAAACGCTGCCGCAGGCAAGGCCAGCTGATCTCCAGTACAGCAAGGTTCCGAAGACGTGGGCGATCAGCATTCCAGTGGCGAATGAAAAGGCGATGGTAGCTAGGAAAGCCCCTCGATGTTTGGGAGCCGAGTACTCAGCTATGGATACTGGTGCAGCCGCTGCCTGGATGCCCATGCCGAAACCCTGGAATTAAAAAAAAGTGAATTAAGGTTCCGTTTAATCTTTATCTTTAAATGGTATAAAACAAAATCGCTTTCTCGTCGGTCTGTGTGAGCGTTTAGATCTTTTAAAATACACTGTATTTTGATGCGGTTTTCACCATCATTTGGTGGGAGTATTTATTTCGGAAGGGTTATTATTAACCCAGAAATCAAGATGTTTTGACACATCAAACCCGTGCGAAGCAGAGGCGGATCGCTAGTCTATACTATAAGCGGGTCTGTACTACAATTTTACTATACTTAATATTATAAATGCAAAAGGACAGAACTCTGCCTGCCTATATGTCTGTTACCTCTTCACGCTTTAACGGCTGAACGGATTAGGCTGAAAAGCACAGGGATAGACCATGACCTTGGTGACATAATACATTTTTTATACCGGCAGTACGTTCCCGTGGGATAATTTCCAACTACCACGCGCACGAAGCTGCGGGAAGAAGCTTGTATATTTATAATTTCATTACAATCTCTCTGATTAACTTTACTCAAGTAAATTAAACTTGAATATCTATATAAAAGCTTAAGTGATAATACATATTTACGTGCATGCCGTTCATCGTTATCAAGAACCGATCAGAAAACACACTTATCATGCAAAACATGTGATTGCATTGAACTGATACCCTTTGAATGGTCTTCATAAATCTGGGTCAATTTGTAGCTCACTTGCTCATCAAAATAAACTTAAATATATTGGTAGCAACTGGTTTTATTGGTACTCTAAATAATGAGAATGTATCGCAAATATTGTATGTACTTGGAAACATTTGACTGGGAAGGACGATGAAGATGGCAAAAAATTAAGGAAGAGAAAGAAAGAAAATACGTTTATTCGCGGTAAACATGATGCAAGAAAAACACAAAAAATAGAACGAGTTGGGGTAAAATATGCGTCACATCCACGCAAAACGGCAATCGCTCAGCATAATGCTACGACCCTATGTGAGACAGAGCCCCAGCGCTGGTTTTCAGCGACAGCCGGCGTGGACGTGATGACGTCAACCAGTGCAGCATACGCACATACAAAATCAAAAAAAAATATAAAAAACATGAGATAAATACACTTTATCGCGGATTGTTCGAAAGAGTTACCGTGGCCCGGCGCACAGGCAACTGAAGGAACACAGGTGGGTTTTAGTCAGTAAGAGTCTGACACGCCCTTCTGCTCCGCCCAGAGCGGGAGAGGTCATTTGATAATATCCCAACCAAATAAAAAAAAAAGAAAGGCGCTGGTTCTCAGCGACAGCCGGCGTGGACGTAAAGACTGACGTCAACCAGTGCAGCATACGAAAATATAAAAATAACAAAAAGATAAGAAACAAAATAAATACACTATACATATTTCTAAATGTTTATCTAGACATAATATTTATAAAGAGGTAACATTCACAAAAGAATAAAATAAATAAGAAAGAATGAAAATGATGATGATGGTCTGATCATGATGTTTTTAAGAATGGTTAAAAAGCTTCTGTTTTAAGCCTTTCTTCAAGCCAAGCATAAGCAGCATGTTGACAAAAGGTCCAAATGATGATGATTACATAAAAAACCGGCCAATTGCGAGTCGGACTCGCACACGAAGGGTTCCGTAATGCAAGGCGAAAAACGCCGAAAAAAACACGTTTCTTGTATGCAGACCCCATTTAATTTTTTACTTTATTTTATTTTTATTATTTGTTGTTATAGCGACAATAGAAATACACACTCTGTAAAAATTTCAACTATCTACCTATTACGGTTCGCCCGCCCGCTTACAGACAGACAGACAGACAGACGGACGGACAAACGGACCGCGGAGGCTTAGCAAAAGGGTTCCGTGGGCACCCTTTGGGTACGGAATCCTAAAAAGGATGTGTCTTCCTAACTTCCTAACTAATATTATAAATGCGAAAGTAAGTTTGTTTGTTTGTTACCTTTTCACGCCTAAACCACTGAACCGATCATCATGAAATTTTGCATATGCGTTGTCAGGGGTACAGAAACGGACATAGGGTACCTTTCAACCCGCAAAAAAGTACTGTTCCCGAGGAAAACAACAATAACGTCCTTATGATAATAGATGGCGCCACGTGTCTTTCGAATCATGATTGAATTATAACCCGAATTGATAGTCAGTCTAAATTAACGCGAGCGAAGCCGCGGGCAAAAGCTAGTAGTAAAATAAAAGTTGACTTTGGAAAGACGCTTGCTTATTTTCTAGCAATGTACGTAAAAATAAGTTATGGATATAATTTATAACTAAATAATATCCCGCATTGTCATGTAAAAGGTGTACCGACAGCTTGGTGAAGGTTGTGGGAATCCTCTGAATGTGATAAGCGCAAGACCTGTCGTTATGGCGATGCTTAGGAGAGGTTTGTCCAGCAGTGGACATCTTTTGACAGAAATAATGATATCGTTGGTACTGTCAAATTCCTTATTACCTGTAGAGATCTGCTGATCAGCAATGCAGTGGGTCCTCTCGCCGTAGCCAGCAGTGCCCATCCTCCTAGAGTTGGCAACGTGCTGAGCTGGTTGGTAAGCTTCCTGCCGAGCTTCTGAAGACAGAAGGGGGCCACGATGATGCCGGAGATCAGCGCCAGGCCCAGGATTGAGGCTGGAAACCGTGAGGAAACACATTGTCAGTAAAGTTAAGTATTATGCATTATCTGTATAGGTACATCCTACTAATGAAAGTTTATGAGGATGGATGGATGTTTGTTACTCTTTCACGCAAAAACTAGTGAATGGATTTAGATGAAATTTGGCATACATATAGTATATAACCTGGATTAACATATAGGGTACTTTTAGTTCCGGTAGTACGTTCCCGTGGGTCACTTTCTGACATCCACGCGGGCGAAGCCGCGGGCAGAAACTATTATTATAATAATATTAAAGTCGCTTTTCGTCTCTGTCTGTGACTGCGTTTTTCTTCTAAACTACGCAACGGGTTTTGATGCAGTTTTCACCATAATTTAGAGAATTTATTCCGGAAGGTTTATAACAGGTCGGGGAAAACGTTTTTCTTATTTTATAGGTATAAAGATATAGTAAAATATCATTGGCTGTACTGTTTGTATCTGACAGGTTTGATACCATTAAACAGACGACATAAAAAAAAAAAAGTAAAAATGATTTCCCGCCTATTTTCAATTGTTTTTCTGTCTGCCAGAATGAGTGAATCTAACGAAGAAATTCGATATATTTTGAAGTTTTATTATTTAAAAAAAACCGCCCAAGTGCGTGTCGGACCACGCACAATGAAGGGTTCCGTAGTTGGGATGAATTTATCCCAAGAACAAACTTAACATTGTAGTTGAAAAACATGTTCTCCCATACATTCCAACTGCAAATGTAAGTAGGTCGACTATTACTCATAAACTTGTAAATAGTTTTATACATCATTGTGTAAAGCCTATTTAGCTGTGATAGTTTTACTTTTAATTTCGTTTTGTATACTACTGCCGTAAATTTTTTCACATATCAAAAGCAACCATTTAGCTGGCAGGCGTGGAGACACTTGACTCTAACAAAAATGAGCAATTTAAAGCTTAATTTTACGCAAACCGATCCCTGAATCATAAAATGGTTTTCACAGGCCCATGGGATAGAGGAGAAAAAAAAAACATTCCCACTTTGTGTACAAGAAGAGGTACCTACCCTAAAAAAACTAATTTTTCATGATTTTATTTTATCACGGTCGGCGTGATTAATATGTATATTCATGCCAAATTATAGCTTTCTAGTACTAAGAATCTCTGAGCTAAGCTGCTAATATGTAAGTATAAGGCTACGGACACGACGTCAGCGGGCGCGGGCCATCTGCGCTACCCCGTAATCGCTGACTGCGAGACCGAGGCTTTATACATTCATATTAAATCGACATAGGTAGAAAGAAGGAAACCTCGATGTTTTGTTGCTAGTTATTTATAATCTTTATATGTAGGTATTACTTAAGTGTATATATATACATTTTCTTGTGTGTTTGTACCTATTTATATTCGTAATAAGCTAATAACTAATTACACATAATTGCAGTAGGTACCTACACTACCTCCCTAGTAAATGTATTGTCTCCCCGTCCATCCAAAGGTAGTCTGGTACGTAGATAAGACCGCTGTTATACTCTGAATATTTTACAAAGGTTTGGTAATTAAGCTTTGTAAAATGTAGTGTACAATAAAGCATATTCTATCTTTCTATCTATCTGTCATCAGAGCAGACTGGCTCTGACTCTGAATGTACCTAATAATAGGGATTGAAAAGGTTCCTAAAATACCGGTAAAGAACCGATATTTAGTGGTTCCGTTACTAGAACCCGAACCGGAACAGGAACCTAAATTTGAACCTTTAAGAACCTTTATTTATCCGGTTCTTCTTCAAAGCGAGTTCGAACCAGTTCATACGGTGCCGGTCAGCGCAGGATGAAGCTTTGTACGATAGCGTCAAAGTACGGGCGGCCGCCGACAGGTGAAGAGGATAGAGTTTTTGTGAGAGAGGAGAGGGGCACATTTGCTTTGATAGATCTTGTGGTAGTTCTTTCGTGGAGAACCTTTAAATCGGATGGTACGGAACCGGTATATTTGAACCTTTATTTGTTACCGGTTCTTAGGAACCAGAACCAAACCGGAATCTGAACTGGAATCGTACCGAAAAGAAGAACCGAAATGAAGAACCGGAACCCAAATTCGTACCGGATTTCAATCCCTGCCTAATAATAACTTAACAAAAATAGTCATGACTTTAATAAATAATTGTTGCAAGTGTAGGTTGAATGGACAAGTCCCAGGTATTGTTTGTACTTTGTACTGTCGTTTATTAAGGAAAAATATGGATACAGAATAATTACTTGCACACACGATGGCGATTATCGTGAAAACATTGATTTAATTTAAAAAAATAACGATTATTTTAATACTGAATAATATTCACTGTGGCAACACTTTCAAAGTACAAACAAATTATTATTGTAACAAACTTTTAAATGTATTTTCATTATGGCAACTGAATGTATTATTCTACTTCGGCAACACTTAGAAATAACGGTAACGATATTATCATTATTTCTGGGTGGGGCAAAACTCATTTTAAAATGGTAAAATGTAGTGCAAAGCCAGTTGTTTTTAGATTGTGAAAAAGTAGTTGTGCGATTAAAAAGTATTAGAAAGAAAATAGTGTTTTTTTATACGATTCTCTCGCAATGGGGATGAGGAAGTCGGTGTTGCCATACACCAAACCACAAGTCATATTTTTACGATAATTAATGGGCATGGACGTCAACATGTAACAAAAATAATGTGATTTTAAATAACAGTGTGACAGCCGTTGGATCTCATAAATAATAATCGATCATGATAATTTATACTTTACCAAATATTTTTTCGTACATGTTCAAGTTCAAGGCCATCAACACAGATAAACTACCTAAATAAAAAAATACCTACAGTGTGAGTATTATAATGATTTTAGTGAATCTATAAATTTTGAATGTAGCGTAGAGATATCATTCAAGAGGATCCCATTAAAACATGGTAGGTAATAGATATATCCTTATTTTTTTCCCCCATCGGAAAAAGAGGGGTGCTATAAGTTTAACGTGTGTATCTGTGTGTCTGTCTGCGATATCGTAGCTCCCAAACGGCTGAACCGATTTTGATTTTCTTTGTTTTGTTTAAAAGGTGACATGATCGAGAGTGTTCTTAGCTATGATAAAAAAAATCAATTCAGCCATTTGAAGATTATCAGCTCTTTTCTAGTTGATGAATGGATGTTAGCATCTTCCACAGGTCTGATCGAGTCGGAATTTGGTACTTTTAAGATATTTTTGTTTGTGTCGAAGGTTTTTGGATTTTAAATTTATAGTTTTATTTATATATATATTTTTTTGTAATATAAATATATATATATATTTTTTTTCCTTTTTTTTTTTTAGTAACCGCAATACAATTTCAACCTTTTGATGTTGACCGCCCGTCAGATACTTTTACTAGAAACAGAAAGAAAAGGATAGAAATAAAATAAGCATAAAATAATGAAATAGGTTTTGCATGAAGCTAAATCGATCTGCCTAGCCTTTTCCCAAGTATGTTGGGGTCGGATTCCAGTCTAACCGGATGCAGCTGCATACTAGTATTTTACATGGAGTGACTGCCTATCTGACCTCCACAATCCAGATATTGAGTAATACCATACCCCTTGGTAAGACTGGTTGTCAGACTTTCGGGCTTCTGACGACCCGTAACAACTGTAAAAAATCCACGGCTTTACGAACCGGGATCCACGGTTTTACGTGCTTTTTAAAGCACGGAGGGGTCTCGGTATGTAGAGATGGTCACCCATCCACGGACCAACCGCGGCATGTGCAGTTTAACCTGATCGATCGGCCCGTGCGGCTGTTATTACTTAGTCAAGAGCCCACAAAAGCAAGTAATTCATATATAAGATGTTTGCACACAATCCTGGTAGGTATATTTGCAATCCATTTTGATCTCATATTCAATTTGCTATGCTAACAAGCTGGACACAGTCGTATTATTAAGGCTTCCCTAGACAGGGGCGACGCGACAGTGCGACGCGACTCTTGTAGAACAATTTCCATGAAGTTTCATACAAATTGTTCTACTAGAGTCGCCTCGCGTTAACGCGTCGCGCTTGTTTGTGGGAGCCTTTTTACGACTAGCTTCTGCCCGCGACTTCCTTCGTAGAAGTCGTAAGATATACCATATACTAAAATAACAGCGACATTTTTATAAAACTACCTCGGCTCACTGTGTCGCGTCGCATCGCCCGCCCGCTCTATTATTTCATTTTCGCTTAGAGTTTTTTATGACTTTTTTTTCTTTTTGCTCGGTTCTTAAGGGTCTTAGCGTGATGTTTAATAGCCAATAGCCTTCCTCAAGAAGTGGGCTATCAAATGCAAAACGAGTTTTCCAAATCCGACTGGTAGTTTCGGAGATTAGCGCGATCAAACAAACTCTTCAGCTTTATTATATTACTAGCAACCCGCCCCGGCTTCGCCCGGGTAGCAGAGCATAATATAATATTAATATAGCCTATGTCACCTGGAGATAGTGTAGCTTCCCAACAGTGATAGAATTTTTGAAATCGGTTCAGTAGTTTCGGAGCCTATTCAATACAAAGAAACAATCATATCTTTTCTCTTTATAAAGCTATCCTATCTTTCAAGTCGGATCAAATTGCACACGGTGTGCAAATCAAATTTAAAATCGGTTCAGTAGTTTAGGAGTCCATCGCGGACAAACAACGTGACACGTAATTTTTATACATATAAAGATTACAAATTTTCATCTACATATCTGCAAAATTGCTTGTTGGAAATACCGAGACACGTTGAGGATGAAACAAGAACAAGACCATAAGGGACAAGGATACGTGCGTATTTATCCGGTATTCTTCGACATAACACACATAACATTACGGCTGTAATCCCCGGAGGGTTAGGCAGAGGTGGTATGAGTTGAAAATAGCTGTGAATCGAATGTTTTGTGAATCTTTAAATTCTCTTCGACTTCAAATGGAAGCTCAGTGATTTCACAAGACTCAGCACTTATAATGTATTTAATTTCTGCCTCAAACTATCCAAATGATTGTGATCATTAGACTCATGTTCACAATTGCCTACGACCGCGTGTCTGATAAGTTCAACATAATTATGTAGATTGGATTGTAATCCTTGAACAGTCGTGCGTACCTATCATGTCTCAATCTTTTGGTTAAATTGCCTTGAACTTGCAGTTGCGTAGGTATCGCCACTTGAGCTGTAGGTTGGTACTGCAACATGCAAGTGAACGGTCTACCACGTTCGGGTTGGTGGATCTCACAATCGAGGAGGCCTGAGTCCCAGCAGTGTGAGAACATTGTTGAGCTCCTTAAATTCTGAGTTGAGCTGCACGATTACTGACAAATGCGTGCACTGGCTGGACAGGTCAACTCAATCTGTGTGGTTTTTCCTCAAAAGACCATTTTAGACACAAATCTACATGATATTCACATGATCTGACCAAGATTATGTCTGGACTTTAAAAGAGACTGTGACCTCTGAGTTTGTTTCGGCCTTTCTTCTCAGAGTAGTCAGATAGGAAACGCCGACCTCATCTAGTTTTAAAATATGATTGACGTGTAAAAGTGTTTGTTCAAACCTACTTACAGAAATAAAATCATTTATCATTGTAGGCAGATTTTGTTCAGAATAATATTATCTCTCTGAGCACCAAAATACAGAGTTAAGGCTCCTAAAACCAGGCGCGACACGCGACGCGAATCGCACGTGATACAAAGGCACCGCCCGTCGTGCGACTGGCGGTGCCTTATGTCGCGTGCGATCCGCATTGCGTGTCGCGCCTGATTGAAGGAGTCTTTACTGTCTAGTACTTTATTACCCAGGTGTAATAGGAAATATTTTAAGCTACTCATGTCGTCTCAAGTTCTCAACTTAAGGATCCTTCAAACAGGCGCGACACGCGACGCGACACAAAGACACCGCCTGTCGCGCGATGGGCGGTGCCTTTGTGTCGCGTGTGATTCGGGTCGCGTTTCGCGCCTGTATGTAGGAGCCTTTATGTTAGAGCTTGTCCACTCTGAAATGACGCGCCCCACTACTTAACTAGTTGATTTAGATGTGTGAGTGCAAATATTAATAACGACACTTCATCTGTGTGGGAGCGTCGTTTGTGAACATCGCGGTCGACTAGACGCGTGATAAATCCGACAATGCTCTCCCTAAAGAGAGAACAAGATGACCACTCTCTCGCGCGTTCAAGACTATTATTATGACTAGTTGGAAAAAAAAAACCGGCGCTCCTAAGTTGGAGTCTAGCTGAATGAACCTGAATGACCAATTACAATGGTGTTTTTATGTGTATTGCGTTTGGTTAGCAAAACAAAATTTATAATTTATCTCAACACGACATGGGTCAATCAGTACGATAATCTTTAACTTTACAAGTCACTAACCTATTTCAATGTTCTTTGTGGCCATCATCAGTTAGCGTGATTTTATTTGATTAGAATTTATGTTTCTTTCAGTCTATTCTTAATTTTATTTTTGCATTCTCCTAAGTGACTTTTTTAATTAATTTAACTTTCTGAGTTTATCTAGGGCAATACTGGTATCGGTGAAGGGAAAAGATCGTGAGGAAATCAGAAAATCACCAACCTGTCTTGAGCAAGCGTGGTGATCAATGCTCATGCCTTCTCTGTATGAGGAGAGGCCTTTGCCCTGCAATGGGACAATAAGGACCCGACCACACGTACTGACGAACCACACCACATCGCATCGACAAAATGTGGTCAATCAGTAGGTAAGTGAGAATAGTGTTGCTTCTTGCAGTTGCGTAATGTGCCCAGGATTTTGTAATATCTTTATTTAAATAGAGTGTCCTTGGAGTTTCTTGCCCGTTTTTCTCTATAGAGATCTACGTTTTGGAATGGGCAACTAGCTTCAACACTCTGATTAACTGACCGACTCTTTGACAATTCAAAAGTGCCTGTAAATGGTTTAATTGAAATAAATGCTTTGAGTTTAGTTTGAGTTTTGAGTTGTGGTAACTACAAAATTTCGATGTGGTTACATTGTAGACACATCATTGTTTTTACGATGTGGCCGGCCGCTGGTCTAGTGCGCGGTCTTACTGGTGGTTGCGTAGTGGCGGCGACGCGCGACGTGGCCTTGATGCGGTCGGTATCGCTCACATGGCTGATTTTGACGGCCAACTGTGGTCCATGTGAATAAGCTATACATTTTCATACAAATTAGCGCCCGATCATGTGTTGTCGGTGTGGTGTGGATGTGGTACGTGTGATCAGCCCTACTAGGCTGGTATTATTACATGCTCTTGAATGAACTACTAATTATTCTGTAAAATTTATCACGTCTGCTCTACTTTGCAAAATGGGGTTTATGCTTTAATACGTTTGGTATGGCTTAGTAGGTACGAGTTAAGGATATTTCAAATAGGTACCAGGAAATGTGTGCTGTGGTAGCAAATTATAAGTTTAGTTACTATTATGATAATCATAATGAGTATCCAGATGGTAGGTACGCACTCCCAGATGTCACACTCATAATTATTAGAAAACTGACTGTGAGTAAAAACTCAATACATTAAATTTGAATATCGTTAGGCATATGAATAAATAAAATATGCATTAAATAAATATTAGTCTATTTTTATTATACCTTGACATTTAGTAAGGTCATTGTCGAGAAACAACTGAAGTGATAAATATTATCGCCATCGAAATAATTGATATAGCCATCGAAATAAGACCCTCAAAAATTTTCTTAGTTACATAACTTTTTCAGTAGTATTGTGTCTAAGTAGTAAATTACCTCCATAATTATGTACAACACAGCGCAGGCCACACTGGGAGCGAAGCTAAGTTCGTTTACTTCGCTTATGTAGCAACCGCGTGTTTGCATACTTCGCTCAATACAGCAACCGCGTGTTTGCATACTTCGCTCTTGTAGCTACCGCGTGTTTGCATACTTCGCTCACGTAGCAACCGCGTGTTTGCATACTTCGCTCAATACAGCAACCGCGTGTTTGCATACTTCGCTCAATACAGCAACCGCGTGTTTGCATACTTCGCTCATGTAGTAACCACGTGATTGCATACTTTGCTCACGTAGCAACAGCGTGTTTGCGTACTTCGCTTATGTAGCAACCGCGTGTTTGCATACTTCGCTCACGTAGCAACTGCGTGTTTGCATACTTCGGTTCACATTACATGAGCGAAGCTAAAGTAACTCAGCTTCGTTCCCAGTGTGGCCTGCGCTTCACTTAGCTACTTACCTACATATAAATAACAGTAGGCAGTAATAAAAGTCATTGCCCTCTATTTTATTTGCTTTAAATACTTGGTTTCAGTTTAATTTGGCTTATCAGTTATCACTTATCACCCACTTTAGCGAAGGTTCTGAGTTATATACAGAAGTTATGACTAGAAGCGAATTTTAAGGTAATTAGGCAACAAATAAGGTTCAAAACAGCGATGCGTTTGATGTCAGTTGAATCGAATGACCACCAAAGTAAAAGTAACTTTGCAGTTTTAATTAAATAAAAAATTAAATGCACGGCATTTTAATTGTAAAAAAGTAAGTAAGTATTTCTTTAGTTGATTGAATTCCTTTTATTTATTATCATTACATAAAATATGATAGTCTGCGCTCAAAATGTTGAGAATTATGCGACGTTTTTTTTTTTTTAACTTTGTTTTACGATTTTTTTATCATGAAATCATCATGATTTTTTTTTGTCATGTGTCTTTGGTTGTGTGTTTTCGTTTTTGGCCACCGACATCAGAAATTAAAGTTATTTTTCACGTTTATTAGTGTTTTTTTTGGAAGTCGGTTGTTTTTTTTGTAAAAAAGTTTTTATTTTTCTGTTTTTAGTTGTGGTACCTACCCCCCACATACATTCGTATACCACTACTTGATATGTAAATAACCGTGACAGGAAATTATTATAACATCATCAATATAAACCAAGTGGAAAAAATACGCATTATTAGGGATAACTGAAAAACTACTGGTCACTACTTGATCAAATTTAAATGGGACCACATGTGAAGCACCAGCTTTCAAATAAAAAAAGAATCATCCAAATCGGTTCACCCAGAAAAAAATTCTGAGCGAACAAACAATAAAAAAAAAAAAAAACTGTCGAATTGAGAACCTCCTCCTTTTTGTGAAGTCGGTTAAAAAATAGAGACCTATCTGCTGGGCTGACTTGCAAGTGCGTGGTCAGCCTGGACTGGCTTGAATTTAGTGTATACACGAGCCCAGTTGCAAGTCAGTGCTGGACAAACTTACCTACTATACTTTCATATTAGGCCCTGTGCACACCACGTTTTTTAAACGCGCCGTTGACGCGCGTTTTAGAAACGCGCGTCGACGGCGCGCTTATATCCTACAGAGCAGTTTGTTATCGTTTGTATCGATACAAACACGCTGCACCGGCGCGTTTGTATCGATACACACGCGCGTTAGCATCGCGTTTGTATCGATTCAAACGCGCTGCACCGGCGCGTCTGAATCGATACACGCGCGCGTTTGTATCGATTCAAACGCGCGACACTGATGCGACCGCTAGCGCGCGCGCCTTCCCTTCCCTTGTAAATGGGTGTACCCAAAAACGTCGGTAATTTTTCTTCTTCCTTTTTTTAAAAATTAATAACAAAGCGCATGCAATCAATGCTGTGTCGACCGACGCCATCTTGCTACTGTTGATGAGGTTCTGCTTAAAAACGCAAAATGCCAGCGCGTTTGTATCGATACACACGCGCGTTTGCATCGCGTTTGTATCGCTACACACGCGCGTTTGCATCGCGTCTGTATCGCTACACACGCGCGTTTGCATTGCGTCTGTATCGCTACACACGCGCGTCTGTATCGATTCAAACGCGTGTTTGAATTTATACAGGTGTGCAAAGGTCTACAGGCCGCGTCTGACTTGCGTGCGTATCGCGTCTGTATCGCTACAAACGCGCGTCGACGGCGCGTTTAAAAAACGTGGTGTGCATAGGCCCTTACTGGGCTCGTATTATCAGACGCTTCAATCGAGTGAATTCTCATTTTTGTTTCATTCAATGTTCACAAGACACCGTCAGAATTACAAAGTGAACAATCATCTGCTCAGTACATTTCACTTTTTGATCACTCGGAGCGCGAGTGGAAAGATGCCTGAAGGCTCCCGCAAACAGGCGCGACGCGACAGCACAACTCCAAAGCACCGCTCGTCTGGTGCCTTTGTGTCGCGCTGTCGCGTCGCGCCAGTGTGTACGAGCCTTAACGCGGAAATCCAACGCTATTGGATTGGTTTAGTAGTGAATTAATTTTTGACTTTGGATTTATTTTGTGTTCCGACGGTTCACTTCGAGTGAAAGATGCCGATGATAACTGAACAAAAATTAAAGCATCTAATATCAGATCAGGTTGAGCCAAAGCTGAAATGTGTGCTTGTTATTACACTACTCCTAGCGAAACCTTAATTCTAAAAACCAAGAATTCAAAGTTTTCACAAACTTAGTTTATGAAAGAAATTAACTTTATTTATACATTCACAAGATGGCGTCATTAAAAAACTCAACGAGAAAATTGTATGACGCATTCCGCGTGCAAACAAGAGGATAATCTGCTTCGGATAATAACAGTAATTCTGCCGGTAACCACAGGCTTGCTGCTCATAGTCACGTTTGGGTCATTTTTATAGTACGGTAGATATTTTATAAGCACACTAGCTGCGTCCCGCGGTTTCACCCGCATAAGTCTCGATCCCGTAGGTATATCGGGAAATAAAGTATCCTATGTCCTAATCCAAGTCATGGTCTACCCATGTGCCAAATTTCATTCAAATCCGTTCAGCCGTTTTACCGTGAAAGCGTAACAAACAAACATACTCACATACAACAAAAACAAATATTTTCTTGACTAGCGACTCGCTCCTGCTTGGCACGGGTGCAGTGGCGACACTTCAAAACATTGAGATTTCTGTGCTATTTCTAAGTTTAACATAAGAATATCAAGAATAAATGCTCCAAAAGATGGTGAAAACCGCATCAAAATCCATTGTGTAGTTTAGAAGATTTGTTACACAGGCAGACACAAAAGGGACGTTGTTTTATACTAGTTATGTTTAAATATAGATTAAACACGTGAAGTGAATTAATTGTAATTATGCATGAGAATATGTAAAGTCGTGAGTGCGTGACGCGTTGCCATGCCACCCCAGTGATCATTCAGCATGTATTTGATCACGTTTTGTTTAAGTAAATACAGTACACTTTGTAATTTATTGCAAGATGGTTTAATTACTTAAGTTTTTTTCTCGCCTAATGATTATTAAGAAAATTCTTTTCCTCGTGGATCATAGAGGTAGGTACACATGCTCAGGAGACTAGCAAACCATGTCAAGAAGAATCACAATAAACTCCAATCACCAATCTGTCAGTGTCAGTGCCAAGAATGGTTCCGAAAAAAACAAAAGAAAAAAAATCTTCCACGCGACCACTAAAATTACAGTGCTACTGTTCTAGGAGTAGCTAGAACAGTAGCAATTTAATTGGTGTGGTCGCGTGGAAGATTTTTTTTCTTTTGTTTTTGTATTTAGTATCATGATTCATGAATCTTCATATGGTAAGCTACATTAGTAGGTAAATGTGCTACATTAAAAGGTAAATGTGCTAAATAAATAGGTAAATGTGCTATATTAGTAGGTAAATGTGCTACATTAGTAGGTAAATGTGCTGCATTAGTAGGTAATTGTGGTACATCAATAGGTAAATGTCCCAAACCTGATGATAATGAATCTTTTACTATGTTAAAGAAGTCGCAATAAACCAGTCATGTGTGTTAGGTCATTAGGTGTGTAGTGCTCGACCGGAATGTTTCGAGTGCATTAAACTTTGTTGTTTACAAATCGTGACAATTGATTGTTTTAAATCACTGCTAAAACCTGAATCTCGATTTATCGAAGCACGCGCAGCATGACCACTTCTATTCTTTTCTCTTTTTAAAATAGACATAATTATCTCATTATACATTATATTTAAAAGTGAAGAGCCAAATTTCCCGCGAAATAAAAAAATTCTTACGTTTTTTGCAATTTTCGATTCAATGTCAAGTTGTATCAAGAACAAAATATGATTCGCGACCGTAACAAGTATTAATTTTACAGAATTATAATCATTAGAATCATCAATAATAATAATACCTCTAAGTTCATATATTCCTAATGAATGTCAATTTCATAAAATATCAAAAAATACGAGTATATGAACTAAGAGGGTTGTATTGATGATTTTAATTCTGTAAATACATACTTGTCACGGTCGCGTTTCGCACTTGAATGTCATTGATAGGGACAAACTGAAAACAAGATGGCATCGATATTTCCGATTTTGGCCACACGCAAAAACATCCTTGTACAGCTAGATATTTCATACTAATGTTGAGATTCATGCTTGAGCATCATTAGGCCAAAGGCTGTGTTATATTTAAACTTCAACATACCTATCCAAGATTCATGTTCCGGAGTCAGCCGGAGCGCAGACCCTGGCTCTCTCAGCTGCTGCAGCAGAACTCCTGGGAAAGCGATGTTAGCGCCTGTGCCGATCATGTACATCACTACTCCGCTTACTGCCAGCATCTGGAAGATAGACGCAAGTTTAGTTGGGGTTGGGGTTGGTCTCCTACTTTGCTGTGCCCGACAAGGTCCAGAGTCATCATGTCTTACTTACCAGTTCACAAGCTCACATTGTTGAATGCTGTAAATATGTTGAGTATTGGGTTGGTTCCTTGTGGTTTCGTGGAAGTCTGTTCTAGCGAAAGGATGGGATTATAGTGGAAGGGACATTAATGGGGGAAATTAGATCATTTACGTGAGGTCACGAGTCCACAATGTGGTTACTAAAAGTAAGTATAAGATTACGTCAAGATGATCATAGGACGTAGCGGGAATCCTCTGGTCTAATTATAAAACACATTGCGAACACCACCATTAATCAACCAAGCCCTATGATTACAGTATCCTCTCTCCCCTCATTAACTTTGTGTATGTCGTTAATGGGAAATAAAGGCGTAACTACGTCAACAAGATGGGCAGTGGGCGTCCTCTAGTCTGCTAAATTAGCTACATCTGCAATCATTTTCTAGCTTTAACCGTTAATTTCAGCAGTAATCTGAACTTTATTCTTTAAATCAACTTCAACTCAAAGCTTTTAATTCAATTAAACCATTTACGGCAATTTTGAATTGTCAAGGAGTCGGTCAGTCAGAAATCTGCAGCTATTTGCCCATTCCAAAGCGTGGTAGGTTCCTATAGAGAAGAACGGGCAATAAACTGCACGGACACCCTTTTAAATCAATGAAATATTGTAACAAAATATTGGTTACATCATCCATGTAGGAATTATAGGCACATATTGTGAGTACGGTGTAGAAAGACGTGCACGTTAAAACCGTCCAGAGCAAAAAGTAACCAAAAAAAAAAAATACGTGCGGCACTCGGGGACTGCCGCGGTAAAGCTATTGCATAGCATTTTTTATCAACTTATGCAATTATAATTATTTACTTATTTTTTATTTATGCAGTATTTTTTTTTCTTTGATATTAATTCAAGTACAGTCGTACCTATCGTAGTCGTATCATATACATACACGTTAAGCGAACGCTCGGCTGAGCTACATGGTAGGCGGAGTGGGGGGTGTTAGGTTTTATTTTCGTTACGGAATTTCTTGATTCGGTCGCCGCGCTCAAAGCCCGTGATAAAAGCTATGCAACAGCTTAAAAACAATCACGAATGAAAATAAGCCGTGGGTGCTTAGAGATATCAACCTCATTGTCATCAAAGAACTCAAAACTCCCAATCAGTTAAATTTGGCCTATACTTATTATAACTCATTGGAAGTTTGGAGTTCTTCAATTGCCAAGAACAACCGAGAATTGAGTGGCCATTGGCCATTGACCTACCACACACCCAAAGGCATGTGATGCTGTTGAAATTTTGCAAGAACGGTTATGTATTCGTTTTCACCAAACTTGTTTTATTTGCACATTCGTAATAAGTTTCGATGATGAAAAGATGACGGTGAATACACGTTTTTGCTTGATTTGTTTATATACAGACAATCAAACAAAGGACTCTCTAAGAGGCGATGCCTTTAACTCGTCACTGTACTGGAGCACGGCGGGGTAATTGCGTAACACACTAACAGTAGGAATGGCTTTCATTTCGACAGTTCAACAACATTCATTGCGTTATTACGTTGTTAATCAGACACATTTTTCGAACATAATATGAAGCAATGGATTAGCAATAGGCGTCAAAATTATTCAGATTGTGATTGATTGTGTGTTACACAATTAGGGTGCGGGTTGGTGACCGGAGAGCCAAACCTGTTATTTCGCAGAGGTGACCCTGCTCAGAGAATAGCAGATGTTTGAATGAAAAGAATAATGTTTTGATTGAGTAAAATCCGAGTTCAAAGCTACTGAAAAAACAGTAATAAAAATAATAAAAAAGTAACAACGTCTAAATTAAAAGAATCCACACATTCATTTGACAACTAGTTGTCTTCAAAAACTGCTATTTTGTTGAATAATCATCACCCAAAACCACGAATTGACATGTTGAAAACGTTGAAACGTTGTTTTAAACGACTTTAAAACATAATTCTGTTTCTGTCAGATGTTTGAAGATGACAGAGACAGAATGATGAAATTGGAAATTATTAATAATTCAAAAATATGTTTGCCGCAAGAACAAATTATGTGTATAAATAGAGACAATTTATCTTTCACTAACCCTAATGACATTGCTAATGAATTAAATAACTATTTTATTGACATAATTGAAAATAAACCACAAACTGACAAACATCCGCCTAATTCTAAGTTTCAAAATTTGACATCACAATCATTATTTATGACTCCCGTTTCAGCATCTGACATAATTAGAATGTTCGATGACTTAAAAAATACGAATACTGTTGGTTATGATGGTGTGTCTACCAAAGTAATAAAATATGTAAAACAAATCATATCGCCTCCATTGGCACATATTATCAATATTTGTATTTCTGACGGTGTTTTTCCAAATAGCCTAAAAAAAGTTATAATTAAGCCAGTATTTAAACAAAATGACAAAACTGATCCAAAAAACTATAGACCAATTGCTAAGATTCCTATAATTTCTAAAATTTTTGAAAAAGTTATTTATAATTCGCTTTACACTTATTTTGAGAAATATAATTTATTTTGTGTGGAACAAAAAGGCTTTCGAAAGAAATGTGGAATAAATATGGCTCTATATGATTTACTTTCCACTGTCATGTCATGTGTTGATAATAAAAATCCTGTTTGTGCTATCTTCACTGACATGAGTAAAGCTTTTGACTATGTAGATCATACACTACTTATACATAAATGACATGCTTATGGTATAAGAGGTAATGTCCTCGACCTCCTAAAATCATACTTAAGCAATAGATACCAATGTACTGAAATTAGTAGATTATGTCCTAAAACTAAAATTGAAACCACTTACATATCGAAACCAAGACTCCTAAGGTATGGCGTACCTCAGGGCAGCGTGCTTGGACCGTTACTTTTCTTAATAGATATCAACGACCTCCCAAAGATGACACAGCAAAAAATGGTTCTCTTTGCCGATGACAGCACAGCCATAATAGAATGCACTAATCCCAATAATTATGAAAACGAGATTAATGACTCACTGACAAAAATAATACATTGGCTTAACTGTAACAATTTAGTAATAAATTTAGATAAAACAAAAATCATGCAATTCCATCAACGTCGGGCAAATCCCACTATTAATTTGACTCATAAAAAAAAAAAAATAGAATTAGTTAATACTGCTAAGTTCTTGGGTATAATGGTAGACGATAAATTGACATGGAAACCACATATAGAACACCTATGTAACAGACTGAGTAAATCTGCGTACGCACTCTATCAATTGTCTAAAAAGGTAAATATCAGCACGTTACTGACAGCTTATCATGGACTACTCGCTTCAGTGCTTCGGTACGGAATTGTATTTTGGGGACAGTCAACTGACAGGGAACTTATATTTAAGATGCAAAAACGCTGTATAAGATCTATGTGTGGATTAAAGACTACTGATAGCTGTGTACCATCCTTCAAATCACTGAAAATACTAACACTACCAGCATTGTATATTTTGGAATCTGCAATATTTATAAAAAACAACCCCCACTTATTCGAAAAAATGTCTGATAATAAAAGAAAGCCAATACGTGCTCAATATTTGTCACAGTTATGTAATATAAAATGCAAGACATCTTTAATGCAAAAAAGTTTTTTTGGCATTGCGCCAAAGATCTATAATAAAATACCAGACAATATTAAAAATATGCCTGTAGTAAAGTTTAAAAAAGCTCTCACATTATTGCTAATTGACAAATGTTATTATAAAATTGAAGGCTTTTTAAATGATAATGTTAATTAATATTGAAATTTAGTGTAAACCAACTATTTAATTCATTATGTTAATTTTATAATTGATAATTGACTACGCATGTTTCCTCTAAAAATATTTGTATGTCAAAATTGACAAGACATAGCGCACTATTTAGTTCTTAAGATCCATCTATCATAAAACCTATGTTTCACAAATAAATTGATTTGATTTGATTTGAATGATGTTTAAAACTCGTTTAGTGCTAAACTTGTTTAGTGAATGGCCATGCAAGAGGGCCTAAGCTGGTTAAAACATGTTACCATCAAACGGGGTGAATAGGGACGCAGGGGTGAATGGAGACGAATTTTTAAAAGGGATTTTAACATTGAAATAATATAGTTTGTTGCCAAAAAGGACTCTAATGTGTTTACTGTATTATAAGTAACGATTAAGTGCCCTTGTTGGCAACAATCTATATTATTTCAATGTTAAAATCCCTTTTAAAGTTTTGTTCCGATTCACCCCTGCATCCTTATTTACCCCGTTTTCATACTTATCGTACACGGGTTTCCTAGGTAGGTAGGTAAAAGGCACAAACCTGTCTCAAGAACGGAGACACCCTCTCGTGCGCTCCTTCCGTCATGATGCCGGAGATGGGACACTCTTCTTAAGGAAAGTCCAAGGTTTACTTCCGTCTTCTTTATGTTATGGACATCTGTGGACGAAACAAAAGCGGTAATTAGTTAAGGCTAGGAAGACCAAAGAAACGACGGAATCGTTGTGTGGAAGATGATATGGCTAGAAAGGGGGGGACTCTGAGGTGGAAAAAGAAGATGTGCTACGTACGACAAACATTGGGATGAGGGGAGGAGGACGGTTAAAGACTAAATTAACAAATCTTGAAACATTATCATGGTCGTTGTCAACATTGTATAAAAAAAGTATTTTCAGTGACTTCAAAGACTGCTACACAAGTCACTCTGGCGCAGGTGTCAGGTAGGAAAGTTGATAAACAATTCGCACTTATTAAACAATTATATCCCTATTGAATATTGTCATGACAGATCACGACATAATATTATAGCCCCAGCAGCAACTAACACGTCGGGATCCTCTAATGGGTTTATTCATAAACAACCAACGTTAAGTTGCTAAATATAATAAAAATTGTGTAGCTATGTGTGTGCGGATATTTAATAATTTACCAAAGACATTAAAAGTATTGAATTGTAGACTATTTAAAATTAAATTGTATAACTGGTTGAATAAAAATAATTTCTGTAGTATTAAGGAGCTTCTAGAACACTAACGTTGACAGCATAATGTTGCATGCTTTAATTATAAGCAAAACATGAATGATCCCATTTTGTAGTGTAACACCTTTTTATACCGTGTTTTAAGCAAATAAATATTATTATTAAGAGGCGTACAAACGTCAAAAAAAAAACTTGATTAAGCAAACGTAGATCATTACTTAACTTTAAGCACCGTCTATTAATAGGTAAACTCTTTAATGTATAACACACAAAAGTCAGAGAACGGATCGTTACAGGTTAGAATTGAGTTTCAGAAACTATAAGTAAAGTGAGCTACAGCTACACGATTACTGCTTGTCCGATGAGACGTCGTACCTGAGCCTGTAGCTTTAAATTCCCCTGTTAATAATAATACTCTAAACTTTTCGATCCAGCCTGTCCCCACTTGCTGCCCTCCCTCAGTGACGCCCTAAGCCGAGGTCCGTACCCCACAGGGGTTGCCCTTAGCGTGCGGTAATTTAAATAATTTTAGTATTTAATTTCGCCCCTGGCTGGAGGCTTTGAGTTAATCTTAAGGCACCAACAGGATAGTTCGGTCAAGTAGCCAGGACCTCAGAGGTCACAACTACGAGCTGCCATTCAAAAAAACACGATTACTGACAAATGCTTGAACTGACTGGACAGGTCCACTCAAATGTGTGTGGTTCTTTCCTCAAAAGATTTCAGATAGTAATCTACATGGTCCTCACATGATCTGACAATATTATATCAGGACTTTAAAAGAGACTTTGACCTCTGAGTTCGTTTTGGTTTTTCTTCTCAGAGTAGTCGGATAGGAAACACCAAACTTATCTAGTTTTAAAACATAATTAATTTTTGACGTGTTGGTACAAACCTACTTACAGAAATAAAATCATTTATCATGATTTTTTTCTTCGCCCGCGTGGATATCAGAAAATATCCCACGGGAATGTACTAACGGGATTAAAAGTACCCATGTGTTAATCGAGGTAAACAGTGTAATAATTCCATAACGCATTTTTTTCATGTTACTATTGGTTAACGCGGCGCACGCCAGTAAACAAGTTGCAAATAAATACTTTAGCAGTTAGCTCATGATATTGTGAAGACAGACATGGCTTGTATGACTAAACGTTTCCTTTAAACCTCGCAGTTTTAGTATAAGGTCTTGAGAGCCAAATATCTAAAAGAACCGTCAAAATACAAGGAAAATGAAACCAAAATTCACGGAGTATTTCACAATATAGGTACCATACATCCATACTAATACTCATATTATAAATTCGAAAGTAAATTTGTCTGTATGTTACCTTTTCACGCCTAAACCACTGGACGGATTTCGACAAAATTCGGCGAGGAGATAGGGATCATCCTGGGGAAGGACAAAGGCTACTTTTACTCCCGCGGGATAATTGCATAACACACTAACAGTAGGAATGGGTTTCTTTTTGACAGTTCAACAACATTCATTGCGTTATTTACGTTGTTGAGCAGATACATTTCGAACATATTATGAAGCAATGTATTACCAATAGGATAATTTCTGATATCCACGCGGGTGAAGCTAGTATTTAATAAACTCAAAAATATTACAATGGTGACGGTCTCAAATGAGAGTAGTTTTCAGTTTCAGACAAGTATAGTTTCAGTTTACAATTTCAGGCATTAAATTTAGGCATACGTTAAGCAGTTGCCTAGAGTTAAATTAGCTATTAAGTTCGTTTGACCGCCTCGTCGGTCTAGTGGTCGCTAGCGCTACCGCTGAGCTCGGTCCTGGGTTCGATTCCCGGGTCGGGCAGTGTTATTGGGGTTTTCCACCAGGAATTTCTCAGTAGTAGCCCGGAGTCTCTACATGGGACTTAAACATAACTGGCGAAATGCGGGTGTACTATAGGGTACACGTCTGCCTAACCCTTCTGGAATTACAGGCATGATGGTATGTGATGTTAAGTTTATTTCTAGTGTGTACATTACGATAGTCTTTCCTAACATTCCAGTCTAGCCTAAGTGATACAAAGAAAGTTAAGTGCTTGCCAAGTGATAGAAAGGGACAAAATACAAAGCTGCTTTAAACTGATAGAGACAGAAATAACTGGGTTATTTATTTAGAAAACCAGCTCATACTACGAGCTACGGGAAAACTGCTGACGGACTTTCCGAGTTATTTTTGTTAGTAACAATTGAATTAATCAGCGGGGCAATTGCGTAAAACACACTAACAGTAGGAATGGCTTTCATGTTGACAGTTCAGCAACATTCATTGCGTTATTTACGTTGTTGAGCAGATACATTTTTCGAACATATGAAGCAATGGATTAGCAATAGGCTTCAAAATGATTGAGATTGTGATAGATAGTGTGTTACGTAATTAGGATGCCGATATACTTGTGTTGCCTGTGCCAATAAAATAGAGATTTTCGGAAGAAATACCTGGGTAGTAGTACCTCTGCCGGGGTCGCGGATTGTTCGAAAGAGTTACCGTGGCCCTGGCGCACAGGCAACTGAAGGAACACGGGTGGGTTTTAGTCAGTAAGAGTGACACGCCGCGCCCTTCCGCTCCACCCAGAGCGGGAGAGGTCATTTGATGATTTTCCAACCAAAAAATAAAAAATAAATGGGTAGTAGTACCTACTTTGTTAGACGAGCTCTTTCCCAAAGAGTTTAACTGGGTACATAACATAATATCACGCCCGTAATTTTCAAAGGAGAAAGCAGAAGTGTATCTATAGTACACCCACATTTCGTCCGTCATATTTAAGTCCCGTGTAATAGGGATACAGGTACACGGGCACAGTCAGCAACAAAAATAGTCTAACAATGTAACTTTTATAAATCCACACCTGCAAGGAATAACATTGTATCTAATATTTAGTAACTTTACATGAGAGCGCGTCAAAGATTTAAAAAAATCTCCCAGATTTAAAACAACCTTGAAAATATGAGTCCAGCTATTCCCTTCTGGGCTTATATTTTCAAGGATGGTTGGCATTAAGACTTAACCGAAATCTGCGAGAATTTTTTAAATCTTTGACGCGCTCTCCTGTAAAGTTACTAAATATTAGATACAATGTTATTCCTTGCAGGTGTCGATATTATCATCTACATTGGTACATAATACTCAATACTTTATTGCATTCCATATGTATTACATAGATGGTCTAACAAAGTAAGAGATCAATATGGACCCTGTCAGGCACAAGCAAAATTAGGATAGAGGAAGAGGGCTAAACAGCAATTCAAGCAAATAATAATCGGATACATTGGTTATCTGCAGTTTAGTTAGGACTGTAAAATTTTATACGAGTGGGTAGGTACAGATGTTTTACGAATATTTACCTTATAATAATAATAATAATACTTATACTTACTTATACTCGAAAGGTTCAGGTAGTTAAATAAAGGTAAACAAATCGTAAAAAGGGTTTTTATATTACTTGTTGACAGGGCTACACTGTCCTCCCATACCTATCAACACTAATTTGAAACATTGTAAAAGCCCCTTATTTTTAGAAGAGTAACCGTGGAGTTTCTTGCCGACTCTTCTCCATAGGAAACAACCAATTGGAACCGTGCACCTAGCTTCTGACGTTTCATAAGTGCCCATGTTGGTTTATGTGAAATAAAAAAATAAAAAGAATAAAAATAAAAAATTGTTGACACCTTCTTGTTTAAAAATACGTTACAACAAAATGAAAGTTATTTGCGATTTATACGATAGTTTCCTCTTTTATTAATCTATGTTAAACTTTATCATTTATTCGTAAATTATACTCTTCGTAGATGTAATTGCTTGAGCACAATTTTTTTGTTAGATTTATAAAATAGTATAATATTTTGTAATCTGTCTATTGTAAAGAGCCCAAAAAGACAGGTTCCCTAAACCTTTTAGAAAATACATCGAATTAGATCACGTTGCTAAATTGAAGAGTACACTTGTGACGTAGTATGGCAACTGAAGTAGCAGGTATTACGTTGAGTCGGTTAACCAGCGGGGTAATTACACGCTAACAGTAGGAATGGCTTTCATTTTGACAGTTAAACAATATTCATTGCGTTATTTACGTTGTTGAGCCGTCAAATTGACGCAATGGATGGATTAGCAAGCAATGGATTAGCAATAGGCTTCAAAATGATTCAGATTGTGATAGATTGCGTGTTACGTAATTAGGGTACTGAGGTCTTTTACGTTATGGACGAATTAGAAAAAATGTTAAATGGTGTCACTGCATTGCGGTTGCCACCATACCACTGTGAGCACAATTCTGTTGAGTTATTACGGGCTCATGTTAAAGGGTTTGTAGCCGAGAAAAATAAAACTTTTGAAATGTCCGACCTAAACATTCTTTTGCCAGAGGCTTTAGCTAATGTGACTGCTGAGAATTGGAAAAATTGCGAGGGTCATGTAATAAAAAAAGAACAGAAAATGTTTAAATTAGACAAAATAATTGATGGTACTACTTAACGCTTTATTATTAACGTGACAGACAGTTCCTCAGATTCAGATTCAGAATAGAGCCTAATATTATATGACTAAAAATAATATGATTAACATTTGAAATAAAAGGTTTAGCATCTATGAGTCACGTGTTTTTTTTTGTTTGTCTTTATTTAACTACTTAAGCCTTTCTAGTTATAGGTAATATTTAAGTTTAAGATTTAGAAAACTGATGTGTTAATAAAATTTACAATTTTATTTTTATTGACAATTTTTTTGGGTCAGCGCAACCTAATATAATAAGTGACGGCACGGTTGGCGCAGTGGTTAAGCGATTGACTGCTGCGCTGCGTGTCGCGGGTTCGATTCCCGCACGGCACAAATATTTGTATGACCTACAAGTAGTTGTTCCGGGTCTGGCTGTTTGTGTATGTGAGTTTGAATGTTTGTAAACGCACCCACAATACAGGAGAAAATCCTAGTGTGGGTTAAAGTTAAAAAAAAAAAAAAACTTAATAGAGCAGTGGTTGCCCAGTGGTAATAACCGCGACTTACGTGTTGTAAGTCGTGGGTTCAAAGTCAAGCAAGCACTTTGTGTGACTTATTTCATCACCACTGTTCTCAAAACGGTAAAGGAAAACATCGTGAGGAAACCGGCATGTCCTAGAACCAAAAATTCGAAGACATGTGACATCTACCAGCCCGCACTGAGCCCGCGTGGCGGATTATGAACCACTCCCTGTCACTGAAAGAGGAAGCCTGTGTCCCAGCAGTGGGAATATAATAAGCTGATTATGCTTATGCAACATTATTATCATCTTCTTCCAAACTTCTCTATCAGTCGTCATCTCGGTAGTCACCCCGTTTCTACCCATATCATCTTTCACACAGTCCATCGATCGTTTCTTTGGTCTTCCCCTACTCTTATAGCCTTTGCTGACAGCTCCTACTACTAAAATAGATAGATTGATAGTAACTAATAGAACCTTTAAATAGATCGCGTGACTCGTGTTCATTTTCAGACATGAAACCAATCATTACCCTCACTTGACTTCAACAATTGCCCTTTCATTTACTAGAGCTATCTGCAGTTTTTATTTTACTTTTTATTGCTGTGTTTATTTTGTTGCCTTTTTTTCGCTCAATGTGTAACGCATGCGCATTTGTACCTACGTCATACAGGCTGTGGTATGGAGGCGCTATCTTGATTCATTTAAACATAATACTACGCCTGCCAGCTATGTTTAAGGCCTATGTCATAGGTAGGGGGCAAGCCACATACCAGGCACAAATCCAGACTTCAAGTTCCTACGGAAAAAATCTCTATGGACTGGGAAACAAACCCATAAATCCATGCTCAGCAATCGCACTGTGGACCATTGGGCAGCAGGCGAAAACTGGGTCGTAACTAGGGTTGCCAACTTTTTTTGAGAAAAATAACGTATCAAATTCTTTGAATAGGGTAAAAAAAAGTATTTAAAAGAAAAATACATTTCTTTAAATTTATGGGTGCTTTAAGCAAACACTAGGAATTTTTTGAACCACAATTCAGATTTAAATAAATGAATAAATCATTTTTATGGACGATCTGTTTCTCTCTTCTTGACCCTACAACAGATCCGCGCGTTACCGAAAAACTCTTAGTGAAAGCTAAAGTGGCGGAAAGTAAATTAAAAAAAAAAACATTTGCTAAGCTAGGTGTCAGACTGATATTGCCGTTTGTCAACGATATTTTTCTTTGAAAAATCTTTATCAATATTAATAGATTTTCTTTTCGGACTGATCAGTATAATCGACACATAGATCAGTAATTAAATTAGCCATATAATTGTTTTGTTTTACGAATTACAATAAACATCAGAAATAAAGTATTTTCGCATACTTTATTTTTATGCAAAAGTATAAAGTATATTTATCGAAAATAAAGTAGAATACGTTATTATAAAGTATGGTTGGCAACCCTAGTCGTAACATACACAGTTTACTTAGATATCTAAGAAATACATATACCATAGCTTGGCTATGTACAGTCGTCAGAAAAGAAAGAAAGAAGGAAAAATATTTTATTTGGGACACGCACAGGAAATACAGAGAAAATAAAAAAAATAAAACTATCAAAATCAGCGCATAAACTTACCACAAACTATCAGATTTTCTCATTCGATTTTGAACTTAACCATCAAAATCGTTTGGAGAAATTTGACAGTTTCGTGTAGCTTGACCTGCTGGCGACTACATTTTTACTAGACGGTGCGGTGGTAAAAACATAAATCGAGGTTCGCACGGACGTAAAAATTTCGCGGCGGGAGTATTTCGCGCACTGGATCTTCAACGCACTGTTTAGCGCCGAGAGTTGTAAATCCAACAGCGTGATTTTTCGACGCGCTGGGATGCACTCTGTTGAATTCTCATTATTCTCAACGCTCGGTTCAACACCGAGAGTTGAAAATCCAGTGCGCGATAAAATCCCGCCACGATATTTTTACGTCCGTGCGAATGTCGTCCGAGTCTAAGCATTTGTCACGCAGATTTTCACATCTACATAATAGGTGAAATATAACAGTCTTTGTGTTTTGCAATATTTCCGCCGATGTTAAGATTTCTCTCACTTTCTCTGTCACATGCTCTTTACATAATGTCATGTATCGTGAAAGAATCTTGACCTTGCTCTTGTAACTACGAATTTTACGGCTTCTTTTAGATCTAATGAGGTCATTACATGATACAGAATACTATCAGTGGGTTCATGTTGACGGATACGAGTAAGCGTAGTCGAATGTCATACTCACGGATATCTATGGTCATACTATACAGTGTGAGTCTTCATAATGTGCGCATATCGAAATGAGAGACACTTAGCTTAATTTTATCGACAGAAAAAATATTTAAATTAATCAAAAAAAAAAATAACACAAGAAAGGGTCTCTTCGTGCTAAATTGTAGTAGGTACGTAGCCGAGTGCAAGGCCTTTCTTTAACAGTTGATAGGAAATGTTGTGATTGAGTTTTAGATATGGTATTTTCACTTTTAGAAACCTAATACGATGAATAATAATTTAAAGTAATAAAAAAGGATAGGTAATAGGGGCTTTTATTGAGAAATTTTACAGTTATTGGAAAAATGGATGAAAACATATCTGATTTTTGTCAAAAAAATCCTTTAATTTTCAATTGAGGGCGATTTTTTTTCTTTAGTTTGTATCTTATGAGGACGCCCTATTACTTCCAGTCATTACTGAGTTTGTTTCATCATGATAAATAGATTAGTTTAAAAGTTATACCGATTTGTTTACACAGAGGTCACAGCAGCGAACGAGAATTTTAAAAAGGCTATAATTTTTTAAATATAATTCTTAGATTTATTTAAATATTTTTTCCGTCGATAAAATTAAGCTTAGTTTCCCTCATTTTGATATGTGCACATTATGAAGACTCACACTGTATTTCATTCGGAGCAACCAATAATATTTTTGAATAAAAATAAATTACCTTTAATTTTGAGAATTTTCGACTCGGTTTAAATACTTATCTGAGTTACACTTACTTTTAAAACGTTCTTACAAGTTAGAGAGATTTAAATAACATATGAACCTCCACAAAAATGAGTTTCTTTGTGTACTCGCATACGCATCCGCCATTTATCCTATTATGCTTACGTATGCTGTCAAGCTGTATTTTCAAATTGTATTATTTGTTATCTATGACATCTTGGCAACATGAATTGCAACAATTCAAGTTGGCAAGATGTGTAACTTATTTCAACTCCTATAGACACTTAACCTTGAATATTTTAGTTATTTCCACAACCACACAAGCTTACAACAGGCAAATTATAAACCTCATTACTAGAAATAACATTTGATTGAACAGACAAGGTTACATAAGTACAAACTTATTCAATAAGTGTACTTACTATTATCATTACGTTGCGTCTATCAGAAATTTAATCAATGTATTTGCGAAGTGAAAGGCTATGTAGGTACTTATGTACAAATTGGACTGAAGGAAATATAGCCCACAGGTTTAATATTATAGGTAGGTACTTATTTGATACCTAGTTACTGCGGGGTAATTGCATAACACACTAACAGCGGGCTTAGCACGAGCACCGTTTTGTCGACGGAAGAGTAGACAAAAATGACGGTCCGTGTAGACAGTACGACGGCAGCAAAGTAGAAAGAGTCAACTGCACTTTTTACGAAATTCACTCTTTTACATATCAATCAATTCAATTTAATTTTTTTGTTTTGCCATAGGTTTTTTTTTCTGTTTGATTCTCAATTTTTGTCACATATATAAAGACAACTAGGTACAAAAAAAATCTCATAGTGTCGAAGTACTATTGTAGTAGAAGGAATATTGGTCTCAAGGCCAACATTACTTCGTTGCACCCATCATTATGAACAACTTTTACGCAGGGACCAAACATGAAATCGTGGAAAGAAAATAAGTTATTACGTGTTGTCGAATTAAGCGAACATTAATGTATGGAGCAGCTTTTTTTCACGTCTTCGTTAGCATTAGGGCTCCAGCGACGCGACAACGGTAGAACAATTTCCATAAAGTTTTTATAGAAATTGTTATTCTAGAATCGCGTCGCGCTGTCGCCTCGCGCCTGTTTGCGAGTTTGGAGCCTTTACTCACAGACTCACAGGTTGAGAAAGGTAGCATATTCTTAGCCAGGAAACCAAACAATAGGTTTTAAAATAATCTCACAATCAAACTACGAAAAGGCAACATTTTTACCTGTAATTTCCTGTTTAATATTCTTCAAATAAAACTGCTTTTTCCTCAACCTTATCAGTTATTCAGTCACATCCGTTTGCACTGCACTAATGTGACTGAATAAATCAATCAATCAACTCAGCCTCTCACAATCACAGTACTTACAGTTTGGCAAAAAAGAGTATGATGCGATGATAGTAGAAATTAAAAATATATTTGATATACCGACCGGTTATTATCGAAACAGCCATCGTTATATCGACTTGTGTTCTAAAATTAACATATATCTAAAATAAAGACTTTGGATTCATTCATAGTATTTCGCGCCTTAAACTACTTACACGTGCCTTAGAGGCGCCCTCAGTTTTTCCACTCTTTTTTGCCAAGCTGTACACTGATTTATTGAGTGAACTTCCTCCCAACTCCTACAAATGTTTAAAAGAGAAATATGCTCAAATAAATTCTTTATTTTGATTCGAATAATTAAAAACTCCACACAGTTTACCATTTACCATAAAAATATAACCATAAAAATCTCTGATAGGTGCTATCACGTTTCTTTGAAGCACGTGGCTTCATATCAGTTCAAGTATTGTTTTGTTCTTTTTATTTTGGAAACTGTTCGTCCATTTTCTACACGGCTTTTGATTAAATGTGATTTGGATCGCAAATTTTACTAGAAAACAATCAGAGAAACACTTTTTGAAAAGACAAGGCCAAGAAAAGATGCCAGATTTTAAAACAACCTCCTGTAGACAGTCAGGAAAATCAAATGTTATAAATGGACACCCTACGTCAATTTGCCGTGTTATAGCCATCTCATACAACTGTCAAAGTATGACAGATATGATTTGAATACACGGACATTAATTTAAAATTACATATACATTTAAATACTAATCTTTTTATAATAATTGACTATTCAAATTCACCAAACTTCAAATGCTACAACTAAATCAACAGTTTGATAAGGGATACCTACTGATAACCAACAAGCTACCAACATGAGCAATATTTACTTTAAATTCAAGGTTATCGATATACATTATCATAATAGCCTAATAATAAGCGATTAAGCTATTATTGAGTAAGCTGTCAATGATGGCCATATACATGACTTTCAAAGCAAATAAAAAAGCTTATTATAAAACGCTTAGATAAAAGCTCTCAATGGTCCATTTAACCTAGGCATGAACTGTATGTACCTATGGTGGTCTTCGACGATTTAGTTCTTATTAGCTTTTGCCCGCGGCTTCGCCCGCGTGGATGTCGGAAATTATCCCACGGGAACGTACTACCGGGATAAAAAGTATCCTATGTGTTAACTCAGGTTATAAACTATATGTGTCTCAAATTCCATCCAAATCCGTTCAGAAGTTTTTGCGTGAAAGAGTAACAAACAAACATCCATCCATCCATCCTCACCAACTTTTACATTTATAATATTAGTAGGATAGGATAGGATTGGTATTGACCGCCAACGCAGCCAAAAATAGGCGTTCGTAATTATTCACTAATGTTTGGGACTACGTCAGTTATTTGTAAAAGTAATCGTTCTTGCAGATAATAAGACGAAAAAGAGAGCCTCCATTATCAAAACTCCGCAAATTAATTCTTTATTATGCAAAGTGATGTTATATGACTATTCGTTCAAACAAAACATTACCAAAACACACAAGTATACTATAAGGTCTCGTTTCAAATCCTATAAATAGAACTTTAACTTGAACTGTTTTCCTGGACCAGACTCTTTTAATAATGCCTATATTTAGTCGAGTTCGACTATCTACCAGGAACTGTAGTAACGTGTATTATTGAATTAAACTTCCTATTAGAAACGAGTAATTAATCAGTACCAGCAGGGCAAGAAACTTTTGATCTATCTAAAGGCATTGTAACCATATCGATCTCGTTATTTCCTAGACAGTAAACAAGGTCTTCCGCTGTATAATTCAGTCTCACTACAATCCAGATGTAACGGGCTGCATCTCTGCACGACCTCTAAATGCAAGGCTTGCTAGTAATACATCAGGTTAATTGGTAATAAATTAATAATTCACTCTACATTTACAATAGTTGTATTCCTGACGTGTTGTAGGAAATAGTATTTCCTGGATTATATATTTTCGTCCTAGGTGAAGTAAAACTGAATAAATACCTCCGTGAGAGGTACGGTCACCAAAATTGATAAGTAACCAGGGTCGTCGGATATGGTTGAAGTTTAGTAAGAAACCGATGAATGCTTTTGAATAAAATTTAATTTAATAAGGAGAAACAGTTGAACAGTTCTTTTATCAAATTAAATTTCATTCGAAAACATCAATCGGTTTCTTACTAAACTTCAACTATATCCGGCGACCCTGGTTACTATCTCTTTTGGTGTCTGTACAAGTGCACCTATATACGTCATCCCCAAACCCTCTTCCTCTCTCCTACTTTTCTGTGCCCGACAGAGTCCACAATGATCATGTCTTTGTAAACCTACCACCTAAGTACTTATTGTGGAATGCAATAAGTATTGAATATTTCGGACTAGCAATTTTGGTTTCACAATTAATATTTCCCAGTCTTTCAGTTTTTTTTATTTTTAAGTCTGAAATCGCCAACCTGTCTTGAGCAAGCGTGGTGATCATGCTCGTGCCTTCTGTGTATGATAAGAGCCGTTTCCCCTGCGGTGGGACAGTAATAGGCTGGTATTCTATGAGTTTTTTAATTTAAAATCGCCACTAGCCTCTGGCCTTTATGTGTCTCATTGTAAGTTTCATGGTCGGTAGAGACCATTTGACCAGCAACAATCCGGTTTCCGAAATAATCGAAGAGGTTAATTTGTTAAATAACCGGTATCATGATTGAGATATGTGACAAACGATCGTGAACTCGTGAATTTGCTAAAAAGCTTATTGACCTAGTTTTTGATCTAGGTTAGTGCGACATTAACCTTACTAAACGATAAAAATTTGATGACTTTATTGGGGCAGTGGCTTAGGGATTGGCTCGCCGTAGTAGTTAGCTGCTTTTGATTACCGAAATGAACAAAAAAAATGTTGTGTTTCGTATTGCTTTGCATACTATTGTATAGAATCAAGTTCTGCTAACTCAACAGACAGCTGTGCTGCTGGGAGTTTGGTACACCACTTCTTCCCAGCTAAAGCACTAGGAGGTGGTGAAGGGCGGGCGTTTTATGGAACTGTCATATGTAATTTTGACGCTCAAAAAGTGTAGATTCGCTGCCTGCTTTGAATAAATGACTTTTAATTTTGATTTTTGAATGTGATACCGGATCTGGATGTCTGTGAATAGAACAGTGGTTGTATACTCTTATTTCAGCTTCCAGACATGAGTGTGGAGGTTCAGCAGCATCTAGTTAAGCAGGGTACAACACGATTGGGAAAAAGGTAGAGAATTCCACAAATACATAGGGCAGACGGATGACGATTGCGGTGTTGCTGATAATAGTAGAACAAACTACGGCAGCACGTCTTTTTAGAGTTCCGTAGCCAAAGTGTAAAACGGGAACCTATTACTAAGACTCCGCTGCCGTCCGTCTGTCTGTCCGTCTGTCACCAGGCTGTATCTTATGAACCGTGATAGTTAGACAGTTGAAATTTTCACAGATGATGTATTGTATTTCTGTTGCCGCTATAACAACAAATACTAAAAAACAGAATACAGTAAATATTTAAGGGGGCTCCCATACAACAGACATGATCTTTTTGCCGTTTTTATAGATAATGGTACAGAACCCTTCGTGCGCGAGTCCGACTCGCAAATGGCCGGTAAATTTTTTTTGTGGTTACAAAAGCAATAATGATTTAACAAATACACAGAAAATACTAAATTACATAATAACCATGATTGATGTCCGTAATTTTGTTCACAATAATAATTATGGTATACTTAAATGTACCTACTATCGTCATTAGCAACACAGAGTTTTTTTTTATAAACCTTATGCCTAGAAGTTGAGATTTATTTTCCAATACCTCATTCATGTTTTTGATGATACGACAAAATTGTCTTGGCAAAAAATTTAATTATAACAAAAAATCTTTCCTGTTGGTCAAAGTACTAACTTATTTGGCCTCTTGACCTTGAGTTTTAAATTAGGTACCATCTTATCTCTGTATTTTTTTGCCAGCTTTTTGTTCTAGAGTGTGTCCGGAAACCAAACAAACTAATTAATTACTTACTGTACTTTTTAACCGACTTCAAAAAAAGGAGGAGTTTCTCAATTCGACTGTATTTTTTTTTAATGTGTTTTATCTCAGAACTTTATTCTAGGTAAACCGATTTTGATTGTTCTTTTTTTATTTGAAAGCTGGCGCTTCTTATGTGGTCCCATATAAATTTGATCAAGATCTGACCAGTCGTTTTTGAGCTATCTTTAATAATGCGTTTTTTTTGCACTAAGTATAAATAGATGATGTTTTAATAACTTCCTGTCACTATTATTTACATATCAAGTAGTGGTATACGAATTGGTGTGGGGTAGGTACCACGACTAAAAAGTTAAAAATAAAAACAACCGACTTCCAAAAAAATAACACTAAAACGTGATTGTTTTTTTGAATTTCGGAAGTCGTTGTCTTTGGTTTTTGTATTTTCGTTTTTTACCACCGACTTCCGAAATTAAAGTTATTTTTCAGTTTTTTGTGTTTTTTTTTGGAAATCGATTGTATTTTTTGTAAAAAAGTTTTTTTTTATTTGAACATTCACGTGGGTCTCGGCTTGGTCTATTCAAAGTATAGAGACAGCGGCAATATATTATCCTGCACCCTAATTACGTAACACACTATCTATCACAATCTGAATCATTTTGAAGCCTATTGCTAATCCATTGCTTCATAATAGGTCTTTACCTATGAAATTGCCGTTTTGTATGAAAAAATTTAAACGAATTTTTTTCATGAATTTTTTATTTGTATTAATCGAAGTAATCACCCATGCAATCAATGCATCTTTGCCATCGCAGTGGCAGTTTATTGATGCCCTTCTTAAAGAAATCAGCTGGACGGGAGGCAACAAATTCTTCAAAGGCATTTTGTACTGCCTCTCGGGTATTAAATTTTTTTCCCGCCAAGAAGTTATCCAAATTCTGGAAAAAGTAGTAGTCTGTAGGCGCAAGGTCTGGTGAGTAGGGCGGATGACGGAGAGCTTCCAACCCCAGTTCTTGCAACTTGGAGACCGTCTGCTGTGCAGTATGAGGTCGCGCGTTGTCGTGCAGGAGCAGCGGAGACGAGCGATTGACCAATGCTGGTTGGAGATGCGCCAGCTTCTCCATCATTGTGTTCAGTTCTTCACAGTACACATCTGCAGTAATGCTCACCCCGTTTGGTAAGAAGCTGTGATGAATCACACCGGCGCTAGACCACCAAACAGTGACCATCACTTTTCTAGGGGTAAGTTTTCGTTTAGGGCATTGTTTAGGTGCTGAACCAGGATCCAACCAACTTGCTGAGCGCTTACGGTTATCAAACAGAATCCATTTTTCATCGCAGGTAACAATGCGGTTCAAAATTCCTTCATTTGTGTGTCTGTTGAGCAGTGCAAGGCACGTCTCGACGCGTACTTCGCGCTGGCGATCATTGAGTTCGTGGGGCACCCATTTGTCAAGCTTTTTTACCTTGCCAATTTGACGCAAATGGACCAATATTGTTTTGACGCTAACGTCGAAAGCTGCTGCTAATTCAGCCGTAGATTGTGTATCATCAGCTTCCACAATCGCCTTTAATTCGTCATTGTCGACCAAAGTCTTCGGACGACCGCGAGGTTCATTTTTCAGGTCGAAATTTCCAGAACGGAAGCGAGCAAACCAATAACAGGTGGTGCGTTGGTTTGTAGAGTTAGCTCCGTAAACGTCGTTGATGTTGCGTGCCGCTTGTGCCGCGTTGCTGCCACGACGGTACTCATATTCCATAATTACTCGAATTTTTAACGTATCCATGATGACGAAAAAGATTGAAATGCGATGAAAATGTAACACTAATCAATAAAGAAATGACTACTTTTAGAAAAAAAAATCCATGTTTTTAAAATAAAATTAATTTGAAATTAGAATTCATAGCCAAACAAAAATTATTTTGATTTGAAATGGCCAGTACTGCAGAACGGCAATTTCATAGGTAAAGACCATATGTTCGAAAAATTTGTCTACTCAACAACGCACAGTGTTGTTTTTGCCTCGAAAAACGGACATCCTCTTTTTATCAACTTATCCGATAGAGCAGGTTATTTTAAGAGTAAGAGTAAAATACCCGTGTGCCAATTTTACACCAAACACGAGTAAAAAAATGTTTAATTTATTTTTAAACTTTTCTAAATTAATTAATTACAAAAACATTACGCATTATTTTACCCTTTTCTTTATTATGTGTAATAAAACTATATAAAAGCTATTTAAAAAAAAATACAAAAGAGTCCTAACTAGTACAGATGTAAAGAAATATGCTTTTTTTGTGTTTTTAGATTTTGATTTTTCATGGTTGTATCTTTGCTTAGTTGGATTCAATATTTATTGTAAATCATACTCAGATCCCAACCAATCACTAAAAAAAAAAACACATCCATATCTCGCGGTATCTAGGAGTAATTCACTTCTAAAGATTTTTCTGATAATTTTGATTTTAGGGTCATCACTTCACAAAAAATAATAATTTTTGTTTATAGGTTAAAATTTTATGTTGGATTCAATTTAACATAGAATAATACTTATCTACGTATACATATTACCACCCACTCTCATAAATTTTACAAATAATGTTCCTATATATTTTTATTATTTTTACATCGAACTAAACATACAACTAAAGTAAAGTAATTATTTATACTAATGTTTTTTCATGCTTTATTGCATGTCAAGCCAAGTTCAGAGATGAACAGGGTGAAGCACACCTTACACGAACTATTTCGAGCTACTTTCCACCACCTAAATCTATTAGACCTACGAAAATATCTCTAAATTTAAAAATAATTTTGATGCAATTAAAATTTAATTTGACAATCGCGACTCCACGTGGTACTTGTTTGCCCTAGCCCGTGATTTTTTTTTAATGCCGGAGGCGCGCATTGGGGCAGCCTCGACGTGTTTTATATGGAATTTTCCACTTTTTGTATGGAAAATAAGAAAAATAATAACCTACATGTAAAGTTTTAGGGGTGTATTTGTTTCGTAGAGGGGTTCGAAATTTTCATCAGTTTTGCGATAGGACACACTATTTTCGAGATATAAGCAAAATATAAGAAAAAAAGAGATACATTACTGTTTTTGCACCTGCAGGCGTTGAAAAAAAGGCGTAGCATGACGCTTTCTATTTCTTGGAAGACAAGACATAGCTATTTCCATACAAAGTGACATTTCGTTTCTCTATTTTTGACATCGCACCGAAAAAATCCTTCTAAAATCCGTAATTTTGTCTTTTGTTTTACCGATCGTTGTCTAGGTCTTTTTATATGTAGACTATTTCAGAAGAAAGTTTTCTATCCCAAACGTCAAAATCACACTGACAACTGTCAGTTGTCTAAGGTAGTGAAGACAATTTGATTTTGTAATCGCCATGCTAAAGACAGTAGAAAACTTTTTACTCGACGGCCGCAAAGTATAAAAATGGAATGGAAAAATGGAATTTTTCACTTTTTGTATGGAAAATGTGAAAAAGTATTACCTACATGTTTAGATTTAGGGGTTTAAGGGTTCCATAAAGGGGGTCGAAATTTTCATTCATTTTGCGATCGGACACACCATTTTCGAGATATAAGCAAAATAAAAGAAAAACGTGAATAAACTACTGAATTTCGTAAAAAGTGCAGTTGACTCTTTCTACTTTGCTGCCGTCGTACTGTCTTCACGGATCGTCATTTTTGTCTATTCTTCCGTCGACAAAATCCGTTTCTATAATGGTCATGCTACGCGTGCTGAAGTCGAGGTGTTGTGGTGAATTTTAGTTCATGACAACTAATTTTATTCCACACCTTTTATTCGCGATTAAAAATAGTCAGATATAGTTAGGTAACCAAAATTATAGGTGAAAAATGTCAAATTCAGAATAGCAAAATTGCCACTTTCACTAAATTACTAACTCAGTGCCATCTTAGTGATGTCAAACTTATAGTTAAGTTGTGTCACTTTAGTCTACTTCAGAATGGGAAATCGTCGTTTGACAGGAATAAACAAAATTTTTGTGATTTTTAGTCTAGTTTAGAGAATTTTGTGACAAGAGAATCGGCACCATTATAAATATCCAAACAAATATCTAAAAGGCTAAAAAATTGTACATTTATAAAACTAGTAGGATTACTAGCATTATAATTCTGTTTATTAATTTTAATTTAATTTGTTTTTAATTATTTATAAAATAATATAAAAATAGTTGGATTTATCATTAATAATGTGAAAATCAATGATATTGTAACATCTTTCAGATAACCATGTTATTATGTCCTTTATTTATTTTTAAACATATTATTTTACATTTTAAACATTTCTTAAAAATAAATACATATAAACAATTTAAAAATATTAAAAAATAGTAGCCCATCGGTATCGGGAACAGGGCCCCATTATCATGTTGTTTTTTTTTTTCAATAATAAAACATTTTTTTAAATACGACTTGTGTCAACCCTAGCGCCAAAATTTCAGAATCCTGTAAATTCTAGATACCATAAGATATGGATATGATATTTTAAATAGGTACTTCTTAGTGCTAAAGCAACAGCTTGTCTTGATATTGAATCCAGATTCCATGAAATAAGCCCATAAAAAAATAAAATCGATAATATGTAAAATTTGATGTTACTCACTTCCGGTTAACGATAAAAATTTAGAGTTTGCTTGATAATTTACTTAATATAAAGCATCATGTAATTGCAATCAAAGATATAACAAAAACCGATTGGATCTAAAGTTATTGCGATTTCTATGGTTTTTGTGGAAACCATAGAAAAAAAATGAAAAAAATTATATCTCCAGATTGGGGCAAAATTGTCACTCGGGTGTTCTAGTCTTGCTTTTAAAATGACCTGTTTTATCGGATAAGCTAATAATATGGGGATGTCCGTTTTTTGAAGCAAAAGCAATACTGTGCAACGTTAATAACGCAATGAATGTTTTTGAACTGTCAAAATGAAACCCATTCCTACTGTTAGTGTGTTACGTAATTACCCCGCTGCTCCTGCTCGTATCCCAATATTTATTTATGGTCGGCGCGACATTTCTCATTTCTCTTTCTGTGCGAGTCTCAATAAATACTTTTTCTTTCTTTCTTTCTTTCTTTTTCTTCCAACTTCTTTATCAGTCGTCATCTCGGTAGTCACCCCCTTTCTAACCATATCATCTTTCACACAGTCCATCCATCATTATAATATTGTACGTAAATATCTACAGTCACCAAAGGAGGTAAGTAACCAGAGTCGTCGGATATAGTTGAAGTTTCAAAAGAAACCGATGGATTTTTTCGAATGAAATTTAATTTGATAAATGAACCGTTTGTTTTCTATTCATTAAATTAATTTATATTCGAAAATATCTATCGGTTTCTTACTAAACTTCAACTATGTCCAATGACCCTGGTTACTTATCACTTTTGGTGACCGTACATTCGCTTATAAATGGCTTTCCTTTTCTGCTATCGAGTCAACTGTACGTAGTATTTTCCATGAGGGGTTTTAAATAGGACCAAAATATCGACGGTCTAGTATCGATATCTAATAACTACTAAACCATGATTTTACAGGAGGCGAAAAATACGTTTAATTTCTATAGTTTTTAACATTTTAATCAAAAAGTTCCTTATATTTAAAAAATAGTAGGAATTGCTTGTGATGGTAATAATGATTTCAGACCTTGTCTTTGCAAATACGAGGTCTTTCATACTTAACCTACAAATATGCAATACAGTGAAAATTGCTAAAATGTTGATACTTCACCGTCGATATGTAGAAATACTTACAGCTGGAGGTATGTAGTAAGAACCTATAACGCCAAATTCTATCATAGATCAATCAGGCATATTCGCTCATATATGTATATATTTTGATATTCTCTGCGTAACCCTTCCGGCCATAGAGGCGTGATGTTTTGTTATTTTGTTTTATTGGAGTTAGCGGACAAAGACTATACTGGCCTATACTATGTTTATGTAGTCGATAAATGATATGATTTTATTTCTATAAGTAGGTTTGTACAAACACTTTTAAACGTCAATCATATTTTTTTAATTAGATGAGGTCGGCGTTTCCTATTTGTCTACTCTGAGAAGAAAGGCCGAAACAAACTCAGAGGTCACAGTCTCTTTTAAAGTCTAGACATAATCTTGGTCAGATCATGTGAAGACCATGTAGATTGGTGTCTGAAATGGTCTTTTGAGGAAAGAATCACACAGATTGAGTGGACCTGTCCAATCAGTGCACGCATTTGTCAGTAATCGTCCCGCTCAACTCAGAACTTAAGGTAGGTAAATTAATATCAATGAACGTCTGAGAGTGTAGCGGTAAATTATCATTCTAAACATTTTTACGTGTTTTATTCGATAGACCATCCGGCACCTTTTATTAATTCTACGCAGCATGTGTGTTTTAAGTGATATATTTAAATATTAAATGATGTTTAGTTTCGAGTTTTATCAAGGTGATATTAATATTAATTGGGGCCTTAGATTGCCTCATGTCGAACTTGAAATTAATAACTTTATAAGTTAGATTGCGTTACGTTTGCCACACTTGGCAATGAAAGTTTAACTACGTCAGTATCAAATAAGTGTGGTAGGGATGTGAGGTTCCCAGAATGGATGGAATAAGAAATGAGTATATAATATATAAGAGGAACTCTTAAAGTGACAGCGGTGACTGAAAATTGTGTAGAAATCGGAATGTTAGCGTCATGTGTTTTAATTCAGATTTGTTACAGTTATAATGGCAATCATGTCATTTGGTTTAAATAGTCTTTTATTTTTATATAGATTCTTCTAAATTTTGTGAATGTGAGAACGTTGTCGGCCTAACTTGTAGACTGTAGATTTGTAGACCTTTTTATATTTTGTTGAGTGCCTGTTACTTGCTGACAGGCCTACACTGTCCTCCCATACCTATCAACACTGTAATTTAAAACATTGTAAAAGCCCCTTATTTTTAAAAGAGTAACCGTGGAGTTTCTTGCCGGCTCTTCTCCATAGGAATCAACCAATTGGAACCGTGCACCTAGCTTCTGACGTTTCATAAGTGCCCATGTAGGTTTATGTGAAATAAAATATTTTGATTTGATTTGATGTCATGGGCATGTGATGCGGAGGAGTGAGGGAAATGACAAGGAAAATTTTGAGGATGAATGTGGATGGCTATAAGAGTAGGGGAATACCAAAGAAACGATGGATGGAGTTTGTGAAAGATGATATGGGTAGAAAGAAGGTGATTACCGAGATGACGACTGATGGAGAAGTGTGGAAGAAGACATGTTGTGCCGACCACAAATAAATTGTGATAAGGGAGGGAAAATGATAATGACTATCAAATAAGTAGTTAAGTAAAAGAGCTTTTATTTATATTTTTTTGGAATTTAGGAAAACGTTATGACGTTAATATTGAGGGTTATTTTCTCCTCAGAATTGGCCCCAAAGTGACTTAGCAACACTTTTGAGTTATATACCTATATCAATAACTAGCTTCTGCCCGTGGCTTGCGCGGTTGTCGGAAATTATCCCACGGGAACGTGCTACCGGGACAAAAAGTAGCCTATGTCCTTCCCCAGGATGCCATCTATCTCATTGCCAAATTTTATCAAAATCCGTTCAGTGGTTTAGGCGTGAAAATGTAACATACAGACAAAGTTACTTTCGAATTCATAATATTAGTATGGATGTAGATTATTTTGGTTACTACTGTGGTAAGTAGTGTGTAGGTTAGTTACTAGACAGTTTTTTTACATTTGTAACTACTTAAGAATGTAATTTCAGCAAAATTAAATACATTCGAAAACATTCACTACAGTTCTACAATGAATTGAGTATGGATTCGTTTTATTGACGTCTAATGTTTAATTCAAGTAATGCAGGATATACAGTTATCGTTGATAACACGGACACAACTCATGCGCATTGAATTATAATATAAACCGTCATAGGATTTTATTCGCAAAAACTTTTAGTGAGGTATGTCACTACAATACTGTCATTGATATATGGTACTGTTTGAATTAATTTGAATACTCAATTCTGGTGGCGGCGTTTGAGGCAGGCCTATGTCCAGCAGTGGACATCTTTCGGCTGAAATGTGATGATGATGCATACTCAATTGAAAGTAAAAGAGCCAGCATATTTGAAAATTAAATAGGTACCTACTTAAAAAATAAAAACCTAAATAAAATGATAAAGTGGTCTTAATCGCACGAGACGCGAAGGCACCGCCTGTCGCGCGACGAGCGGTGCCTTCGTGCCGCGTGCGATTCGCGTCGTGTGTCGCGCCTGTTTGTAGGAGCCCTAATGGAGTTTTATAAGAACATTAAATTTTTATTTCAAACCCATAATATACTTGTAGTCCATTTGGTTAGTTAGGATCTCCGTTTGGTTTGGATTGGATACCTGCACCCTAATTACGTAACACACTATCTATCGCAATCTGAATCATTTTGAAGCCTATTGCTAATCCATTGCTTCTTAAGTTCAAATAATTTGTGTGCTCAACAACGTAAATAACGCAATGAATGTTGTTGAACTGTCAAAATGAAAGCCATTCCTACTGCTAGTGTGTTACGTAATTACCCTGTTGAATGTAGGTGGGCTGTGAAAGAGTGTCATGTTTTTAAATCAAATTACCTATGATGACGAGTAAATGATTACAACTTACCGTAACTATAACATTCTCTTTTAAATTAACAGTAAATACTTTCTACGCCAATAACATTTTTTTTTTTTGTAACTTTTTACCCCTTTTAAAGCCCATTTCGGTTAGTGTACAGACGACTTAGAAACTACAAAGCAGGTTGCAATGCAGGTATCTATCACAGAAATCAAAAGTAACAAAATTTAATAAAACCATGTGGAGCCATTGTTAAAACTTAAAACCGGTACCATAACCTACGCAAATCAGCTGATGCGTTACAATTACTTTCACAAAACACAAAAAAAAAATCATCAATTATAACTGAAAACACTCAAAAAATTACAAATCAACACTTACATCTTTCATTGTAAACTGTAAACAAAGTTTTGTGTTATAATTTTCACTTGCACATTTATTTAGTCGTGTAAATCGTCACAAGTCGGTAAAACACGCGTGGTGTTCGCGATGGCGTGGCGTGTACTGGCGCAAGTTGGGATATGTTGCCATCGTGTGCCACACAGTGCCATGTGCCATGCTTGGTAGGTATGTTATGGGTTCTGGCGTGCCCTGAGACCGGTTTTAGGGGCAAGCTGCTCTTTCCAATGGTGTCGCTGTTCCGCACTGAGTCTATATTGCAAAAATTATTCAAGGACTGAAGATGTCTGCAATATCTGCAAATAAAGATTAAAGCAATGAATGGTTGTACTTAAATTGATTTTAAATGTAAAGCTACACCTCTGCCTAACCTTTCGGGGATAACAGGCGTTATGTTCCTAGTTTAGTAAATTGTAATTGACACATTTTTCACAGTACTGTTGGCTACTGTCTTTGTGCTACAGTATATCATGCTTTAACTTAATGAACTCTATAAAAATATTTCCCTATAATTACTGAATATTAAAAAAAAACTGAGTCAACAGTTCAACACAGATATTTTTATCAGCAGTTTAAGTCGTATGGTTACCAATTGCTATTTTATTACAAAAACAAAAATTAATGTTATCGTTCTTGATTTTGTAATTATAGTACACTATGTTCTGGCCGCGGCTTCGCCCGCGTGTATATCGGAAATTATCCCACGGGAACGTGCTACCGGGACAAAAAGTCTATGTCCTTCCCCAGGATGCCATCTATCTCCTTGTCAAATTTTATCGAAATCCGTTCAGCGGTTTAGGCGTGAAAAGGTAACATACAGACAGAGTTACTTTCGAATTTATAATATTAGTATGGATTTCGATAGAGATATTTAAATGTGTAAATGCGTAACTTATTTAAAAATATCCACGATTTGTATTTTTTATTCAAATGAATATTATGTCATCATCTTCATTTATTTATCGATTGCAAAAATATTAAAAGAGTAGACGGCAAATGATCAGCAATTTAATTCAGAAAGAAACTTCGTGAAACTGTACAGGTAGGTACCGACTTACCTACCTGCTAAAGTAAGTACTTAGTAGACATAGCTGTCGGACTAAGGAGTTGGCAAACACTTAACATAAGAGGGTAGCACCAAATGACCGCTAGTTATTGAGAACGATGACCGTATTATATTCCTCAGCAATCCCTGATTTCAAACCTTTCATAAGTGTTTCAGCAGTTGCTGGGTTGGGATTACTCTACAGATCAGGGGTTGCCCTATAGGTTTTCAGTCAACAGTCACGACATTCGCGAGTTTAAGAGGCTATATCTTTGAAAAGCGTGAACATAACGGCGTGAAATTTTCAGGAGGTCATTGGACTGCGGAAAAAAAGGAAATTACGTTAATTTAATATGAATAATAGCTTTATTAGGTAAGAAGATATGGGTAGAGGAAATATCGCAAGAGATGGTTCCTGTGAATATACACGCGGCGCATCACAATCCTTTGTTTTTAGGGTTCCGTACGTCCTAATGAAAAACGGAACCCTTATAGGATCACTCATGAGTCTGTCTGTCACAGCCAATTTTTATCTTATTTTTGGTCTTCTTCTGTCTCATTTTACCAATGAAAAGAGTGACAAAGGGAACCCTGCCCAAATATGAGAATCCTTTGTCATAGATCTTTTAACATAGGTATTTGTTGGTACCCCTGATCTATACGATCAGTCTGAACTGAGCCAAGTCCTATTTATTGACGTTGATAATAATGACTGCCCCTCATTAACATAACACAACGCCTCTATTCCCCGAAAGATTAGGCAGAGGTGTACCTATAGTACACCCACATTTCGCCAGTTATGTTTAAGTCCCATGTAATAGGGGGCGAGCCTATTGCCATCAACCGGGCACAAATTCAGACTCCGAGCTGCTGCTGAGAAGTTCCAGATGGAAAAACCCGATAACACTTTGCCCGACCTGGGAATCGAATCCAGGACCTCATGCGCATTAGGAGCACTTGCGATCACTAGATTAAAGAGGCCCTAATTATTTGGCAATAATTAAGTCAATGTCAGTCCGTAAGGAATGTCTTTATGTAATCCGATCTTTAAGGGGCTGGGCACATGATTGTAATTGACATCAATTGATCGACATCTCGTCAACCATTAGAGCGTCACTGCTCAAATGCTCAAGACTACAAACGATTAATTAATCAGTCTCGTGTTTTTGGTCTTAACAGCCACCAGAAATTGGAAGGAAGAGCCACGTAGGGCTCGTGGTAACTGATCAAATCGATTTGCGTGGCTTAAACTTAAAACGGCATGCTGTTAGAGCAGGGCTTTATTTTCCATTGGCCACTCTGGGCAAGTGCCCAGGGCCCCTCGATTTATGGAGCCCCCTATTTCATGCCAGCGTCGGAGTTAGGGGCTATCCGAGGCAGGGTGCTACAAATTTCGAGCTCACTTCGCTCGCTCTTGCATCCTAGATTCTCCATAGGACCCCAGTATCCTAAAGTGCGTAGGGCCTTCAGTAGGATAAAAACGGCCCTGATTAGATGCGAACGTACGTGACCATGACTGGCTCGTTGGCCAAGTGGTCCCAAGCGTTACTAGTGAGCATGAGGTCCTGGGTTCGATTCTCAGGTCGGGCAAAGTGTCATTGGGTTTTTCCATCGACATTTCTCAGAAGCAGCCCAGAGTCTAGATTTGTGCCCGGCTAAGAGAAAAGGGCTCGCGTCCTATTACATGGGCCTTAAACATAACTGGTGAAATGTACTATATGACGAAAAAGGTACGTCTCTCTCGTTATCATCAGCCATATTTTAACTACTGTGGATGTACTATGGGAAGTGTTGGTCATTGCGCAATAGTAAAATCGTTTCCTGTTCCAATCAAATTATAATTTACGAACAGATTAATCGCACTAGCGAATCACACACTGTAGGTACACGACAAAACTATACAGAACGCGCGACAGTTTCTAAACGTGTTCACTGCTTGACCGCCACCGACCAACTCTGATTTAATCTGGTCGAGCGTAATGTTGTAGACTCTGTTGAGCGCCGCCTGGTGGCGCTAGCGTCCCGATTGGTCAAAGTCAAACGATTGATTTAACGTACTTCCGACATATATATTATTTTATAGACCCTTGCACCCCTGCCTAACCCTTTGGAGAAACCCGTTGTGATGTTGTGGTATGCTATGTATGTATGTGACCATCCATCGCACAACAAGACCGTTTCATTCGCTGTTTCTTCATTCTCATTTAATTGAAAAACATTATTAATTATAAATATTCTGTCTAAATTAACCTTTAGTTAAATCATCATTGTTCATCATGATCAACATACGACCTAAAACAGAGCTGCAATTTGCAAAAAACCAAAGAAAATTTCAATTTGGCGGGCTACAGCTGATGATTCACCTTATTTAAACCAAGCAGAAATCATGAGTTGCTAAACATTCTAGTGAATGCGTTAGTTCAACATTTCGCAACGTTGCTTTGCGTTGCATAGTTGCAGCAACCACTTGTGGTCGCGTGACTTGATGTATTGTACTAATGCTTAGGTAAGATGTTGTGGTAGATGTATAATGTATACATAGGTTTATGTCATTCATCAACTAAGGTTGATATGTTGCTCAATTTTTAGTTGTAGTGTGTCGCCTCTCCCACGTTGGTCAAAAGAAAGACATTTAATTTAAATTAACTGTTCACCATGAAAAAGACATGCTGCGCAGACTCCCAATAAACTGCGGTGACGGCAGGACAATGATTATGATGATGACTGTTCCACATACTAACCTATATAGCCTTTTCCCAACTCTGTATGGGTTCGACTTCCAGTCTTACCGGATGTAAGTGAATACCTGTGTTTTGCCGCGACTGCCTATCAGACCTGCACTACCCAGTTACTGGGTGACACGATTCCCCTTTGTAAGACTGTTTGTCAGACTTTCGGGCTTCTGACTACCCGTAATGACTGCCTCTCCGCTTGGATGATTTCTATTATACCGAAAAAATTCAAAATATTATAATATGACAATGAAATCAAATCAGAAACGAAGTTATCCGGAAAAGAACCGGAGTTACCGAAATAGCTTGCAGAGTAAGCAAGCTGAAGGGGTAGTGGGCTGGCCATGTTTGTCGCAGGACCGATGGCCGGTGGAGCAGACGAGTCCTGGAGTGGCGTCCGCGTATCGGCGAGCGTAGTGTGGGACGCCCCCCAGCTAGATGGACCGACGACCTGAAAAAAGTAGCTGGGACAGACTGGATGCGGAAGGCGGAGGAGAGGGTGTTGTGGCGCAGCATGGGAGAAGCCTATGTCCAGCAGTGGACTGCGATAGGCTGAGTTGATTGATTGATAATATGTCATGTTTATTAAACTCTGCTCTGGTGTAGACACAACTTACATTTTGTGATTCGCTAATGCAAAATACACAACAAATGCACTTGACAGACAATGTTGGATGGAATTGGAACCCTAAATAATGTACTCGTATTATCGTTTTCCATTTTTTTTTGTGCGTTTATTATCGTATTCTAATCACATTAAATCGCATCAATTATGCATGAATAGTAACAGACCGTAATGTAAATAAGCTGAATATTTTTCGCTCGTGTCTGTCATTGCCAATGATAAGCGTTTGAATTAGTTTGGTAACAATTATTATTAATTCATTGTATCTCCAAAACGTTATGTAACGCCATGACATGTCTCTGTATCTGTACCCAACTGGAGTTATTTACAAAAGTAAAGTCGTTTCACTTTCTTCGTCTTCAAAAGTGTCCTCACGAACCAAACGATATGTTATTTGTTCATGACGCTCACGTTAACCGATCAGCCAGTCAGTCATCTAGATTGGTAGAAGGGTAGACTGCCTCAGGGTCACACCCGTTGGTATCCTCACACTAGGAAGTCGGTGGATAAATTCTCCCCTTTTCATGATATTACCACATGGTGATAATGATACTTACTGACAATTTTATCGTGCTACTTCTTCTCCCCAGCTTAAACACAAGGAAGTAGGAAAAGGTTTGAGGATGTCTTTCACCTTCCAAAATAGCTGTTTCTCGTAAACGGAAGGAATTATTTTTATTTTTGTCCTATTGATATTTATATTATGTATCTACTAGCTGTTGCCGGCGACTTCGTCTACGATCCGGGATGAAAAGTAGCATATGTTCTTACCCAGGTCATGGTCTATCTGTGTGCCAAATTTCATCTAAATCCGTTCAGCAGTTTTTGCATGAAAGAGTAACAAACATCCATCCATCCATCCATCCATCCTCACAAACTTTCATATTTATAATATTAGTAGGATTAAAAGTCCATTTTATTACATTATCTATAGGTACGGAACCATAATTATCTTATTCCCGCGAGCGTTTGTCGAGATAACCTGCTTCTTCAGACAAATAAACCTACTCTAGGGCCTTTACCTTTCAGGGCATATCTTTCACATTTCTAATATTATCTATGTTAGGTATTTCAGTAGCATTTTATTTAAGGATTGTCTTTAAAACTCTTCAGTTTGTTATAAGAAGAATGGTGGTAAGCTGGCAAAAGCAGTCACAGAGGGAGACACAATAATAACTGAAAACTCCTGTATCAGTTTTGTATAAAATTACGATGAAAATAAATAAAAAGAAAGAAAAGAAAAGAAAGAGAAAAGAAAAATATTTTATTTGGGACACGCACAGGAAATACAAAGAGTAAAAAAAAAGAAAAAAAAGAGCATTTTAAATAAGTATACGTCTATTTCGCAAGTAACGGTCCCTGAAACGTGGCCTAAATTGGATATTGTTTACTATGTAAACAAGTCTTTACATAGTTTTTGTGACATAAGGCGAGTAAACAATAGCTCATCATTGTAATCAATTCACTAGGTTTTTGTTTCGCCGCCTGTATGAGTGTAATGAATTGATTTCAGGATGGAATTGACAACAAAACAGGTTTGCCTCATTTTACGAAGTGTTTCAAGACCGTGAAAGAAATACAATACTATTATGTAGCTATTTTTGGACTAGGTAAACATTAGAGAAGGCAATACTTACAGGAAGCTGTACTCACTGCATGCAGCTATGCTGTGTGCAGTGTGCACTGTATGCAGTAACTCGGTTTTCGCAGTAACAAGAATCATGAAATTTGGCAAGAAGCAAGGTCTTACAGCACAAGTAAAGGAAAAAGTCCGAAAATCGTTAATTTTTAGTTTTACTAATCACATATTTTTTTGCAATTAAAATATATATATATTTTTAAATCTTTTTTTATTTTGGGGACCTTACAAAGGCACGTCAGCCTCATCATAATCTTAAATTTGCAGTAAGAGAATTGATCATGGCGTATATCGATGCATGGGATAATATTTTTCAAATCAAATCAATTTATTTGTTAGAATATTGTTGTTACAAAGGTGTTACACATAATAAGACGTCCGTAATATTCTGCTGTTTCCAGCGTACGAATATTTCAAAGAATTAAAATTAAATGCATCAGAACAATATACCAAAATTCGTTGTATATACCATACAATGTCAAGGATAAGGAAACTGCTGATTATTATCAAATACAATGTCAAGAATGAATAAATACAATGTAAATAATTAGTCAATACAATGTCATAGATATTAAATTCTATTCAATCATTAGGAACAACTACAAAGATAAGTTTGTTCTTGGTTTTCAACTACGTTTTCAACTACAAAGATAAGTTTGTTCTTGGGATAAATTTATCCTAACTACGGAATCCTTCATTGTGCGTCGTCCGACACACACTTGGCCGGTTTTTTGCCATGCAACCTATGAGGTTGTCGGCTACTTACCGGGGTATTCAGTGGATGCCTTTATAAATTAAGGCCTCCAGCCCAGGGCATAAAACTTATAAACTAAGCGACTGCGCTAGGGGCATCCGCTTAGGGGGTCCTGTGGGGTACGGACCTCGGCTTTGGGCATCGCTGGGGACGATAGACTAGACCAGATTTAGATTACTTATGGAAGTAACTTGGTGGTGTAAGATATAAGTACATAGCATTATTACATGTCACCAACTTTCTTGACCATCGCAATTTCTTCAGACCTTAATTTTTTAAGAGAGATTTCTGTATATGTCGTTCGGGCATGAAACTACCGGTCACTTTGTCACGTGAATATTACAAAATGTTAAGAAAACAAAACAAGATCTGCATACACTGCGCGCACTGCCCATGCACGCGCTTGCACAACGCATTGAAATCGTGCACAGGTTTACTGAACATCTTGTGTGCGCCAGCGCATCGTCCTCACGTGTAGGACCTTTTTGGATACAGTATAATAATCGTATTTAAAACTAGCTTTTGCCCGCGGCTTCGCTCGCATGGTTGTCTGAAATTATCCCACGGGAACGTACTACTGGGATAAAAAGTACCCTACATATTAATCCAGATTATAAACTATCTGTGTTCCAAATTCCATCCAAATCCGTTCAGTCGTTTTTGCGTGAAAGAGTAACAAACATCCATCAATCCATCCTCACAAACTTTCCCATTTATAATATTAGTATAGTAGCATAGGATTTATAATATTAGTAGGATAGGATAGGATTGTTACATAGTTGTTTAGCGTCAAAGAGATTTGAAAAGTAAGTGGTTGTACCTACCTTCGCTTTATCCTCCACCTTCCACCACGGTGTGAGCTTTCGTCGTGTCGAGAAGAAATGTGCCATCGTCATCAACATCATCAAACTCAAACTCGAAGCATTTATTTCAAATAAATCAATTACAGGCAGTTTGGAATGGTCAAAGGGGTCGATCAGTCAGAGAAATGAAGCTAGTTACCCATTCCAAAGCGTAGTAGGTACCTATGGAGAAGAAGATCCATCCACAGCTCGCCTTCACGCTCTACTGCGCATTGACCTCTCTGCTTGTCCCAAACTCCACACTCCTGTGTCAGTTTCATCCAAGTATTACCTACACATTTACAATGCTACTAGGTTATTTTGGCGCGTGGCCAAAATTGGAACTTCGTCGCCATCTTGTATTTTCAATACAATTTCTATGAAAATTTTACAAATGTTTACCAACAACGCCCCTCTGTCTATGTCATTCAGGTGCAGGATCCTTTTAGCACTCTTTACGACACTGGCACAGGCAGAAGCCGGTGTCTCCAACATCTTTATGTCGTACATTATTCAGAGGGGCCCATATACAGTGGTCCAAAACGATTTTTTAGAAGACTCTCGTCAGGGTTTTTCGAAATACCCCAATGTATGCTCAGTAATTATTTATAGTTTAGGAGAAAACTTAGCTCAAAGGGAAATCAATAAACAAAATTTCTTCCAGATTTCAGTCAACAAACAATTTATAAAAGGAGCGTGGCAAAGAATTCGCAGTAGTTTTAAAAACTCTAGTAGACCGTTGGCTATCTTATTACTCTTTGTATAATTTCAAAGGTAATGCATCCAACCAACGAGAAATGGTAACGGAATCAGAGATCTTTCGATGTTCTGTAGGCCTATGGGAGATGCGCAAAGGCAGCCCGCGAAATTCCAACTTTCTTACGTTTTTGCAATTTGCAGGTAAGTATCAGGTTGTATGTTGATCTAAACATGATTCGCGGCCGTATCAAATATTTATTTATAGAATTATAATCATAAAAATCATCAATACATTGCTCTAAGTTCATATTACCCTATTGAATTACTATTTCATGAAATCATGACATTTGAGGCAAATTCTAATTTGAGGAGTTGTATTGCTGATTCTAATGATTATAATTCTGTAAAGCCATATTTGTTACGGTCGTGACTCATATTTTAATCAACATACAACCGGACACTGACCTGCAAATTGCAAAAAAACGTAAGTAAATTTGAATTTCGCGGGCTACCTGAGTGCATCCGCCTTAACATAGCTACAGAATAGACAATGACGCTACGCCGTAGCTATATCTCTTCTTTTTTAAAAATGTATGCAAGGAGAGGAGCCATACTAACCATCACCTACCTACCTACTGAAACCATATCTCATTTGATACAGCTCCGCTTTTATTTATGTTTTGAATTAAAATTGGCAAATGTGCTGCTGCTGTAGAGCCCTCGGTTAATGCATGGTAGAGTCTTTGGCAAATGTGTGGTAAAGTCTTTGGCAAATGTGTGGTAGTACTTGGCGAATATGTGGTGGAGTCTTTGGCAAATGTGTAGTGCAGTCTTTGGCAAATGTATGGTAGAGTCTTTGGAAAATGTGTGGTGGAGTCTTTGGCAAATGTGTGGTAGAGTACCCCTATAATCTGGTGATCGGCAGTAAAACAATGGACAAGCCAAAAATACATGAGTTTTTAACGTACTTTATTGATCTTCATGTACAGCACCCGTACAAATCAAATAAATATAACTTTCCATAAAAATAAGTTATTTTAAATTATCTTAACAAAATTATTTTTCTCGACTAGCAACATTAAGTACCTAGTCCATTTTTTTTTCTATACTTATTTAACTCTTGCAAGATCTTATCTAAATTACAATAGTATAATTAATAAATAGCTTTTAACTTTGTATAAAATTGATTATCAAAAATTTATACAAGGTTAAAATGGTAATTTTAACCTTGTATAAATTTTTGATAATTAATTTTATAAATTGTAGGTAGGTATGCAAATAAATACTCACACCTATGTATTTTGCTTAGATAAACACCGACGACAGATCTTTAGTTAGATATTTTACCTTATAAGGCACTATTTGAGTGCCTACACTTATTTAAAAAAAAAAATAGTTTCTAAAATATGACTAGGACTCGACTACATTTTTTTTCATTAGGTTTTTAAATTAATAACTATGATAAAGTAAAATTAGAAACTAGTCATTAATAGTCATTATTCAAGATGGATAATATTAAAATGCTTATTTTAAAATAGATTTAAATTATTCATATAAATACTTTTCGAAGTTTTTGATGTTGAATAAATAAATAAGCACATAGAATGGAAAGTCATTGCGCTCATAATTTTATATAAGACACTTACGAGTATATGTATATAAATAATACATTCTTTACTTTATCTAACAAATCCCACAAAGATGACATTTAAAAACGAATAACTTAACAACCGAAGAGAAAACTGAAAAAAAAAAAATGTCACGTAACCATAAAATATCTTAGTCTTAAAATTATTTAACAAAAAACTGAATCAAATAATTTCAAAAATCCGTGTATTGCGTCGACGAGCCAACGCCATCTAGTACGACTGGCCGGTAGTAATCTTTCATCTCACCCCACCCACGCGGCGCTACGTTGAAGTTCGGTCCAGAAACAAGAGGCAATCGTGGGCTTTTCGGTGAAGCATATACATCGTTCAGCTTTGTAGGTGCCATAGGTACTGGTAAAACAATGTTTTGTACAGTAATCGTCGGAGGGGAGACAGGGAACGGCTCCACTTTGGGCCAGTTGCTGGGGTGTTTGAGCGCTGACTTCGGATATGTTTTCTGGTTGCGCAAACTAGATGGCGGGCGGTACGGCGTGTCGTGGTTCGCTACGGGCGTCGGGGTAGAGCACGCGTTCGATGTGTTTCGACCTGGAAATACAAACAGAGAAATTAAGGATCACAATCAGACTGCCTGTCTCAAGTCGATTTCACTTGTAATCTCTGATAGGTATGCTAAACTGCTGGTTCATCTGGTAAAATGCTGTTTTACCGCAACGATTATGCAACAATACCTACTGGTAGGTCATACATTGCAGTCACATCTTCACAAGTGTCTATTGTTTTAATTGAATTAACGCACGATTAACAACTTGACTTAACAGTCAGTTGAAGTTTAGCACAGTTAGTACCCAAAATCGATAATGCAGCATGCAGGCTTTTTATTTAGGCAAAACCAGCGGTGACTATGTGGAAACATTTTGTTGGTAGATGCTAAGCATCTTATTCTGTTTCGTGTATTTACCTTGCAACAGGTATTTATCTCTTTCTCAAATCTCATCCGCTAAGCCCGCATTGACTGCGGGGCTTCAACCGATTCTTTTCATAAATTATAATCTCTTAGAAGATTATTCCCTTAGGCACAGTAATGAATGTAAAACTGATAAATCGGTCACCGCCAGATTTTCAAAACATCGCAACAACTCTAGGCACTGTATAATAATTAACATTCTGTATCCTATAAATAATGCTGAAACACCCGAGGCCGCAGATCTGGCCGCCGACCAATCTGTCAATATCAGCTGATGCCATTTATATCTGACGAGCGACGGATTATAATAATTACACGTTTTATAACAACGTGGAAGATAACATGATAGACTAATGGTTAAGTACATTTAGATTTTAGAGGAGCATATCATAAAGGAACGCAAATGCGAACCGCGGCTTGTAACTTCTATGTCTTGTCCTTTTGGATTCAATCCCCGGGTAAGTTAAAGTGGTAGGTACTTATTGGGTTTTTCAATTAACAAGTTTTCAGTTGTAGCTCGGAATTCTGGATGTGATGCCAATAGGCTTGTCAAACATAACTGGCAAAATGTGAGGGTACTATTACGCAGACACAGCTCTGACTACCCTTTTAGGATATACGTACAGGCAAGAAGATGACATGCTGCGCCGACCCCAAATAAATTGGTGTAGACTCTGGCAGGAGAATTATAGTTAGTGGTCTTTAAACGTATAGTGCAGCAAGGTAATCTGTCCCAGTGCCCGTGGTAATAATTGGAAATAACGAAAGTGACAAGGTCTGTTAATTGTTGTTCACCAACAGCTCTGTAGATGCTGAGCGAAGCAGATGGGCTTGCTGCACTGTAAGAGGACAGTAAAAGTCACAGCATAAATACCTCGTCCTTCATGCACCCACTTGACGGACCTCTTCTTCCTGTTGACATACATGCTCTGGCCTCTGCTCATGTGGTTGCTGGAGTCGCTCAAAGACTTGGAGATGGTTCTCGCCAGGTCCATCTGTTCCTTCACCGTCGGGTGGACTCCAGGCACGTAGAATGCTGATGAGGCGTATGTTTTCTCTGGGAAATGGAAAGTTGGGATTGCAAAAAACGTTAGTATTTTTGAATTTCGCGGGCTTCTTGACCGCATCCCCCTTAAAAGAGGTTTTTGTGATACAACTGTTTATATCGACTGGAAGGTATAGATATCCGTGATTATGATACCGAGAAAAAAAGATGGAAAGTAAGTACCTAGTGTCATTCTATTTGCTTTTTAGTGAACCCTGTACGAATTTGTGGCAAAATAACTGTTAGCACCGGTTTTATGACGAGTTTAAATTCAGCATCGAACGTCGATATAGATTTTCTGTTTGTCTTTAATGACAAAAGATGGCGTGAGTGACATCGCCTACTCGGCGTACTCTACTATCCATTGTCTGGTCTAATGGTAACCTAAAAATAGGCACTAGAATAGGTCACTCTACTCTACTATCTAAGAATAGGTTCTGTTAGGTGAGTGGGCAGCATGCAGTTAAACTAGTGTACGATGATACCTAACAGACGTGAAACTCTCTCGAGTGTCTGTCTGTGAATTGCACAAGAGACATTGGGAATGTCGACCGAAATCGGATTGATATTCAATATTTAAGCTGTGGAACATAATACGTATTAATAAAATAAATCTACATATCGCTCGTTTGGAGAAACATCAACGTAACTGCTGCTTTTAAAATTTTACAGGACAATGATTTAAAGTCGATTTTTTTTTGTAATCTGTTACCGTTTCGTTCTGAAATGTTGATAAATCGCAAAACCATATTAAATATTTCACGCTAAATATTTCACGCCTCTGCTCTTCTGAATTTTTTTTCGAGCACAATATATATCGATAACTCATTTTTGGGAAAATTACATTAACGTTGATGTTTCTCCAAATGAGCGATATTATGTAGGTACTCCCAGCATCGAGAGTGAACATTATACCAAAGTATGATTTCGACTTTCAACAGAATTGACATAATCTTTTGAGTAACTTTCGTGAATCCAATTCATTTTTGACTCTTTCATCATCATCATCGCTAGAACGTCAGTTTGTCTAGCCTTCTGATCCTTACCTGTGAGTATTGGTGTAGGAATGATGACAAAGAAAGATGAGCAATCAGCTCAAGGAAAAAATTACATTAAAAAGATCCTAAATATAATACCAGCTTCTTACCAACCCAATCTAGGTCAAATCTCTAGCCAAAATCTACAACCTAATGGCTAAAACCACTTAGCTATCAGAAAAAGTCTGACTCAGCATCCCAGTGACGCAAATCGGGCATTATTACCAAAAGCAGTTGGCACATAGGCGTCATGGAGTCATGCCGAACAATAGCACATAACTACTTATATCGTGGAAACTGCGTCTTAATCCCGGAATAGCCTACTGAGTATAGGGGTGCCTCTCATAGGGGGAACCTACTACATAATGCCGAAGTAATGGAATAATCAATAATGTGGTAAAAGGGAAGAAATAAATGAAGAACTGGCCATGGGGTCCACAAAACAAAACTTTTCACAGAATCTTGGAAAGCTTAAAATCTTACACACAGCGACGGCTGAAGGAATAATAAAAGTGTAGTATATCTATCTATCCCTCATACATGGTGGTTGACCTATTTTATTATTTTATATAAATACCTACGTAGGGAGACGGAAACACTGAATATATAAATATTTGCATTGTGGGCAAGCTTACTAAATATAGTGAGAACGCAGCAACCCTACTTCCAGCTCTAAAAACGTTATGAAACAAATATGGCGCTGACACTGAACAGCTGCCGGGCTTCGAGAAAGAACCTAAGTTTACAATGTCTGGGTTATTTCATTCCGAAGCTTGGAAAGTTCCAAACTCTTTCAGGTGTATAATAAGTTTATTGGAGTACACTCGAGAGCAATGAATCCGGGTCACTTAAAGAATCCTAAAAATCTCGGAAGCTAAAAATGCTAGGTTAATGCAATAAATTGTATTTAATAGACAATGTAATACTCCTTAAATGAAGGTATTAAAACTTCTTAGTTATTGTAAAGTTATATCATAAAAAAATCAAATTTGAAAAAGGGCCACTTTCGAAGATGGAACTACGAAATTACAGCATTTGGTTTTGCTTTTGTTTGTAATCTGTCATTTATGTGGGTACATAAACCATGTTGATAGTGCTCTATATTCATTATTCAAGCTGAAATTATGTCGCTTACGCCTGAAGAATGCACCAGAATACTTACAATGCTGGAAACCGGCCGGAGTCAGCGCGATACAGCCAGGACTGTCGGTGTGTCGCTGTCAACAGTACAAAGAGTTCTCCGACGTTACGAAGAAACTGGTTCTAACCTACGCAGACCAGGAACGGGCAGAACCAGGTGTACCACAGCACGAGAAGACCGATACTTGGTGAACACCATGCTTCGAAATCGCTTTCTCACAGGAACTGAACTCACAAATCAGTTTCGACGCCTCGGAGGAAGTAACCCAAGTGCATGGACAGTAAGACGTCGGCTTGCTGAATCTAACTTAAAACCCCTTAGACCTGCAAACGGCCCTAAACTGGAGCGTGGGCATCGTATTTCAAGACTAAGATATGCCCAGAGCCACGTAAATTGGAGTATTGAAGATTGGTCAAAAGTTATGTTCTCCGACGAATCAAAATTTATGCTCTACAAGCACGATGGAAGACACAGAGTGTATCGAAGACCAGGGGAAAGATTCAAGCAAGCATGCATCGAAGAAAAAGTAGCCTACGGTGGTGGGTCTGTACTTGTGTGGGCCGGAATTTCTTCTGAAAGTCGCACAGAGCTGGTGATCATAGAAAACGGCTCTTTAACTAGCGTAAGATATGTGGAAGAAATCCTCAATGATCACGTTGGTCCATTTATGGTCAATTTAGGTGAGGATGCTATATTTATGCATGACAATGCCCGACCTCATACAGGTAGGATTGTGAATGACTACCTTCAAGAGATGAACATTACTCGTATGGAGTGGCCAGCGCGCAGCCCGGATATCAACCCGATCGAGCATGCTTGGGACGAGCTAGGCAGATGCGTAAAACAACGAAACCCTCCCCCAATCACGCTTCGTGAGCTCAAAATTGCTCTCACAGAGGAATGGGAGAATATTCCCCAAAATCGTATAAGGAACTTGGTGTACAGCATGCCAAACCGCGTAAACGCAGTAATGGAAGCACGAGGAGGCAATACGAAGTATTAAAATTCAAGAAAATCGTAATAAAGTTCAAAAATTTCATGTTTCCTATTTTTGTTTTAAGGAGAGATCAGCAGTTTTTTTCTTTATGTAATTTTGTGTTAATAAAATGTATGGTGACTCATATTTTTTTTACTTTCATTTAAGGAGTATTACATTGTCTATTAAATACAATTTATTGCATTAACCTATCATTTTTAGTTTCCGAGATTTTTAACATTCTTTAAGTGACCCGGATTCATTGCTCTCGAGTGTATTTGGTTCATGGTTTTTTACAAAAGGGATCATGTTTAATCACGTATAAAGTGGATCTGTTCCTTTGAAATGTGATTTCACGCCATACTCGGCCATGCTACTTTTCTTCGTCATGTCGATGGCACGACGGTGGATTAGATCTTGTTGGATCAAAACTTCGCCAATTCCACGGCATCGTCTGTGGCAGTGCAGAGTTCACTTTATGCCGATACATTCTTTATTCTATTATATGCTAACGCATCATAATGTATGCATGTTTGCAGAAACCGGATACTAAATATGGGCCCACGATAATTACATTTTCACAAGCGAAGAAGACGCTACGAAGATGAATTTGTTAGTTCATCTGCGTTAAAAATGACGGATGTGAACAACTGCGGTTAAGCGACCCGACAACAATTACAATAAACAATAGTGATGACCTTTTATTTAATTAATTAGAATTGTAATGTGTCATTCGGTTCTAACCTTTACTTATGTTGGTTGGTTGGCTAAAAGTTGCGGTTGAATCCTTATAACTAACTCGTTGGAATGCAGATGTATCTCTTACTTCATGATCTCATGACTTCTGAGGAGAGGCAGTCAGCCTGTCGTGTAATCTTTGTTGTATTAGTGGTAACCTCTGGTATTAGTTTTATTTGCAAGTAATGCAAAGTAATGCACGTATATGGAACCTATAATAACTTCGAAGAAACCTTGATATCTCTTTTTTAGAAACAATGTATTTCTAGCAAATAAACGTTGGATTTGGTTTGATTTGATTTGTCGAAAATTGTTTTTTGTAGGTTCAGATTTTAAGCTCGTCAAGATTATTGTGGGCGTGTAAGATTTTAAATACCTTAATTTTATACGTTCAACGTCCAATCCTAAAGCCACAGGAACAGTTTAGTTAGTCACAGAAAGGAAATACACCATTTTTTTGCCTAAATCTATACGGGACACTCGAGATATCTGGCTCAGAATTCCCGGAGCTACGAAGGGGGATATAAAAAAAGAGTTATTCTTACCAAACTTGCGATCCTTCTTGATGATATGCTCTTCAGCATCAGGCGCTGGCGTGAAGATCTTGTTCAGATCGACCTCTTTCTCTCCGACTAGGATTGGTTTGTTTTCCATGTCCTCCTGAAATACCCGGTTTGATAACGTTAATTTTTTTGGTGATATCGTCATGTTTTTGGTGTTATAGACAAGTTGTTGGTGATATTATCATGTATTTGGTAATATTGTCATGTTTATTGTAATATTATCATTTGGTGATATTAACATGTATTTGGTAATATTGTCATGTTTATTGTAATATTATCATTTGGTGATATAATCATGTATTTGGTAATATTGTCATGTTTTTGCTAATATTATCATTTGGTGACATTATCGCAATTATGGTGACAGACACGTAACAAATGCTATGAGATTAATAATGTCGTAAGCATGTGTTTCTTTATTATTTACTATGTGAAGTTAAGTGTGATAAAATTCAAAACAATTTCAATTGGATGTGGTAATTTTACAATATAAAAGTGTCATGTATGTATAGGGCTATAGTAAGTGCACTATTTACATAGAGTTCAAGAGTAAATCTAACTATGAGAGGATTAATATCATGCTCATAGAGCCATTGATTGGAATTTCTAAAAAATCTTTAACCTCTCTTTTTTTTTTTTACAATACTTAGATAATAAACGTTAAAGGTATTTAGGTTTAATTCTTAAGATATCTCTAGGAAATTAAAAATAAAACAAGAGCAAGAATTCGATGCCGTAGATACAGAATTGGACAAATACGACAGAGAGAAGCCAAGAAAAAAAATTGTACAAAATGAGTGTCTTATGCTTTTCTACGTTCTAGAGATAAGCAGTTTTATACATAGCTTATAACAAATAGTATTGGCATCAGAAAATGTCAGGCGAAATAGTCAACTATGATACAAATAATTTAGAAGAAAATCTGCAAGGAATTCTTTGAGAAAGAATCCCTTTTTTCAGCAGTATTTTCATGAATGAATTACAAATTAAACTAAGTAGGTAGATGTCACAGCAGCTTGTTTTAGGTCAGGTAGAATCTCCATAAAAGGCAATGATCGTTCAATGTTGCTAGTTTAAAACTACAAATTCTCCTCGCAAAAACAAAAGTCTGCTAGCTATTTCGGGAGTAAGGTCAGTCATGTTTGATAGTTTTCCAGAAATGAGATAAGAACATAAAAATAACATATAACACAGCATCGTCCTTGAGGGCAGACGCAGACTGAATGGTTAGTCATTACTCAACAACATTCAGTTTAAAATGTTTTGGCTCTTGCCTCTATGTTGCGCTTGCGACTCGGCACGGCGCGGCGGCGGAACGATGAAACATTCAGACTGAAAGTATCGTGCCTTTCTTGCATTGATGATAGGCTAATTTCCCCACGACGACGACGTCCAAGGATCTATTTAATAAAATCGACAGGCGACAATTCGACAAATTTACAAATATTTTTCATTGTTTTAGTGCTTTATTAGGCAGCACTTATCGTGAAAATGTGACAAATTTTGACACTTTTTCAAATAAAGCTCAATATCAGTTAAATTAAATAGACGGTAGATCCTGGTGATAAGACCATTTTTTTAATACTTCTAATTAGAAAACATTTTCTAACTAGAAATGGTAATTTGTTGGAGCGCGCGTTTTAGTTTTCATTCGAGCTACCTGCGATGCAATTAGCATCTACGGTACTTAAATGTAAAAAAAACCATTTGGATAATACAAAAGTGCACGCCTCATAACCTCAATCAATTCTATAAAAATAAAAATAAACTAGTTAGAATTAAACTGCATTGAATTAGACCGTGATTTTCGAAAGGACTTAGTTCCAATAATATTGCAGCGTTTAAAAAGAAAATGGACTCGATTAGGTAAGTTTTTCGGGAGTTATCGTGACCACGCCAGGATCCATACATCCTACAGACACACGGACGTCCACAGCATAATTTTTTTAAACAGTTTTTTCATTGTTTTAAATAGCAAAATGTCTTTTGAAAATAACATGAGTGTTGAAACTAGTGTTTTTTCTTGACGTTTGTGTGTAAATATTATTCTACAAGTGCGATAAGAAGTAAATAGAGACATTTTTAGCTCAAGGAATTACTTGTTCTTTGTTAGGCGAGAGTAGAGCACTACCTCACGCGCTTCGCTTATGAGGCGCGCAATAGAGAAACTACAGCTGCAAATGTAATAAAAATATTTTATACTTTATTGATATTTAAAAAGCGGTTTCTTGAATCTGATAATTGACTATTTCGCCTACCTAGCTTGACAGTAGACAGGGAAATTATAATACTCGTAATAAAATTATATTTAAATAGATAAGTATATAAATATATTAGTATCGAAAATAGAAAAGTTATTTAATTATAAAAGCAGACAGATAAAGCGAAAGCAGAATATACATTATTAATAAATAAACAAAAACCATGAGTTAGTAAATTATATATTGAGTAAATAAATTAATAAAAATGTTACCTAATTATGAAAAAATGACCTCAAAACCAGCCTATTTTTTTAAATTTTTGCGTGAGAATGGTATTTATTTACACTGGTAACATTTATGAAACTAATGTGACTGTATTTTGGGAAAATTTTGGGATCGTCTTACAGTGAGACAGTCCAGTGGCTCCAATATCTCGGGGTCTCGGGAATAGTCTCCATCGTTCTGTGTGATTAGCATATATTTTTTCTATTAAAATTTACTGCAATTTCTATATTTTTACACAAGATGTCATTAATATTATAACCCGTTTGTGTCCCATCGCATGGCAAAGGCCCTTCCCTCCTTCCACTTATGCCATATATGTTGTATCATCATTAATTCGTTTATTTCGCCATTTTGTTTTTTATTACTGATTGGCATGTAAAATTGTTTTAATTAGTTTTTTTTTTAATCACATTCTTCATTTAGTACGGTAACGAGGTAACTTAAGATTATTTAACCTACTTATATATTTTTTTTAAATAGGCAGTAAAATGCATACATACGTAGGTTCATGTTTTCTTTTCGTAAAAACAAAATATTTCTAGAAATAAATTCTATGTAGGTATGGCATGTACATAAGCAGTACATAAAGAACGCAACGGTCATGCCATATGTCTATCGAATTTGCTCAAAAATTTCAGACAGACAGAATGTATTACCTATATGTAATTCTCGCCTAGGTGTTTTAATTTTTCGTAAATTAAAACAGATTTAAATAAATAACATGTTTAAGTCTTTATAAAAACACCAATTTTGTAGTGAATTAATGATTTCTTTATCTACAAAATTGGTCGTTTGACCGCTAAATTAATAAAGATAAATGCAAAAGAGAGCTTTTAATGTCCACACGAACTATGGTATTTTAGCCGACGAAAAAAGGAGGTTCTCAAGTAGAGCGGTACCTATACCTATTTTGTTTTTTTATAGTTATGTGTCCATTCCATTGAAGCCACATATTAAGCAATACATACATTCTTCCAGACTTCTTGTAATAAGCAACACACCATTAATTTTGGTTTTATTTCAGTCTTAAAACGAAATATCACCGGTAGGTATTGTCTCTAGAAATTAATTATAAATAATTAAAAAACAAGTTTCCGTGGTTTAAAAATGAAACTTTTTCTTATTATTTTCATTCAATGTTACACTTATTAGCAATAGCAGTAAAGTGTAAAATTGATTGGTAACACATTTTGGCGTTTTGTAGTTGAACTAGCAGTAATCAGGGTTGGCACTTCTCCAAATTGTGCTGGCGACTAAAACTGCTTTGAAAATTTATAATAGACTGATTTTTACAAAGAATTGAGGCCAATGTGTTTAGAAAGAGTTAGATTATTAGTTTATTGATCGGTTTAAAGTTTTGTGGTGTTCTGTAAGAAGGTTCTAAGACTAAATATTTTTGGAATGCGATTTTAATCTAACACGAGGTTATTTACTACTATACTGCTAATAATATACTGCTATACTGCTGATCCATACGTCATGTGCGTGAACGGGCGCCGCCGTCAGTAGGGACTGGTCATCTCCTAGCTGCCACGGCTTATTTTAATTTAATTTTATATTTGAATTGTTTTTGTCTCTTTATTACGGACGCTTTTAACGTTCTGCATCGTTCTCACATGCATAATTTCAACATGAATGATGTAACCAATATTTTGTAACCATATTTTGATTTAAAAGAGTGTCCATGGAGTTTCTTGCCCGTTCCTCTCCATAGGCACCTACTGCACTTTGGAATGGGTAACTAGCTTCATCTTTCTGACTGACCGACCCCTTGACAATTCAAAAGCGCCTGTAATTGGTTTATTTGAAATAAATGCTTTGAGTTTGACTATCTACATATATCCTATCTACGGAAGCCATTCATTATTATTCAGATATTTTATTAGAATTGTTTCTTTTATAATAGTGGTTTTATTTTATTTTAATTCATAAGGGAAAACAAACAGTAAGTAGTATATTAAAAATAAACGGTAATAACTTATTGGTACAACTGAACAAATATACTACCCACTACATTTTCCACAGATTACGGTTGTAACACAATACGATGATCTTGCTTTTTAATTTATTTACTAATGGCTCCTACACACTGGCGCGACGCGACGCCCGGCACAAAGGCACCGCGTGTCGCGCGACGAGCGGCGCCTTTGTGTAGCGCTGTCGCGTTGCGCCTGCCTCAGGGAGCCTTAATGGAAGTAACGAACCTTAAAATTAAAGGCTCCCACAGACACGCGCGACGCGACAGCGCTACACAAAGGCGCCGCTCATCGCGCGACACGCGATGCCTTTGTGTCGGGCGTCACGTCGCGCCAGTGTGTACGAGCCTTAAAACGTTTTTATTGTAACTATTATTCACAAAATCTACTTCGGTCCTCACTTCTTTCAAGTACTTATGATAAATTACAACTTTCTACGTCAAAGATGACCTTACCAACAAACGACAGGATTTTTTATTTAAAGTTATAAAACATATTTCTTCCCGTCATAAATTGGCACTTCAAAACATTAAAGAAAGCAATTTGACATAGCTCCCATTATACTTAATTCAAACTCACATAATATAAAATTGATCCAATAATATAAAATTCACTTCGCACATCCCTTTTCCATATAGATTTTATTATATATTATCTAATTATTTCTATCACCCACACGAATGAAGACTAGATACTTGGACAATCTTCATGAAATACGTCTGTGTTCTAATCACAGTAGAACAGGCGTCAGTAATAAATAATACCACGACAATGTCATGTCAAACGTATTGTATTTCTGTATGACAATCATTATATTATTTTTGGCATCCCTTACTGTTAAGGCACGGTCATATTGCATAACATAACATAACATCACGCCTTGTTTCTCCGTAGGGTTAGGCAGAGGTGTACCCACAGTAGGTACACCCACATTTCGCCAGTTGTTCAATGTAGAAGTTATAATAATAAGTGTGTGATTGATCCCAACGCTATTCCACAGCCATATTCAATATTTAGTACAAAAAACTACCTGCTAGCTCGATAGATGGCGTTGGGATCGAATTAGATCGCGGTATGGTTTCGTTACCCGCCAGGGTGTATACAGCTCGGGTTTAACTTCCCCCCGTCCCTTGACCCCGCCCGCCCGCGCGGGCCAAGTAAATCAAAACATCCCAAATAATAATGAACAGATACGACAAGTCCCCACTTGCTCAGTAATCGGTAGCGCCCTAAGCCTAGGTTCGAGTCCCACCTTGGGACGCCCTTAGCTGTGCTACCTAAATAATATTTTATTAGCTAGGTGAGAGGCCCTTCTGGCCCCACCGAAGCCCGGTGACGCAGCAAAGGTCCCCCGAGGGATCAGCTGCAAAAAAGCCAGCATCAAAAAAAAAAAAAAAAAAAAATGAATAAAATTGTCTCGCTCTGAGGTACTGCTTTTTATTTAAGTATCACAGGCTCCAAGGCATTTTGTACCGATATTGTACATGGTCCATACGAGCCGAAGGGCGGTTTTGGAAGAACACAAGTAACTAGGATAAGTTACGCTACTTGGCACGAGGTGGCGCTAGTTGTCGGTGAACAATACGTGTTGCGAATTGTGAAGTGAGTAAAGTGAATATATGGACAAAAAACTGTGAGTACATTTATGTGATAAAATACTTCAAAGTAAGGGAATTTAGACATTGCATGAACTTGGAAAAAATTCGGTGGGCGGTCAGGGACTTAGAATAGTTCCGATAAAAACGACCAGACGTCGAATCCATGCCCGATTTTGAAGCGAGTTTATAAGTCTCAAACACTTAGAAAATTTCTCTCTTGTTGGAACTTAGAAAAATTCACTCATCACTGGACTTAGAAAATTCGCGCACGTTTGACACTTAGAAAAAAAATCTGTTGAAATACAACATGGAAAAGGAATTGAGAAAGTTGAAGGATGTGAAGGGACAGATTGAGAAGGGCTTGATAAACTTCAAAAAGTCTCCGAAAGATCGGATAAATTACAATTATGTGGATACACGTCTAGAGATGTTGGAAACCCAATTCAGGAATTTTACGGCAAAATACGAAGGCATAGTAGGCGAATGTGAGGGTGAAGAATTGCATGAATATTTTGAGGAAGACATTCATGAACAGGTTTATGAAACATATTTAACGTATAAGGTTGAATTAAAAAATGCTCTATCTCAATTAAAGATTAATTGTTCCACTAAAGAAGTTTGCGATGGTTCATCTGACAGTGTGGTAAGCTTGCCAAAAATAGTTTTACCTACTTTTAGTGGAAAATATACAGAGTGGTCGTCCTTTCGAGATTTGTTCTTATCATTAGTCCACAATAATAGAAAACTTGATGACGTACAACGTCTCCATTATTTAAAAACTCAGCTGTCAGGTGAAGCAGAGCAGCTTATAAGACATGTTCCTATAACGGATGCAAATTATAAAAAATGTTGGGAAATGTTAGAACATAGGTTCAACAATAAGAAATTCATGTCAACATGCATATTAAATCGACTATTTGGCCAACGTAATATTGGAAGCGAATCATCGAAAGCGCTTAAAGATTTGCTTGATGTTACAAGTGATTGTTTGCACGAACTTGCCAATATTGGGATAGATGTTAGTTCGTGGGACGTTATTGTCGTTTATGTTGTAAGCTTGAAGTTGGACGTAGAATCTAGGAAGCAGTGGGAACTGCATGTTAGTAAATCATCCGACGATCTACCCTCCTTTAAACAGTTTTGCGAGTTTTTAGAAACGCGTTTTCGAGCCCTTGAATGCGTTGAACCTAAACATAAACCAAAGTTCGATATTAAGTCTACATCTCACGCTAAAGTAATGCATGGTGCTATTAATGTTTCATGTCCACATTGTTCTGAGAGTCACAAGCTCACCAATTGTAAGAAGTTTTGTCAACTAGATATTGACGAACGTCGTGCCATTTCACAGTCTTTGGGTGTCTGTTTTAATTGTTTGGGCAGTCACCACACTTCAAAATTTTGCCGTGTTCTTTCAAAATGCCGTATATGTCAGCGGAAGCATCATACGTTGTTGCATCCTAAAAACCTTAGTGGAGCCAGTGGAGCTACTACGCCAATGGTGCCTGCTAGTGGAGCCAGTGGGGCTGCTGCGCCAGTGGTGCCTGCAACCCCACATGAACGTACCTCAGAGACAGTACATGAGGTCAGTGCAAATATAGCAACTCATTTTGTGAATGGACAAGCACAGGGTCAAGTCTTGTTAGCCACGGCTCTAGTAAAGGCCGAATCACAAAATGGGTCCTCTCAAATTTTGAGAGCGTTATTGGATCAAGGATCACAAGCATCTTTTATAACTGAGGCAGCAGCGCAATTACTTCGTTTAAAGAGAGTAGTCTCGAAGACTACTATTGCAGGTATAGGAGGTGGTCATGGCGATATCGTCTCTAGACATGCGGTAAATATTAATATACAATCGTTGCATGATCCCTCTTTTACCCTAAATGTAACTGCGCATGTTTTAAGCTCACTGACCTCAGTTATGCCAGATACAAACTTTGAACTCGAGAATTGGCCAGAAATTCACAGTATACATCTAGCCGACCCAAAGTTCAATTGCCCTAATAAAATCGACATTTTGTTAGGAGCTGAAACATATTGCCGTATTTTAAAGGAAGGTCTGATCAAGAGCCCCGCGGGCTCTCCGGTCGCACAAGACACGCATTTAGGTTGGATTGTGTCAGGCCAGGTTAGTAAAACAGATAGGTCTCTGGATTCCCATAATACTGTGATCGCGATGTACACTCAAATTGAAGAGAACGAAATGTTAAAACGTTTATGGGAACTAGATTCTGAGCCTACTTTAACGAAAAAGCTTCTAACGCCTGAAGAACAGGCTTGCGAGGAGTTTTACGCAAACACGGCGAAAAGAGATGAAGATGGGCGGTATGTCGTAAAATTACCTTTTCGTACAGAAGATCCACCTTGTAAATACGGTCATTCTAAAAATATAGCTGTGAAAAGATTGCTAGGCTTAGAAAGGAAGTTGGTTAGGGATCCTGAATTAAAACAACAGTATACTGATGTGATAAAGGAGTATTTATTGCTGGGCCATTTGGAGAAAATCATCGACGAGTCTGAAAGAAATAAATGTGATGCTGTTTATTTGCCTCATCACGCAGTGGTTCGACAAGATAAGCTGACCACCAAGGTAAGAGTGGTTTATGACGCGTCATGTAAGGGAACAAACGGGGTTTCCTTAAATGACACCTTAATGGTAGGACCCACTCTCCAGGCAGATTTGAGACATATTGTCATGAGATGGCGACAGCACCAAATCTGTCTGGCAGCGGATATAGTAAAAATGTATCGCCAAATCAAAGTAGCGCGATCGGATGCGGATTTCCAAAGAATTGTCTGGAGAGAGGATCCTGACAAAGAGATAGAGGACTTCCGACTTCTGACTGTCACCTTTGGCACGTCATGCGCCCCTTACTTGGCTGTCAAGTCATTGCAGCAAGTTGCATGCGATGAAAGTAGCAAGTATCCATTGGCTGCTGAAAGGGTGAAGTCAGACTTCTATATGGATGATCTGATGACTGGCTGCCAATCTGAAACAGAAGTTGAAAGAGTTTACTGTGAAATGAACAGTTTGTTAGAGAAAGGAGGATTCCAATTGCAGAAATGGACAAGCAATAGGATGGGCTTATTGGAAAATTTAAAGGAAAATTCTGGTAGAGATTTGGAAATTAAAACTGATGGGGTAACTAAGATTTTGGGACTTACCTGGAACCGGAACACTGACGAATTTGATTATTCTGTGAAGATGTCACCTCCTGCTGCAACTGAAACAAAAAGAACGGTCATATCAGAAATATCACGGCTTTATGATCCATTAGGGTGGATAGCGCCGTGCATTATAACCTCGAAGGTTTTCATACAAAAGCTATGGATTAGTGGTATAGGCTGGGATGATGAACTGCCACCAGATCTCTCACAAGAATGGAGATATTACAGATCAGAATTAGAAAAACTGGTGGATTTTCACATTCCCAGATGGATTGGCAAAAGGGAAGAGGACATAACGATAGAGCTACATGGATTTAGCGATGCGTCAAATATAGCTTATGCGGCTGTAGTGTATTGTCGTATTATCGATGCTACTACGCAAATTCACTCACATCTCATAACCGCCAAAACAAAAGTAGCTCCTATTAGGCAGATATCCATTCCACGGCTGGAATTGTGTGGTTCTGTTTTAGTAGCAAAACTATTGATCGAAGTAGCTGAAGTAATGAACATTTCAAAGGCTAATATCCATGCTTGGACAGATTCATCTGTTGTTTTGGCCTGGTTAAATGATCATCCAAGTCGTTGGAAAACTTTCGTGGCTAACCGCACTTCAGAGATCCTTAGTTTACTAGACAATACACAATGGGCTTATGTTAAATCCACAGACAACCCAGCGGATATCGCTTCTCGTGGAGTTTCCTCAGCTGTTATACTTAATGATGATCTATGGAAACGAGGACCGGGTTGGTTAAGAAATGATCATATAGAATATACTAGACCTAGCGCAATACGCACTAATGAGGAGAAGAAACCTGTTAAGGTACACACTGCCAACCTCGTGTCTGAGTTTGAAGCCATTTGGGGATCTCGGTATTCATCACTTACACGTTTAGTGAGGGTTGTTGCGTACTGTAAAAGGTTTTTGCAGTCAACAAGAGTTCGAAAAGCAAACATTAAAGTTACAGCATACCTGTCAGCTTTAGAAATTCGCGAAGCCTTAGATGTATGTATCAGGCAAAGCCAACAGCAATGGTTTTATGCAGAATTTATAGCCCTGAAAAATAAAGTTCCATTAGACAAAACGAGTTCATTATATAAATTAAATGTATTTATTGATGAATGTGAGATATTGCGCGTTGGGGGGAGATTGCGCTATTCTCAACTACTTGAGGATACAAAGCACCCAGTTGTTATTCCTCATGATTCAAGTTTGGCCAAGTTAATTGTAGCCGACGCTCATGAAAGGACTTTTCATGGAGGACAGCAACTGGTACTCAATTTTATACGCACCAAGTACTGGATCAGTCGGGTAAAAAATATTGTACGTGCTCATACACGTCGCTGTGTTCCCTGTATTCGACATGCTGCGACCATAAAACAACAGTTGATGGGAGAGCTTCCGGCTTGCAGAGTGACCCCAAGTAAACCGTTTCTTAACTCCGGTGTCGATTATGCGGGCCCCATTAATATGAGAGTCTCTAAGGGTCGTGGACACCGGTCGTATAAGGGATACATCTGTTTATTTGTGTGTATGGCCACGCGCGCAGTACACATTGAGGCTGTTTCAGATTTAACGACTGAGGGTTTCCTGGCAGCGTTCAGACGGTTCGTTTCAAGGCGTGGTCATTGTCGCCAAATCTGGAGCGATAATGGCACCAATTTTGTGGGCGCTGCGAAGGAGTTACAGAGACTTTTCAACAAAGAGAGTTCAATGTTTAAAGACATTGCAGCTGCTGTTGCAAACTCTCAAACCGAATGGCACTTTATTCCTCCCCACGCTCCAAATTTTGGTGGATTGTGGGAAGCAGGAGTCAAAAGTGTTAAACACCATCTGAAGCGCGTCGTAGGTGACTCCACTTTGACGTTCGAAGAGCTGTCCACAGTTCTTTCTCAAATTGAGGCATGCCTAAATTCTAGGCCCTTGTCTCAGGGTAGTAGCGATCCAGAGGATCCTGTACCTTTAACTCCTGGCCATTTTTTGGTAGGTCATCCATTGGTAGTGGCACCCGACTACAATTATGAGTATGCCACAGCTGGTACTTTACGCAGATGGCAATTGGTACAACGTATGGTGCAGCACTTCTGGCGTAGATGGAAACAGGAATATTTGACACATTTCTTCCAAAGACATAAATGGAATGTTCGTAACTCTGATTCTAAAATAGGTGATGTAGTATTAATAAAAGAAGATAACTTACCTCCAGCTAAATGGTTATATGGTAGAATTATACAGCTGCATCCGGGTAAGGACAGGTTGACGCGCGTTGTCACTATTCGTTGTAAGGGTACCACGATTAAACGTCCAATTTCAAAATTGTGTTTCCTTCCTGTTACTGAATAAGTCACATGTTGTTGAAATTGTAAGCATTTATTTTGTGCTAAGATTTGTTTGTTTTAGTATGTTTTGCTTTTAGTGCAACATGGTCTTAAATCCCGTGTTATTTTGTGTATCATTAAACTTATTTCTCTGTGTTTTGATGGAGTTCAAACGAACCCAAATAATGCTATGAAAATGTTTTACTTGTATATTGTCAGACTACCTTGTAAAGTAGATAAAATTTAGTTGTAGTTGTCATGTTCTGATCGGAACCATATCTGTTAACCATATTGAAATCTCATGTAATGAAGCCGTCCACTATTTAGTATTTGTCATAATAATTATCATACAGTCCATTGTTCTTGAATTTGTTGAGTTTGTTCATGGTGGGCGGTACTAAAAGGAACATATTCCTTTTGGTGGGCGGAATGTTCAATGTAGAAGTTATAATAATAAGTGTGTGATTGATCCCAACGCTATTCCACAGCCATATTCAATATTTAGTACAAAAAACTACCTGCTAGCTCGATAGATGGCGTTGGGATCGAATTAGATCGCGGTATGGTTTCGTTACCCGCCAGGGTGTATACAGCTCGGGTTTAACTGAATAAAATTGTCTCGCTCTGAGGTACTGCTTTTTATTTAAGTATCACAGGCTCCAAGGCATTTTGTACCGATATTGTACACCAGTTATGTTTAAGTCCCTTGTAATAGGGGGCGAGCCTTTTGCCATCAATCGGGCACAAGTCCAGACTCCGGGCTGTTACTGAGAAATTCCTTATAGAAAAACGTAATAACACTTTGCCCGACCTGGGAATCGAACTCAGGACCTCGTACACAGCAGTAGCACTTGCAACCACTGCACCAAAGAGGCAGTCATACTGCGAGGTAATTAATTCTGCTTGAAGTGTACCGAACACATTAACAGACCGTTGCACTTTGTATCTTAATTTGGATTGTTCTGTAGGAGATAAGCAATTCCGTACCAGGGGTCCAACTCTCTACTTCCGTCAACGAAGATACGGGTCCGTCCGAAAGAAGTTCGGTACTTTGAAGTGAACCCTACTCCGCATTGAAACTTTTTCGGACAGGCAAAAATAGATCGGGAGTAAAGACAACTGTCAAATCGTTTTTTCATAAAATTTTTGTTCGGGCTGCGGACTATTGATATGTTCGAAAGTGATACGGAGTAGGAAACACCCGTAACTTCGCCCGTAACTATGGACTTCGTGCTTAGAGAGTACATAGGCCCCCTGACGGTGTAGGCAGAAGTATGGTTACTACTTTATTACATTGTACATACGTTTTTAATTAACTATGTAATGTTTGTTTATTTAATCTTTCAAATTAATTTCTTCATCTAAATAAATGAAACTGTTTGCCTTACTTGGGAGGAGACTGGACCCCATGACACAGGGAATCCTAGTGTGGGGTCCAGGCCATTTGTTAAAAACTAGCACCTAAGGCTCCTATGTAATTTGTTACTAGTTTTAATTTTTTATATATTGTACTGTTTTTTTTTTCTGAACTAAATAAAGTTTATTATTATTACTCGTCAAGCGTTGCATTGTCTGTATTTTGTTATATGTTCTGACATTTCATTTTTGAAAACACCTGAAAGGAGAAGTATTTACATACTTTCAGGCACAATAATATGTTACCTTAGGTGCGCCAAGTCTCACTCTCTAGAGCCAGTCTCTCAAGCCCATTTACTTTAGAGAAAACCCTAGTAGGTAGGTAAACATGTCCCTTTTGTAGGTCTTCCAGTTTCAAGAAAGACGCAACCTTTTTTTTTTGGGTCTGAAGGCAGATCCTACCATCCTACTAATATTATAAATGTGAAAGTTTGGATGTTTGTTACCCATTCACGCAAAAACGGCTGAACGGATTTGGATGAAATTTGAACCGGGATTAACAAATAGGATACTTGTAATCCCGGTAGTACGTTCCCGTGAGATATAGACACGTGAGACACGCGGGCGAAGCCGCGGGCAAAAGCAAGTACTACATAAATTAAGCTATTAAGCTGCTTGTTTTAAAGACAAAATTTCCAATATTTTTTTACTATGTTGACGCTAAGTAAATATCTTCTATAGTAAGGTAAATGTCCTTCAGCTGTACCAAATCCTGGCCCAATAAACTCCAACACGCATGTTTTCCTTCAAAACCTTTTGAAGTGTCGACAATCAAGATTTATACCTCTTTAACAAAAGCCAGACTCTCATAAACTGTCTTTAAACGTTCCGTTTTAACTGAAGTCACAGTCGTTTAACAGCGGTTGTGTGTAAATGAGCCTTAAATAAAGCGTAGGCCAAGACCAGAGGTGCGAAGTGACACGGGTTCGATGCCCGCCTGAAACAAATTCGGACCACGGCTATTTGTAGCTGTTTCTATCGTCTGTTGGCTCTTTAATCGTGTTTTCAGCTTTTAATTTCAGTTATTGTAGCTGAAAATATGAATTGGCTATACGTACAGTACCTGATCGCAAGCGTGGTAAAGAGACTGGGTTTCGATTCCAGAGTCAGGCATTACGTGAAGGTTGGTTGAAAAGTTTACAAGAGCAGGCTCGATATAAGCTACGGTTTCATAGAAGAGCGATGACCGCCACATTAATCAATATAATATAAAACACAAAAAAAAACTACCTATGTCCGTTAGAGACTTTGAAACTTATCCAACGGATGTGCCCCAAACCGGTTTCATTAGAAAAGCAATAATGCGAAGATGCTCCCAGACAAAAAAAAATAACAAAATTTCCTTTTTTTCCAACAAACAAACAAAATATATATACAGGGCGTTTTTTGATACCTTACTGTCAAACACTGATGAAAATGACAGATCTTCACGACGTCCGTTGTAAATAGTTATGGCAGACCCGCTCTAATAGGAAACCGTAGCATTACTAAGACATAACGGACGTACTTTCCTGGTCTGTCAAAGAAACCACTGTTAAACGATAAAGGAAAATATTGTGAGGAAACCTGACTTAATAATCTGAAATCGTTTATCTACCTAAGTTATAACTAACACAATGCGTATCCTAATCCTAATCCTAACTTCCTAACTTCCTAATCCTAACTTCCTAATCCTAACTAATATTATAAATGCGAAAGTAAGTTTGTTTGTTTGTTTGTTACCTTTTCACGCCTAAACCACTGAACCGACCATCATGAACTTTTGCATATACGTTGTCAGGGGTACAGAAACGGACATCGGGTACCTTTCATCCCGCAAAAAAGTACTGTTCCCAAGGAAAACAACAATAACGTTCTTATGATAATAGATGGCGCCACGTGTCTTTCGAATCATGATTGAATTATAACCCGAATTGATAGTCAAAGTCTAAATTAACGCGAGCGAAGCCGCGGGCAAAAACTAGTAATCTTAATCATTTGTTCCGTCTCTGTATGAGAACAGCTGATCCATTCTGTGAACTGTGAACTAGTACCAGCAGGGTACTTGCGTAACACACTAACAGTAGGAATGGCTTTCATTTTGACAGTTCAACAACATTCATTGCGTTATTTACGTTGTTGAGCAGACTAATTTTTCAAACATATGAAGCAATGGATTAGCAATAGGCTTCAAAATGATTCAGATGATTGTCTCTTCAAAGTGAGTGAGTGAAATGACAGCTCACTTCAACCTCACTTTACCTAAGTTTCCACGGTGAGATTTGTTCAGAATAGACCGGCAGGCCTTTGATGAACCTTTGAGAGTTACTGACTGATATTATATTGATGGTGACATTATTCTTAACTCTGAATACCATGAAATACAAGTATACAACTGTAACAGCCGATCTATTCTGTAAATATCTCACCGGTAAAACGTAGGTAAAGTTTGCTTGAAGTGAGCTGTCATTAGTGTCAATCCCTGCGTCAGGGGGAATGACAGCTCACTTCAAGTCAAAGTTTAACCGGTGAGATTTTTACAGAATTAGATCGACGGTAGACAGCGATATACTGCCGCGATAGTAGTGCTTATGTGTTCAATTTTTCCACTCTACATTTCAGTTTTCAGTTATTGAATCTAAAAATATGAATGTAAGGTCGTTGTGCGAGTGAGTTCAGGTCAAGTGAATATAGTTTTAATTTCAATACAATTTGTCCTTTTAGAAGGCGAGTGTATCGCAAGGAATGTTGGCATTCATTGATGTAGTATTTTTATGAGCATTATTTTTAGACGGTAGAGATCAAAGGAACGATAGTGCTTCAGTCATTTTAATTCAATATTGACGTATATGAGTCTGGGAATAAAATTATTAGTTAATGGACTTTTAAATACATTTAAAGTATTTCAAAGTAGCTTTAGCGGGTAAATAAGTTACGGACAGGGAAAATTATGGTGCTTTGAGATAGTTCCTGAAAATATGCTCGCGACGCGTGATAGTATTTTTTTTTAATGTTTAATCTTCTTTTAATTTTAATAGAGGGTCTGTTTGTTGAAAAAAAAATGGCTCCGGCGTAAGTATAATGATTTATTTTGTAAAGTGCTGTTCTGTAAAGTGTGAAGTCACCCTGTGAAAACTATACGTGAAAATAAATGTTGCCAATTGCTGATGTCATCACGGGTTTTACCCATTTCATATAAAATTGCAGTGGGTAAGAGTGAAGGTACTTGAATGCGTTTTGTGTTTTCAAACTATGTTTTACTCTTCTTTTTTGTTTTCGAAGTGACATAATTGGTTTTCAACATTGTTTCATCACATAATATTGCAATGCTGGCTCTAAATTCCTAATAATTTCTCAAATTCTCCAAAAATTCCCCCATTACACACATTTCCCCATATATAAAGTAACTAAAAGTGTGGAAACTCGAGCCTGTCTATGGCCACTGTTGTCAGCCGCCATTATATTTAGCAGCAATATGTGGAAACTAATATAGGTTAATCTGTTTGTCTGTTCGTCTTCAAATAGTCTGCGCTAGCGCTTTCAAAAGTTTCGTAACGCTATTGTGAAGTTTATGTCTGTTCAGAATTCATTAATCAGTGTCTAGATTTAATGGGTTGGAGTAGCCTCAAGGGCGCCATGGAGCGAGAACTAAGAAAAAACGTCGTATTTTTTTTCCCGGTTTTTTTTCACCAATTTGATGGCAGTATCGGGTTAATCTTGTCAATAAATAAATAATAATAAATAATAAAACTTATTCAAGTATAAAATAAAATTATGATTTACCTACATTAATTACAATCGAGGAAAATTTTAATTCTAACTGTAATGTAAACCTGCCTGATCTAGGTTTATAAAACCTGTGGTTCAGGCCAGAAACCATTGCATATAGAAACCATTTAGCTTTTGAGAAGCATGGACCTACGACGCACTGTTTCCGAGAAATAGGCTATTGAATATTTTTTTAACTTACTGAGGAAGATTTAGAAATATTTAAACAAAAAAAAATTGTTTTCTCAAATCGTTAGTTTCGCGATTCTATCGTAAAGAACACTTAAATACGACGACGACCCTAAGACGACCCACTGACCATTTTATGACTTGCACTTTGTTATACATACTATTTAGTTTAATCAATGTGATCCCACTAGCTTAATCGGTAAAGGCATCGTCCACTAATTACATTTTTAACTTGTAATGATCATTGTGCAGTTTACAGTCACGGATACCCAGCAGCATTTTGATATCAGCTTAGATTGTACCTACCACTATAGAACAATCTCAAGAAAAAAAATACAATACGTAAACAAATAACTAAACAAGAGAACAATTAATAATTAATTAATAACATTTTTTATTTTTATTATTAATTCATTTCTCTGTTCTTGAAGTTCCGGGAGTATTTCTCTTTCTTGTCGATACTTCATAGCAAAAATGTATAACCAGTTTTATTAAATTTGTTTTATATTTTTTCATTATCCGTAAAAATAAATCGGTCTCTGGTTCCCTACATTTTTGTCAAAATTTGAGTTACGGCTTCATTCTTGTCGTTCTTTTAAAGAAAAATCTTATTCTCGACGCATTTTTTTTTTACTGAATCGTCAAGAATACGTTCTGTTACGTTTACGTGTCACTCATGGGTAACTGAACCTCATTAGTAGCACTAACCCTGCCTCGGGTCATTAGTAAAAATAACCCTGCTTCGAGTCATTAGTAACAATAACCCTGCCTCGGTTCATAAGTAACAATAACCCTGCCTCGGGTATTAGTAACAATAACCCTGCCTTGGGTCATTGCCTCTTTCTTTTGGCAATAGAACAATGATGTCGGCCTGCTAAAAAACATTTACAAAATTTTTTGCATTGCAACGATATTAAAAAAATTGTCAAAAATTTATATGAAGATTTATATATTTTCAATTAAATTAGGGGTATTTCTTTTAACGTTGTCGAAAAGTTAGTGACGTCAGTAATCTATCTACTGGAAATTAAATATCAATAATAACATAAATAAATAATATAGAAATGCAAGGTCTGCAAAACAAAATTGTGTAAAAAACTTCCGTCGTCTTAAAACGCAGTGTAGTTTATAATAAATACTTAGGTTATTTTTTAAACTCTTCTATCGAATGAAGAAACAAAAGTAAAACTTCTTACAAATGTATAATCATAAATTGTTTTTCGGAGCTAGATTTTCTGAAGGAAAATTCTTGAAAACAAACCGATATTATACCAATAGCAGAAAGTGACTCAAAAACAAAACTGTAATCAAGGACATCAGAGAATATTCTGTAAGATATGCTGATATTAAAGTTAAGAATGCATGGAAAGCTATCAAATATTTACATCTGTGATCATAAATATTGAATAGATTCCATAAATATGTTAACAGAAACTTTTTTGCAAATATTCAGCAACTCAACCTTGCTGTGGTGAAAGCATTTTTATTTATTCTATCTACATACACTATACTAATATTATATTGAGGTAAGATTTGTGAGTTTGTATGTAGGCGGTAATCTTAGGAACTACTGATCCGATTCCGAAAATTCTTTCATTATTAGGAAGCTACAGTGTTGCCGAGTGTCATATGACATATTTTATCTTAAAACAAGAAATTTCACGCGGACGAATTTGCGGGTAGTGTTCAATAAAACTAATATAATAAAGAGGTATCTTAATTGAGGAGGTTAGGATCAAAAGGCAAGAGGCAGAAATCGAAAAAAACTGAATAAATGGTGAGCACATATTTTTGTATTCTTTTTTAAAGAATGCCCTTTACTTACGTGATAAATAGGTCCTTATACCGACACCCTAATTACGTAACACACTATCTATCACAATCTGAATCTTTTTGAAGCCTATTGCAATGGTTCGTATGTTCGAAAAATTTGTCTGCTCAACAACGTAAATAACGCAATGAATGTTGTTGAACTATCAAAATGAAACCCATTCCTACTGTTACTGTGTTACGTAACGAACCCGCAGTTCTTTTTTTTAAATCTGGATATGTTGAGGTTTTGAACTAAACGTTAATATTAGACATCATTTTACTAATGAGAATAAGTTGTTTTGAAGTAAACAGTTACTGCTAATGGTAGGTTTTATCATTTTGTGCAGAAATCTTGAAAAAAAAAATGAATTTGCCAAAAGTGGATATTTAGTGGTTTTAATCCTAACCTCCTCATTGTTTGTATTTAAGAGGTAATCTATGGAAATACTAATCCAATTTTAAAAAATCTCACATTTATACGTAGCTACACTATTCCCGCGTGCCTTACATAGGATTGTGTTTACTGACATAGTTAACTTCTAGAGAATCTACTGTTCTTCTATACACCTATTGTGATTTTGTATAGATGTATATCTATTATGTTCTTGCATATTTCTATGAAATGGTTGACTCCGTCCTGGCTCAGAAAATGTATCATCACTAATTAGAATTACAATGAGTAAGATGTCTCTGGCTACTTATGCATGTGATGATTAACGTTTATAGATTAGAAAATATACTTTAGTAAGATATTTTACAATGCTCTAACATATTTTAAATTTTCACCATCTGTATAAGTGAATCATCTTCAAAAGGAAAATGTTTTCTGATTTATTTACACAATTTTGTTTCCATTGCAGTACAGTTAGCGTCACTAATGTTTGAACTGAATTTTAAATAAGTAAACATTATTTTTATTATTTGAAATATAATTCGATTCTCGTCTCAAACATTGAAAACGCTAACACAAATAAAAATAAATAAATAATTTAAACACCATTACTCAATATACGTGTCCACACAACTACGCGTGTGTTAGAAGCACCAACGACTAATCGGATTAGAAACAACTTACCCAACTTACAGGGAACAACTTATAACTGAGGTTCGTGAGAAACTCCTTCTTCTGGGGGTCGTACATGTCCGAAGGTTTGAAGCCTCGTTTCGTGATGAGGGTGCTGTTAACGCTCGAAGAACTCTTGGTGTCATCAAAGCTGTCCTTATGAACGATCCTGTCGTTAATCTTGTGGATACTCGACATTTTATTAGATGAGAACTGACTTTCGCTAATCGTCATCATTTTGTTAAAAGTTTTTCGGTTCACTTCACACTGTCACTTGCTTTATTTTTGCGTTGATCAGCACGTGGTTCTAGAATGATTTAAATGATATTTATGACGTTGAGTGTACTTCTTTTTCAAATATTTAAACGCGGTAGTAGGAGCCGGTAAAAGCGTGTTTTTATTTTAATAATACGGTGACGCGACGTCTGTGTCAATGGTCTGCGAGTGACTGAATGAGGGCCGGGGTGACCTGCGCGAGAGTTGAAGTATGTAAAACTCGTAGCTACTGGCTACGTGAGCTACGTCAGTGCTACGAGACTTGGGGTAATTTACAAATATTTGTAATTATTGAAAACAATGTGTAATATTGGCGTGGTGTGTGTATGATAACGTTTTATGTACAGTAAGTATACCGATACATAATGAACAAAAATCTGGGTTTTTTGTAGCAGTAGGTAGAGCTACGATTAAAATGCGTTGAGTTATATTTATTTGTTCCCAATAATTGTTTTGGTCTGGTTTAAGTAAATAAACTTACTTTCCTTCTTTCTTTCTTTCTTTAGGGATAAATTAATGATTTCCTCGTCTCCTATAATCTGACAACCAGGTTACAGGAAACGAGGAAATATTTTTTATTTTGTTATTGAAATGAATTTGTTGGGTTGAAGTGTCAATAAAGGAGAGAACAAAGTCTTACGACGTTGGCATTATGAATTTCTCCTCATTCTAAACAGCACAAACTCCCCAAACAGGCCCATTTTTAGTCATATTGCTACTTAAAAGCTTCATGTATTCTGAAAATGTGAATTTCCCTAAGAACTTAATCCCCGCTCAACGATCGTTTTATTGATCCATCAAACTATTTATAAAGAGTACCAGATGTTTAATGGCTAGTTTTACATGAAGCATTCGATTGGGAGAAGTGTTCTGATTTTATTTACTTCTGCTATGACCTGGAAAACCCTCGCTATTTTAAAATGAATGCGATTTTTCAACTCAGCACGTCACTTGTCTGTCTTAAGAGTTATAGTGCACTTCGATTTATATGTAATTTATCTTAACATTATATTTGAGGATTTTAAGTGCATATCTCTAACACCCGTTTTCTGGAGGGAAAATCAACGACGTCGCGTCAAAATTAAACTAATGTCTAGTGATCTGATTGACTGTACATAATTCAGTCAACTTATCGCAACAGTTGACTTGAGTTTGACAATTCGTTATTTAAGTACCTAAATTTTGTGTTGATTTTTGTTCCAGAGACCAGCTGGTCTAATCTGTTAAATCTCATCGTGAAAACTTAGGTGAAGTGAACTTGAAGTCGGCTGTCAATAGTGTCGATTCCTAGCATCAGGAGGAATGACAGAAAATAAAGAAAATATGACGCAGAGAAAAACACACAAATACAAAAAAGAACGAGTTGGGGGGAAATATGCGTCACATCCACGAAAAACGGCAATCTCTCAGCATAATGCTACGCTACGACCCTATGCGAGACAGAGCCCCAGCGCTGGTTTTTAGCGACAGCCGACGATGACTGCTGATTTCCTCAAAGTTTTCACAGTGAGATTTTAACAGAATAAGTAGGTAGGGCGGTCGGCAGGCGTTAGTTTTGATTGAGTGGGTCCCGAATCGTTAGATCTATCATATTGGCGTACATTATTTCTAGTCTTTTCTTAGTAGCAATGTTCTAGATTCCAGCCAAAAGAAAACAAGTATCAAGGTTTCAAACATGAAAATACATACGATTCATCATTCCATCATTGCAACGCAACCACCTCGGAACGAAGCGAGATCTAAATACACAACCCACCTTTTATCCATGCCAAACTCAACTACAACACTCTCAAACTCTCATTACACTGTCGTAAGACTCAATTTCGTCTGCACAATAGTGTTGACGCAAGTAAAATGAAAAGAGTGCGATGTACAAAAATAATTTTGTGAAAAATTCAGTTGCTGGCCGGTTGGACGATGTTTTTTATTTCTGTTTACGACTAGGTCTGTATATTGGTAATTGTTTTTCAATGTTTCTTTGTTTCTGGGAATATTTAGAGGAAAACTATCGAGTTTTGGAAAGATGCAGGTCCCTAGTGTAATAGTTTTTAACTTCCCGTTTTCAAGTTATACCCTGAAAAGCCTTGAAAACTAACAGAAAAACTCTATGAAGGCCAATTTAATTTCAGCACGTATGAATCTCTAAAATGCTGGTTAACTAAACACAAACATGAAACTAACAATAATAAGTTTTCGACCATAAACTATTTCTGCTTTGGATAAAAATAGGCACTTTTCTCTTTTATTATCGGGTCCTTTCAGGATATTATCGATTTTCCTCGAACATTATGAAAATTATCAGAACGTCCAAAGTGGTTTCTAATGTTTTTTTACTAAAACCTCTTTTTGACTTTCTTATTTCGTTATTTTTAAGTCAAATTATCAATACTACTGATTTATCATAGATTGTAAGAGATGGCACGTAAATTGTCTCGCAACGCTTCAAGATTGCATTTTGCGTGCATGCGCCAGAGACATATGAAGAGCCATAAATATCAGAAAATGTACTACGAAAATGAACTCAAAATATAATATTTAATTTATAAATCATAAAACTGACTAAAATCTCTTCAATCCGGTCAAATCTAGGTCAGTTTTAGTTAACGAAATACGTTATAAGTAATATTTATTAGAACAATTTTATACTAAACAAATGAGTCAGTTTGAATCATTTCGGGCCGGGGTTTTAAAACTTGTATGAATAAACAGTAAACCGTGTAACAGGTGTTTATACTGATGAAATAGTATAAACATGGATATAGGTCATAATGGAGGAAGCGATGGCTTTAATTAGTCACATTTTGCAGAAGATAATGCATATGCATGCTGTACTTTTAGGATTCCGTACCCAAAGCGTGGCAACGGAACCCTTTTACTAAGCCTACGATGTTCGTTCGTCTGTCTGTCAGCGGGCCGTATCTCATGAACCGTAATAGGTAGACAGTTGACATTTTTACCAAGTGTGTATTTCTATTGCCGCTATAATAAAAAACAACAAAAATAAAATAAATGTAAAAATTGAAGGGGGTCGCCATCCAAGAAACGTGTTTTTTTACGGCGTTTTTTGCGTTGTGGTACGGAACCCTTCGTGTGCGAATCCGACTCGTACTCGGCTCGTTTACTTTAGTCACAAGAATACAGCTTATACAGCATTAAGCAGTCTAAACGTTGTGCGGATCTGGTCAGATAATTGGAGTCTATGATAACTGGAAGAACCTCTCACTTGGGAGTTCCCAGTCAAAAAAAAAAGAAAAGTCGATGAAACTATGAACATATTAACTGCATGTTGCTAGATTGACAGAAATCACACAACACTAAAAAGTTAAATAGAAAAGATAAGACAAGCAGATTTAAATTTGTCAGAGATCACTTGTACCTTGATGAGCAGGGTAGGCAACGTACCTAATCCTAACTATCCTAACTAATATCCTAACTTTAATATTATAAATGCGAAAGTAAGTTTGTTTGTTTGTTTGTTACCTTTTCACGCCTAAACCACTGAACCGATTATCCTGAAATTTTGCATATACGTTGTCAGGGGTACAGAAATGGACATAGGGTACCTTTCATCCCGCAAAAAAGTACTGTTCCCGAGGAAAACAACAATAACGTCCCTATGATAATAGATGGCGCCACGTGTCTTTCGAATCATGATTGAATTATAACCCGAATTGATAGTCAAAGTGCAAATTAACGCGAGCGAAACCGCGGGCAAAAGCTAGTTATTAATAAATAGCTTCTTCTGACTGCGACTTCGTCCGCATGTTTTGGCCCCCAACCCACTAAGTGTTCTTTCTGACTTATTTACTTTTTTCTCGGCTCCTAAGGGTTTTAGCGTGATGTTGAATTCCTCAAAAATTGGGCTATCAAATATAAAAAAAAAATTCAAATCGGACTGGTAGTTCCAGAGATTAGCGCGTTCAAACAAACAAATTCTTCAGCTTTATTATCCTTCCTACTAATCCTACTAATATTATATTATAAAATGTGAAAGTTTGTGAGGATGGATGTATGGATGGATGGGTGGATGGATGTTTGTTACTCTTTCACGCAAAAACTACTGAACGGATTTGGATGGAATTTGAAATACAGATAGTTTATAACCTAGATTAACATTTAGGATACTTTTTATCCCGGTAGTACGTTCCCGTGGGATAATTTCCGACTTCCACGCGGGCGAAGCCGCGAGTAAAAGCAAGTTAGTATATATAGATAGACAATAATTATTTATTTATTTGCTTAGGCAACAATTATCCACGGGTCAGGACAACAAGGACCCATTATTGCCTGTGGAATAACTTTTGAGCATAGACCATAGTCCACGCAGACTCTTTTGTTGGCCTGAAAATAATAACTTTCGAGGTAGGTGTTGGGTAGGTGGAGCGGGTCACAGACAAGATAAATGAATGACAGTACTTCAATACCCCGATGCGCATACCATAGCTCGCACGCGCGCATCAAAGAGATGTCAGCACTATTTGACGGGGTCCGATAGGGCCGATGCCTGCCGGGGTCGCGGATAGTTCGAAAGAGTTACCATGGCCCTGGCGCACAGGCAACTGAAGGAACACGGGTGGGTTTTAGTCAGTAAAAGTCTGACACGCACTCCCGCTCCGCCCAGAGCGGGAGAAGTTATTTGATGATTTCCCACGCAAAAAAGAAAACAATCGTGTGTTGCTCTATCACAAGAATGCAAGTACCATGTGGCACATGTACCTATCTTAGCAACATTAATTAAAAGTGAAACTTCGTCGGAAATCATTTGGCAAGAAATACAAATGATTCATTTGCTTCTAGAATTTGTTCTGTTTCTCGTAAGTCATTACACTGAAAAGTATTTTGCATGTGGCAATGAAAGAAGATGTCAGTTTGAAGTCAGTCGGTCAGAAGACATCAGTTTTGAGTATAAATGTGTAGGGCTACAGTAAGAGTAGGGGATAGTAAAACCACGAAACGATGGATACAATGTGTGATAGATGATATGGTTAGAAAGGGGGGACTGACTACCGAGATGACGACTGATAGAGAAATGTGGGAGAAAAAGACAGGTTGCGCCGACCCTTTATAAAATTGGATAAAGGTAAGAGAATTATGAACGAAAAAAGATGTCAAGATGTTTTTTCTGCGTAGAGATGGCAATATACCCAGGGAAGAGACATAAGGCAAGAATTTAGCGTATGAATGAGTAATTAAAGAAAGTCATCCTACTAGTATTTCATCTATTATAACCTAAGAATTTGTATGATGCATTGTTTTTCATTGGAATGTTAAACAATCCTGTAATTTAGTTTTGAACACAATATGAACAGTATCTTAATAAAGCCTACTCAAAGCATGGGTGTTAGTATCTAGTCTTACGTGCAACAAGACAAAGTTAAGAGGGCGCAGTAAGACAGAAAAAAATCAAGTTTCACCCGCGCCTCTTTCCCTACCCCTCTCATCAAACACGACAAAAACAAAACACAATCCCTTCCCGCCAGCAGAAACTTTTCGCCCGGCGTATATTTAGGCATTGAATTTGAATTTTGTGTGTAGTGTGTATACGCAAAATAATCAGATGAAACTATTTTATTCAATTTACCTATGTGTACAAGTAGGTATATTATTAAATAATATTGTATGTCCGTGAATCTGTTACCGATGCTGGTGGGATGTTAGATTGGAGATTAGACTGACTTAATTGAAATAAAGACTAAATGTTACTTCAAGATACGGCCTATAAATATAGTCAGATAGATGGATAAGAAAGTGATCCCATAAGGGTTTCGATTTTTTCTTTTGAGGTACCGAACTCTAAAAAGCAAAGCACTTCCATCAAAGTACTATAATACTACATACTCATGATACTACCTACATGATGGTGAAAACAATTTCGATAAAATTGCTTTTTTGACGTTATAAAAGCGTATAATTATAATCGCATCACTTACCTTCCGCTTTTTTACTTTGAGAAAATGAAATCAATTGAACAAAAATGTCAATAAAATAAGAAAATAAACATTCGCAAATAAATTAAAATCCATATGATACATCCCGTTGACCTAGAATCATGATTTTTTGCCAAGAAGCAAGGTCTCACAGCACAAATAGGTACCTCGAATGGTTTTTAAATTAAAATATTTAAACGAAGTATGACCATTGTCCACTCCCTTTATTTTCAATGAAATTCTTCAGTAGGTAAAACATCTGTTTAATTTGCCTATACTATACGCTAAGCTTGAATTCATAATATTAGATCATTGTCATGTTTTGGAACTAGAAACTCAATGCTGGCGTGACAAAGTTCAAATTCCAATGTAACCAAATTTTATTTAGGGCCTTGTACAAGTTGGACGTCACGACGTCTTCGTGGAAACCAGTGTTAACCAAGTAAAAAAATATAATGGTATATCGTGGATATTGCATTGCAGGATCGTGCAAATTCAATTAGAAACAGAGTTACCAAGTAAAAAATAATATTGGTTTGGTGGATTTTGCACTGTATTGTGCAAAGTCAAATGGCATGTGTCATGAAAACCTATCCTGCGCGGATCACGAGTAGAAAAAGTCCTCGCCGAAAACATTTGTGAAAAACAGGCCAATTTTTATAAGTAGGGTACATTATTCGGCTTTACCGACAAAATAATTGGCATCTATTTATATGGGTGCCAAAGAAAGTCGAAAGTTTATTAGGTTCCTCTTTTGTAACTGTTGAAACTTTAGCTTTGAAAAGCAAGCTGGCAGTCACAAACAATGTGATCCGTCACAATCTTTACTCATCCCCACCATAAGAAGGGATCTAGTCACGAGAACACTATCCATATGAAAACTGTCATGTCCCGTGCACACCGTTTCGTACTTGTGTCCGCAATAAAACCTATTTTAGTTTTCCGATTTATTTATTTTGTAAACTCCAATAATATTATTATACCAATAACCTACCCATATGTTAAATTTTGAGTTTCAACTTGATTCGGGGATTTTGGTCAAGTCGCTCGAAATGGGTCGTCTAAGGTTACCCTTATACGAAGTTTGTCAACGAAAGTGGGAGTAAACGAATTTGGTTCTTTAATTAATAGTAATAAGATCTAAAATCTCCAGCACGAACTCTATGTTGTAAATTTTCTCCGCAAGAAAATTGACAGAAGTGAAGAACAATGGCGCTAGTTGTACTATACCAGTCAAAAATCTGTCAAATAATTGTATGTCATCTTGAGTTTTCAAATATCAACATTGAATTATTATAATATTTTTGTTTTATAGTTTAGCCGCGGTATTTATTTAGTTTATCAATTCTTAACGATTTTAATAATCGTTTCGGAAGTGGTTTTAGTGATTTTTTCATGTTTTGTATTTCACAGTTTCATTCCAACAATGTGATAAATTACGAAAATATTATTTACGCAAATAAATTAAATCGCAGAGCAGCAGAAAATTCAAGCGCAGTCCTCTCGTCTCAACAGAGCGACGGCGACTGATTTGTGAAACAAAAATATGCTTGAAGTTCCCGCAACGTGCGACGGAAGATGACTTCTTCCACGAACTAAAAACGTCGTAAGTGCTTAAAGCTTCTAGTCGTAATAATACCAAAAATAAAAGGAATTTCAAAAAATGCCTGCACAATTTTTTTCGCCTTGTCTTGATACAGATAATCATCAAAAAATTATCCTATTAGTCATTAGCATATTAAGTACAAATTGAAAAAACGTGAAAATTAGGGTTAACTTCGTGATGATATTTTATCGAGAAAATTTTAACGTATTGTGTTTCTGTTCCACAAAAAGTTTCAAAATATCATGTAGTTACTCATACTATTTTTATTTTATACCCAAGTCTTATGAATTTCATGAAAAATTAAATTGAAGATAGGCAATTTTGGTTACTACCCGCTCTTAAGGCTCCTACAAACACCCGCGACACGCGACGCGACACAAAGGCACCGCCTACCGCGCGACGAGCGGCGCCTTTGTGTCGCGTGCGATTTCCATCGCGTGTCGCGCCTGTTTGAAGGAGACTTTAAGGTAATACTTTTTTCAGTATACATACATAACTGCCACCTATAATATTACTAAATATTCCACATAATTAACCGTAAACTAAGAATTTATATTACTTATACAGGATGTTCGCCGATAGATTTGATACTTTAAACATAATTATTTTTTATCAGGCGTTTATGTGCCAAAGACTTTAGTGATTCAATAAATAAATTAACAAATTTTATTAACTAAAATCTACATTGTTACGTCTAAGAAGAAAAACGTTTTAGGGATTAGCGGACACGGAATAAAACCGCAAATTAAAAATTACTGGAACTTAGCTGATGAATTCCATGATCAGCTAAATAATACCTAAGTTAATTATTTTCGAGGTATAGGTACCTTAGTTAGGTATCGCAAAAATATTTAGGTATTTGTGGTTAACTAATAAAGAAGTAGTAAGTGGAGAGTCTGAGCGTATGTAAGTTTACGTCATGCCTGTGTTTATTGTGGTCTAGAGGGAAAAGCCAGGCTGATTCGAATTCACGTACCTACGCAGTAATAGCAGAAAACATAATATTATAGACGAAGGAATGAAACATTTGGCATATTACTTAATAATTAAATCCTGTGAATAAGTTTCTGGAATTTTGTTTTGTCATCAACATCATAGTGACCTTTGTTATTAATTTTACTAACCCAACCAATACAATTATAAGAAAAAGAAATCCTTGCTGAAGACAATCAACAGTAATTCCAGTTACATTTTCAAAGAAAATATTTAGGACTGTCTTCCGTATTTCTTTTTAAATTCTTTAGCGATACGCTACTAATAAATGGCTGCCAGTAAAATGTGTCACCCCGGAACAATACTACCCACTCAACAAAACAATAAAAAAAACAACATGGCCGCCCGTCACCACACCTACGCGGGAAAATTTAAAAAATAATGCAATTCTAATACCAAAATGCACTTGATTTACACCGATTATTTAATACACGCTATTTTAAATCTTATTTATAGTTGGGATAAAGACCGTATTTGTATTTATTTGGGGCGCGGTGTGTGCCTCGCGCGGAGATTTCTCACAAACTAAAATAAGTACTGAAACATCATTGCATAATACGCAGAAAAGCTCCAGAGTGCAGTGACCATGACGCGGAGATTTTCACGGATATTCGCAAAAAAAAATTACGTGGAACTTAAAAAAAAAATACGTATGTACTTATAGGTAGGTAGGTACTAGGTACCTACACATACACTACACATTCTTGATACATCCTTAGTGTCTGTACATAATAGTAGCCATGTATTCGTTAGGTATCGTCATTAATTGAACGGAATTGTGAAAGATTTTACTAAAATATAGTGTTGCGTACATTACGAACGTAGATTTATGTTTTGCAACAGTTTTAGGTACCTATGGTTTATTGTGATTTATGATGAAACATGAAAGGCGCAATATTTTGAATTTCAAACGGATGAGTCTTCTTAACGTTGTACATATAAACCTACCTACCTACCTACACTAGGTTATTAGATTTATGTAGACGTGACTTAGGACTTGTAAGGAAAGGAACGTTCGTTGTTTTATAATACCTATCGCATGAATATCAGTCGCGAACTTAGTTAGCGAACAATGAATGTCATGCAGTTCTGCAGCTGCAATAGTACCTATAAAGATTGAAGAATGCATAGAAATAATGTAAAAATCTATACTAATATAATAAAGCAGAAGAGTTTGTTTTTTTGAACCAGCTAATCTCTGGAACTACCAGCCGGATTTGAAAAAAATATTATTGCGATTTATAGCCCAATTTTTGAGGAATTGGGCAATCAAATGTTATTGGTTACTAGCTGCGCCCCGCGGTTTCACCCGCAGCGGTATGAAATATACTTTACGACCTATTCTCAGACCTACCAAATATACACAAACATTTTCATAAAAATCGGTCAAGCTGTTTCGGAGGAGTTCGATAGCAAACACTGTGACACGAGATTTTTATATATTATATTTAACGTCACGCTACGACCCTTAGAAACCGAGTAAAATTAAAAAAAAAACAGAAAGAATGCTAAGCGAAATTGAAGTTAACTTCAATTTCGCTTCGCATTCTTTCTGTTTTCTTTTTGTGTATATTTGGTAGGTCTGAGAATAGGTTGTCAAAGTATATTCCATACCGCTGCGGGTGAATCTGCGGGCGGACAATCCGTTGCGACGACGCGGTGGGTCGGGGGACAAAATTTCACGCGGTCGAAGTCACGGGCTGTCGGAATTCAAGCAGCTAGTAACAAATAACTATGAGACGAGTAGGTATGTTTACTTGTTCTTCCTGCTTTCATGACTCAACCGTGAATCATTGCGTATTCGCGTCGTAACTCCTACCTGTAGTGTGTCCGGAAAATAATAGGCAAGTACCTACCTATTTCTTGTAATAAAGAATTATTTTTCGGAATTTAACAGAATAAAAGGTATTACTTATTTGATAACAATAGCCGGTGGAAGGAAGGAAGAACAAATTATGCAGCAGCTGAGCAGCTAAGCAATTAACTTTAGGAGCAAACATGTTATAAATTTATCATAGACATGGGTGTATTGGATGTTCTTTTAGTGAGATGCATACATGTATCTGTTAAAGTACCAATATTCAGTACGGTAGAAAATCCTTGTGTGGAGCAAAACCTCAACACAACAACATTGTCCTATGAAGATACAGAGAAGTTCTAGTGCTAAAGTAAATATTGTTTTTTCTTTTTGTATTATTGTTATTTTTTAATTAGTTAATTAAGTTAAGATACTATAATTTTATATATCTTTTTACATTTATGTACCAATAAGATTAATATGTTATGTGATTATTTAATCAATTAATGTTACCTCCAATCGCCTGAAACACTGGATTACCTAGTTCAGGCACAAATCATGGTTGAACTTGACATAAATTTAAGAAAAACTGTATTTAACGTTATACCTTATATTTTTGAATATAATTTTATTTATTTATTGTAGCGCAACTTTTTTATTTTTCTTATTTTTCCTTTGTCATCAGAAAACCTAAACAATATCCCAAGAAAGTCTTCCAAAAGTACAAAATTTCGGCCACCCCAGTTGGACCAGTCGCTTGCCAGCATCTAATTTGGTCCGTCGACCGGCGCGCCGCAGTTTCAACATCCAAACATACGCGCTTAGCATTATTTACAATTCAAACATGAATTTAATTCATGCATCAACAGTGTAGGTAATTGTAAATCTATGGTGTCTACAGGGGTATTTCTAGGATTGTGAGATTGTTTGATGAGAGAGATGGGCAATATTAACGCGTGTGTAGTACAAGTGTACAAGTAATCTATATGGAAAAGATTCCCCAATGACCGGAAAAAACCCATCTCACAGATGAACCGATACATAGATGGAATAAATACTCTACTTTTTATTGTATAAAACATAATTACACATATGTATAGAATGTAAGTTTAGACTGCGATATACCAACTCCTGTTTAAGTTTTTCGCTCAATTCGACATTGTTTCAGAGTGGCCAGGCCCTGCAGTCTCGACATTAGATAGCGACAAAAATCTGTCGCTAAGTCGTATCGATGTCAAATTCCTTTAATAGATTTTCAACTTTATATCCAAAGTATAAGGTTGAAAATCTATTACAGAAATTTGACATCGATTGGACTTAACGACCGATTTTTGTCGCTATCTAATGTCGAGACTGCAGGCCCAGAACTGCCCATGCTTGTTCTGGTCACCTGTCACAAGTTTCTTGGCGAGACGGTTCGTGACGACTCTCGAGAACAGTAGTTAATATTTTATATTCCCGATCATTTCTAGTAGGTACGTTCAATCCGTTGAAAAAGTCTATAAGTGGCTAGAAGAGCCAGAAAAATCCAGCAAGCCTCTTCAGTTTCTTCAGCCAAGTAGGTTGAATAGTAGGAATATATTTTTATGGTAATATTTGGTTAGGGATATTGTTAAAGTATATAAAATGCAGCTAGACACAATGGCAAGGAGTCTGATGATACACGGATAGCTGTAATCAGTTTGCTAGGTAAGCACTGAGCATTGGACATCTACCTACTTATGGTACCTAATATTTCAGGTGGAATCTTGTGCATGTGTTCTAGGTTCTTTTTTAACGCTTTTAGGATGTTGTTGGGACCGCCATGGCGTTGTAACGTTTCGGGAATGTTCGCCTCTGCTCGCACTGATGGTTTCCATGCCATCATGCGAAAGAAAGCGGCCTTCGTCCTACAGCGCCCTCATGGTAGTGGCAACAGCATTCTGAAAATTATCGCTGCCAGAGCGGACTGTTCCTTTCTGGGACACTCGGTGGCGAGTGTGGTGACAGTCATAGGACTGAATAAATAATTAATTTGTGAAAAGTAACTATGCTAACCTCTTTACCTACGCACTATTGTTACTAACAGCAAAATGCTAACAAAATTGACCTTTGCCTGAAATAAAGTGTTTTTTTTTAATTAAATTAAATTTATATTTTCCAATTCTCAGTTTTCCGTAGAGCCGATTATTTTGTGTGTGTATTATGTATAAATATTTTGTAGCTTTTTATCAGAACGCAATTACGCAATTATATTTAAACTAGCGTGTGTGTATAAACGTAAACGAAGCAAAAAGAAAGAAATAAAACGAAAAGGAGTATGTAACGATCGTTGCAGTTGGCGATCTGTAGTTTCTGCCTACCCCCATGGGAAGAAGGCGTGAGTTTATATAATGTATGTATTTTTAAACCCAGGCCCTGAATTATTCGAAATGCACTTTCCTGGTAATTGTATCAGGGCCACTTAATGTCATTCAGTGGAACAATAAACATGACCTTCAGTCTATTCACGCCTGAATTTTCATGCATTTCAACTCGACTCCCTAAACCGTTGTTTACATTGTAGACTGATACGTCAAACATGTGGTTTTCCTGTGCAAGTATCGTATAGTACCTACGTAATTAGTAAGTACTGTGTAAGTATAAACTACCTATTACCTAAAACTATTAGATAATAGGCACACACGCCCATACAGTTAGGTTTCAGTTCCAATTCCAACTTTACCCACTGCTAGGCCTTTTTTTTGGGTTGGAAATCATCAAATGACCTCTACCGCTCTGGGCGGAGCGGAAGGGCGTGTCAGACTCTTACTGACTAAAACCCACCCGTGTTCCTTCAGTTGCCTGTGCGCCAGGGCCACGGTAACTCTTTCAAACAATCCACGACCCCGGCAGGCATCGGCTCTAGCGGACCCCGTCAATGGTGCTGACATCTCTTTGAGGCGCGCGTGGAACACGACGCGCCGTCGACCCGGGCCTGCGTAACACATTAACAGTAGGAATGGGTTTCATTTTGACAGTTCAACAACATTAATTGCGTTATTTACGTTGTCGAGCAGACAAATTTTTCGAACTTATGAAGCAATGGATTAGCAATAGGCTTCAAAATGATTCAGATTGTGATAGATAGTGTGTTACGTACCTAATTAGGGTGCTGGTCCTTACCGGACGGCGAGCTGCCCATTGCTCGCCGTCCGCAAGCCCGCGCCTACGGTGGCCGGGAGTCGGCAATCGACGCCCGACGCCCAGGGTGTCTCCACCTGCGGTGACTAGGGGCGTGAGGGCGCAACGATTGCCTCTCCCTCACGCGCTCAGCCTCCTCCTTCGCGAGCATTACTGCTTCGCAGAAGGAGGTGACGGCTTCCCATTCCCTCTCGCTCCGTACCATTGCCTGAACCAGGGCCGGACGTGAGAGATCGCCGCCACGAGGACACGGCGGTGCTCCGCCCTAGCCGGGCAGACCTCCACCGTATGCTCCACCGTGTCCTCCGGCCGATCCACACAATGATAACACCCGGGCGTTTCCTCCCGCCTTATCCGAAACACCCACTGCTAGGCCTGTCTTCCTCAGTCGTAGCCTGTAGGCATGTGGGAAACAGATTAGTATAATCGTCATGTAATATAAGCAAATAAATGTTTACAAAAATACATAAAGAATCACATCACAAGTCGTACTCCGCATACATAATAATTTTGCCTATTACATATTTAAACGCTCGATGTCTGTGCGGCGCGCGGCTAGGGTTACCATATGGAAAATTGAAAAGTCCTGACGAAAAGCCTGATTTCTGTAGAAAAGTCCTGAGATTTTGTCGCAAACGTAATACACGACGACGCATTTTTTTTTCACATGATTATGTGATAAAAATGCGACGTCGTTCATGATGAAGATGATTTATGAGAAAGTATTGATTATATTTTGTTTAATTTACATACTTAATAAAAGTTGATTCTTAAAACCAAAGTGGGTAAATTAGATTAAGTTGTTTTAAATACAGTGAAACCTGGTTAAGTGGGACCTGGATAAGTGAGAAACCTCTATTATTGAGAATTTCAATGAGGTCCCGGCACTTTCTCATCCAATTACCTCTGTTAATGGGACTTTACGAACCTGGTTAAATAAGATTTGATTTCTAGGATTTTTTCGATGTTTACCTCTATAATTGGGAGTCTGTAGCTCAATTCCCTGTATAAGTGAGACATTTATCAGGTTGGGACAGGGTTCGACACGTAACAATAACAAATAACACCAAAAATACGCATTTTTATTAACCTTTCCACCTCTATAAATGGAATAACAGTACATTTCGACCTCTATAAGCGGGGGCCTCTGTAAATGAGACAACGATAATTTTAAACCTCTCTAATTGGAAAACTGGATAAATGAAAAAATGGTACAAAATCCTTGGTCCCTTGAGATCCCAATTAACCAGGTTTCACTGTATTATGTTGATGTTAATTATGTTGGTTTGTGATTTGTGGCTGTGATACTATCCGAAAAAGATTATATGTTTGTTTATGTTGATTGTAACTTACCAATAAAAAAAACCTGTTAAATCTAGATAGAGATAATTTATATTATTAAAAAAACACAAAATCCCGAGATTCCCGAGATTTCCCTCAATCCGGCCGCAATCCTGTCAAGAGCCTAAAAATCCTGGGATATTATGGTAACCCTACGCGCGGCGGGCCGTCACGTGACGGACGTGACGACATGAAGCCTTTTTCAATTAAATAAAATGCTGTCGATAATAGGCAAAGGCCATAACGATTTTGATATGAAATAAATTGTAGCTGCCATGCAACGTCTCGACAACTCTCATTTTAAAAGTGAGTATTCGGGCATCGCCGCAGTCGAGTAAGGACACAATCAATGAAACGATGAACAAGTCTAAGAAGATGTGGTCCAGCCACCTGACACCTGCAATGTCATTTCTTTTGTCTAGGTAGACACACTTATATCATGACTAATCTAGCGTAACACTTGAACAGAAACTTAAAGCTAACATAATAATCATTACAAGTCCATATTAGCTGTGATCGCAGACCTATGATAGTCGGTAGGTAGGTCCACTGGTCCAGTACATACGTCTTAGTCCGTGGTAGGTACCTAAAGTTACAAACACTTCTAATACAGTCATACAATAACCTATTCCTTAACGGTAAGGTGAGTGGTACAACACGTGCATCTGCGCACGTAATTCGTTTAAACATGTATCTAGCTGCGTATAGGCATCTAGTTCATACCTAAGTAGTTATCTAAATAAAGGGCTAGATTTATGTAACTGTCCCGAATCTGGGTTAACTGAACGAAATAGGATTGGTGAATTGTTCCATCCTTTGCATAACTATAAAATCAGAATGAGATGGAAGAAATTTGGTTTCAGCGGAATTAGTAGCAATCAAACGCAATGTTCACCGCCGATTATGGTTCTGCAGACCAATTTGGGTAAGATAAAATACCTACCTGACTTCCTTCGTATTGCTTGCTTTATGTAAACTTATCCCAGAAAAAGAGGTGATGACAGCTTCTACGAAATATGCTCAAACCCTGGATAGTGGAATAAGTAGCTAGGTGCCTCTTACTTGGTCACCTCAAAACCGAATTAAACGTGTATTTTATTACAAACATAGGGCATCTGGAAACAGAAAACATGTTTAAATGGTTTTGTAATACTTACATAGGATTAGGTTAAACAAGCACTTTAGAATTTGTTTCTGTAGGAAAATAAAAGCTTCTAATACGCAAGGCATCTCCAAAACATTGCTCCATTTCACTCCCCGTCAGTAGTCTTCTAGCTATAGTCCTTCAGCCTTCGTTGTTATTCATGTGTTTTTTGGTGAATTTCGTACAAGACTGCTTATGAGAGGAGCTTCGAGTTCCACATTAAGGCTGCTTTACCACGAGAGAAGTACTAAGCTGCGTAGTGATGGTTGTGTATGACATTTTATCATGTCCTGTGAGTTTTATTTTTATAGCGTAGCACTGGTGGCCAGGAGTTCAACAAAGCTAAGTTTTATAGCGTGGTACTGGTGGCCAGGGGTTCAACGAAGCTTGGTTTTATAGCGTGGCACTGGTGGCCAAGGGTTCAAGGAAGCTAAGTTTGATGGCGTAGCACTGATGGCCAAGGGTAAAATGAAGCTAAGTTTTATAGCGTAGCACTGGTGGCCAAGGCTTGAACGAAGCTAAGTTCTACAGCGTAGCACTGGTGGCCAAGGGTTCAACGAAGCTAAGCTGTATAGCGTAGCACTGGTGGCCAAGGGTAGAATGAAGCTAAGCTTTATAGCGTAGCACTGGTGGCCAAGGGTAGAATGAAGCTAAGCTTTATAGCGTAGCACTGGTGGCCAAGGGTAGAATGAAGCTAAGCTTTATAGCGTAGCACTGGTGGCCAAGGGTTGAACGAAGCTAAGCTTTATAGCGTAGCACTGGTGGCCAAGGGTTGAACGAAGCTAAGCTTTATAGCGTAGCACTGGTGGCCAAGGGTTGAACGAAGCTAAGTTTTATAGCGTAGCACTGGTGGCCAAGGGTTGAACGAAGCTAAGTTTTATAGCGTAGCACTGGTGGCCAAGGGTAGAATGAAGCTAAGCTTTATAGCGTAGCACTGTTGGCCAAGGGTAGAATGAAGCTAAGCTTTATAGCGTAGCACTGGTGGCCAAGGGTAGAATGAAGCTAAGCTTTATAGCGTAGCACTGGTGGCCAAGGGTTGAACGAAGCTAAGCTTTATAGCGTAGCACTGGTGGCCAAGGGTTGAACGAAGCTAAGTTTTATAGCGTAGCACTGGTGGCCAAGCGTTCAACGAAGCTAAGTTTGATGGCGTAGCACTGATGGCCAAGGGTTCAACGAAGCTAAGTTTTATAGCGTAGCACTGGTGGCCAAGGCTTCAACGAAGCTAAGTTTTATAGCATAGCACTGGTGGCCAAGGGTTCAACGAAGCTAAGCTTTATAGCGTAGCACTGGTGGCCAAGGGTAGAATGAAGCTAAGCTTTATAGCGTAGCACTGGTGGCCAAGGGTAGAATGAAGCTAAGCTTTATAGCGTAGCACTGGTGGCCAAGGGTAGAATGAAGCTAAGCTTTATAGCGTAGCACTGGTGGCCAAGCGTTCAACGAAGCTAAGTTTGATGGCGTAGCACTGGTGGCCAAGGCTTCAACGAAGCTAAGTTTTATAGCGTAGCACTGATGGCCAAGGGTTCAACGAAGCTAAGCTTTATAGCGTAGCACTGGTGGCCAAGGGTAGAATGAAGCTAAGCTTTATAGCGTAGCACTGGTGGCCAAGGGTAGAATGAAGCTAAGCTTTATAGCGTAGCACTGGTGGCCAAGCGTTCAACGAAGCTAAGTTTGATGGCGTAGCACTGGTGGCCAAGGCTTCAACGAAGCTAAGTTTTATAGCGTAGCACTGATGGCCAAGGGTTCAACGAAGCTAAGCTTTATAGCGTAGCACTGGTGGCCAAGGGTAGAATGAAGCTAAGCTTTATAGCGTAGCACTGGTGGCCAAGGGTAGAATGAAGCTAAGCTTTATAGCGTAGCACTGGTGGCCAAGCGTTCAACGAAGCTAAGTTTGATGGCGTAGCACTGGTGGCCAAGGCTTCAACGAAGCTAAGTTTTATAGCGTAGCACTGATGGCCAAGGGTTCAACGAAGCTAAGCTTTATAGCGTAGCACTGGTGGCCAAGGCTTCAACGAAGCTAAGTTTTATAGCGTAGCACTGATGGCCAAGGGTTCAACGAAGCTAAGCTTTATAGCGTAGCACTGGTGGCCAAGGGTTGAACGAAGCTAAGTTTATGTATATATGTATCTAGGTTATAAGTCGTCTAATACAAAACTGCAGGCAAAATTGCTATAGAAACATTTTAAGTGTGTACGCTACAAGCAGTGGAGGGGCGTGCAATTTTAAATTGGACCATCTATATGTACAGTCAGGGAAATTAATTGTTAAGAAAATTGTCATCCCACTTCAATTTGCCGTGTTATAGCGGTTTTTTACAATTGTCAAAAAATTACAGTTGTGATTTGAATATACGGACAATTGAAATTTGTAGATGGTTAATTTGCTTAATAAGTAGTTACCTTTTTTTTAGCACATTTTACTCGCTCCGCTTCACCAATTACCTCTGGTGCAAAATTAAATAGTCCCAGTTTCGTAGCAAGCTTCACCTCTTAACTACCTCGCCCATATCTTGTGGAAAGTCAGCCTAATGCATGATAATAGATTAGAATCAACTATTTCCTTTGATTAAACAACAGCAAGGTAACAAAATGTCACACACGTCCATTAGAAGAGACAGCATGACGACTGTAACATATTACGTGGATATGTTTGGCAATTCTGTGCCATGCTGGGCTAAGAATAGAACTCCTTGTCGCTTTACGTGGGTGTAGTAAGAGTCAGGTGTTTAGACGTCGTTCACCTGTAATTATGACGTGTTTGAATGCCTACAGCGATAATCCCGGTTATATCCCTACGAGTTCAGTTTCAGGCCACATAGCCGCATCGTGTAGTCATAGACATCGGTGTAACCAACTTTAGCTACATTGTTTCACATTGCTTCTTGCAACATGTCTTGGCTTTCTTTTTTACCCCGGATGCCAAATATATTACTTCTAGCTGTTGCCCTTGACTTCGTCTGCGATCCAGGATGAAAAGTAGCCTATATTATTACCCAGGTCATGGTTTATCTGTGTGCCAAATTTCATCCAAATCCTTTCAGTAGTTTTTGCGTGAAAGAGTAACAAACATTCATCCATCCATCCTCAGAAACTTTCACATTTATAATATAAGTAGGATAGTAGGATTATCATCCCATTGCTGGCCTCCCGTGTTTATATTATTTAGTTACTTCCGATTTTATAGACCTCATAGTTTGTTGTTTGGGGGAAGTATTCCAAATGAATGATGATTGCTTGGTCGCAAGTGCGATTGCTGAACGGTCCTGGGTTCAAGCCACAGGTCAGGTTATTAGTTTTCTTTATGAGGAAATTCTCAGTAGCAGCTCGGCCTCTGATTTCTCACGGCTCGAGTTGTTTCAGTTCCCTTTAGTCTCTGTAAAAGAGTCTGATAGACGAGTTGATAGATGAAGCCTAATTAGCATACATTTCATTTCTGTCTGTAGTTCAGTCTGCACAAACCACCGGGGTTAATACAAACATTTCAGTTGCATAACATGAACGCAATAAAACGCTTCAGTATTAACGTTAGTCGTTAGTTACCGAAACTAAACTGCATTTAAAATAACTTAAATAACCCAGTTAACAGGTTGTCCAGCGTTGCGCACGTAAACACACACGAAATGCGCAGTAGATGCCAACTAGCGTGCGCGTACGCACAATGTTGCAATGGTAGTAGGAAGCAGAAGGCCCACTCCGAACATAATGAACATGGGAAGGATTCTAATGTTCTTACAGCTGCGACTCAGGTCTCGTAGATTTTTTGGTTCTAAGACATGTCGGTTTCTTGAAATTTTTCTTTCCACTTTATGTCGGCGTTAGACACACACAAATATTACTTAGACCCTGCTATTCCTTTTCTTATTTACATGTCGAAAATTGTCCTTAGTAGCGAGAGCTTCGTCAGGCAACGAATTGCTAAAAACTGAAAGCCCGACCGCTACTCCCAAGTCTGTCCTAACGCAATCTACTGTTTTAAATAGACATCTTTCATTATAAATAATACATTTTCTTGTGGTTAAGCACTGCAGAGTACTTTCTGTGTTTTTCTGTGGCGGCAATGCAGTGTCGTTATTTTAATAGGTCATCATTACAAAGCACAAGGTTGAGCGCCCAAATATTTTATATCCTTTACGCATAGTGCCAAGTTTACCAGCCGTTGATAATAGTGTTCATGGTTGTGCAATCAGTTCAGGGCTTTCCAGAAATTTTGTTGAAAGATGTTTTTGTGTACAATAGCAAAAACAGCATATAACGTTCCCACTGCTGGGACCACAGAACATATATACTCTTAGGGAGGCTGGGACAGGCCTCGACTCTGTGAGCACAGAGTACCTTTTCTACTGTGAGGAGTAGGCCGTGGGGAGTAATCCACCACGCGGGCCCAGTGCGGGTTGGTAGATGTCACGTCTTCGAAATTTTCATTCTAGGACATGCCGGTTTCCTGACCGTTTTGAGAGCAGCGGTGATGAAATAAAAGTACGAAGTGCCCGGGTGGGTTTTAGTCAGTAAGAGTCTGACACGACCTTCCGCTCCGCCCAGAGCGGGAAAGGTCATTTGATTTCCCATCCAAAAAAAAAATAAGGGCCGTTACCAATGCTCTTGTTTTTGTCTGATTTTAATTATTGTTTGTTCTACCTAAAGTTAATGCTGTAGAGATGAAAGCGTTTTAAACTTTCCAGGGCTACCAAAAAATAGAGTGATACGTGTTAGTAAATTCGTCCAAAAAAAGGAATAAAAGAGGCAATTAAAATAAACAAATTTTAATTTATTGATATAATAACTAAAAAAAATATTTTACACAATACATTATAATTAGTATTATACCACTATATTATTTTAAAAAATATATTAAAGACCGCGGACTAGCAAATAAAAGTTTAACTAAGGTATACGAATCCCTTAAGTTTCAAAGGAATATGATATACAATTTCAGGGATAATTTAGTTCTTACAGAAATTCGAGGATCTTGCGTCAGTAGGTTCTTTTTCAAGATTAGGCATTTAAATCCCTGATCACTATACCATCTGTTATCCTTCGTTTTTTTAAGTATAATATAGTAGTTTACAGGTTAAAATATGGCAGTCCATTCAATAATATGATGTAAAAGTGAGAAAAATTGGTCTGAATAGACAAGAACCGAATATGAGCCATCAAAACTATCCATTAAATATAATACATACCATATAATGCTATAATATTATTATAGTTATCGTACATTGATCTGAAAAGAAGCCATTACAGTAGAAAACAATTTTTTATTATTATTTAAAAAAGAGTCTTATCCTAGGCGTAAAACTAGCAGACCGGAGCTAACTTCAGATTACATCCTATTTATTTGTCCAACGTAGGCTGTGGCTGTACGCTCGGTGCCTGTGCGTCGTCTGCGCTCCCGCCAACGTGTGCGGCCATTTTGTGTCCGTTGGACAAATAATTCCCATAATGCAAAATTACCTTACGTATAGACAAATAGATGCATGCGTGAACATAGATTATTTATCCTCAAAACGTGTTTAATCAACATAATAATTCACACACAATATGATTATACCTCGATGATTATTTTGCGATACAAAATGGCGGAGCAATTGTCTGATATGCCATTTTTTTTATGAAATACATTCACCTGTTTGTCTTTAGAGCTTTTATTATTAAAATATTCAATCTGATTATAGTTTTTCGCCGCCTTTGTGCAATATAAATATTATGATAATTGAGCACGACAAACTATAGAAATGAAATTGATTACATTTTGTTGTCGAAAGCAAATCATACTATGAGCTCACACAGTCGCCACGTCTGACTTCGTCTGCCTAATACAAACATCTATATTATAACCTATCTAAGACAAAAAGGCTTAATTTAAACAAAAAAAAAAAAAACAATAGCGCGACAACCATCCATCGATTGTATAATTAAAAAAGCCGACAAACAATAATTATAAAATATTTTGTGCTTAAAATCCCAACAAATACTGCAACGAATATAAACTAAGTGATACAAAGAAAATATTGGCATCGAATTTTTGCAGTTAGCAACACAGAACGTTCGAGTTACAAATGCCTATTTTTTTATTCATGTATATTAATCCTTACGTACCTAATGCTAGCTTAGTCTAGTAAAATGAACTTATAGGACGACGGTTGATCTTGTTTCGTCCACATGTAATGGTTGTTAAGGGATAACATATCATGCCTGCATGTGAATACGAGCGAATCTTGTACGAAACATTAAACATGGCAACCCTTACATGACATTAAAAACGCTACCGTTTATGCTTATTTTAAAATTAACCATCTATGATTGAAAATATTTCAAGTTTAAACGTTTCAAAATGTAAGACGGACTAAGTACTATTATGAAATGTTAAAAAACATATTTAATTTACATTGTAATGTCCACAGACTTTATTAGTAAAACTATTACGTCACGTTATCATGAGGCGCAGGCGCATTATGTTTTATGTCATAAATTCTGTGGGTAGTTTGTAATACAATATAAACCAAATATAATTTAACGTAATAATCATAGTGAAAGCGGTATAAACATAAAATAGTGCGTTATGATAATGGTGACTTTCTGCTTGTTCACGCGAGAGCTAACAATACTACAATAACATACCCTTACATTTTAAAAGATCAAAAATCTCATAATCTACACGTCGCTCTCCCAAAGTTATACTTTTGCTATCCATAGTATATTTAAAGACTAGAATACACTGTCTTGAAGATTGAATAGTCCTTTAGTCTATGATGCAGGATTACTTTATTATTTTAATGATTTTTCGGAACTTCTGTGAATAAAATGTTAGCCTCGCGTAAATAAACTGATGATTTTATCATAGGTTCGCGAATATCCATTTTAAATAGTAATAATGGTTATCATATCAGCCCGTAACGGTGTGGCTTTAAATTCATTGCCACAGTACCGGCAGAATTGTAAGACGTACGTTTTTAAAAACAATTTTTACACGAAATAAATAGTTACTACGCCGAATAAGGAATGGAGAGAAAAGTAATGCATCTATTTCACGATATTGCTTACAACTGAAAAGCTTTGTATTGAATTTTCAGCAATTATTGACTTTGTCCAGTTGCTGAAAAAAGTCAGTTTGAACGTCATTCGGTGAACAGGGGACCGATTGGAATGATACAAATTGTACGAGTGATTTACGACATTACGTAAAGTTGGACCGGCCACAATTATTTTACGCGAATACAACGCGTCACAAACTTACGCAAATAGTGAAACATTTACGAAAAATAACATTTGTAACATTCCAAAAATTTGTCTGTTCCTGTGCCAAGGGATAATGATACGAAATATTATTGGATATAGATAAATTATATTGCATGTCAAAGTATAAATCATTGTAATTGTACGCTTAAAGCCTAGATTAAGATTTAGATATCATTTTACAATTCGTGATCGTCAATGTAAAGACGTTTACACACGAACAGTGCGGCAGTGGCGTAATTTTGTGGCGTGTTGTGCGTAGTAATGTGGCGCGGTTCACGCGTAAGGTTCGTGTGCAAGCGTCTTTATGTAGGTACAAAAAATGTTTTTTTTTCGTCAATGGAGATCAGTAGAATCTCGTTTTACTTACAACAAACCGGTGCGTTGACTAATCTAAAACATATATTAAATATATAATAGTTCAACCACGTTAGGATTACATTAAAGTGACGAGAAACGAAAATAATATTCTCATTCAATAAGTTATGCATAGATACATTTATAATTAATATTTGGTTCTTTAATTATAGTTTTTATAATCAGTATAATATTCTGTTGTGCGATGTTGTCACCTGAAACGTAAAGAGTTACGTGTCATACATTAATGTGCCAGACTTACACTTACTAATTTACAATTAAAATATTTTTTAAATAACCTATGGCTCTTTTTTCCTTATTTCAGCTAAATCAGCGATACTCAATTGCGTGTGGTACGAATCTTGTAGAATAAAGTCTGCTATTGACAAAATGCTTACACCAAACCTCATTCTGTTCTATAAAATGCATTATAACGAAAGATGTGTTTTGCTGATTTAACAGAAATTGGCATAAAAGAATAGAAGAAGCTACTTCACATCGACAACTAACTCACTTTAAACTGCAATATGTTTGCAACAAAATAAAAGGTCTGTTTTGCTTTCCAAGTTATTTATAACTGCAAAGGTACATGTAAAACCACCTATGGGAGCACCCGCAGAAAATTCTAGAGGTAATATTATTAAAATTCAGGCCTCAAAGGTTTATCCTTGCTATTTAGAAGTCAATTACAAAACCGTAATCAGTATTATTGTGTGTGATTTAAGATCAGTTTGTGCGTGTTCTACAACTTGAATAGCATAAGGTGATCCCCTTATAAAGAAAGAACACCCCAAGATTTTCCAGGAAAAACTGATAAGTATTTTTTATTGTTGCGAAAATATTCCAACAAGTTTAATCTACTTACCAATAAACAGAAAATGAATCCGGCAGCCCATAACCCCTCCGCGGAAAGGTCAGCAGCGTGTATCGTTAATATATCATTACATCAATATAATTATACATAATTATATACGTTATGAAGTGAACAATGGATCAGTAATGACGCTCACATACCACGCGCGCTCATTCTGCACAGACACACAAATGTAAACTACATACCTCCCTAAAAGTTGTTTAAATGCTTGTAATATTGTTAGAAATTATAATTATAAATAAATAAAGCGAGTTTTGTACGGGTCTTTGTCCCGTTTAGACGCGGCCGAGTCGTATTGTATCAATTGATGCGCTTTTTCTCAGCATGTGCGTAATTTTACACGTTTTTTGTGCGTAAACTTGCGCTTTTTGACTGTGATACAAATACAAGTGCGTTTACACACTGCGCACTTATAAACTTTGTGCTAATAGTGCGCATAAATCTGGTATACAGTATAATTTCTATCCGATTTTGATATTAAAAGTTTACAACACAATACGACATTATATACACGAAGTCATTTGTGCATCAGATCAGAAATTATTTACGTAATGACAACTATGAGATGACTGGACTTTATACAGGTTTAGGGTTTACTTTTATAACTGTAACAGCCGCCCCTTTAGAATATAAAGACCTATGATTTTCAGGTCAATCGAATTTACTCATTGAGTTTATCTCAATGCCTGCGATGGTCGAACCGAATAGGGAAATACATGGACCATCGGCAGTGAGTAAGATATCAAAATTAGAAGCTAATACATTCACACACCGCATTTGTTTTCGAATATAAAACTAGAAACTGTCGTCATCGGCTAAACTGGGGCTAACCATCAACTTATTCAATCCATTCAAATATCATCCGCACATATAACTGAGCCTTTCCTAATGCTGGGTAGAGACAAACAGATCAACCCACAGTTTTCGGGCGTAAAAATGAAACTCCGAGGTTTAGAAAGAGGCTGTCGTACAGAGACATGCTTTACAGAGGTGCACTTTTTTAACACTCGAATCTATCATGTTTACAAACAAATACTGTAAGTTCTTTCGCGTTCCATGGCTTCAGTGAGCCCAAATCATTAACCTAGCCTCTACCCATTTTATAAACAAGACTTAGCAAGACTATGATGTTGACAGTTGATGGAACATCCTCGTATGTCGGGCGGGAGGTGTGGGAGGGGGTGTGTGCGGTAGTACGGGGGGGTGTGTGTGTGTTTAGTTCCAGATGCGCAGGAACGAGTCCCAGGAGCCGGTGGCGACGGCCATGCCGTTCTCGGTGACGCCCAGGCATGATACGCGGTTGTCGTGGCCGGCTAGGATACCTGCGGATAGAGAAAATAATGTTTAGACGTTTGCTTCTTCCATGTGAGCTGAAGGTCCATTCCCGTATTTAAAAACGTTCAAAATATGGTCGCAATATATCAGGTCCAGTTGAAAACCAGCGTCAGATACTAGCTGTCTGACGTTTTTTTGCTGAACAGGGCGTATTGGCGCAGCCGCGAGGCACACTTCCCTGCTAATTTCTTACATCGCAGCTTTTACAGTTTTTGTTTTTTTTTTATCTGCTGTAGATAAGTATATTATATTGTGTGCCTTTTAGTCTGTGCTAAATAAATTTATTTTCATTCTTATTTTCTATCTCAGCGACGGTCAATGTCAAAAACTTGTCAAAAATTAATTGCACCGAGAGGATGCGTGTATCCCAGCATTGGGAGCATTATAGGCTGATTATGCTATGCTGTGCTAGAGACATTATTGATATTGAGACTTGAGATTAGAACATTGATTGAACGTGAACATTCTTAAAAATACGAGGATTATTCCTCTAATTGTTTGATTACGACACAACAAATCTTAAGAAATATACACGAAAATTCTTAATAAGCCGTACATAATCAGCTTATAATGTTCCCACTGCTGGGACACAGGCCTCCTCTCTGTGAGAGGGGGCAGTAATCCACCACGCGGGCCCAGTGCGGGTTAGTGGATAAGTCATAAAATATTATGTAAAGAATAAACTCGGGCGTTTTCCTTTTAAGTTTGGCCAATTTATCGTTGCCACAAATTGTGGGAAAACTTATTGTAAAATTCATAATTTAGCAAATTAGACATTGAATGAGTCTCAGTAGCCATTTATCAAAACAGATATTTTCATATTTCTGGTTGACATTCACTTGCCCTGGTGCTCTAAATGTAAGCTGTGTTAGTCATCGTCTTTTTGTCAATGGCCATCAATGGCCTAAGGAGACAGACTGCTACTAACCGGCGCGTTCGCTCTTCATGGAGTCCCACACGTTGCAGTTGAAGTCGTCGTAGCCAGCCAGCAGCAGACGGCCCGACTTGCTGAAGGCCACGGACGTGATGCCGCAGATGATGTTGTCGTGCGAGTACATCGCCAGCTCCTGGTCGGCGCGGATGTCGAACATGCGGCACGTCGCGTCGTCCGAGCCGGTCGCGAACGCGAACCCGGATGGGAAGAACTGGAAATTATTGAAAAGTTAAATTAGTATCACTGTAAAAGGTTTTTCTTATTGAGTTGTAAGTGTTGATTAAAACCGTCAGACGGGGTGAACAGACCCTGCAGGGGTAAATCGAGACGAAACTTTAAAAATATATTATTTCAATATTAAAATCCCTTTCAAAGTTTAGTTCTGATTCAGCCCTGCATCCCCTATTCACCCCGTTCGACAGTACCTAGGACATGATATAAGCTTTAAACAGCAAAGAAATCCTTAAGGCGAATTACCTACCTATGTTTATCACTAGCAAATATCTTGTCATTCCAAAAGGTTTTGTTGGACGAAGTTGTTACCCCGTAATATCAGCTTTATAAACAATTTCCATAAGAAGTCCTTCGGCTTACAATATAGTCTTGCAGTCAGTTGATGCATAAAGAGCATCGGGTACATACGTCACCCAGGCAGAGTAGTTGTGTTTTCAAGAAAATAATAATTTCAACCCAATGAGGTGGAGGTTTAACCCACGAGAAGAAATAAACTATTGCGTTCCGAAGATATGAAAAATTTAATGTGTTGATCGATAAATAATTTTTTGCAGTTTATTTGACACTGTATTATAGTAACGATTGAGCTATTTCATGTTACCGTGACGGCGTTGATATCGCTCTCGTGGCCCGGGAAGGTCTGCTTGCACTGGCACTCGCGGATGTCCCACAGCTTGGCGGACGCGTCGCAGGCGCCCGACACGAAGGTGCGCTGGTCGGGCGCCAGCGACAGCGACATGACGTCACCCGTGTGGCCCGTGAACTGGCCGCACTGCTGGCCTGTCTCGATGTCCCAGAGGGCGCTGAGGGACAAAAAACACAATCAAAAATCGTTGTTTGAAATAAGGCTGAGAATCGGAAGCTTATTCATGTAAAAACCCCAATTGATGTCCCAGTGGGTAATGAGACGGAGAAAAATAGCAGTCAATAAAGGTTCTTTCAAATTTGTCTGAGAATCAGCAGCTTTTGCACATCAAAAGTCACAAAAGCTAGCCCCCCAAAACGCCCACTCTTGAACACATCCTAGACTCGCTTGCGCCACAAACGCTAAACATAATTAAAATATCATTCAATCTCTGTCATCTTCAAACGACGGACAGAAACCAAGCCATGTTGTAAATACGTTTAACGCTAAACGCATTTAGTAATTTGGTGCAAGAGGGCCTCTAGTGTTTCAAGCTGGGAAAAGTTGTGAAACAAACAGAACATTTCAAACACATACTCAACCATTATTCCTGTAGAAATTTGAATCTTAAACTAGAAAGAGAAAAGATTTGATTTTTTGTATGTGTGTTTGTTATGCTTTCACGCTAAAAAGGCTAAACGGATTTCGATGAAGTTTGGCACATAGGTAGACCATGACCTGGATTAGGACAAGGATACTTTTCATCCCGATATTCCCAAGGGATCGAGACTTATGCGGGTAAAACCGCGGGGCGCAGCTAGTGAATTATAAATTGCGTAAAGAGTTATGATAAGCGCGCAATAATAAAGTGTAACAAACCAACAATTTAATTCACATTAACCATTACAAATCGAGGAATTTAAACACTTATGTAGGAATATTTGTTATCTACATTTTCTACCTTTCTCTAAACTAATTACATATGTCAATCAACAGCAGATGGAGTTATTTTGAATTAATAATACTACGATTGCGCGACAACTCAAATGAATCCGTATCTATCTATGTTCTACAAGCTATTGATAATATTAGGCTGTGTGTGTGTGTGGCTGTTTACAACCAGTATAGTATACTTTACCATGACATGTCGCCGGAGCTGGTGAGGATCTGGTTGTCGTCGAGGAACCGGCAGCAGGAGAGGTAGCCGGAGTGGCCGGGCAGTTCGCGGGACACGCGCACGTTGCCCTCGCGTGTCTTCAAACTGAAATGTTAACAGGGGAAGGTGTGTTTGAGCAAAATAGGCCTTATTTATATTATGTTTATGGTACATTCCTCGCATTAGAACAGCAGTGTTTTTTTTTTCACTGGCATATGCAATGCACTTCACTTAAATTTATAGTTTCAGCGAAGCAAGAAGAAATATATGTCCTATTATTATAACTGGGCCAAATATTTTAGCTTTACATAAGTTTACACTTGTGAAGGGTAAAATTCATGCCTACCTAATATTCATTTAAGACATGCTAATGTTGCATGTTCTTTAACACACAAACTCACCTGTAAATAGAGCATATGTTGTCTAATCCGCCGCAGGCGACGTACGAGCCGGAGGGTGCGTACGCGCAGGTCATGACCCAGCTCGAGCGCAGCGGTATCGCGTGCACCTTGTTGGTCGTGTGGCTGTCCCACACGATCAGTTTGCCATCCTGACTCGCGGATACTAGGTTCCTGGTGGAAAGAAAAGATTTTCAAGTTAGTTGTGTATTTTTTTAAATTAAACTTTATGCACAATAAAGGTACAAAGGCGGACTTAACGCCTTAGGCATTCTCTACCAGTCAACAAAGGGTGGTGGAGAGATAACATGGAACATGCATTGATAGTGAGTGAAAAACGAAAATAAGAAAGGATAATTTGCCAAACGTAAAGTAGGACGGTCTCAGGATAAGTGGAGCTACGATCTTTGCAGGGTGACTGATAACTGCTGAATGAGGTCGCCAAGGATCGAGTTAAATGGCGTACGATTGGAGAGGCCTATGAAAGGCTGATGATGGGTAAAGGCTCCTCCGTAAACAGGCGCGACGCGACTCTAGTAGAACTCTAGACTAGACCCTAGACTAACTCTAGTAGAACGATTTCTATGAAAACTTCATGGAAATTGTTCTCCAAGAGTCGCGTCGCGCCTGTCTGTGGGAGCCTTAATAGTAAGCCGTCTAGTAAACTAGCTAGTATGGGGAGAATTATAAAAAAAAAAAAAAACAATCTTTATTTCAGACAATGTTACACATTACCATGTACAATCCATATTATCATATAAGCAAATTATATTATTGCAATTGTACTATGACATGTCTTTCGGCAGTATGACTGTTTCCAAATTTAGAGGTATTTCAAGTTTATCACTAAGGTTGTTAACACATCTTCGACTTTTCTATCGAACGGCCTGTTTGTCAACATGAAGTAAGAATATTGTGCATCAGTAGTTCAATAGTTTTCTTTGACGTACAGCTTCTTCAAAACCAGTGTCAAGTTTATCAAGTCTAGACATTTTCTTTAAGAATTCAATAAAATTGATGTTTCTTAGTATGGACAGTAAATAATGTAAAGCTAATATTTTTTAAATCAGTAGTTTTTTTTTAAAATCAGATTCAGATGTCTTTACGATTTTGCCATTATTATGATTAAATTAAATAATAGTATTGTGACGAATCATTCAAATTAAAATACTTGTGATTGTATTTCACTAATTGCGCATCAAATTATTAAAAATCTATTAAGGATTTCTCCAATTAATACCAATTGACGTCACAGACCGTTAAACCGAAGTTATCATGACTCAAATTGCCTTAGCCAAGTAAACTTAGGTGGTATTTTAGACCTTATTTCTTTTAGAAATAAGGTATACATATTTTATTTTATTTTGCGTCATTTGTAGGGAAAATAATGACGTTAGTTATTGGCCTCTGCTATCAGGAGGAAAAGTGAGTAATAAGTATACGTTTAATAATGATATTAATTGTTTCTGTTTCATTGTGTCGTCAATTTAACTAGTAAACCTGACGGAACATCACGTGGACTTGTACAGGGTCAAATTAAATTAGCTAGCGAAACTCTTCAGACGTGAAGAGTATCGATATATGATCCAAGATAAAATAAAAATAATTTGGTGTTTTATTTAGGGGTCTACGACCGCTGTTGCTTTTGATACTTGAAGTATGAGTTGAAAAAATATTTTTATCGTGTTTAGATACCGATACTAATCACTACTCTGTGAAGTTTACAAAAAAACCTGATATTTCAAGTGAATACACAACATTGTTCGATGACCGCACACAAAAAATCATCAAATTATTATTTTTTGTTTTATCATTTTTAGATATCGATACCCATCACGTCTGCGGAGTTTCGCTAGCTAATTTAATTAGATTCTGTATTATAAGAAAGTCAATTGTTGGCAAAAAAACTAAGCATTCGGTTAGTTAAATTTGTCCTACTCAAGTAGAGCTTGTGTAAATTAAAAGGTTATTAATTATTGTATCAACCGATAAAACCCTAATTAACCACATGAAAGGAAATCCCATTTCTCCGTATTTAGAAAACAGATTGGTGATCGGTGTTGTTTTTAAAACAAGGAACATGGTGCCCATCCTTTAAACAATTCCCTCAGGCACCCGTTACGTCACTTGTCGTCATTTTTTGCTGTTATTTAATTAATTAACAACAACGCTTACGTCTAAAACCAATTATTATGCTTGCACGTTACTTCTGACATTATATTAATTACCAAATTCAAGCTTTGGCAGACACTCGTAAGCTATTTGAACTTGACAAAGCAAGTGGAATAGTCTGCTATGGAAATAAATGGATCAATACTCCATTACCTATTGTGGTATAGTAATTTTATTCTAGGTGCATCGTCTTCACATATAATTATATGTATATAATATTGTAAAACATTTTAAAAGAGTAACGGTGGAGTTTCTGGCCCATTCTTCTCCATACGAGACAACCTTTTGGAAGGGGCAATTAGAATCAATTCTGTTTTCTTGTAAATTTTGACGTTCAAAAGTGCCAGTTATGTGCCTATTTAAAATAAATGATAAAAAAAACCATCTTCATCAGCCTACAGCAGTCCACTGCTGGACACAGGCCTCTAGAATCGCACGCCATTAATCTCGAAATTGTTACTAACCCTATGGATTCTAAAATAAAAGTTTTCTGTTCTATTCTATTCTAAATATCATCTCACTCATCCATAATCTTATCAGCATCCATTAAAGTAACAGACTATTTAAACTTTTGTCAAACAAACCCATTTATAAAAAACATAAATTTTCTCACCCTCCAAATACAAAAGCAATAATATATCACAGTATCAGAGTCATAGAAAATTCTCGGTGACTTATTTATAAGAAATAGATTAAAGTTTCGAGACAAAACAAACAATATGATTATAAATTTAGCATTTATTATTGTTGGCTTGCGCGGGCGAACGTCACAGATGTCCAAATAAGAGATTTATTATAGGACTGCTAACGTTTCTCGGGACGATTGAGTTTGTAATGAGTTAGTAATAAATTAAAGGAAGTTAAGGTAAGAATAAGAATGATCATGTATTAGTAGGTCGAGGGAAGACAATGAAGGTTGTTTTTAGAGTTTAGAATGTATGCTTCTTATTACCGAAATAAAGCGATAACTCATATGGAAAAAAAAAACTTGACAGGATAGAAAATGCCCGTTTTTTCTGCTTCCTATACTTGTCATGTCAAGTCATGTCTTCTATGTTGTAGCAAAGCAGCTAAATACCTTACTAATATAACAAATGTGAATGTTTGTATGTCTGGATGTTTATTACTCGATCACGCAACAACGGCTGAACGGATTCTTATGAAATTCGGCACACCAGATAGACCATGACTTAGTTTAGGACATAATATTTTTATGTTTTTATCCCGGTAGTACGTTCCAGTGCCAAAAAGTACCTATTACATAACTAATTATATATCAAATCAAAACATTTATTCGCATATACATTAATGTTTTTTTGTCGTATCTGTCTCTAACTCTAAAACCTAAGTTTATAAACCAGCGTTAACATAAAGGAAAGAACAGATGGAAACAGCCACTGTACAAGGTGGCAGAGACATCGACGCGCAACCTGCTACCATGGATTTAGTACATGATTCTGAACCCCCCTGCGTTGAAATACTTCGACTGTTATCTATATATTAGGTCGGGGAAAAAGTTCTTTCGTATTTTATATACAAATTCAAAACTAAGAGCTTGTGTGGCACCCAAATATCGAGCGTTTTTGTAGAACCAGACTTTTTCAAATGGGTCAAAACTGTGGTCAACACATAACTCTTCAGCTATGTCGTAACTACTAAAAACTTGCTCCACTTTTTCAAAAATGGCATCGATATTTCCGTAACAGGGCGACCAGAGCGAGCTGCATCTTTGACATTAAAATTCCTGTACTGAAAACCCTTGAAAAGTCCATGAATGTCACATATTTTTTCCGCGGCTTGTGTCGCATTTTCCCCTTTTTTGTAATAAAACTTCTAAATGTATCGAATTTCTTTGATAGATTCACTCGTTTTGGCGGACAGAAAAACAATTTAAAAATGGCGGGGAATCGTTTTTACTTTTTCTTTTTTTTAAATGTCGTTTATTTAATGGTATTAAAACCAGCCAGATACAAACAGTACAGCTAACGAGATTTTACTATAACTTTATACCTATAAAATACGAAAAAACTTTTTCCCCGACCTATTATATATAAATGAATCCCTATTTCCCTTGGTCACGCCATAACTTGAGAACGGCTTTACCGATTTCATCCAACTTTAATTTTTAAGTTTTCTAATACTTTGTAGAAGGTTCTTACGGGAAATAAAATTAAGAAAAGCGACGGGGTGGGTCGGGGGAACAAGAAATTTTACGCCGACGAAGTCGCGGGCAGAAGCTAGTTTAAAATAAAATTGCTGTTCCATACAATTTGACCACGCAGGTATTACACTTTTCTATGAAACAGCAGATATTTTATTTGATAACCGACGTAAAATTTCTACGCTACGTCTTGAATCATGTGCTGAAATGATGGTTACAGTTAGCGCGTTGTTGTTCCTGCCACCCTGAGTTTGCACATTATTGACTGACGGGTTGATGGATGACACAAGTGGAACTTTAACCTATGTCCACTATTAACTGATTTGACTTTTGTTTTGTTTTGTAAACAAGTTCTTTAGACCGAGACATCCAGACTTTGGAATCGCGGTAGCAGGTTCACGTTTGACCATTATCTTTGTTCAGGTCAATTACCGAACAATAATAAACATGTCAGCGTAATGGGAGCTCTATCGTTTTTGTGCTCCCCAATTGGCGCCACTGTCGAGTAAGGTCCGGTTGCAGTACTTTTATTTGATGTTTTGTTCCTAAAATTGGCAAGCATGAAGCAGACAAATCTTATTCTTGCTTCAAGTGCTACCAAATTAGATCCTAACTTTTGACTTAAATCTTAAGCCATAATTAATCAAGAATGGCACAAACATTAAAGCTATTATGAATCATTCGTTAAAATCCGTGATAAAAAATATCGCAAACAGTGAACGTTCAGTACATATTTTGACATCTAGAGAGACCTTACTCTACACTAGCGCCTCTAGCGGCGCGATAACACTCATTGCGACACCGCGCTCTATGCCTTGAATATTTTATGTATTACTTAAGTAAAATAGTCAGTACGCTTCCGGATAGTATATCGGGCGCGACTCAATCATCTCATTCACGTCATTAGTTTTAATCGTTATCCCATTTGTATTACTGAAATATAGGTATCTTTATAATTTTTAATCTTAGATTTTCTTAACCTTACCCCAACCCCGAACAATCTTACTTATAACCACTGTTTTTTTTTTTTACGGGGTGGAAATCCTCATGGATGTCCTCCGCCCTGGGGCGGGCGAAGGGGTCTGTCAGACTTCTACTGACTAAAACCACCCCGTGTTCCCTCGCACACTTGCACCGGGGGCTACGGGGACACTTAAGCACTCTTCAACGTAACCCCCGGCTAGTGCCGGCCCGCCTCTGTGGGCCCCGTCTGGTCAAGCGGGGGGAGTGAGTTTAACTCCCCCGCGACGTCTAAGAGAGGCGCGCGTGGAACATTACGCGCCGCCACCTCGGGTCTTATATGATAGGGGGCGGCGGACGTCCCCGAGTCCGCCGTCCCTGGACCCATTTAGGGGGGCCGGAAGAGGGCATTATCTGCCCTCTGCCGACGCCCGGTGCGCCGCCTGCTGCGGGCCGGGAGACCAGTCGACATCTCTCTCTCCCTTTCCGCTGCTACTTATAACCACTGCCTCAACTAAGGCTCTAGTACGAACACGCCAAGTAAAACGTCACGTGAATTGTTACGACTTGTATCGATAATACAACTATCCTATACCATTTTTTTTTTGACGGCATGCGCAATTTGTGTCACTCCTAGATATGAATAAAGGCTCCCACAGACAGGCGCGACGCGACAGCGCTACACAAAGGCGCCGCTCGTCGCGCGACACGCGGTGCCTTTGTGTCGGGCGTCGCGTCGCGCCAGTATGTACGAGCCTTAAAGTCGTAAAACTAAATAAATATTATGTGCGAGAAGAGTATTTTCAATTTTTTTATCGTTCGCATTTATGTAACGTTTACTCCACGGGTTTGTGCTAAGACCCACTGATGTTAAACGATAGTAGATAGTTATTAAATTATTTTGTTGATACTAACACTATAGACACATGTCTGAATTAAAGGATTTGAACTGAATTGATAGTGTAGGCTTGCCTAGAACTAACGTGACTTGAAGACTGGGTTATACGAAAACTCGATATACTTAAGGGGGATGTGCCAGGTTGCCCGTGAAATCCGAATTTTCTTACGTTTTTTGCAATTTGCAGGTCAGTGTCAGGTAGTATGTTGAAAAAAATATGATTCGCGACCGTAAAATGTATGTATTTACAGAATTATAATCATCAACCCTCTAGGTTCATATAATAATTGTTACGGTCGCGAATCATATTTTTTTCAACATGCTACCTGATACCGACTTGAAAATTGTAAAAATTTTGGATTCCGTGGCAACCTGGCGCTTCCTCCTTAATATAAAAAACCAACGAATCCAGTTTTTTTTAAGCTATTGCATAGCTTTTATCGTGGGCTTTGAGCACGGCGACCGAATCAAGAAATTCCGTAACGAAAATAAAATCTAACACCCCCCACTCCGCCTACCATGTAGCTCGGCCGAGCGTTCGCTTAACGTGTATGTATATGGTACGACTGTACTTGAATTAATATCAAATAAAAAAAATAAAAACTGAATAAATAAAAAATAAATAAATCATTATAATTGCATAAGTTGATAAAAAATGCTATGCAATAAGCTTTACCGCGGCAGTCCCCGAGTGCCACACGTGTTTTTTTTTTAAGTCTGTTGTGAAGAAACCGAGCCCCATGACATACCTACCTACTCCCATGTCACGACGATGACAAGTTTTTCCTCAATAAAATAGGACAGTACACGATATCATCTGATCATAAAACTCAGACATCTTAATTCTGAACAGTTTCGGTCACGAAGGCACGTCATTCGGTTGAGTCATAACGTTTACTGTTTCATTATGAATGTAGGAACCAGGTGTTGGATTCCTTTGTGTGTTATGTCGATTGATTGCATTGTCGATTATGTGGAGTTTTATTTATGCTTGAAAGAGGAATTTGCTCGAATTTTTCGAGATCTTATACGACCTAAATACAATTCAAAGATTGTCAGTAATGACTAATGTTGGTAGGTAAGCCTACTTTTTCTCAGCTTTGCTGGATTGTGTTTCTAATGTAACGAGATCCGCGGAATATCATGCCATGCTTTCAGTCTAATCTTGAGACATTCGGGCTCCTGACGAACGGTAACGATGGTAAAGTATTGCATGATAAATAAGACCTAGCATTTAACCCCTTTAACTCGGGGACATGTGAAGGTTTAAGTTTCCATATTGATGAGTTTCTTTACGATTTTTCATAAACCGTTTTTGCTAAAAATGCAAGTGTTTTACCTGGAGTCGCTGCCCCAGTGCATCGCGTAGATCTTAGCGAGATGTCCGCGCAGTGTGCGCCGCGTGCGCATCTGTATGCGCCCGATGGGCTCGAGGTTCGCCGTCGCTTGCGCCAGCGACGTATCGCATGCCGCCTTTCTCGAATCCTGTATGCAAGTAATGTTATGTTATAAAATGCTGATTTAGGCTCTTGTAAGAAAGAGCTAGATCAATCAACTGACAAGATGTTATTTAATATTGCCACAAGAACCTGAATTTCAAGTCACAAATCTGGGGTGGCCGTTTACTGACAAAATGTAAGTGCCCATCACAATACTGTCATCCCATTATTTGACAAACAACTTCGCTTTTGTCAGTTAGTTGGAGACAGTACATAATAAACAGGTTTAACATAGTTCGATCTACGATATCCAGCAGCATCCTTTTGCCGTACCACCTTCATCATCAACATCTTAGCCCAAACACGTCCACTAGAAGACATAGGTCCGGAAAGCATAGCCACAATGACCGGTCCTGCGCTTGGCGCACCTACCGCCAGTGCTTTTACCTCCGCCAGGCCGTCGGTTCACATTGTGCGGGACCTATTCACGTTGTTTTCCTGTACCCCCCTCAAGATGAAAATACGTTGTAAAATACTCACTCTAATAGCATTTTTGAGTCTCCGCCTCCTGGCGCAGACTGTCTAGTTTATTCATGTCGGTAATTTTTCTCTGGTCTCTTCAAGTGTACCGCCGCCGCCGAAAGCCCACTGATGGACATAGCCCTCCCTAAAGTTTGAACATACTTTGGGGAGCACTATGTCCAGCAGTGGAGAGATGTGACGACAACGACCAGTCCTTCGCTTCTCGAATCCGCTGCGATCTTCACTAGTTCTTCGGTACATGTTTGTGAGGCGTCCACAGATAAGACATAGGCTTGCCCAAAGCATCGCCACAACCACTCGTCCTGTGGATTCCCGCGATCTTCACCAGGTCCTTCGACCAGTTTGTGAGGGACCTGTTCACGCTGCGTTTCGGGTACCTTCTTACTATAAAATGCCTTATCTAAGAATTAAAATAGGTTCTTAATACTCACTCTAATAGCATTTTTGAGCGTCTCCGCCTCCTGGCGCAGGCTGTCTAGTTCATTCATGTTAGGTGCTTTGTCTCTGGTCTCTCAAGTAACCGCTCGACAACCGCGCGCCGCGTAACAATATCACGCAACGCAACGACCTCTGGAACAAAAAACATTGTAAATAAGCAAAGGCATACTCAAAAGTCCGCTCATAAAGACTAGCATTGGACATTTCTTTAAAGAGAAACATCGAAAGAAAAACAGTAGACCGCCAAAGTATGTGTTTCCTAGTAGCACGAGTCTCGAATGAATAGGTTACTTCAAAACAAGACTATGCACCATTATCGACTACATCATCGCTTACCATCAGGTGAGATGGTGGCCAAATGAAAGCATTTTTAATTATAAAAGTTGAAAGTCCAATGTTGAGTATGGAACTACTACCAGATTGTTATATTATAATACCGAAAGTCTGTACGATTCCCGGTGAAGAAACGACACCCCACCTTTCCACCCCTATTGTGGCTGTCTTCAAAACGAAACAAAAAAGTAATACGCGAATTTATAACATCAAAAACCTACAACGAATGACCAATCAAAGATAGAAACAACACATCAATAACACGAATTATCATAGCATCAATCAATAGCTCAGAGATACATCAATTAAGCAGACAAACACGACCTGACCTGTTTGTTACAAGTAAAAATAACACCCAACAATCTACATACATATTTAGCATCAAAAACGAAGTATTTGAATACCAATAATAATTTTCTATGTTCCGTAGATCATGAGGTCGATTTACATAAAACCTCAGCCAGGGTCTAAGGGGTCAAGGATCTCCAAGCTTGTAATATAATTATGCAGTTCCGTGCTTCCGTCAAACAATGCACACAGCAACCGGGCCAGCCGCGGCGGGTCACAATCACGCATGCGCGGGCTTGACAGAAGTCGGTCGGAAATACGCATGCGTAGGGATGCACAGCCAAGGGAGGCTAACCTGCCTGGGCGAGTCCTAATTATCAGCGAGAATATTATGCCAGTAAACTAGCAATCGATCTGTATTCTAGGATATACGCGTTCCTGGTAGTTACAACATTAATCTGTTTCTCTGGAAATCGCTTCGCCAGCAGAATATTCGCAACATAATTTAATGAAGGTGCGGCTAGGTAAAAGTGGAGAACGTGTATTAATAACGCATCGATTCTGTTTGCTTTACCATGACTGTTGATTTTTATAGAACTCTTGTTATACAGACGAACGAAGAGAAGAGACATAACCGCGCAACCTGTGACCATGGATTCAGTAGGTACACGATTCTGAACCCCCTGCATTGAAAATTTTCGGCTATTATTAAGAAAAAAAATCTCTTGTTTCCTACATTTTAACCGCGTAGGTATTGTGCACATTCTATGAAACAGCTGGGTTTTCTTTTCAAATATCCGACGAAATATTTCAACGTAACCCCGGTTCCGAATCATGTATTGAGTCCATGGTAACAGGTAACGCGTCTATGTCTCTGCTACCCAGTATTCTTGTTCCTTTGTGTAATTTATTGTAACGCTTAGCGGAGCCGGAAAATTCAGACAGCATCATAGCAGAAACATGCAAGGATGAGAAAGATAAGTGCGAGTTGGACTTGCACACGAAGGGTTTCGTACCACAAGGGAAAAATACGTATCTTGTATGGAGAACGCTAGATTATTATGGTACTTAGATAAATTCAAATATGAACCAAAAACTTGCAGAAGATATTAAGGTATTAAAGTTCTTGAGAACAAATTATTGTAAATTGAAAAAATCCCAGAGTGTATGTTTTTATTTGTTGGGCGCCAACATCTTGGTAGTCAGTCACCTTGTAAAAACCAATAGGCATACTCCTTTGTAAAAAAAAAAAAAAAAAAACATTAAATGCCCTTGTCAATATGTTTCTGGTTGGTTTTCCTTCGTCAATATAGTTTATTACTCAGAATCAGAGTTTCTTGGCACGCCGGCGCCCAGAACAAACGTAGTAAGTACTAGTTACATTGCACTTGTGTTAAATCGTTTTTGTTTTTATGGAGCTGGAGTTTTCATGGGTTACAAACCTGTGGCTTTAAATTATTAGTTGGGACGTTTATTACAAAATGATGAGGGCTTCGCTTCAGGTAATAAATAGTGAGTATTTGTTTCAAATAAGAACTGATGTACACAGTTATGCAAGAATATATCTTTATTTTTAAATATCTCACTTGCAAGCGGAATTCTAAAAAAAACGGATGTACATCCAGTGGCAAGCAAGTTCGTCCAAAAAATGTGAACAGGTATCCCTCCCTTTCTTCTCTTTTTGAGAGACATCCAAAATATGTCGGTTCGAAGTTCGTTCAATTTCAACGCATTTTTTCTTGAATGAGAAATTCTTTAGAATGTGTCCGGCTTCCTGAGACGGGGTAGACCGGAGAGCGTAATATTTACTCACTACAGTCCTTTGACAGTGTTTTAACTCTGACAGAAACCTTATTACAGCGAGCATAAAGAACACTGATGTAAAATCAGCGGTTACATAACTGTGAAAGGACTTTACTGGCTTGAAACATTTTTGACGTATTAATCCTTAGGATCTTCAACTCTGTCGAACGTTATACGCTGATAAATAGACCATAGATCGGAAATTTCTTAAGTTCCATACTTCTTCAGCCTGACCACATTCCAATGAGAACTAAACAGATTCCTATACTAATGGAAAAAATGGCCCCATTTTAATGTGAAGGACCAGGCTTTTGTATCTCAGTGGAGTTATTATCTCCGTCCATTGTTCGTCGGCGATTGTCCTGCGTTGACTTGCGTCAGAGTTGCACAACGTGCAAACGAGACGTCGCCATCGTTGTCATTATGTGTGTACTTGAGGAGTTTCCATGGAAAATTATATGTTGGGGATCATATTTGTGCCTTGTTACGTTAGATTTATTGTATGGTTTCTGTGGTTCTAGAAATAATTTAGTACGAGCTTTTGCCCGGGGCTTCGCCCGCGTGGAGGTCGAAAATTATCCCACGGGAACGTAAGACCGGGATAAAAGTACCCTATATGTTAATATATAAGCTCTAATAATTCCCTCATGTTCCTTTATCGACTATTGTTATTGCTTACACCTTCAGCTAAGCTAAATACGCTTGTAAAGGCACTTCAACCTACCCTTCCCTCGATTTACGACAACAACTATATTGCTATAGAACATAACCGTTGTGCTAGCTAAAAGCAGTGAGTAGGGTTTGAACTCGGAAACCGTCGGTGTCTTTGACTTCAACGGCATAAGGCTTAGCCGAAGGGCTACTGCAGCTCATACTTAAAAAACATCCTGTGAGCTAATCTAAACGATGAATTGAAGAACACTTGAAAGTCGCTTGCCTTCTCTTTCAGAATAAATACAATCCAAAAACTAGCCTACACCTCAATCAGCCACATAATCACAAGCAGACGAACCGGCTTCTTTGTTTGATAACAAACTCGTATAACCTAAAACAATTCGGTAACGTCCTCAGGCGTAATACGAGGACCAGTGGAGTGTGGTTGACATTTACATGGGTTCTGATGACGTAGATATGCCTATGGGGTTACATCACCCTCGCGAGCAGACAGATTAATATGATAGAGTGATTTGATTTTAAACTACAGGATTTTATGGAGTCAGTGAAAACAATTTTTTTTGGAAATCTTTCAGTTTGTACATTTGAGTATGCAGTTTTGTTATGCTTTCACCAAAAGATAGGAGACAAGAGACATAGCCTGTCGAATTAATGGGGTTACATGTCATTCATAATTATTTGAGTTCAAAATCTCCAACACGCAGGTAAATTTGGCGTAAATAGGACTAAAAATAACGAAGAGATTTTGAAAGTTTCTGTATTTTGGCATAACAATACATTTAATCCACAAAACTACTTAAATACCTTTTGAGCAGACATGTTATGACAAATTCAACGCACTGATTTTAAGAATCTAAGTTTCTGTCAAGGTTGACATTCATTTACTGTTCTTGAAAACAAAGAAACTGAATATATTTTAAAAGTGAAATTAGATTTCAACCGGCTCATGATTTCTGAAAGTGGTTACAAGATATTTTCTTAGCCTGCCTCAATTAAAGACACATACTTCAGGCACTCAGGGCGTAAAAATAAACATCAAATTAAAATTTGTAAGTAAACTGAAACTTTCTTTGTATTTCTACAGTACATAAATCAAGTAAGAGTTTTGTAACTATTCAGTAAGTGTCTAAAATTAGTTGCGTGTTATTGTTATAAGTGTTCTCGTTCACTGTGTTTACGTTACGAATTTAGGGTTACCGACGTACGTTACATAAGATTTCTTCAGACAAGTTCTTTCTTGAGCCGTCTTGAGGAACTTACACCCTAATTACGTAACACACTATCTATCCCAATCTGAATAGTTTTGAAGCCTATTGCTAATCCATTACTTCATATGTTCGAAAAATTTGTCTGCTCAACAACGTAAATAACGCAATGAATGTTGTTGAACTGTGTAAATGAAACCCATTCCTACTGTTAGTGTGTTACGTAATTACCCCGCTGGCATCGTTGCTAAGTAAGAACTTAATAGGTGTCTCGAGCGAAGAAGATACAATTAGTACACGAATGAAATACTATTTCATTATGTGCCTCAAATGTGCAGAACATATTGAACACCTATTGATCTATGCCCAAGAATGGACAGTCTTGAATCTGTCGCCACAAGCAATTACTTACACCTGAATAATGCTCATGCACGGACTGAAATAAGCTTTTTCATACTTATGTACCTACTGAACAACAGCCAGGTACTTTCTTAACATAATTAATTTCTATACACCCACTAATTATAATTACACCACTACCGAACAACCCTAACAATTTCATAATAGGATGCGTTCACACTATTATCTCGGGATAAAATATAACGAGATAAACCCGAACACACACTGTTGCAATGAAAACAATTGGGACAAGCGTTTATATGGTAATTTTGTAACTAAACGGGGAAAAGGATACATAAAGATGGCTTATCAGAAAAGAACAATAGGTACATGGTGTAATTGTTATTGTTTTTGGGCTGCAAATGACTTCAATGGAGTGACCTCGGATATAATTCTAAAAAACGAATGTCAAGTATGGGATTAGTTAAATTTAGCTTGTGCTGCTAAAATGAACAATAAAGATCGGATCTGTGATCTTATCATTTCTCTGCGGACTTTCAAACAAGGGACTCTTGTGTTATTTTAGACATAATACCGGAACCTAGAAAGTAAAAATACCTGCTATACTCCTTTTAATCAAATAAAATAGATACTTCACCCCCCAGATTAACATATTTTTACCCCTTTATCGCATGATATATCCTCAACTGTAACTTACGGGGTGGCAAACCACCCCAGACAGTTCCGGAAAATATATTCTGAGCTCCAGCTCATACAGTTCTCATGCAATTATGCATACAGTCTACTGCATGCATAATTAAATGCCACGTTCGAAGCTGGTGCGAAATTGTAAATGAAAAGCATGCTAGAAAAATACTTTCAACTGGCTCTCATCATGATTGCAGTTTCTCTAAAATCTTATCAAGCTATTTCTTTAATGTAAAAGTATGAATGCCTTGATCGAGAATAGCCAGTCAGTATGGTTGGTTAGGAAGACTGATTGCCCAGTGTGCATTGGAAGTTGTAACTAATGTATTCACAGAATACTGTGGACGTAGATAGAGGGTCTAATCTGGCTTAGACGTCACATAATAGAGAAGACGTTATGAAATAATGAAGATAATACGATAGCCCCTTATCATTTAACGCGTCAAGTCTTCTGACTAACCACAACAAAACAGTTTGATAACAGAACAGACGTCTGGTACGATACAGTACAAGTGACTGGTTGAAATATAGCCCGCCTTGGTTGTAATGGTCGCGTATTTCCGCTTCGTTTAGAGCCACTAAAGCGTTGCGGTTACGTGCATACGCGGTGAACAACGCTGTGACGGTGACGTCATGCAAATTAACATGTCTATAAACGCGACGGGAGTGAAGTTGGTATGGGAGAGAAGAGGTGGGCTGGGAAACTGGCACTTTAGACAAAACTTATAGGACTTGGTGATGAAGAAGATGACGATATTTTGGAATCAATCGGATATTAAAACATAGTAAAAAAAGACCAACAGAAGCTCCCATTTTAGAACTAATCTAGTAATTTAATATTTACCTGCTACAGTTGCAAAACAAACAATATTTCAGAGCACATCTAATAAAAGATATGACAACACTTGCAATTCAGTAAACGCCATAAAACATTACGAACGCAAGCATAGTAAACACGAAAGTCAATTTAGCATCCCTGAAATAACTTCTGAACATCAATTCATCACTAGTAAGACGTATTCTTATTTATCCGCAGTCGGAAAATCGAAAGACACGAAAAAGAGATTAGCAGAAGTCGTATAGAGAAGCAAGAGATAATAAGAGATACGCTAGTTTTGTTTGTCCGAAACGATACAGGGCAGTAACGTGTAAGGACGAAAGCAGATTGGATGGATTCGATGCACCATTTTTTCAGCTATTTGGGAACCTTTTCTGGACAAAATTCTGTCTAAGATCCTGTAGTTCAAGTATATCTAGATGGCTACAAAATTTGTGACTCGTTTTTGATTCATCACGACCTAGTTCCATGATTTTATCGTTAATCAACCTTTTGGCCGCTTTTTCTGACATGGACATCGAACAATTGTATTCAGAAAATTGGAACATGCGTAAATACTTCCTGCCTCGCGGTTGTTAGAAACCAGACACGATTTTCCCATCAATTAGAACATTGGAAAGGAGCATAATTCACGCGTGTAGAAACAAAGTCTCCGATAGCGTCATTAGTGTGCCTGCTAGGGTTTCCCAGGATCGATAAGTCAGCCTAGAGGGTAGGCCTATGTGCTGAGCAGACGTTTACTGCCGACTGTTGTTTATGAGACATGCAGACGATCGATAGCCTGGGTGAACGACCTATGCGCTGGCTATTAGCGCGCCTTTTGATGTCGGCCATTTTCAGATTACAGATGTAGGTGAAAATTTTGAGTTGTCATTGAAGTTCATTTCCACCAATTGATGGGATTTTTGTCAATCAATCATTGAAATTCAATCGGATAGCAGATTTTGCTGTAGATTTGACAGGCATAGCTTGTATTCCAGTGGTCAGATATAATGTGTCATGAGTTTTGTCGAATTTTGTATGTTAGATTGTAGGAAAATCGTGACACATGCCACACCTGCGTTTAACTGCTGCCTTTACTTGACTTGTAGGGCTATTTGGCGACGTTTCCTGAGTACTTAAACGCAGGCATAGCGTACCCATGTGAATCCGCCTTAGTGCTATTATATTTATAGCTATCGTCCCATTTATATGAGAGCAAATATATTACAGTGTATATCCGACGTTCAACAGTACTTATAGAGATTTGGTAACAACTGTGGAAATACTTTTTTATGTAATAATGGATGATGGGTTGAGTGTTTTAAACTATTTTATGTGTTGGAGTTTCAATGACGAAAGAGTTTCATTTCAAATGTGAGACTGGTTTTGCCATCCATTTCTCTTTGCCTGGATTAAATCTGGATTATTTGATCGTCTGGTTACTTTTTACTGACTGTGAGAAGTGTCCTTATTACCATGAAACGATACGGTTGGAACTAATACGTAGATCTCCTACGTCAGAAACGTCTTTGTCAATAACACTGGCAGTAAACAATTTTGTTTGTTGACATAAAGAAACTGATTAATAACTGCACGATTAGGACGTTTAACCATAACTACATCATACAAATATTTCATTTTTCAAATAAATTTATGGACACTGCAATCAAATTTTTGAAGGAAATTCTATTCAAGAATACAAGCAGTTAGGATGTTGAGGAAAAGAAAATAGCATGAAGATAAGTAAATAACGTACGTTTTCCGGAAGAGATAAATAAACAATTTATCCACCTCGCAAGGAAAAGACGAGGAAACCCGGCGCTAGTTGGAATTACTAAAAATATATTTCCATAGTTCTCTTTGTACGTGGAAACTTGGAACGATGCATGCCAATAACGTAAGGTAAATAACTCAATACGATTTCTGAAAGATTGTTCATTGTGATGCTTTCAATGATTGGCGAATTCGCGTTAGTAAACCATTGTTTAATCAAACTTTTGGTCTAATTAATACAATACAAACATCTACACTTCAACTTACTTAGAAATGAGGAAACCTGAAAGACTTCAAAGCCATTTTAAGACTCTGTTTAGATAATTTTAAGTAGCTCATCTAAAAAAAGAAACCAAGTATAAACGATTTCTAAATTTCATTTCTTTGACAATACCAAAAAATACCTTTGGAGACAAGAGATCGATACTTAATATATAATTAGAAGATCTCTCAAATGAGATCTCTTTTAAATATGGGCTTAGGAATCAGTCCATGAAAATGCCAAGTCATTGACGAAAATATGTTGCAAGAAAAAGCTAAACTTTTACTGTTCCAGTCATAACGTGCTGCAGTAGTAAAAACACGACGTGATTATCCATATCTTGTGGTAGTTATGTTTATAACGTCCTATAACGGAGTATTCGGGGGAAATACGGGCTGAATGACGTCACCGGTAGGAATAGAACTACCGATATTTAAACTTTTATTGTTGGGAGTTTAGAAATACTTCTAATTGAGGGTAGTCACGAATGAGTTGCAAGTTGGTTGTGGGTAATGTGGGCATGTCTTATGTTTTGGTTGGTAAATTGACCGCTGTGGAAATACAGAGCCAAATTGAAGAAATCTAAGACTCAAGCAAGCCATATGATTCATCCTCCTAGTGGGATTTAAGATGTCCGTAGCATCACTGGTAGTACACCGAGCCCTAACCAGAATACCAGCGCTGCGGTATACATTTTTTTAAATAATACAACATTATGCTGAGATAGAAGCCTTTTTAGCCTCGCACGAGACTTTTTTAACGTTTTTGTTTTTTTTTACTGTTTGTAAATCCTGTGCGTGTCCCAAATAAAATATTTTTCTTTTTATGAGCAAATACTTCTAAGCCAATTTTATTCAATTATTATTTTATTATCTGTAAATAGGTAAAAAAAACATTATATTACTATGATTGTTTAATCATTTCTGCGTCTGTTAGTCCCAAACAAGTATTTTTGCATTCTATGTGGGTGCAGGCAAGATTTTTTATTATTTTACTAAAATATAGATTATCAAGTTTTTCTGCTTAATCAAGACTAACTTCTTTTATAACCAGTTTTAATAAGATGTTTGGTTTTACTGGATGTTCTTTAAGTAAAGTATTTTTTCTTGGAAAAATTCTTGGTATTTAGTGCTTAAAGAACTTTAATACTTTTAAAAGTACTTCCTATCTCTTTTATCATGATATTGATTATCTCATAATCACTAAACGATTAAAAAGGTCTATCCAAACAAATTGATAAAAAGCAATTTGACAAACACATACTTCGATTAGCGTCCTGTCAAATTCACATAGATAACGACAGGTTAATGATATCTATTAAACACAATTAATATTTTCAGTACAAAGTAATTTTGATAAATACACTTTAGTAGACCTGTTCACATCCAGCATGAGAGCATTCAAATGGTCTCCACGAACAGCGAGACTGTCTACTTACTTACGGGGAATCAGCCCTGCTATCACCTAACAGCCAGGCTAAAATTTATTTCATGTTACCTATACGAAAGGGGCTCGTGGCTGAGCAATAGCATCTGCACGGGTTGATCGAGGGTTAAGCTACATATCGAGACCCCTCCGTGCCTCGGAAAGCACGTTAAACCGTTGGTTCCAGCTGTCAATTGTAGACATTCGACATTCGTTACGGGTAGTCATAAGCTCGAAAGTCAACAATCAGTGTTACTAAGGGGTATCGTATTACGCAGTAACTGGGTTGTTGAGTTCACATAGGCAATCGCTCCATGTAAAATAACTGGTATTCAGCAGCATTCGGTTAGACTGGAAGCCGTCTCCAACATAGTTGGGAAAAGGCTAGGTAGATGATGACCTATACGAGAGAAAGTGTATTTTAAATCATCACTCAATTATGTAAATTATGAGAGGTTACATTAATCATACGTGCCACAAGACGCTATCGTAACGCAACAGTTCAAAAACCACAAACCAGTCTATCCGTCACAATTTGCCAATGCAAATGCACTAGTACCATCGACACCCAATTAACTCCACCACAACATCCTACATTGCACACATCTTAAAGATTAATGCGCTCAGTAGACCGTGCAAATTGCAACGTTGCACGAAAACAACAGTTTTAAGCGAATAGAGGAGTTATTTAAGCAATTAACACTCATGTAAACCGGAAACGCAACTGAAATGGAAGGCGCATGAGCATACTGAGCATGCAACTATTCGATATAAACGTGAGGTTATTGACTGAGAGTTATGTGAATAAGTAGAGGAATTAATGGCAGGTGTTATAAGCAAGAACGATATGATTTGGATGGTAGGAGAATAGAGAGCCGGGAATAAGGAGTTTTATTGCACGAAAATGAGACGTCTTGCTCTACAGATTAATTCACAATTGAAGTTGGAAAATCTTATTTATCCACCTCTGCAATGCAAGATTCTAGGGAAATACATCTCCATTATTACCAGACTTGGGTAAGAAAGTATTTGCTCAGGCTACAGCCCAAGGTATTGGTGGTCGCAATGTGTTGTTGTCAGCGCTCACGCAGTTGCCCTATTGGCAATTCTACTTTGTCAATCCTAACATGTTTTCTTGTCTATGGTGCAATGTTTACGCCTGTTTGATGTTATGCTGATGACAACAGTGTCTCTGCTTGACATTGACTGTATTTGTTAGTGCGTGAAGCTACTTTCTAGACATTTCCATAGTAATATGGCGATCGAAGGAAAAGAACATGTTTCTTGCTTTGCGTATTGGAATAATATTGTCGACAGTATGCTAATTATTTGGACAAACTGCAAACTGCGTAAGACCTTCTTCAACATCGCTTTTCGTAACTTAATTTAAACTAAAATATAGTCGATTTATCTTAAACAGTATTTCAGTTATTGACATTGTGACGAGAAGGTTGTATTCATATCTGTTTTGGTGACAATATTATCGAATCAATATTATCCATGTCAAAATGTATATATTGACAGCTACTACAAACTTCTCAACATTGTACTGTCAGTCTACCCTTGAACAATCCAAGATGGGACGACACATTCCCAAGAGATATTAGTGATCAAAATGTAACCACCCACCATCTATTCACAACGGGTTGTACCCCCAATTCCTACCATGAATTCTTACCAGTAAGAATATTGTGAATTTTCTTCTCATTATCCGTACTAGTAATTATGTATGAACAGGGATATCGATGCAAGGATTTCACATAATTACTACTAGTAGGAATAATGAGAAGAAAATTTCAATTTCTCTTTCATCAAATATAAGAGCTCTATCTCTTCACCTGCGTTAATAACAAATAAAAGTGATTTGATTTTAAGTATGAATGGTAGAAATAGTGGGAAAAACCCATCACAACCATTAGATACGCTTCCGTGCCGAATAGAACATCAATCAATGTTATCGAAGGGGTCCTCTTCGCTGTTCACAAATCCATAGCCTGTTTTATTTTAGTTTGCTATTGACCCGACGGTTATTTGCTGCCGGGGGACTAGACAAATCAGGTAATAGAAAATGTGTCATTTTCGATTCCGAAGTCTGTCGAAAGGTTTGGAATAGCTATGCAGACATCAATCATATCGAAACTTTCGAAAGTAGCACTACAGCAAAACGAGCGAGACAAAACTTTAACACCAAATAAAATTCCAACTACTCTCCATCTTTTTATCCTGTACAACCGTGCTAAATCCGGAACTGAGCCAAAATATCCTTCAATTACAAATACGACAGATAACAGGATTAAGCCAGCTGACCCAGATAAGGGGGGGGGATCGGATTATAGGATGGTCGTCCAGCAGATTGGTAAGTGCGTGGGACACGCGAGATTGATAGCAGAATTGTATTGGGCGTTTCAATGTCTCGGTTAATTTGAGGGTTGAAAGAAACTAAGCTTCAAATGTTTGTTTAATAAATTGTTTTTGTAGGCAATTTGAACTTGAATTTGCCGGGGTCGCGGATTGTTCGAAAGAGTTACCTGGCCCTGGCGCACAGGCAACTGAAGGAACACGGGTGGGTTTTAGTCAGTAGAAGTCTGACACGCCCTCCCGCTCCGCCCAGAGCGGGAGAAGTTATTTGTTGATTAAAAAAAAAAAATGCAAAGTGAACCGTCGCCTAATTGCTGTAATGAAAGTCGCTGTTAGTAAATTTTTGGATTTCAGAATGTTAAAACTAAGCCTGAATCTGTAGATAGCTGAAATCACAACTGTATCCCATGATGACCTAGAGATTTTTAAGCATACGTTTTTCTTCATCACTAATCGAAGTTAATTCTACATCAATAATCGTGAAATTAGGTGAATCACGTTTACTTCTGTATCTTAATCGTTCTTTCATGAATTTTATATGGCACTATACAATATATAATATCTGACTAGGCATTAATATTGCATAGTAGATCAAACGTATCAAGTCAGAATTTCCGATAGTATTAACTAAAGTCGTCGTCATAGTTATCAGTCTCACAGGAATTATGAAGTGATAACTTTTATAACTAGATTTATCAATTGGGGTATTTTATTTATAAAGCAAATTACCAACCGTAAACTGGCCCATAACTAAATTAATGATCCTGACAGATAAATACTATCGTTGTCGGTTTTGACTTCGTCACGGAAATCAATCCGGAAACTATGTCCCCTTAGTTTCTTTTAAACCCAGAAATCAGAACTTTGGTGACTGCAAGCAATAAAGGTGGATCACATTTCTGGTGACAGGTACCCAAGCCTTCCTGCACCATAATAACCTGTTACCCTTAACTGACACTTAAAAGTTCGTGAGCTGTCATGAGTGCCATCGCGTGAGAGTTAGCATTATTACCTACTTTCGACTACTTCCACTCCTGAAATGAGGGCTGTCTACCAACCAAACAAGACAACAAAACGTCTATCAAGACATTATCGTTCTTGCTAGTATAGTTTTGTGAAGGTATTTTGGCTTGTTTCCAGCCAGATTCTTTTCATCATTATAGTAAAAAACCTGGGACCTTAATCAGGTATACCCATAGGTGGAAGGCGTCAGGAAACCATTCGATGCGAGAAGCGCAGAACCAGTCGAAGTGGCGATGCTTGGGGGAGGCCTATGTCCAGCAGCGGACTTCTTTCGACTGAAATGATAATGATGAATTAGGCATACTAGCCAGAATCTTTTAGACCAATCAGCCGTTTTTAATGAGTAACACTGTTTACAAAAGTGTGGGGAAGTTTTGTGTAAATTTGTACAATCGAGTCGTGCAATTTCAATTGTTATCGGAATCGGTTTCATTTGGCATTTCCTCTGTCTCGAATGACGATTGCAATCCATTCGATTGCTACTAGCAGTTATAAAGCGTACCTAAAATTTGTATCGATCGAGTACGATAGTGTCTGATGTGTATGCAGTAAAATGGATTTTTATTTCCGATCTTACAGCAGTTGCTTCATGTAAAAGCAAAACTTTGTTTAAAGATGAAGGATCAGGGATGACTTTTGACTGAAACTGATTAATAAACCCAAGCGTTAGTGTGAAGTTGGAAAATGTATCCAAGTTTAGATTGTCTGTTTGAAAATTGAGGAATTAGGTAGTACCAGGAATTTTTTTTGTCACGAGAAAGGGTTTTAAGGAATAGCAGTTTATTTATGAAACTGTTGCATAATGAGGGGTACAAGAGTGTGTGTTTAAAAACTGTGCCGTAAGCGAGGTTTTTAATAGTATCACACGAGTGTTTTAATACCTAGTTATGTACAGTTTCATACACTACTTTGTCTACTCTCATACATTGGGACTGAACCTACCTAATGGCACCAAAACCCCGGAACATCAACGCGCATGCGCTAAAGAGGGCGCTGCCACAGACAAGTAAAAATTGGAATCAAAACTTTTGCTACAAAAATGGTGCGCCCCGAATTATGTGTTCCATTAGAAAGAAAAAAGAAATGTAAGCTCCTTGGTGATATTAACTTCTTGGATTTGCCCTGTATCGTATTGGTAAAAAAATTGTTTTCTATCATTATTTTGTTGGAAAAAAGTGGTAAAATATGATTATATTTTTAAATTTCAGTAGTGTGTTTATAAAGTCACTATAACTAACTCGTTTTGAAGTTTATAATTCGAATTTTACGTTATGAGAGTAGATAAAATATGTTACGCCATGGCAACGAAGAAAGGATAAGTAATGAAACTTATGCCACAATCACTGATAAGATAAGATAAAATTCAATAGGTATTTCAAACAATCGACAGTAAGAGTTTTTTGTTTAAATACTATTTAACACTCTAATAGCAACTCGATAAGTGTTTATTTTCAGACTACTTGAAGAACAAGGAATTTTAGAGCACCTACATGTACTAATACTTCAAATTACATTATGGACGAAGACGTCAGACTAGGTGGAGCGACGATTTTTTTAGTCAGGCTGTTAACGGCTGGATGAGAGTTGCCGAGAATCGAGATGAGTGCTGCACGTTTGGAGAGGCCTATGTCCCGCAGAGGACTTCTGTAGGCTGATGATTATGAAGATGTCTGAATATGCAGACTCGGTAAAGTTAAGGCATCTGGGTTATGACGAAAATGGTATAAATGATAAATGATTTTATTTCTGTAAGTAGGTTTGTACAAACACTTTTACACGTCAATCATATTTTAAAAAGTAGATGAGGTCGGCGTTTCCTATCTGACTACTCGGTGAAGAAAGGCCGAAACAAACTCGGAGGTCAGTCTCTCTTTTAAAATCCAGACATAATCTTGGTCAGATCATGTGAAGACCATGTAGATTTGTGTCTGAAATGGTCTTTTGAGGAAAAACCACACAGAATGAGTGGACCTGTGCAGTCAGTGCACGCATTTGTCACTAATCGTGCAGCTCAACTGAAAACTTAAGGAGCTTAACGAGTATTAACTTCGGGTCAGCAAAGCTATCATACTTTCCATGCATAACAACGTGTAGCCAGTTACCACAAAACTAGTAGGTAAGGGGAGGTATATTGGTGATATAAGTAATTTGGTGATATTTTTTAAACAGAATACCACAGAGTTCCCTATGCAAACACATTCAAGAGACAGCGCTAGCGGGTTGTTACAAGTGTGAGGAAGACAGATATATATTACGCGCTTCACTACATCGTTCTCGCGTTTAGTAAACAAACTTTTCTCACAATCGTGCATCAGTGGCGCCATTGCTTAGCGAATGTGGGCTATGTTTACGTATTTCCTTAAAAATAATAGATTTAATTGGTGTTTTAGTGATAAAACTTTCTAAAATCGTTCAATAAACTAACGAATAATAAAAAACAGCTGTAGTGAAGTCGTGATTCAGTCAAGGTAAGTTTTTATTCCTTAAGTTGTGTCGGTTGTTTCTTAGTTTTTTTGCCAATATTTTGGATACATTTTTGAGAGGTTAACTTTAGACCTATTTTACGCTTGTAATTAAAATATACTAGAGAAGTCTAATATAGAGTTTGAAAGGTACTATGTTAAAGAATTCGTGAATGTAGTTTATTTTGAATTTGAGGTTAGTTTGTTTTTATCACCAAATTACCTGTACAAGGATTTTCGATATCACCAAATAACCTATTTTTTGTACCTCTAGATTAGCAATGGATAAAGAGAGTAAATATAGAAAATATGACCAGCAACAACTTCAAAAAGCCGTCAGTTTAGTAAGAAATGAAGGTAAAACCATTTATAAAGCTGCTAAGGAAGTAAATGTCCCATGGAGCACCTTAAAGCGTTACCTAGCGAATGAAGAGGATTCTGTACGAAAAATGGGGAGGCCTTATGCATTATCTTGTGACTTAGAGTTGAAACTTTACAATTATATTATAGAAATGCAAGAATTGGGTTTTGGGCTTACCGTTTATCAAATTAGAAAATATGCCTTTGATCTTGCTGAAGTGGCTGGACGGGAGAACTTCTTGCCATCAGCTAATCGCATTGCAAGCAAATGGTGGTGGACCAGCTTCAAAAGTAGGTACAATTTATGCTTACGTGTACCAGAAAATCTTTCAGCCTATAGGGCTTCTATGGCTAATGAGATCATGATCAAAGACTTCTTTTCGAAACTAGATGATGTTCTTACGACACTCGCTATCAAAGACAAACCACATCTAATTTGGAACTGTGACGAGACTGGGTTATCGTATGTAGGGAATGCAATCTCGTCTCGCCGAGATCCCGATCTCGCGAGATCCCGGCCATATTTTACGAGATTGTATCTCGTCAAATTTCGTACGAGATCTCGCGAGATAACGAGATCGACAAATGCAGCGTGACGACGTGTATTTCATAGCGCGGCTGCGCGCGAACTGAATCCTGGCGTCAAACTTTTTAAGAATTCACCCACAAAAAACGACCTCCTGCAAGTTTACATTAATCAAGAATTTGACAAAAACCTACAGCTACATCTTGATTGCAAGACTCGGTGGTCCAGCCTTGCTGACATGATATCGACATTCAATAAAGTCAAACTATGTGTAAGTAAGGCTTTAATTGACTTGGGTCTTGATACCGATTCAGAATACTCTTTGAGTGCAGAAGAGTGTACAGTTTTGACGAACTTAAAGCGAATTTTGGAGCCTGTCAAACTCGCCGTTGAAGTCTTATGTCACCGAGATTCTGACCTAGTTACTGCTGAAACTACTTTGAGGTTCGTGATACGCGAATTGGAAGAACAGTCGGCGTCGACGCCAGTGGCAAAAAAGCTGGCCGAATCCTTAAGAATCCGTATATCTGAGCGCCGCACATGTTTGACATCAGTATTGCTATATTTAAGGAACTTTACCCAATACGAAAATGATTTGAAAGAGTATGCGCAAGATGAAACATTCATTATTTCCCCGAAGACCACTATCCGCAAAGAAATTAAAAAACTTATAGAAAGATTGCACTGCAAAACACAGTACAATTATAACTCACAGACGCAGGATGTCGATGTTGTTGCACCGGTTGCACAAGAGGACGATGAAGGCTTCGATATTGAAGACACTACAATGCCTCTTTCTGCCGTCTCCGCGGAAAAAAATATCACACTTCATGAAAAGCTGCAAAAATCGCTGAAAGCACTGAAACAGCCCACTGCTCGCTCAACAAATTCTACAACAAATACTTTAGACATTTTAATAAAAAAAGAAATGAATTTGTACGAAGCTGGTGGAGTAAGAGGGGAACTTTTAAACTTCGTACATAACTGCCTCTCAACTGTGGTTCCCACAAGTGTTGAGGCAGAACGAGCTTTTTCAGCAGCAGGGTATTTGGCATGCAAAATCAGAAGTCGTCTGTCAGATGATACTCTCGACATGATGTGTTTTTTGAGAAGCCATTTTCAGACAAACTAACTTGCCTTTCCGTACCTTGATAACTTCATCTGACTTCTACTTTAAACTTCTTTTATTTGATTAATACGATCTCACAACATTTATTTAAGAACTTGTGAAGTTAAGTTTTTGTTTTGTTGTATTTATTTACCATAAGTAATGTTCCTATTACTCTTAATTATTGAAACTAAAGTAATAATTTACAAAAGACTAAATATAGATAATTATTGTTTTGTTACCAATATTGTAAGAATTTGAACTGATTAGCTACAGTAGGTATAATAATTATAGACATAAACAAGTGTTATTAGAGTTAGAGACAAAATAATAAGTACTCTGTTGATTTTTAAAATAAAACTTACATTATTTTTATAACTAAGCAACGCAGTTTCTATTTAATTACATATCATGTCAATTACTAGTTCTTAAAACAAGCATTTGCATATGTTTTAATTGCGATTCTCCCAATCTCGCGAGATCCCGTAATTTGCGAGATCTCGCGAGACTGGGTTTTGAGTCTCGCGAGATCTCGCTAGGCGGAAATCTCGTACGAGATTGCATTCCCTAATCGTATGTAGTGAAACCATCTAAAGTTGTTACTGGTATTGGAAAAAAGTACGTTTATAAAAGATCCTACGCTGAGCGAGGTCAAACTGTAACAATGTTAGCATGCATTTGCGCTGATGGGACATGGATTCCTCCTATGATAATATTTAAAGGTGTTAGGTGGAACGATACACTTAAAAATGATGCTCTTCCCAACGCATTAATCAAACTATCTCCCAAAGGATGGATAAATTCGGAATTATTTTTAGAATGGCAAATTTTTTTTATAACTGCCATACCACCTGAACGTCCTGTAGTCCTGCTGATGGACTCACATTCTGCACATATTAGACCAGAAGTTCTTAAAGTTGCGAAAGATAACCAAGTTCATCTATTTACTTTCCCAGCTCATTGCACTCATCTATTGCAGCCTCTTGACGTAGGTTTATTCAAGCCACTTAAAAGTTACTGGCGCGACAGCATGAATAGGTACATGAGCAATAATCCTACAGATGCTCCAAATCGCAGTAACTTCCATTCCATTATGAATCCAGCATTCATAAGCGCCTTTAATAAAAAGAATATTGAGAATGCTTTTAAAAAAACAGGCATTTGCCCTTTAAACGGAAATGCAATTTCAAAGGAAGCGTTACGACCTTCAACTTTAACTGACACAGCACCTGCTGCATGCCCTGCTTCTGCAGCTCCAGCGTAGATTAGCACATCATCTGAAGGTTCTTCTTCAAGTCCTATACTCACATTGGAAAACATTTTTCAAACACCCAAAGCATTGAAACGCCCAGAAAAGTCAAGAAAAAGAGATTCTAGCGCGGAATGCTTAACACTGACAAGTGCTAATGTAAATGAAAATGTAATACAAGAAAACCTTCAGCCTCAGCCCTCAACATCGGGAAAATCTGGTCAAAAAGCAAAAAAAAGTAAAATTCAAGAGATTGAAGATGATTGGGAGTGTGGATTATGTGAGGCCTTGTACTCAGCTGATGTTAAAAAAAGGAATGGAGCCAAATGGATCCAGTGCTCGTATTGTTTGACCCCATACCACGAGATCTGCGCATCTATCGAAGATACTGATCCCGAGGAACAGCTATATTATAGATGTGATCGTTGCATGGAATGATATTTATGAAAGGGCCAAACATTTTTTTATTTTAAATTCAAAACATCTGATTATATAGCCAAATTACATACTATCACCAAATTTCCTACCCTATATCACCAATCTACCGGACTGTGTCGCCAACTTACCTAAGATTTCTTATGTATTCAGTAAACATTTATTCTCAAAATTATTAGATTTTTGTTTAGCAAACTATTCCTAACGTTTACTTCAAACAATAAATAATGTAATAAAATAAAAGTGACTTTTTGTTAAGTTGCCAAATTCCTATGGAATTAGTTTGTTTTTTTTTATCACCAATATACTTTTCCTTACCCTATTGTTATTTACTTGTTTATAAAACTGTGGCTATTAGCCTGTTGGGTCTGTCATGTTTTCAATAGGGCACCAACATATCGACCGGATCTCGCCAATTAGGTAAACGGGGGACTTGTCTACATACTACTTCGGTTCGGTTTTCGTTAGAATCAAAACACTATCGAATTTCGTTGCTGCGTAAACCCATATTATGTGCCGTAACATAAAATGTAACACACGTTGAAACAAATTCGCCTTGTGTTATATTTCATGTTGCATTGCATATGTACATTTGGACTGCATGTTCGTTTCATTTGTTATTTGAATACGTTTCGACAGATTTGCGACAAAAATTAAGCCAGGTTTCATCATGAGAACAAATGCATTGTTTTTCTTCTTTTTCGTGTTCGTCTTGGAGCTATAAAATAATAGCTGCGCACATCGTGGAATGACCAGGTAGAGAGCAGTGGTGGTCCAGTGGTAACGGCCGCGACTTACGATTTCTAGGTCGTAGGTTTGAACCCACAGATGTGGTTTACTTTGTGTAAAATATTTGATCACCACTGCTCTCAAAACGGTGAAGGAAAACATCGTGAGGAGACCGGCATGTCCTAGAACAAAAAAATCTAAAACGTGGCATCTACCAAGCCGCACTGGGCCCGAGTGGTAGATTACGGCTCGCTCCCTCTCACAGAGAGAAGGCCCGTGTCCCAACAGTGGGAAAATTATAGGCTGATTATGCTATACCGTGGTAAAAAAGATTAGCCGATCAACAAGATTCTCTTGAACTGATTGCAGGTGCCGTGCGTGCTTTCATAACGACACTCGTGGAGGCTAAATAGACCTATAACTATTCATAGATCGTAAATGTTAGCTGCTTCATATAACCGCTATGTAACAATTACTAAGAGAATACTGTTGGCTTAGCAAACATAACCATATCAGAGACGTGCCCCGGTTTCTGGAAGCCTGTTCTTTGTCTCCCAGCAGATCAAGTAATTTGATAGGCGACTGTTATTTCCGACAACCAATGACAACAGTCAACATGAGATTTGAACTAAGATTAACTGATTATAGACTGGAATCGTGTAAATATTAATTACTAGCTATTGCCCGCGACTTCGTCTGCGATCCAGAATGAAAGTAGCCTGTTTTTACCCAGGTCATGGGCTATCTGTGTGCCAAATTTCATCCAAATCCGTTCAGTAGTTTTTGCGTGAAAAAGTAACAAACATCTATCTATCCATCCTCACAAACTTTCACATTTATAATATTAGAAGGAAGTAGGATTGGTAAGTATATTGTACTTATAAGTATAGCAATAAGTTATTATTGGTGCAAATGTCCAGGTTAAGTAATCCAGACAGACACATAAGCATATAGGTACCACACAGGAAGAAAGGCAGTTATAATGGTAACCTTATTGGTTAGATCCGGTCAGTGGCATTGGCCTGTTGAACGTTACACGGCAGTCGGCAGGTGCCAGTAAACGACCCACTAGTTGATCTACTCGCGTAATACCGTATCTGCGGCTTCGAGCACTCGGCTTTAAGATATAAAGATACATAAACTCACGCCTTCTTCCCATGGCGGTGGGCAGAATCTACAGAACGCCACCTGTTACGATCCTTACATACTCCTTTTGCCTCTTTTACGTTCAGTGTTAATACATCTGGTCGTACACGCATGCCGGAAAGATACATCAGGCTGTATATGATGTTTAGTAGGCCAATGGTTATCGACCGCAGATGAACAATTAGGTTAACGAAGGATTTGCTCGGGAACAGGCGTTACTGTGATTTTTCGTGCGAATAATTCGGTTTATTTTTAGGGTTCCGTACCCAAAGGGTAAAATGGGATCCTATTACTAAGACTCCGCTGTCCGTCCGTATGTCTGTCCGTCTGTCATCAGGCTGTATCTCATGAACCGTGATAGTTAGACAGTTGAAATTTTCACAGATGATGTATTTCTGTTGCCGCTATAACAACAAATACAAAAAAAAAGCGGAATAAAATAAATATTTAAGGGGGCTCCCATACAACAGACATGATTTTTTGTCGTTTTTATAGATAATGGTACGGAACCCTTCTTGCGCGAGCCCGACTCGCACTTGGCCGGCTTTTTTTGGAGTTTAATGTATTCTCGCTTTGAAAGTCGCGAAGTCTTGAAAATCAAAATGTGAATACGTTTTACGTCATATCAGAGGTAAGTTAAGATGCTAAACATTCGTGACGCATTCTTTAAATGTTCGGGTAAGTTCCACTAGAAACTAGTTTTAAAGGTCAGTAATCGTCTTGGTGACAGGTGATTATTATCTATCTACGCAAATCGAAAAACACGTGTAGATTTTTTACGTGTTTGAAAAAGTTTTGACGCAAACTACACTAACATTTGGCCTTAGGGCATTTTTTGTTCGTCCTGGGAGTTAGCACTTGGCTAGTTCCATTCTGCTCATGGATGCAGGAGTAACATCCTCAGAGACCAGAAAAATTGTGTCCGTACTATCCAAATTATGAAATTCTAGATGACGTCATTTAATTACACCGATTTTATTAGAAAGCCCTCAAGAGCTTGTCAAACATTTTCGCACGAATCACCTTTCCAACAAAATGTGGTACCAAAAAGATAGAAATTAATTAATTAATTTAGCGAAATTGCCACCAGCAGGGTAATTGCGTAACACACAACAGTAGCGATGGCTTACATTTTGACGGATCAACAACATTCATTGCGTTATTTACGTTGTTTAGCAGTCAAATGTTTCGAACATATGAAGCAATGGATTAGCAATATCCTTCAAAATGATTTAGAGTGTGTTACGCAATCAGGGTGCAAGGTCAGGTCAAGAGTAAATGACTCTGCAGGAAGAACTAGTCTTCACACCGCACAAACTAAAGAATTATTAACATCTAATTCCACCTGTTCCATAGTAGGAACAATAGGGCCATTCACGAGTGCCATACGAACCCATACAATGCACCTGTTTTGAATCATTGTTACGAGATCTAAGTTGAAGTTGAATGTTGGAGGAAAATATTTATGAAGCCTTTAGGTCTTGGGACGAGGGACTTAGTAGGATTTTATTACTTATTGGTGAGAGGTGGAAAGGTGGAATGCCAGCCATTAGCAATGGCTATTGATGTTAATAATGAAGTTCATAGAGAATTGTAGCATCGCTATTGTGATCTTAAGATCAACAATAAAGTACGTGTGATGTGACGCGATGGTTATGGCAAGATTAACATAAAATCTCTTATTATAAATAAACATTCTATGGGGAACTTCATGTACATCAGAAGAATAGAAGTCTACAAGCTTTCAATAGAAAGAAGATAAATACTCTTCAGGTAGGGGAAGCCTCAAATGGAACAAACATTTACAGCACAAGACCAATGGGACTTCTCGATGTCCTTGCCAGAAAATAGAACAACACATGCAAAATACAAAACCGAGGATTCCAGCAAGAAAATTTCCGCAGTTTACAAAATTTATTAGTCACCTAGAATGGTACAAAAGTGCAATAGATTTCAGCGTGTTTTCACTGCAACAACAACATAGTGTGTTATTCAACTGAATTAAGCGTTGTAATGTAACGTAATATTTAAAGTTCGATTAAGAAATAAACAAGACTTTGCTCAACATAATATGGATGTAGTATACTTCCAGAATTATTGGTGTGTTTAGCAATTCTTATTTCTTTCAAGCCGGAGGAAAATATGGATGGAGACGTACTTATTATCTGCAGAAATGCGTCTCGCATTTCAAAACCCTTGTTGTAATGTATGCTCATATTATCCTTGTTGTATTGTATGCTTAAAATATAAGATTAAATTAAAAGAGACGTGACGCGAATTTGTAAGGAAATTCAAGAATAAATCCTTGTTTTTCGAAAAAATCTTTCTTTATCAATTGTTGTCCAGAACAGTTGAGACAAGCAGTATGGAAGTTTTTATCGAAGTGGCCGACATGAAGTTTAAAGATTTAATTTAGATTTTGCTTTTTCCGCCAGAGATCAAGAACCGTTACGTTCTTAAAATATATCCAATTCCCTAGAAATTAAGTCTAGTTATTTTCAAAATTCTCAGTAACTGGAACAATCTAAACACCTTTATAAACTGTCCATCCGTTTCCGAGATCCGGAACAGAAACTTCTTGAAACACCTGTTTACACTCAAATGGCATATAAATAAGCAAATGAGGTTCCAGTATTCTTAAATAACAAACAGCTACTTCCATTTTATTTATACACTGACTACCGCCATATTGGAATTTGAATTTCAACAGAATCGGTACAGAATGCCCGTCAGTCGGTCAATTTTCTATACCTTTTCACACGTTGACGTGAAAACAAGGTCGACTTACTTGATTGCTTGAATACTGGCCTCAAGTTATAACATACTGCTTGTAAAATTTATTGCAACCTCGTCAGCCACAGGCGGCTGCCGAGCAAGACGATCGATATGTAGGTAAAGGTACCTCCTCAGGTTTAAAAGTACGATAGAATTTTCTGTGCGGAAATTGGAACGTTACCGGCAGACGAGGCTAGGTATATACCCGGGAAATTGTGTGTGCAACGTGGCGGGCACTTGGTTGCCGGGAACATCCTGCCTAATGCCGTCGAGTGTGAAGGTACTCAGTGCATAATGGAACGAGATGGGGGAAAATGGAAACGAATTGAAACTGTAACTCCGTAGTGAAAATGCCGCAATACAGCCATGACTTGTTAGACAATAGGTTCCTTAGATGATAAAGGCTCATGGGATAATGTTCCACGTGTCCAAATACCTAAAATGTATATTTTTAGGGTTCCGTACCCAAAGGGTAAAAACGGGATCTTATTACTAAGACTTCGCTGTCTGTCCGTCCGTCTGTCTGTCACCAGGCTGTTTCTCATGAGCCGCGATAGCTAGACAGTTGAAATTTTCACAAATTATGTATTTCTGTTGCCGCTATAACAACAAATACTAAAAACAAAATAACAAATATTTAAGGAGGGCTCCCATACAACAAACGCGATTTTTTTGCCCTTTTTGCTCGATATTAATAATGGCAACAGGTAGGCACTGGAAATATTTACAAAATACTCAGTTGTATTTTTACTTTAATAATAAAATTAAAACAAACAAATATTTAAGGGGGGCTCCCATACAAAAAACGCCATTCTTTGCCTATTTTTTTTATAGATAATAGTACGGAACCCTTCGTGCGCGAGTCCGACTCGCACTTGGCTGGTTTTTTTCGTTATTCTTCTCTTCCGGACTTTAGCTTTCGAACTAAATCACGGAAAACAGTCAGTTGCCGTCATACCTACGTATATAATAAAAGGAAAAACTGAACAAAGAGGTAATTAAATACGCAATAGGTACATAATATAATAACCGAAATTATAAGAGTCACTGCCTCGGGACTGGGACAGCCTCGTTGGTCAATTGGTCGCAAATGCTACTGCTGAGCATGAGGTCCCGGGTTCAATTCCCAGGTCGGGCAAAGAGTTTTTGAGTTTTTCCGTCATGAATTTCTCAGTAGCAGCCCGAAGTCTAAATTTGTGCCCGGTTGATGGCAATAGGCTCGTCCCCCATTACATGGACTTAAAACATAATCAAAATGTGGTTATGCTTCACCCTTCCCGAATTACAGGCGTGATGTTATGTTATTATTATAATAGCACATACATACTTGACTCATCATCATTGTATACTATTTTCCCATGATAAGATGATGTTGCACTTTGTATCACGCGCATACCTAATAGGTATAGAGTTTGTCCTTTAGTAATTCGCTTAGTTGAGGCCAACTACATTGTGGTAATTGAAGATCACTATTATGAGGCTCTTAAGTAGGGATTGAAAACCGCTACGGATTTGGGTTTTGGTTCTTCTTTTCGGTACGGTTCAGGTTTGGTTCTCGTTCCAAAGTACCGGTTTCGTACCATCCGATTTAAAGGTTCTCTAAGAAAGAACTAACACATTTTCTACCAAAGCAATGAGCCTCTTTCTCCTCTCACAAAAACTCACACCTTTTCATCCGCCAGCGGCCGCCCGTACCTCGCCGCTATGGTACAAAGCTTCGTCCTGAGCTGAGCGGCATCGTATGGACTCGTTCGGACTCACTTTGAAGCAGAACCGGTAAAATAAAGGTTCTAATTTAGGTTCCTGTTCCAGGTCGGATTCTAGTAACGGAACCACTAAATACTTTCAGTAATTCTTCACCGTTATTTTGGAACCTTTTCAATCCCAGCTCCTAAGTAGGATGTTGGTTTAAAATTGAATTACTGAGTAAAATTATTAGCTTGTAAGAACCCTTCGGGAAAACAAGCCGTGATCTTAGCACGCCTTGTTTTCCTGAAGGGTTAGGCAGAGGTGTACCTATAGTACACCCCCATTTTGTCAGTTACGGTCCCATGTAATAGGGGGCAAGCCTATTGCTATCAACCGGACACAATTCCAGTCTCTGGGCTGCTACTGAGAAATTGCAGATAGAAAAACGGACCTGGGAATCGTACCCATGACCTTTTCCTCAGTTTTAGCGCTTGCGACCATAAGACCGACGAGGCAGTAAGAGGCAGTATTAGCTTGTGTTCGTTAATTAAGTTGTATTTGCAATTTACCTATGTATGTATGTATCTGTTAAGATTGTGTTGTAGTTTTCAATTTGGACTTTTTCTACAATGACCTTGTGCATGTTACATCTAGGGCATTCTAGGGAGTATATTGTGCGATTGGCCTTTATGTACTCCCTTAACCGATATGAAGTATGCTTACTGTACATATTTATATTTTACATTATATTGACAACTGTGGAAATAAGCAACAAATTCTATTGTGAAGTGTCTAAGATTCAAAGAATAATAAATATTTGTGTCTAGTGCATAAGTGTTTCCCTCAAGTACCCTGCTGCCACCAGCAATCCCCAACACTTACAAAAAGAGCTTCAACTCTTAAAAAAAAAATGGAGAAATATAGACATAATATTACAAATAATTATGCCAGAATAATAAATCTTACATAATATAATAATTTTATCTTGTCAGTCTAGTTTATAAAGGTCACATAACAATCTACTAGGATATACAAACTCATAGCACATAAACAAAAATAATTATGTATGTATAGTAGCACCTTATATATTTTTCTTATTACTGATAACTTATTCTTCTGATAACTGATAGCAAGGCTACTTCGACGATTACTCATTAGTCAGATGCTTGAGAGGTTCTATTCATTGTACATAATTAATTAATATTTTATCTATTAGGAGACTTATGTCTGTCAGTTTTATCATCACATTCATTTATTCTGAAAGCCTCTTTTCCTAACATTACATAGTCAGCTTATGATTCCACTGATGGGATGCAGGCTTTCTCTCTGTGAGAGGGAGTGGGCAACATGTGGGCCTAGTGCAGGTTGGTGGATGTCACATGTCTTCAAGTTTTCGGTTCTAGGACATGAAAGATGTTTTCCTTCACTGTTTTCTAGATCTCATTCTAATTAAGTAACGGGGGGAATGCCATTTTTTTTATGTATATTTGTATTTGAACTCAATCGTTAATTGTGATAGTGGAATGTAACATCAGGGAAGGGATGGCTTATTTACTTAAATACTAGCTAATGCGTTGCAATGCCACTCTTTTTTTTCTTTCTTTCAAACCACCCCTGTATTTGACCCACCAAAAATAAAAAACAAATCAGTTAAGCCATTTTTGAGTTTTAGCGAGAAGATAATTATTCAAAGCAAATAAATACTTTTATTTTATTTCCAATTTAGCTGTGTTTTTATTTTTAGGTTTATGAATTGAAGTTAGATGGCAAGGTTGGCCACTTGATGCAGTTGCTTTTAAAATCATAAAATTACTCACAATATTTCGAACTTAGTTTCAGGTAGTTTCTATCAGAGAGAACTCTTGAACTAGAAAATGAGATAATGACATGTTATCGTATGACTTTTATTTGACCCTTTCACAGAGTTTGAATTAATAAGATTATTGAAGTATTTTGCTAAAGAGTAGATATTATCATACAAATGAGTTCACAAGTCTGTAAGTACCTATTCTGAAACTGTTCAAAAAGTAAGTCAGTAGTTACTTATCTGGTTTTACCTCAGAAGTCAATAAAAATTACCTAGAGAAAGAGTACTTAATAATTTCTTTAAAAAACAGAATTCATAAACATTAAGACATGATTACATTTCAATCTACAGGCAACAACAATACATTTAAAACACAATACTACATAAAATATAAGTAATTGACTACAACAAACGTATAATACCGAATGACACACTGACGCTTACCTGGAAACAAATAAAATGGTTTCCAATCAATAGGAAAATGACATTTAAAAACTTCAAGCTAAAAGTACACCTAATACTTTCAATAACAGCCTAACTTAGGCACATATGCAAAATTACAAAGCATGTTAAACCGTTGGCCCCTGCAGTCATTTGTAGTCCTTAGACAGTTGTTACAGGTGGTCAGAAGCCCAAAAGTTTGATAACCAGTCTCACCAAGGGGTATCATATTACCCAGTAACTGGGCTGTGGAGGTCAGATAACTAGTAGTTTCATGTAAAATACTGGTATTCAGCTGTATTCGGTTAGACTGAAAGCCGACCACGACATAGTTGGGAAAAGGCAAGGCAGATGATGGTGCAAAATTACAGAGTATTGAGAAACAAATACACTGATCACATTGTACTGTCACCATATTTGTTGACTAAATTGGTCACTTATTTTGGCAGGAACTGTACTTATTAAACTTTCACTATGTGGTAGGTGATATGACTGAAATACTTTCTATTTAACTTGGTGACTCATGCTGTGGTACATGTTTTAAAAAGATAAAATTGCTAACCAAAGTAGTAGTGTACTTATTAAGTAAATACATGCTTACGAAAAAGAAAAGATGAGCCTGCAGATTTGATCACAGGTGCCACATGCAATTAGTTCAATGGTCCTTCATCAATAAAGTAAAGCATGACACAGTACCATTGTAGTAACATACCAATGGACCCCTCAAAGCCCAAGGCCACAGGAACCCCTACATTTCAATTAAGCAACTTATATGAGATGGCAAGCAAGATTACCACTGATAACTTGATAAGGAATTTAAAATCTTATGAGTGTCGCCCATGATTGAATGCATGCTATTTCATCTGTGCATACACTCATATTTCTGGTCAATAAAGTTGGCTGTGTTTATAAGCATACTGGTGCAGTAACAAGAAAGATTTCAAGAGAAACTGAGATAAGTATGGTTAGTAAAATTCAAAATGTTTCATGAGAACACAACTCACTGACTGAAAATGTTTAACATTTCCTTTTAAAAAAGAGATATCTTTATATGCTGTTGATAGTGAGTGATACAGATATTTGTTCTCATAATAAAAAAAAAGGAAACCCTGCTTTGTCATGCCAAAAAGAACTCTAGATGACTAAGCCTTTGGGAATACTTTAGCGAAGTATGCAAGGAAAATGTGATGTTATAAAGACAATCACCGAGGAAGAATGGAACAATGATTCAGTCCAGGTTGACATAATAAATGTTTATGTTAAAATAATTTACAATAATCTGCATGATTCAAGTAACATGAAACTTTTAAATTGGACATAAATTCATAATAACTTAAGTCAATGACAGATATAATTGCAACTTTAACACTTTGAATGCCCACTATCTCTTGCTGGTTTTAGTATAGCTTTTAGACATGCTGCTCTGTAGAATTCTGCTGTCACTAAAAGCGGTTCAAAGGAGTACCTGTTCCATCACATCTTTTTGGGTGGTATGGTATTTGTAAAGGCAAATATCCCATGGAATGCAACTCAAAAAGGAACTAAGTAAACACTGACATGACAAAATGAAAATAAAAGATATACTATTCTGACCCTAAAAATATCAAGGGAGCATGCTGATGGTAGTGACAGTTATCCTTGGGAGTAGCAAATAACCTAGCAGACCACTGTAACTAGGCTAAGTTGAATGTTTCAGTCATAAGCAACCACTGGCCTCAATAAAACGGAGAGCACAGTCAAATCTACAGTGGTGAGAAGGCAAACATGTTACCATGCTCTTCTGAGCACCTGGAACAGCAAGGAAATTTCTGGAGCTGTAAAGATTGAGTGTATCATTGGTGTAATAAGAAAGTAACAATTCTGACAGACATTGTTACAACAAGGAGGTTAATTTAACAGGTGCTATTGCTGTGAATGTCTCTACTGCAGTGGGCTTTGACTGATTGAGGTGGGTCATACATATGTGCCTATTGTTTATAATTTTCCTTGTTGTAATGCCTACTGACAGGATTTCATGATAATTTATTAAATTTCACAGTTTATTACTCACACATTACAGTAATGTTGTTTCATCATGAATTTATTGACAGATTCTATATTATTATCATCATATCAACTGGAGGATGACCACATCTGGTCATGGCCTCTCCCTGATTTTCATAGGCATAGAGTAACAGTATATTTTTCTAATTACATGACAGTAGAACACAGGTCACTACACTCATAGGGTGTGGTACCATTGATTATTCACACCAATGTTCACTTAGTTTCAGTAAGTAGGTATATTCGCGTCGTAATGAAATGGGGTGTACTCATCTTTATCATGCACCTAAGTACCTACTATGAGGAGCATGGTGGAAAACTGGTAATCAGTCACAGTCCATAAATTATGACTGAAATATTCAAATTGATAAAAACTATGTGCTAAATTCGGATCACCCACGGGACAAGATTGATTAAAAATAATTATCATTCAAATTAGTATCGGTAAGAAAACCGTCTTATCTATAGTAAAAACCCAATTTACAACAAAAATACACATAGATTACGCACGAGTTACTTAAATAATGGCATATTGGCGGTAATATAAAGTAAAAGGTGGATTATAGTAGCGAATCGATGTCGTTTCGTCTAGCAACAGGGCTGTGGCTACATGGCCTCTCATACATACCTATAACTATGTACACACCCCCACTTTTCCCAATAAATGTTCAATATCCTTTCACCCGGTAGCCCTAATCGAAGTCCTAGCGCTCCACAGGCAGCGTACGTGACACTATCAATCCAATAACACTCACATATCACCGCTAATGCGCGATTCACGAGACATTTTACACCGGCGAAGCTACGCGCATACACCCAAAACGAATAACGACTTCGGTCTATAATTTATAACTATTAGACACAAGAAATAACGACATTACTATTGCGCATCGAGAACACAGAACATAAGCAAAGAAAATATGTGCGATCAGGCAAAAATGATAGCAGGATTTTACCCTTCTGTCAGCAATGTCCCTTCGATCGTCGCTCCAGCGGTTTTCGGGCGCGTCCTATACCAACATTAAGACTGGATTCTCACTTTTTGGCACATTTTGTATCTTGCACAGCACCACACTGAATATAGAATTATACACAAGTTTTTATCACGGTACAATCCACCATTAGCCTTTCATACACCCTCGATTCTCGAGTTCAGTCCTTTTCACGGCCATTTGCAAATTGCGTCAAAGTTCCTGGAACGTGATTGGTGTTCACTGCGCTAGTGTAGTTTGATCCAACAACGCCATCTGTTGATGAAATAGGTTCACAAAATATTCAGTCATTCAAAAAAGAACCGTCTGCCCACCACTAAAGAGCGATTAACATTCAAAATTATTGGACTTGCGACCTTTGGATTGGCACGAAATAGGGTGCGGTACGGTTCATATGAGAACCCCGTAGCGTGACGTCAAACTGGGCGTGAGAACCAGAGTGCGGGAATTTAAAAAATTATAAGACAAATACAGTAATATTATTATTTTCAAATAGTACTTTTAGCAAACCTGATATTGAATTAGGGAAATATTATAATTCCTTATTTAATCTTCTAACAAATGTGCACTCGATTTTCTAGCAAAACTCACAAAACGTTCATTACGAAAATGAATCGAGATTTCTTCGATCGCCTGCTCACGTTCCAGAACAAGCAGAATAAATTTTATTGTTTTTCAATTTCGTTGAAAACATTCAGGTTATACAATTAATCATTCTAAATTCATCAAGTTGATTCTCAGTTCTTGCAATATGATTTGTAGTGGAAAGCTTATTTTTGTAAATAATATTAGCTTATTTTTGTAATATTACAGTGCGACTAATTAAGGCCAATCTTTTTAAACCGATTATGGTTAGTTAATTACCCTTAATTTTCAATAGATAGGCATAAAAAATAGATTGAAAAATATAATTATTATACCTGAATTTATTAGAATAAATCGGTGATGTTTTTTCAAGTTTAGTGTGCAATTACTATTTAATGTTTTTTGCCACTGCCAACTCTACATTATTAAACGACAGTAGCAATTATAGCTGTGATTGGCGGAAAGTTTCAATTCTATTTCCTGATTCGTCAACATTCGCACTTGCGCAGTATGCCAATCGCTGCCTTTGTGTTTTCTTGTCAATTTGTCATTTTATCAGTGAACACCATTGTACAGTCAGCTGCATTGTTTATTATTGTAAAATAATAAATAATAGACGCATTTAAATTGCGCGCGAGTGTCGTGTAACGTTTAGCGCAGTAATAATTGTGTTAAGATATTCGCTGAATCCTTGAGATAGGATTTTGTTGCAGTGTAATCATTCAAATTTGGTGTGTATTGCAGTAACTCTCAATCATTCTATTGGTAAGCAATTTACTGTAATACTTAAGGACGTGCTCTGGCACATTTCAAGAATAAACAAAGTCTGTGGTTATTTTCGTAATGATTCAAATGGTGTTAAAGTGTAAGAATCTGATTGGGTAAAAGTATTACGCATTGGTGCCTTTCTCTTTCTACAAAAGTTTTAAACATCTGATCAACTTTATTGCTGATAAATGTAACACTGTAAAAGTTAATAGTAATTTATCTTGCATAATATGAGACCAATGAAGCTCATTTTCATTGTGACGATTTGTATATTGCAATAGATTAAAGAAAACTGATATTTATTGAAATTTTTATTCAGTTATAGGTAGATAACTCAGTTTGGGCATTATTACACTTGTATTTTGAAATAAAATAAATACATATAACGATTTATTGTTCGAACTAGGACCAGATTCTAAAGCAAGGTAATGATAAATATAAAGCACAGGCATAAAGTTTAATGTTTTGTTTTGAATAAAAACTTGAGAGCTGATTGCATTGATAATTAGGGCTATTTGAAAGCTTTCCCACTTACAATGGGTTGCTAACTGATGTTACTGCATTGTCTGTCTTTATGGACTTAATAAACTATTGCAACAGCATCTAACTATACCTGTACTTAACAAAATTTTAAAAACCATAAAGTCTGGCCGTAAAAACAAAACTACCCACCCACCTAACAAAAAATGCTTTTTACAGCTGCTGTAACAAACAACCCAATAGAAGAAAAGAATTTCATTTAATAAGTATTCAAACATCCTCCACAATTATCTAATTAAAATTTTCATACATTAGTAATAGCATATGTTTTTTTAAATGAATGACAGTCTTGAGTAAAAACTGTTATTTTCTACTTTTACAATGTTATTGCCATCTTTATTGTCAGCAGCAACTGTAACTTTATATTTAATGCACTTATGCAGGTGTTTCATTGGTAGGGTAGCCGTTTCCTAAATTTCAAGAAGCCGTTTTGATTCCAGAATCCTTGAGTACTTAAAGTGATCAACCTTCTGCCCATACCTTAATTTAATAGGGCTAGGCACTACAATTATAAATATTCTATGAATACACCTTTTCGCCATCATTAATTTTCAGCCAGTATTTTTTTTTTTCCTAGCAATAAGTCATCTTTCACAGAATCCATCCATTTTTGTCTGGTCTGCCTCTTTTCAGTTGTCTTTTCCAAAAGTAATTAAGTATTTTTTACTAGCCTATGCTGTCCCACTCCTGGGCAAAGACCTCCCTCCACTCCTTCCATCTTTGTCATGCCTTACCATCATCATGGTAGATGTTTAAAATATTCCCCTGGATTATAATAATTTCATCCTCCAAACTCAATCATTGGAAGGACAGTGATAAATCATTAGTAATTAAAATTAGATATATTTTTATCTCACTAAGCACATTAATTGCGATAGTGATTCACAACTACTCTGTTTGTGAGTACTGGGAATGTAAATTCGCTAAATATGCGAAAAATCTTTTTCGCATACCTACCATATCTATCTAGATATGGTAGGTATGCATAGACTAGCCATGATATTAGTAGCAGGCGTTTAGAGACTAAAGGGGTGTTACACATTTTTTTCGGCCGGGCGACGCATTCTATTCGGCAGTATTTGTTGCACATAAATGCTGACCCGAAGCAATGGGCAACATATCACATATTCAGCTTTCATTCGGGTCGTGTAGCTGAATTATATTCGGGTCGGCTCGGCACAATTCTAGATAAGCTGAGAGACATTTCCGAACAAAGTTACCCATCTACTTTTTTAATTTTGCCGGCTATGCCACCGCATCATGCCGACTCGAACAACTGTGTAGCATCCTTAAATAATGCGGCTTGTCATGGTGAAGCAAAATTGGCGTATGTAAAATGAGAAATACAATTATTAGTGATACGTATAGGTATCAGAAACGAAGTAATCTGGAATAGAATCGGAGTTACCGACATAGCTTGCAGAGTAAGCAAGCTGACGTGGCAGTGGGCTGGCCATGTTTGTCGCAGGACCGATGGCCGGTGGAGCAGACGAGTCCTGGAGTGTAGACCGGGTATCGGCAAGCGTAGTGTGGGACGGGCCCCAGCTAGATGGACCGACGACATCAAAAAGGTGGCTGGGACAGACTGCATGCGGAAGGCGGAGGACAGGGTGTTGTGGCGCAGCATGGGACAGGCCTATGTCCAGCAGTGGACTGCGATAGGCTGAGTTGATTGATTGATAGGTACAAATCGTTGGGTTATGAGTTCGATCAGTTGAGAAAGGGCTATCTACCGAAGTAAGGAGTCATTGAACCATATCTTCTAAAATATAAAAATCTCGTGTCACAGTGTTTATTATCGAATTCCTCCGAAACGGCTTGACCGATTTTTACAATTTTTTTGTGTATATTTGGTAGGTCTAAGAATAGGTCGTAAAGTATATTTCATACCGCTGCGGGTGAAACCGCATGGCGCAGCTAGTTGATATATAATATGCATTAAGTCTCCACGAGCTGCTGCTCTATCCCACGCTGGACAATCAGCCCCATCTTGCTGTGTTATATTTTTACAATGGCATGAGGTATTCTTATACACTAAGTAAGTAAACCCACTCTTGCGCCGAAAAGAGAAGATTGACTTATCCGATGTACAGTTTGTTTGCGTAGCCCCCACACAAATTAATCACGCATAATGTCTGGCCACTTATACGGCCCCACTACGGGTCAAAGACCATAAACAAACTCGATAAGTCATAGTTACAAAGACACAATATCGACGAATCAAGGTTCCTTCAAACAGGCGCGACATGCGACGCGACACAAAGGCACCGCCTGTCGTGCGACGAGCGGTGCCTTTGTGTCGCGTACGATTCGCGTCGCGTGTCGCGCCTGTCTAGCAATTAGGTACATTATTCTATGTACAAATTTGACTTCGTTATTATTTTATTATGTGTATCTATAGATTATGACAATTAATAGCATGAAGTCACAAAAAAAATGGTGACAGAATCGCGAAATAATGAAACTTAAACATATTTCATAGGATTCCCAAAAAATTTCATAAAGCTACAATAATTACTTAATTAAACAAATCACTCTTTGTAAACGTATTAATTTCTTTTGTGTTGAAATGATAAGATAATAAAGTGTTATTCTTTGTATCTTTGTGTGGGCACAGTTCGTTTCGGTTACCGTTTACAAACTAAATTGGACCCTGTTTAGTTACGAGGGCGAATCATTTTCAATTGACTGTTTGTTTTGTGTTAGTCACTCCATTATGTACAATTTAGGTATGGTTTATGAGTATGTACGTCTGTACTAAGCGTACTTGTGGTATTCTATAGGATTCATGGGTGACTGATTAATGGACGACACATTTGCGTTGAGCACAAAGAAAAAGAAATGAATTCACCACGAGCTTTTAGCCGACTACTTAACTACCCAATACTAGGGCCAGACCACACGTACCACAACCACAAGCACACCACACCAACAGCACGTGGACGGACGCAAATTTATATGAAAATGAATAGGATATCCCACACGGACCACATTTGGCCGTCAAAATCAGCCGTGTGGGCGATACCGACCACATCATGGCCACGTCGCAGCCACAACGTAACCACCAGTGAGACCACGCACTAGACTAGCTGCTGGCCACATTGCAAACAAAATGATCTGTCTGTCTGCAACACAATTTGCAAACACTATCCACAACGTAACCACATCGCTACTACTAGCGACAACGCATCCATGTCGAAATTTTGTAGTTACCACATCGCAACTGTAAGAAACTTCAGCGACACTATTCACACGTAACCGCTGCTTGCCCACATTTTGTCGCTGCGATGTGGTGTGGGTGTGGTACTTGTGTTCGGGCCCTTAGCCTCTCCATTAGCAAAGTAGGTACTGAGCTTGAGTTACTCTTTATAGTATCACCAAAAATCACACGAATAAATGATTTTATTTGATTTTTGTTTGCCGGTTCTAGGTCTCGACTCAAGAAGACGTCTGTTCGTTTCATCACGTTTTAAGGCTCTAACAAACAGGCGGGACACGCGACGCGACGTAAATGCACCGCTTCTCGTGCAACGAGCGGTGCCTGAGTTTGTTTCGGTCTAGGAAACGTCGACCTCATCTAGTTATTTAAAATATAATTGATGTGTAAAAGTGTTTGTACAAACCTACTTACAGAAATAAAATCATTTATCAAACGAAGAGTCGCCTGCGAACAGGCGCGACACGCGACACAAAGACACCGCTCTTCCCGCGACAGGCAGTGCTTTTGTGTTACGTGTGATTCGCGTCGCGTATCGCGCCTGTTTGAAGGAGCCCTAAAGGTTTCCCAAGAGCTATTATAATTAATTGTTCAAGCATTGTCGTGAACTTGTGCTGGGTTGTAATGTCATACCTACCTAGTTAGTTCGTTCTCTAAATAAAAGAAAACAAAACTTCTACTCATATTTACGTACTTAACTATGTTTATACATACGTAGTTAGGTACGTGTTAATTTATACCTATTACCAATTAATATTAGCAGTGGAAAGTAATAAAACCAATCAGAAAACAATTTTAAAACAATAAAACGTGCTCATTGTTTACAAACGTAAGAATTATATTATGTGACGGTTAAGCTACGCTTGCCGTGATCGGTTCGTAGATGGGTGCCCATGTATAACATACTGAAACCTCTCGGTGCCACGGAAAGCACGTTAAGCAGTTGGTCTCGGCTGTCATTCGTAGATCTTTGACAGTCGCTACGGGTAGTCAGATGCTCGAAAGTCTGACCACCAGTCTTGCCCACTTTATATATTTCTTTTTTGTTGGGATTTCATCAAATGACCTCTCCTGCTCTGGGCGGAGCGGAAGGGCGTGTCAGACTCTTATTGACTAAAACCCACCCGTGTTCCTTCAGTTGCCTGTTCGCCAGGGCCACGGTAATTCTTTCGAACAATCCGCGACCCCGGCAGGTCCGCGACCCCGACAGGTCCGCGACCCCGGCAGCCACCACAAATATGATAGCTGCGCGGTAAACTCTGCTTGCGCGATGCAGAATTTTGCGTGACGTCAGTGTGATGCGTAGTTTGCATGTGGCGATGTAGATGCCGCCACACTGATATTCAGCTGCGTCCGGCCAGACTGGAAGCCAACCCAAATATAGTTCGGAAAAAGCTAGGCGGATTGATTGTCTTGCTTTAAGGGGGAAGCGCAAGGGTAGCTCGCGAAATTCAAATTTTCTTACGTTTTTTGAAATTTAAAGGTCAATGTCAGGTTGTATTTTGATAAAAATATGAGTCGCAGTCGTAACAAATGTGGCTTTACAGAATTATAATCATTAGAATCAGCAAGACAACTCCTTAAGTTAGAATTGGTGTCAAATGTCATGATTTCATAAAATAGTCATTTAAATATAATATGAATGTAATATGAACTCAGAGAGATGTATTGCTGATTCTAATGATTATAATTCCGTAAAAGCTATATTTGTTACGACCGCGAATCATATTTTAATCAAAATACAACCTGACAGTGACCTGCAAATTGCAAAAACCGTACGTAAATTTGAATTTCGCGGGCTACCCTGAAGGTTCCGCCTTAAGGGTTAGGGAGACATCTAGAGGCACTTGATTAATGGCTCCGTCACTGTATAAAGTTCCTTCAAGTCTTACGCTGGTACCTAGAAAAAAAAGCGACACAGTTTTTCTGCAAGTTAATGATCAATGTCCGGTGGACCTGGACGAGAGGCCAGCTGCCTGCTCTGTGTGTGTGTTGCTGCAGCTGGTTGTGCTGGCCTGGTATAGTGGCTCTTTTAATACAAAAGCTTATAAGCATAACTAATAATTTGATTTACCTTATGTGCTCGACTAGGGTTGCCAGGCCCAAAAATAGAAAAGCCGGACGCAGATTCATTTTTATCTGGACATTTTGCCGTGAAAGCCTGACGCATTGGTTATTAAGAGTAAAAAATATATACTTTTATTTGTATAGGTATTTAAATATTAATGTTATTCATTTGAGAGCTTACTCTACTTACTCTACTTTTAATTATGTACCTATAGGTTATTATGAATCACATTTTGTTCTTACTAAGTAATTTGTAACTACTTTACTTACCCTCTCTACCTTAGGTCTCTACCTTATATTGTAATTCCGAATCATCATTACTTGCACCTGTAATCAAATTTTAGTTTTAGTTTTTTTTAGGCACTATAACTGTATGGAAAATATTACTACTGTTGGCTAAATGTACATTTATTGTAAATGTTGTATTCAATAAAATATTATTATTATTACATTGAAAGTAACTAAAACAATCAATAAATCAGCCTTATCATTTGTAAATAAATTATAGGTAGGTGTGACTTTCCAGTTTACAAAAATAAATAAATTAAGTAGTTACTTATCTTTACTCCACTTTATATCTAATAAGAGATGGGGCGGGGTTGACCAATAGCCTAAAAAATTCGGACAGGCCGAATTTGTTTATATTTGGCCGGACACGATTATAAAAAGCCGGACATGTCCGGTTAAAGCTGGGCACCTGGCAACCCTATACCCGTCACAATGCATGTCATACAAATCTATCTATTCCGTGACCATGAACAGAGAACCTATCCCTTCACCGTATTACATTGTACTGCGGTAAGATATCCATTTTGGTGTGCAGTTAAACCGCATTGCATTTCGTACAAATTATTGTTGTGGTTCAGTTATTAGAACTTTGATCTTTCGTCACTGGATGTTAGTATGTCAATCGTTATGTTAATGTTATTGCTTTGCATACTATTGTATATAATCAAGTCCTTCTAACTAAACAGACAGGTGTGCTGCTGGGGAGTTTGTTGCGTCACTTCTTCCCAGCTAAAGCACTAGGAACTGGTGAAGGGTGGGAGTTTTGGGGGACTGTCTTATGTAATTTTGACGTTCAAAAAGTGCTGATTCTGAGCCTAGTTTGAATAAATGGTCTTTGATTTTGGATCTGTAATAATTTACCTTTTCTTAGTGATTACGTACTCACAGTTTCATACACCCAGGTTGTCTCAAGTGGCTTTCTAAGGTCTTGAAGAAACTCTCGATAAAAATGTTTCTTTGTAATTTGTAAGTGTAGTATGCTTTTGTGATAAAGTTCTTATTACTTTTTTGAAAGTTGTTTTAGTCCTTTATATTATGTTTAAATTGTAAATAAGTTAGCATAGATTTGTAAAACGACTGCAGTGTCGCATTGGGTACACACACCTGCCGATCTGTTCTGAAAAATTCGCACCGTGAAAACTTGGGTGAAGTTGGGTGTCAATAGTATCAGTCCCTAGCTTCAGGTCGAATGACAGCTCACTTCAAGCTAACTTCACCTACATAAATTATAACGGTTAGATTTTGAAAGAATAGTCCAGCTGTAATGATGACGGTGAGCAATGGGCAGCTCGCCGTCCGGTAAGGACCAGGCCCGGGTCGACGGTGCGTCGTGTTGCACGCGCGCCTCATAGAGATGTCAGCATAATTGACGGGGTCCGATAGGGCCGATGCCTGCCGGGGTCGCGGATTGTTCGAAAGAATTACCGTGGCCCTGGTGCACAGGCAACTGAAGGAACACGGGTAGGTTTTAGTTAGTAATAGTCTGATACGTCCTTCCGCTCCGCCCAGAGCGGTAGAGGTCATTTGAGGATTTCCAAACCAAAAAAAAATAGCTGTAATGATAGTTGTAAGAGAGATTTCAATAAATAAATAAATTCTTTGTGTATTAACTAAAATAGCAGCGTCCAAGGCGACATTTAAGTGCGTCCAGCTCAACCTCCACCCTTGGGAGTTAGCCCCGTTGCCAACAGAATCTTATTGGTTACAGTTTCACCTTGGTATGAGCTGGGCCGTTTTTAATCTATTGGAGACCCTGGGCACTTTAGGATACTGGGGCCCTATGGAGAATCTAGGATGCAAGAGCGAGGCTTGAGAGGCGCCACGGCGTCCTCACCTTCCGCCTGACGCAGGTCCTCACCGGACATGGCTGTTTCGGGAGGTTCCTGTTTCGGATAAGGCGGGAGGAAACGCCCGGGTGTTATCATTGCGTGGATCGACCGGAGGACACGGTGGAGCATACGGTGGAGGTCTGCCCGGCTTGGGCGGGGCACCGCCGTGTCCTCGTGGCGGCGATCGGCGGCGGCGACCTCTCGCGTCCGGCCCTGGTTCAGGCCATGGTACGGAGCGAGAGGGAATGGGAAGCCGTCACCTCCTTCTGCGAAGCAGTAATGCTCGCAATCTCTGCGCCCTCGCGCCCCTAGCCGCCGCAGGAGGAGGAGACACCCTGGGCGTCGGGAGTCGATTGCCGACTCCCGGCCACCATAGGCGCGGGCTTGCGGACGGCGAGCAATGGGCAGCTCGTCGTCCGGTAAGGACCAGGCCCGGGTCGACGGCGCGTCGTGTTCCACGCGCGCCTCAAAGAGATGTCAGCAAAATTGACGGGGTCCGATAGGACCGATGCCTGCCGGGGCTGCGGATTGTTCGAAAGAGTTACCGTGGCCCTGGCGCACAGGCAACTGAAGGAACACGGGTGGGTTTTAGTCAGTAAGAGTCTGACACGCCCTTCCGCTCCGCCCAGAGCGGGAGACGTCATTTGATGATTTCCCACCCAAAAAAAAAAAAAAAAAGGATGCAAGAGCGAGCTTAGTGAGCTCGAAATTTGTAGCACCCAGTCTCTGATAGCCCCTAGCGCCGACGCTGGCATGAAATAGGGGTCCTCGTGAATCGAAGGGCCTGGGTACTTGCCCAGTGTGGCCAATGGAAAAGAAGGCCCTGGGTATGCGCGTTCTTATAAAGCTTGTGACGATCCGACAACATCTCTTGCTGACAGAAACACACAATTTTCTTTTTCTTTTCTTACCCACTCAATTATCCGATATGGTAACTTCACCTGCGTAGTTACTTTCCACCAATCAGTTTTACGTATTTTCCTAGCCTGGTCAATAACGGCATGACTATTAGCCTTGTTCTTACTTAAGATATAATTAGTTTCCTGTATGTTTTGCACGTCGAACGAAATACCCAATAAAACAAGACGAGGTTATCCTTCCCTTGATTGACTGACTGACGGAAAGTATTTTCATATTTTTGCATAACATGAAGAATGTCCTCTTTACCTACTTCCACACTGGTTTTGCTGCTCAACCGTCTGTATGTCATAATACATTAATTAATAGCATAGAACCGGTATTGTGGTCTGATCCCATAGCCACAACCCTCAGGAACCATGTCATTTGAAAGTGTGAAAACCTAAAAATTTACATAATTATTATGTCATCATAAAATCAGCTCTCGAACTCAAATAACTAATTTAAACTTACTTAATATTTTTTTTTAAATGGAAAATATTTGATTTTTTGTATGTTTGTTTGCTACGCTTTCACTCTAAAACGGCTGATCGGATTTGGATGCACATTGGTAGACCATGATCTGGATTAGGACATAGGATACTTTTTATCCCGATATTCCCATGGGATCGAGACTAATGCGAGTGAAACCACGGGGTGTAGCTAGTACAATTTATAATGGTAACTAATAAAATTGCCATAATCTAATCACCGCGATATGTCATACGAGTTGGTGATGGCAGCTTCATAAAAGGAGAAAGAAGGACATCACTGCTTATCCTTTTTGTCTTGATCCCTTAGTTACCTCTTACGACGCTCACGGGTCGTTTCAGAATGTAGGTAGGTTTTTTCATAAGCTTTCATTCATGCAAATACTAATTCGTAGGAATAATTTAGCAGAACAGTGATTGGTACAATTACCATACATATTGATCGCGTGCCGGCAGAATGTATAAATAATTTAATGTACATTATTACTGACCAATAATGTACGTTTAAAGGCTCCTTCAAACAGGCGCGACACGCGACGCGAATCGCACGCGACACATAGGCACCGCTCGTCGCGAGGCGATGCCTCTGTGTCGTGTCGCGTGTCGCGTCTGTTGAATGGAGCCTTAATACAATTTGTACAATTTGTGAATGTGGGGTGACCATGATTTATAATTATAATCAACGGACTTATGGTGATTTTAATTTGTAAGTTTCAAGGTCATGGTGCTTTGTATAAATTCTTGTGCAGTTAGATACGTCTTTATTAAGCCACGTGACTTATAAAGTTATGAATTACTAGCTTTAGCCCACGACTTGTCCGCGTATAAATTCCTTGTTTTAGCAAAAGATTATCTTCTTAGCTTCCCATTAGTGAAGGAATTTTCGGAATCGGATCTGCAGTTCCAAGGATTATCCCCTACATCCCATAATCAGCCTATAATGTTCCCACTGCTGGGACACAGGCCTCCTCTCTTTGAGAGGGAATGGGCTGTAATCTACCACGCTGGCGGGCCCACTGCAGGTTGGTAGATGTCACATGTCTTCGAATTTTAGGTTCTAGGACATACCGGTTTCCTCACGATGTTTTCCTTCACCGTTTTGAGAGCAGTGGTGATGAAATTATTTACACAAAGTAAAGCGCCCCTCCATATCCCCTACATACAAACTCACAAATTTTACCTCTTTATAATATTAGTATGGGAAAAGGCTAGGCAGATTGATTGGATGATAGATCTAAATATTACTTTTTAAATTTACAAGACAGTACGAAACTGGACATAATTTCCATCCGTCTAGTCTTTAGACTGGTGAGAAGAAACTTCTGCACGAGCCGCAAACTTACCTTGTATAATTTCTTACAACATGCTACAAACAATATGATTCAATATTGGTGTACCTTGTAACCAACTAAAAAAACCACTCCATTATTTTCTGTTAATTATTAAATAAAACAATGGCCTGTCGCTATTATGTTCTGTTCTCATATTCGTAATAATAGACATTGTGTTGCCGCAAAAAGGGAACAGTAATAATATGTCAGTATGCAAGGCCTTCACAATTTTTTGCATAAAATATGTAAAGGTCGTAACTGACGTTTTCCTTTATCAAATCTGTAATATCCGTTTTGCATACAGTAAGGTTATAAATTCTCATGTTATGTAAGTTTTTTTTTTCAAGAGAATTTAACTGCATGCAACCTTCACTGCTAAACAAAACAGTCTTACAGAGCTATAACAAACTGGCTTCCGCCCGCAACTCCGCCCGCGTCAAAGAAACATATTATTACCCTATGGCACAAGGCAAGCTTACTATCAGTAAAATAATTCTAGTACAGTATTTTTATCTCACGAAGCGACTTGCACTTAACTTGTGGTAACATATCATATCTATCTATCTAGGTAGATATCATTACTACTGGAAAAGATATGAACAGTAATTATGAGGCTTTTAGTGGCACCCTCATTGACATTCTAAATCAATGTATGCCATTAAAAAAACTAAAGTTAAAACCAAAATATAAAAAATACTGGTTTACCGTTGGCATAAAAAAATCTTGCAAAAATAAAAGATTATTAAAAATACTAACAACTAAAACAGACAATCCTATACTAACTCGACATTACAAAAACTATGAAAAAATTCTAAAGAAGACAGTAACGACAGCAAAAAAACTATACTACAAAAATAAAATGACCAAATCTAATAATAAAGTTAAGACAATGTGGAGCATAATAAATGAACGTACAAATAAAAAAATTGCAAGTGAGAAATCTAACATAACCCTTCAAACAAAAAATAGTGTGACTTCTGAACCCAAAGAGGTAGCTAACATATTTAACACTTTTTTCGCTTCTATCGGGGAGGCCACAAACAACTCGACCGGAAAACCGAAAAGATTCTCTCCAGTCGAATGCCCTACAGAAAACTCAATCTTTCTCAGTCCAATGGACCCTACGAGGTTAATTCATTAATAAAAAACTTAAAAAATAAAAAAAGTCATGGCGTTGACGAACTACCACCTACCTTATTAAGGCAATGTGCAGATGAATTAACATTGCCATTCTTTAAACTATTAAATCAATCATTTGAAGAAGGATCTTTTCCCAATCTTTTAAAAAAAGCCCTCATAAAACCAATCCATAAAAAGAATAATAAAACCGACCCTAATAATTATCGCCCCATTGCCCTCTTACCGACAGATTCCAAAATATTCGAAAAAGCCATGTGCAATCGTGTATATGCTTTTTGTGAAAAATATCATATATTTAATGACTGCCAAAACGGTTTTCGAAAAAACCGCTCCACTACCTTGGCCGTTTACAAATACATTCAAAAAGCCCTTGATATCATCAATGATAAAAAGTACGCGATAGGACTTTTGCTTGATATGACGAAGGCATACGACAAAGTACAATTCGAAATATTATTAAATAAAATATATAGTATAGGACTCCGCGGAAAATGTTACGACTGGTTTGTATCTTATCTGAAAAATAGGGAACAAGTAGTTGAAATCGAACATTGCAACAATAGTACAAATGAAATACAATTAATCAGATCCCACACCAAACAAATCACCGCCTCAATACCGCAAGGAAGCGTAATGGGGTGTTTCTTATTTCTGGTGTATGTAAATGACCTTCCAAAAAATATAAATGAGGAATGTGTCCTGTTTGCGGATGACATATCTATACTTACCTCATGCGAAAATAACACCAATTTAAATGATAAATTAAACTCCATATTAGATTCTACAATAAATTGGATGACTGAACACAATCTAGAAATAAATTTCAATAAAACTAAAATAATTTCATTTCACCCTCGTCAAAAAACCCCATTATATATTAACTTTAGCTTCAATAATAATAAATTAGACGTAGTTGATAAATTCACCCTACTAGGCTTAGATATTGATACACACATAAATTGGAAGTCTCATATCCAGAAAGTAAGATCAAAAATATCAAAATTTTCATACGCCCTCCGCGAGATCAAAAAAACCACAGACCTAAAAACAGCATTAGTAACGTACTACGCGTATGCCCACGCATGGCTCACATATGGTATCATCTTATGGGGAAACAGTACAGACGCGCCCACGTTACTTACATTACAAAAAAAACTAATTAGGATCTTAGTAAATATTGAAGTCACTGATAGCTGTAAACCCCACTTTCAGGAACTAAAGATCTTGTCCCTACCATGCTTGTATATATTTGAAGTTTGTAAGTTCGTACGTAAATACCCAGATTTCTTTACAAAAAGAGAGGACATACAAAAGAAAATTGTCCTAAGACACAAAAACAGACTAAACTTACCACTATCGCGATTAAAAATGCACTCCGATAGTACGTTTGTCATGTCCATAAAAATTTATAATAAGTTACCCGCAATAATTAAGAATTTAGATAATTATAATATATTTATTAATAAATTAAAAATCTTCCTTGAAAGTAAATGCTACTATAGTATAGGCGAATACTTAGATGATAAATTATAAATATGAAATAAATGACTTACCCCTGTAGGATAATAATATTAATTAAAGTTACTTTAAATAAAATAAAATATAATTATTAATTATTTACGTAGTAAATAAAAATAATAATAACTAAATACCTTAAATAATTGATAAAACTAATAATAAATAAATTACTGACATAATAAATAAAATTAATAATAAGTATATAAAACAATAATTAATATTTTTAAAAGTAATTAGTTTACAACATTACTAATATTTTTAATAAATACATGTATAAACTCATAGTTGGACTTATTAAATGCCAAGCGTTCTTCCTCCTCTCTCCTACTTTTATCTATGCTGTGCCCGACAGGGTCCATAATTGAGACTGATGTAACTGTTTTTCCCACCAACTGTATACATTATGGTACGCAATAAAGAATTGAGAATTAACTAAGTTTGCAAACACGTTATGAATGTGTGCGTGAAGACGAGTAGCGTTAGCATATACACTCGGCGTCACAAAAATCGCACCTCCTTAAAAATCTCCATCAAAATGATTTTAATCATATTTATTCAATGGTAAGAGTATGACTATGGTACACCATTTGAAAGGCAATTTATTCAGCTCTCAGAAAAAGTTTAGGGTTTTTGGTTTTATTTACCAAGGCATGAAATAAAACGGGTGAATTGTAAAGAAAGAAAAATAAGTTTTATTACAACATCAAACAATTACAATTACAACAGAATAAAAAATACAATTAAATTCTAAAAAATAACTTAGAACCTAGTGTCGCCCCCCCTTGCCCTGATGACAGCCTCCATGCGATCCCTCATGGACCTAATTAATTTTACAATGGTTTCTTGAGGAATGTTGTCCCATTCCTCAATGACCGGATCTTGGAGGTCTTGAAGAGTGGTAGGGGCAGGATCTCGGACCCGCACTCGCCGGTTTAGCTCATCCCAAAGGTGTTCGATAGGGTTCAGATCTGGACTTCGAGCTGGCCAGTGCATAACAGGGATCCCAACCTCTTGCAAGTCGTCCCTTACAATTAATGCGGTGTGACAGCGGGCGTTATCATGCATTAACATTACCCCACTGCCAACAAAACCCGCATAAGGGACCACATGCTCTTTCAGGATCTCTGTTATGTACCTAGGAGCAGTCAGCGAGACTTGCCTGCGAGCACCTCAGTCGGGGAAACGCACACAAGATTAGTTTTCCCGTCAATTGACATGCCGACCCAGAACATGCACGAACCACCCCCGTATTCCATTGTCTCTTCTATACAGGCTTTCGCTAATCATTTCCCCTGCCTCCTGTACACTCGTCTATGCCTATCATTGCAGAAAAGATACCTTTGTCTTATCCGAGAAGAACACAGCCCTCCATTGTTCTATCGTCCAATCAATATGGTCGCGAGCAAATTGTAACCGGTCTCTCCTATGCTGTGCAGTCAATTTTGGCCCTGTAGCAGCTCTATGGGCAGCAATTTTCTTCATCTGCAACCTTCTCCCAACCGTGGAGACGCTTACTGAAGTTCTGCATACTGATCGGAACCGTTGTTGCACTTCAACAGCATTCGAAAATCGGTTTCGTAATGAAATCGACACATTGAAACGATCGTCTCTTTCGGATGTGCAGCGTTGCCTGCCAGATCCACGTCTTCGGATATAACCACCAGTCTCTTGGAACCGTTGGAACGCTCGTCGAACGGAAAAACGCCATAAATTCTGTTGTCGAGCAACATCACACTGTCGCATCCCTGATTGCAGTAGTGCTATCACTTGAGCGGCTTCATCTGCAGTGATATCCATTTTCAGGGTTGTGTTTCTTGCTAGAGTTGTTCACTTGTGTTCACTTCAAAGTCTGGATGGCGAATGACTCACATTTGTTTTTTTATATATTGGCAACGCGTAGTTGTGACCTCTGAGGTCGTGGCTACTTAACCGGACTATAAACTCACATTTGACCTTGATCGGCCGTTTTATACCCTTTTAGTATGGCGCAATTACTGGCTCCTGTAATGCGTATTTTAATAACAGTTATTTAACGGCTTGTGCTCTGAAGAATTGTGTTATTTATGAAATCTAATTGTTGTTTTTTTAATGGTTATTAAACATATTTCAGCAGATACCAATATTAACTGATTTTAATGTCTGCTTTGATGGCTGGACAGGCTTGAATGCTATTTTCGGAGATGTGCGACTTTTGTGACGCTGAGTGTATAACACACACACACACGCACACATACATTTCCGGCTTCGCTATTATCTCGGACACAAGTATAGCGCGTGTCGCTTCGTGAGATAAAAATACTGTAATCTAATCAGTACTTCCAGAGATTACCTCTTACAAACAAACAATTTCACCCCGTTAATATTAGTTCAGATTGTGTTGCAAGTGCTCATCTCCTTACCTGTCGATCTTATTAAGTTCGGTAACAATAGAAAAGTAATTGTGTCTAATTAATGACAGTTGAGTGGTGTTACATGACAGTTTTATGCTGGAAATAATAATTTCATCTCCGCTTTCATAAAGCGCCAGAATGAGAAAGAGAACACAATACTTCTGCAAAACTAGAGTTTACATTAAATAAACACCAAGTTATTAATCATTATATTTTGTTTTTCCTTCTACTCTTACAAGCGATGTTTCATCTCTTTTTATCTACTCTCCTATCGCAGGTATACTGGAAGAGATTTCTTTAGAAATAAGCATCACCTTTGTACGTATTTTCCCGTTCCTTTCTTCTGGTCTGTTCATACATAAATGGTTAAATAAATAAATATATGTCGGATCATCAGGATGGTTTGAGCTACGATCTGCCATCAGGCGGGTTTATGTGGGTATCGTGCAAATAAATAACAATTACTTAGGCAAATAATCACTTTACACTTTAATCACTGGTTACAATTAACTAATAACAGGTTGGTATGATGATGAAGGTTTAACAAAACGTAGGACAGGTCCGAAGAGTCTTCACTCTCGATCGCCAGGATAAAGAATGCCCCGACTTGGAGCGTTCTCTTCAACCTCGTAACCGACCGGAAACGCCTCGACTCTGTCTAGGCGCGCCAACTCTAGTCCTAGTAATTGCCGCTAGGTGGCGTGCCTTGTTTTGTCGTAAACGTCAATTGCCGGATGCGACACGGCCATCCTGCGACGACACACGTCCTCGTGCGTTAATCTGAAACAATTTTTCAAAAGCGCAGTATTCGTTCGGCTATGCCTGACATCGATTCAAAGTGTATGTTGCTAGCTGCTTGTTTTAAATTAAATAAATTTGGACTGTAAAGTTTGTTTATTTACTAACAATTACATCACATTTCTAACATCGTTCTACTAACATCCCAAAATAGCAAAATCAATTTAAAACAATACCTAAACAATTAGGTTACAAGTAGAATTGTAGACAGAGATAAAAGCAACAAATAAGCAACATGAGAATTAATCAGAGTCCAGGTACTATTGAGGGTTATGTACACTGATAAAATTGATAGAATTGACCCAAAGTTATTAACCAATTAACAAAGCCCTAGGAATCTCATTCGCGGTCAACAATCACAGCTATAACATAGCTGCCTCTCATTTGTCACATACGCACTTCCCGGAGGAATGCCGAGTCGTCCTTGACTCTACGGTCTTGGCTTCGAGGCTAGACCCGACCATACTACCCAGAGCTACCGCGTACCACGTACCCACGGTCTAGCAAGTAGATGCCGATTTCTAACAGGCTATGGCTACGATACTCTGGTACGGTCTCCGACCCAACGAATCAAGAACCCGTGCATCTCACACAAACAATTTAATTCGACTCTATCTCCACTATCTCGTCTTCCTCAACAACCTCAGTAGGTACTTGGCCCTCAGGCATTTTTCTAACGCGATCGTGTGCATACTTGTAGGTACGCTTATTCACCAACGACTTTAAAAGATAACGATCTCCATCTAAGATCTCTACAATTTGAAATGGTCCTCTATACTTGGCATCTAACTTCGTTTGATTGCGCTCCTCATTTTCTATTAAAACAAACTCACCGATGGAGAATTTACAAACGTTAGCCTTATTACGATCATAACGTTCTTTGTCATAACGCGAAGATTTTTCAATATTTTCAGATGCTAATTGCCTAACTTCGTCGAGATTTACGGTTTCGTCTAGGTCATTAGCCATTAAATCAAGGGGACGCGCAACTTTGCCTATAAGAAGCTCTAACGGGCTAGCTTTTGTTACTCGACTTACTGTACAATTCAAAGCTAACTGTACTTTGCTTAGTGAATCTTGCCATGACCTATCTATATCAGACTCCACTGCAGTCAGCATTGACTTTAAGGTGCTCATTATACGTTCTACCTGACCGTTAGCTCTACTAGACCCGGTAGCGATCAGGTGGAGTTCAACGTTCTTACTCACACAGAAGTCCCGAAACTCCTTACTTGCGAAGCATCGTCCTTGGTCCGCGATTATACGAACAGGAGCACCAAACAACGCTACACTGTCCATCACTGCCTTGATACTGCTCTTGGTGTCTATTTGCTTAGTATGGAAAAGCAATACATACTTGGTAAATGCATCGATCATCACAAACACATACTCCTTCCGGTCACTCTTCCCGCTTAGCTTACCGGTAGCGTCTATATGCACGGTATGCCACGGTATCGCCACCTTAGGAATAGGGTGTAACTGAGCCTGTACCTTACCTGAATGAGATTTTGCCACCTTGCAGACCACACAGCTATCCACAAACTTTCTAACGTATCGACTCATACATTCAAACCAATAGTGGTTGTACAACTTTTCCAAAGTTTTCTCCCATCCGAGATGTATGAGAGACTCGTGGACGTTATTAGTAATCGACCACCGCATAGCACGAGGAACAATCGGTAAACATCTCGTCCTGCCGTGCCGCTGCACCTTACGATGTAGTACCCCTGACCTTACCTCGTATGTTTTAGCAACATCTTCATTGAGTTGACCTTGGTTAAGGTCAACCATCATCTTCTTGATCTCTTCATCTCGCAGCTGCTCCGCAAGAAGCCAGTTGTAACCTAGTTCGGTTATATTTACCTGCTTTTGCTGGACTCTACCATGTGGATGCATTTTAGGTATGTAAGGTACCAAGTTGCGTGAAAAGAAATCAGCATGTGCCATTTGCTTACCAACATTATATCTAACGTCGAACTCGAATAGCTGCAAAAACATCCACCACCTATGTATCCGTGGCGTTAAGTCCTTTTTGTTGAGCGACGACTTCAGAGAGTTACAATCGGTGACGACTATAAATTTTCGGCCATGAAGATACTGCCTAAAATGTCTTACTGCGTTAACGACAGCGAGCGTTTCCAATTCGTAGGAGTGATAGCGTGACTCAGCTGATGTCGTGCGCCTGCTATAATAAGCGATAGGTCGTTTCTTACCATCTACGATTTGCAGTAGGATCGCACCATAACCGACTGCGCTGGCATCGGTGTGAAGTTCAACTTGATACTTTGGGTTAAAAATCATGAGCACTGGTTCATTAGTTAAAATATGTACTACCTTTTGTCGTGACTCTTCACAAGTAGAGTTCCATTGGAATGGACATTTACCTGAAGTTAGTTTGTATATCGGTGCCATGAGACGGGAAAAGCCTTGTACAAACTGGCGGAAGTATGACGCTAAGCCTACAAATTGTCTCACCTGCGTTATAGACTTAGGCGGAGGCAGGGCTGATAGAGCCTCTATCTTACGCTTGTTGGGTTTGATCTCACCCGCTTCTACCTCGTATCCTAAGAACTCGACACGTGACTTTAAAAATGAGCATTTTTTCAAGTTCATTGAAAACCCAGCTTTTGTTAGTACCTCCAAAACAATGCGCAACCTGTCTAAACCCTGACCTATAGAGTCAGAGATAATTAGGATATCATCTACGTATACGATCACATACTTATGCGCTAGTTCACCTAAGGCATTAACAATAGCTCGTTGAAAAACCGAGATGGCATTTCGAAGACCGAATGGCATCACTAAAAATTCATATTGTCCGTCGGGTGTTATGAAGGCTGTTCGCTCAATCGATTTGTCTTGGACTGGTAATAAATGAAAACCGCTCGCACAGTCTAATTTTGTAAAATAATTAGCACCATGAAGTCGCGAAATTTGATCAGCAATCAACGGCAGTGGGAAACGATCCGGAACTGTATTGGTATTCAACTCCCTATAGTCTATGCACATACGATGTGACCCGTCTTGTTTATTTACTAAAAGCGCGGGACTAGCAAAAGGAGAACAGCTAGGCCGTATGATGTTCGCCTGTAATAATTCTTCAACCCTATCGCGTATTATTTGACGTTCCGTCGGAGAACATCTATATGGTCGCCTCTGAACTGTAAGATTCTGATCAATAAGCCTAATTTCTAACTCGCCAGTAGTCACGCGACTAGTAGGAAAACCGGTTATGAAAAAGTCCGAATATTGTTGTAAAATTTTTTCAAGGTCGGGTTTTCTATCCAAAGATATGTCAGTGTCTATGCAATTAAAATCATTTCTATGGAAAAGGTAACTATCACTCGATTTGCATACATTTACAATCTTGTCCTTTGACAAACTAAACTCAGTTGCGGTCATACTGACTCGAAAACCGTTACACAAAATCTCTCGACCTAATAAAATATCACTGCGTAGGTACTCATTAGGCAAAACGTGAAATAATATCTCCATCGTGAAATCATTAATTTGAACTCGAGACAACAATTGTAGGGTACTCTTAACTTTGTCATTACCGATACCAATTAGAGAAATCACATTATCAAATCGCTTTCCTTTAAATTTACTCGCAATACTTTCTTTTACTAAAGAACATTCTGCACCCGAATCGTAATCAAATTTAAAATGCTCACCAAAATGTTCCAATGTACCCGACGGGGGCTCGACCACGCATAGGTCGACTCGCTTCTCCGCGGGGACGGCGGCTTTAGACGCGGGGGCTGTGCAGCGGCTCGCGATGTGGCCCAGCGTGCCGCACTTGTAGCACGTGAGCGAGCCGGTCTGCCGTTGTCCAAGGGTCGAAGTAGCCACTGGTGCTGGAGATGGTTTCTTCGCATTGATCTTCGTACGGCATTCTGCTTGCTTGTGTCCCAACTTGCCACATGCATGGCATTTTATTGGAAGCGGTGACGAAAATCTTGGTCGTTTTTCATTTCCTGCATCAGCCGTCATTCGTCCATCTGAAGGGTTTTTGCGCTTTAGGTAGGAGAACGCCTGTAGTTCTTGCTGCAATTGATGACGCGTCTTGATTTCTGTAGTGAATGCAAGCCGTTGCAAACGCGTGTCTATTTGTGCCAAATGAGCGATAATTGTTGACACTGCTATTTGTTCAACGCTCAAATCCTTCCACTGATTTAACAGTGACGTAATTAAGCGACTCGAATAGGCAGCGTAAGTTTCGTCATCTTTAGGTTTTTCGTTATTAATTTTAATGAGGGTAGCTGCAGATGTCTCGACGCACACAAATCTTGATTTAAATAACTCCTTAAATTGTGCCCACGTTATGCCTGAATAACTTACTTGTGATAGCCATGTAGATGCTGAGCCTTTTAACGCTTTACTGATGGTCATAATAAGCTGACTCCCTTCCATCGCACACTCTCCAAAGCACAAGTCTGCAGTTGAACACCATGATGCCGCGTCAGATTCTTGTTTATCAGGATTGAACTCCGGTAAAACCACGTGGTTGTTCACACTTGGGCCCTTCAAAGCGTGTATCAGTGCTTGCATTTGCTGGTTTTGTAACTCAAAAAGTAACCGCCATTGTGTATCACTGTTGCTCACACTGCTTGTCGATTCATTTGCACGACTGTATCCCACTTCTGATGTCGGATCATCAGGATGGTTTGAGCTACGATCTGCCATCAGGCGGGTTTATGTGGGTATCGTGCAAATAAATAACAATTACTTAGGCAAATAATCACTTTACACTTTAATCACTGGTTACAATTAACTAATAACAGGTTGGTATGATGATGAAGGTTTAACAAAACGTAGGACAGGTCCGAAGAGTCTTCACTCTCGATCGCCAGGATAAAGAATGCCCCGACTTGGAGCGTTCTCTTCAACCTCGTAACCGACCGGAAACGCCTCGACTCTGTCTAGGCGCGCCAACTCTAGTCCTAGTAATTGCCGCTAGGTGGCGTGCCTTGTTTTGTCGTAAACGTCAATTGCCGGATGCGACATATATATATTACAAAACAACATTGAGTCAGCAATTAACTGGATCCTTGTGAAAGACATTAACTATAACTTAGTATTGCTAGCTATCGTGCGTGTCCTAAATACTCCTCGACGCGTGGTGCCTGTATCGACGGCATGCAACTCTTCAAGTTCCGGAGCGGACATTATTAGCGGATAAACAACTGGTATCTACTTTTGCACGTACTTTTTGTTCAGTATTTATTGAATTGTCAAAGATTGGTCATCTTCAGTTATGTTTTTAGACTGTACGAGTACGTCTGAACTTCGAAGTTTAAAATATCGATGTATTTAATTGAGAATGTTCATAATGGCGATGTACGGAACTTCGAAAGAGTGTCATACTGAACTTCGAAGTTTGAATATATAATAGGTCTTTACCTATGAAATTGCCGTTTTGTATGAAAAAATTTAAACGAATTTTTTTCATGAATTTTTTATTTGTATTAATCGAAGTAATCACCCATGCAATCAATGCATCTTTGCCATCGCAGTGGCAGTTTATTGATGCCCTTCTTAAAGAAATCAGCTGGACGGGAGGCAACAAATTCTTCAAAGGCATTTTGTACTGCCTCTCGGGTATTAAATTTTTTTCCCGCCAAGAAGTTATCGAAATTCTGGAAAAAGTAGTAGTCTGTAGGCGCAAGGTCTGGTGAGTAGGGCGGATGACGGAGAGCTTCCAACCCCAGTTCTTGCAACTTGGAGACCGTCTGCTGTGCAGTATGAGGTCGCGCGTTGTCGTGCAGGAGCAGCGGAGACGAGCGATTGACCAATGCTGGTTGGAGATGCGCCAGCTTCTCCATCATTGTGTTCAGTTCTTCACAGTACACATCTGCAGTAATGCTCACCCCGTTTGGTAAGAAGCTGTGATGAATCACACCGGCGCTAGACCACCAAACAGTGACCATCACTTTTCTAGGGGTAAGTTTTCGTTTAGGGCATTGTTTAGGTGCTGAACCAGGATCCAACCAACTTGCTGAGCGCTTACGGTTATCAAACAGAATCCATTTTTCATCGCAGGTAACAATGCGGTTCAAAATTCCTTCATTTGTGTGTCTGTTGAGCAGTGCAAGGCACGTCTCGACGCGTACTTCGCGCTGGCGATCATTGAGTTCGTGGGGCACCCATTTGTCAAGCTTTTTTACCTTGCCAATTTGACGCAAATGGACCAATATTGTTTTGACGCTAACGTCGAAAGCTGCTGCTAATTCAGCCGTAGATTGTGTATCATCAGCTTCCACAATCGCCTTTAATTCGTCATTGTCGACCAAAGTCTTCGGACGACCGCGAGGTTCATTTTTCAGGTCGAAATTTCCAGAACGGAAGCGAGCAAACCAATAACAGGTGGTGCGTTGGTTTGTAGAGTTAGCTCCGTAAACGTCGTTGATGTTGCGTGCCGCTTGTGCCGCGTTGCTGCCACGACGGTACTCGTATTCCATAATTACTCGAATTTTTAACGTATCCATGATGACGAAAAAGATTGAAATGCGATGAAAATGTAACACTAATCAATAAAGAAATGACTACTTTTAGAAAAAAAAATCCATGTTTTTAAAATAAAATTAATTTGAAATTAGAATTCATAGCCAAACAAAAATTATTTTGATTTGAAATGGCCAGTACTGCAGAACGGCAATTTCATAGGTAAAGACCTAATATTATAGACTGACGCTGATTATGCTATTGAAGTCTATGCTAGATTAAATCTCCAAGTTATTTAGCTCTATTGGTCTCCATTTGAGCGTACTTTATATGCTGCATTCCTAAATTATTTCTAAACGCATTATGGCGTGCACATCGTCGTGTATCGTGTGATGGACTGACGTTGTAAATCATGGTGTAAAACGCCATGGAAGATCATGAGCTGCACGCTATCACATACCATCGATTCATTATGGCTCTTCTTGTCTCGTGTCAGCACGAGCTGTTTGAGAATGGCTCATTTCGTGGAGGCAAGTTTAGAGAAGCGTGGAGGCAAGATTAGAGAAGCCGGAAGGCTAAGCTCAAGTTCGCACGGGCGATTTTTTCCCGCGGCGATTTTTTGTGGCACACTGGATTTTCAACGCTCTGCTTAGTGCCGAGAGTTGAAATCCAACAGTGTGCTTTTCCGTCACACTTGGATGTACTGTTAGATTCTCAAAGCTTGGCTCAAAACCGAGAGTTGAAAATTCAGTGCGCGATAAAATCTCGCCGCTATATTTTTACGTCAGTGCGACCGTGGGGTAACTACATAAGGTGTGCGCGACGGTACCTTATCAAATATCGTGATTTTTGGAGGCTCTTTTAATTTATCATTCATTTTATCAATCAGTTGTCCTAATAGTTATTGTAAAACGTCATGCCGCCTCACCTGTGATAGTGATACAGGTTTAACCTAGTACAGGCATATTTTATAATACCTAGATATTTTTTTTTAGATTTATACTTAGGTATAGTATTTTAACAAATTTTTATTTTTGAATAATTCTTTATTATTTTATCTTTGTAGAATTGCAATTCAATATGCGGCGGTTTATTTACCTATCCATACTTAATATTATAAATTCGAAAGTAGCTCTCTAGTAAGTAGCTGTCTGTAAGTTACCTTTTCACGCCTAAACCACTGAACGGAGTTCGAAAAAAATTGGAAAGGAGATAGTGGGCATTCTGGAGAAGGACATAGGCTTAGGTATACTTTTTTCTCATCTCAAAAGCTAAAAGGTGGTGATGTAGGGAATGAAAGTTTGTATGGGAAACTTAGCATTTCTTAATTTAGGGATATGAAAATTTTAATTTATGCTTTTGGTAAGAAATAAAAAAAATATATGATTCAGTGTTTTTGTAAAATCTTCCCCGAAGGGGGTAAAATAGGGGTTGGTTTTAAAATGCACATGATTATTGTTTTTTTTTTTGTACCTGTTTTTAAGAGAGAAGGTATTGGAAATATAGTCAGAACTCGTATCTTGAAGTATTATTTGCATTTATTATCCGTCTATCTGGTACCTTTTCACGCTTTAACGGCTGAATGGATTTGTATGATAGGATACATACATTATTAATACAGAAATCTCGACATTTTATCAAGTTTTAGAAACCAAGCGAAGCAGGGGCGAGTTGCTTGTTTTATGTACATAGGTGCTTTTGGACTTAATTAACACCATCTTAGGGCCTAGACAAATGGCACTCGCTTCGGAGCGATTCCATGTCTACAATTGCTATCGGTTTCGCAAATTTTTCCATCATACGAATCGAAAACTAGCGATAACGCTTGTCAAAAAGTGCCACTTGGCTACGCATCTATATGGAAGTAATCGTTCGACGCTGTCGATTCGTTTAATAGAATTGAATGATGATAACATTGTCTAATTAATTTCTATTCGTTGACCTATGATCATGTGACATTTCGATAGCTCATGTCAACCCCATAGGTACATTTTTTTGGCTTTTCTACTAGCGTCATCTCTAATCGAATGTTACTTTGTCTAGGTCCCCTGGTCTACCAGATCTTGCAAGCGATAAATTAACAACGTCCTATTTAGATAAACTTAATTGGCCTCCACTTCTTCTGTTGCAAGTGTAGCAACTACTGAAGGATCATAAAGTTAAGTGCAAGTAATTATGTTCAAACAGCTACGGGTTTGCTGTTAGTTAATTGTGTACGTCAACTTGACTCATAGAGTAAGTATACAGCACCCTAATTACGTAACACACTATCTATCACAATCTGAATCATTTTGAAGCCTATTGCTAATCCTACGCTTCATATGTTCGAAAATTTTGTCTACTCAACAACGTAAATAACGCAATGAATGTTGTTGAACTGTCAAAATGAAATCCATTCCTACTATTAGTGTGTTACGTAATTACCCCGCAGGTTAACGGTATAGGTGAAAATTATCCAGACTTTGTTGAAAAATCATCGTTGTGCAGAAGTTGCAATGAGTCCTTGCTGAAATATGCTTTGTGTTTAAATTTCGTTTAGCTTAGTCCTCGTCTGCATAACATCTAGACATCTATCAATGAATAGCATGATCCAAACATATAAAACACTAGCTTTTGCCCGCGGCTTCGCTTACGTTAATTTAGAATTTGACAATCAATTCGGGTTGTTCGGGGAATTATAGTTAGGAGGATAAAAAACCGGTCTATCGACACTCTAAGACTAACAAAATTAATTAGGTACTTAAATAAAAACAAAAAAGCTCCTAACACACCACTAAAGTTTCTATAATAATATAATTCAATCATGATTCGAAAGACATGTGGCGCCATCTATTATAATAAGAACGTTATTGTTTTTTTCCTCGAGAACAGTACTTTTTTCGGGATAAAAGTTACCCTATGTCCGTTTCTGTAGACCTGACAACGTGTATGCAAAATTTCAGGATGATCGGTTCAGTGGTCTAGGCGTGAAAAGATAACAAACAAACAAACTTACTTTTGCATTTATAATATTAGTTAGGATCATAATTATATTTTCATTCCTCTTGCTCAAAAATTTCGTCATTATAGCGTACCAGAACGGGGATAAAATAGCATATTTTCCTCTAGGGGAAAAAGTATTTTTTTTTGTCTGTTACCAACGCGCCTACTAAAACGATAATATCTTTATTCATAAGTAGAATAATCATGAATAAAGACTCGACTTATTACTGTTTCATAAAAAAGAACAACATTTTATTTTAGAAAATGGAACTAAAAGCGGCGATCTCTTCAGTAGAATGCGTGCATTGCGTTGCGGCTATCTTTAGAATTTTTCTCTAATTACAAACTGAATTAGTGACCGTAATTTATTTTAATATTGTATTGGTTTATTTTATTTTCTCGCTACCTTAGTGAAAAGTAGAGTAACACACGGCGCTAAAAACCCATTAAAGTCGGTTTCTATTTACTCCCTCGCTACATACATATATAATGGGTCATTTTAGCCCCTTGTATAACAATCTACTACTTTAACCAACGTGCTGCAAAACAAATACAGTGAAAGAACCTTCACAAAAACAATCTACTCGGACGAACTTAGAGTACAAGAGGCAGTGCACGTAATGACCCAAAAAACAGTTAAAAGTCATTAACCATGAACCGGTTGGTCACAGTAGTTGCCTTCCTTATGTTTGTCGACCAGAACGTGGTGACAGTTTCCGCTGTATTTGTTAGTGCCTTTAAGTAAAAAAAGATTTTAGCGGTAGCATTAGGCCGATAAACTTTCTTTAGAGTTTGGCTTTGTGGAAACAATATCTGGTTCATGAGTAATTTAGGAAGTTTTTGTTATTTTAAGGCCTACTTGCGCGTTCATGGGTTATCCCAAATAACTCAAGGTAAATCAAATAAGGCCCACCTGCTTGTTTAGTCGGGTTAAATTAATAAATGTAGAGGTTGAAAATTGAGTTAAGTAATTAAAATTTTAACTCTTATTACGCGTTGCGCCACTAAAAAGTAACACCGGGTTAGTTTACCAGACATTTTGTTTTTTGAGTTGGGAACATTGCAGTTCAATGGACGAAACATTAAATATAATTACAATTCTGTGCCCTGATAAAATTATTACCTACATGTTGAGTTTACGGGGTTTACGGGCTTTTAAACGGGATCGAAATTTTCATTATTTTTGCGATAGGACACACCATTTTCAAGATATAAGCAAAATAAAAGAAAAAAAGATAGAGTACTGTTTTTGCACCTGAAGTCTAGGTGTTGGTGTGAATTTTAGTTCATGACAACTAAATTTATTAAACACCTTTTTAATCGCGATTAAAGATAGTCAGATTTAGTTAGACAATCAAAATATTAGGTGAAAAACTTAAAATTCAGAATAACAAAATTGCCATTTTCATTAAATTAATAACTCAGTGCCATCTTAGTGCTGTCAAACTAAAATATAGTTAAGTTGTGTCACTTTAGTCAATTTCAGAATGGGAAATCGTCGTTTGACAGGAATAAACTAAATATTTGAGATTTTTAGTCTAGTTTAGAGGATTAGGATCATTAGGAGGAGAATCGACACCACTGCCGCAACTCAGTGGTAAAAAAACCAGCATAATCTAGCTCTTGCTCTATTGACACTTTGTACTACGCCAGGCTGGCTCACGGTCAAACTATAACCACTGACTTTGCCTAGATTTTTGACATGACGCTTGTCGAAAGCCATGTCTTGGCACTTGACAAAAACAAAAACAAACAGTGTTATGTAAGTATTTTCTAGTAGGTAATAGAAAGTAAACCTAAGTGCAGTGGCTATAGACTTGAAGCAGTTTAAAACATTTACCGCATGTTTGCAGTAGGTACCTACAAACTTTCATAATATTTGACTCGGCAACTAGAATTGGTTGATTTCCGTTTGTTTACTGACTCTGCCTAGTTTTAACCTTGAGACTTTAGACCTGGGTTTTAACTGTTCCTTGAGCAGCCTTTTGTCCTGTTTTTTTGGTTAGATAGATTTGTATTACTTTTTGCGTTGAGGCTCCACAGGCGCAACGCGACAGCGCGATGCGATCCGAGTAGAACAGTTTCTATGAAAACTTCATTCTAATTGTTCTGCATGAGTCGCGTGGCGCTGTCGCGTCTCGCCTGTCTGCGGGAGCCTTTAGGTAGAAGGTTGGACAGTGACAGGATTCTCTACACCTACCTAATAATAATATTTACGTTTTTAAAACTTCTTCTCTCTTACTGTTTTCCTGTGCCCTACAGGGTCCATAATGAACTCATTAATTTGCAATTATCTCCTAAGTACACATCGTGGAATGCAATAAATGACTGAGTATTATAAAAACAGATAGCGGTGCTTGGTGCTGATAATTAATTGTTTCATTCATCACTACGGTACTTGTTGACTTTCTTTTCCATACACACTCAGTGTTTTCTCATCTCCGCTGGGACCATATTTTGAGAAAGGGTACTTACCACACCATTGTGTGACAGCATCACCATCAACCTATCATATGCCCAGTTGGTGCTGTGCTTACTAACCACTCCTTGAAAATGATGGAATCGTTTTGCACGACAGATTGAGTACCCTAAACATCCTGGACACCTAAATTAAGATGGACACTTCCTGAGTATCGCGGGATGTTTAACTAATTGAAATATAGACAATCGCCAGACACTCGCCAAACTCTGTCGTGACTATCTTCAAAAGCCAAAGATTTATAAAAGAGTAACCGTGGGGTTTCTTGCCGGCCCTTCTCCATAGGAAACGACCAATTGGAACCGTGCACCTAGCTTCTGACGTTGCATAAGTGCCCATGTAGGTTTATGTGAATTTCATTTTTAGAATTTGATTTCTGAACAAAAATGTGGGGTCCTAATTAACCTAGATTATCGCATGTTACTCAATAGGCACGTGGCCATAATCTATAAGGCTATTAGCCTATTACGATTAAGTGATAAGTTTTTGTGTTAAACCGCTAATGGTATAACAGATTTGTGTAATTATCGTTGTGTCGTAGACAGACAGAAAAGGATCTGGATAATTACTGTTACTAATTTTCATGGTCTAGTATTTCCTCCCGTTAAACCGCTTCATATTACTGTTACGTGACTTCTTGAGGGCTTGAAAGACAATTAAATAGCAAATAAACCTAACTACTTAGGCTTAGCGAAGACGTGATCGAAAGCTGCTAATAGAATATTGTGTCCAAATCGATATCAAGATGGACTAGTACCAATAACGATTGCTTTACGATCATAAAGCTAAACTAACGCTAAATTCAATGGTCATGCATTGACATCTTGGAACCAAGATCACGTAGAGGCTGATCTATAGGAAACATCGATGCCGATATTGCCAACAGACTATACACCGTTACATTTGAATCGTTTTAATACTTAAAAGGAGTCACTGTATTCATCATCATGAACAACTTTTTGTATGGGACCAATACCGCAAACGCGAAAAAAAAAATTGCTGAACATACATTATGTCGAGTTATGCGAACATACATGTAGGTATGGATCAGATGATTAAAAAAAAAATGTTGTTCCTTACATTTTACTGCTTAAATAGGTATTGCAGTTTTCTATGAAACAGCAGATATTTTTTTTCGTTAACCGAACAAAATTTCTACGCTAGGGAGTCTAGAATGTATTGCACTTTTCATGCCCAAATGTCCTTCTTCTTCTTCTTCTTCTTTAGGGGTTTTGGTTTCCGCACTTAGTCCTTCAAGTGGACCATTGTGCGTGGGCCATGGTGGCCGTCGGTGGTTACTCAACCAGCCCACCTCCCTCCAGAAGTTGATGATGTCTCCTGGTCTGTTGAGAACATCTGTGTAGGATCTGGGTGCCCCGAGGGTTTGTGACCTAATCTGGGTGACGCCTGTGCATTCGAAGAGCACATGCGCTACGGTTTCCTCAGCCTCCATGCAAGCCCTGCACAGAGGACTCTCCGTTATGCCTATTGTGTGAAAGTGTTTGTTTAGTGAGCAGTGTCCCGTGATGGTCCCCGTCAACAGGCGCAGGCCGTTCCTGTCCAGACGTAATAGGCGTCTGGTTAACTTGCCATCCAAGGATGGCATGGCGTTCTTGGACTGCCTGCAGCCTGTTGTCGAGGTCCGAGGTGAGTTGGTCTCCGCTTGTGTGTGGGTGTACTCCTGTAACCATCTTCGTAGCTGGTTGAAGGGGATGGGCGCGATGGGTTCGGGTCCACAGACTGACGCGCTGGATGCTCTTCTGGCCAGCTCGTCAGCTGCGTCGTTACCCAGTGATCCACTGTGTCCTTTAATCCATTGCAGTGTAACTGTGTTGCGATAAGATACCGCTACACGTTCCAGAGCATTGTGACATTCAAGTGTTATGCTCGACGTAATATACTTTCTCCCCAGGGATTGGAGGACTGAGGCGCTGTCGGAGAGTATACGTGTATGGGTGTCTGTGACTCTCCTGGCCTCTATGGCGTGCACCGCTTTTATGATGCCCACACACTCCGCCTGGTAGACGGTGTTGAACTTTCCTAGCGGGCTGGATATGTTTATGTTAAGGTCGTGCGAGAAAACTCCGACTCCGGTTCCGGAGTCGGTCTTAGATCCGTCGGTGTATACTCTCAGCTCTCTCGGGCCTGAGTGGTCACAACGTTCTTCTGTAAGTGTTATGTTGTAATGCCTTTGGAAGTAGTGTAGTTTCGGGGCTTTGTCACAGGGTGATGCCATCATCGGTTGTCGTTTGATCGCAGTTTCCCTGATGCGTATGTGCTTGACTCTACAGTCTTTGCTTAGAGTCCCTGATATATGCAGCCTAAAGGTAGCCAGGGCGGCCTCCTCTTGCACGATGAGGTGCAGAGGTGGTAGTCCAAGCATCGCCTGTAGGGCCGCAGTGGGTGTGGTTCTCATGCAGCCAGTGATTGCTACACAAGCAAACCGTTGTAGTTTTTCAAGGTCTCTCTGGGCTGTGCTCAAATCTGTCCTGGGCCACCAGACTATTGAGCCGTATGTGATAATTGGTCGGATGACTGTGGTATATAGCCAGTAAGTGACCTTGGGGCTAATCCCCCAATTCCTGCCAAGCATTCGCTTGCATTGCCACAGAGATATACTGGCTTTTGTAGTAATGTAGTTAGTATGTTTTGCCCAGTTCAGCTGTTTGTCCAAATAGATGCCCAGGTATTTGGTTTCAGTTGAGAGGCTTAGGGTAGTTCCAAAGAAACGAGGTAGTTGGAGTACCGTCAATTTCCTCCTTTTTGTAAAGAGAACTAGTTCGGTTTTTGTGGGGTTCACTGATAGCTGGTGTTTATTGCACCAGACCTCTACTATTTTCAAGGCTTGGCGCATGAGGTTGCATAGGGTGTTTTCGTGGGTACCATTTATTATTATAGTTATATCGTCGGCGTAACCTACTGTGAAGTATCCTTTGTTGTTGAGTTCTTTGATGAGGCTGTCTACGACTAGGTTCCATAGAAGCGGCGAGAGGACTCCCCCTTGCGGGCAGCCTTTCGCTACCATGGCCCTTGTAGTGTCGTTCACTGTGACTTGTACAGCTCTCTGCTTGAGCATATTTGTGATCCATCCGCTTAGGGTCGAATCTATGTTGTGTCTATCGAGGGCCATGTTGATGCTATTAAACATGGTTTTGTCAAAGGCGCCTTCTATGTCAATGAAGGCGGCTAGTGCTGAGCATTTGTAGTCCACTGCGCATTCAATTTTGGATACCACGCTGTGTAGCGCGGATTCCGTTGATCTACCTGTGGAGTACGCGTGCTGTTGTCTGTGGAGTGGTTTTGCCCGAAGAGGTCCGTCACGGATGTATCTGTCACAGAGTCTCTCCAGGGTTTTCAGTAGAAAGGAAGTGAGGCTTATAGGCCTATAGGCCTTGGGTTGTGTGTAGTCGGTTTTGCCGGGTTTGGGTATGAAGATGACTTTCACTTCACGCCATGCTAGGGGTATGTATCTGAGTGCTATGCAGGCCCGATAAATCTCCACCATGCGAGGTGTCAGCGGGTCAAGGCCCCATTGTAGTAGGGCTGGGAAGATGCCATCCAGCCCTGCGGATTTATACGGCTGGAAGGTGTTAATAGCCCACTTTATTCGATCTTCTGTTACTATACTTCGGGCTCTAGACCAGTCTTGATCCGTTGGGGTCCATTCTGGCTCAGCCTCCCACGACCTGTCTTCCAGGATTTTACAGTCTGGAAAGTGAGTCTCAAGAAGGACCCTGCTGGTTTCATGGTCATTTAGTGTGTATGAGTTGTCGGGTTTTTTCAGCGCACCGAGGGTTCGGTCCTGATCCGATGATAGGATTTTCCTTACCCTGGCTGCTTCGTTGTTGGTCTCGATGGATTCACAGAATTTCCGCCATGCTGTTCTTCTGGCAGTTCTGATTTGCTTTTTGTATGTATATTGGGTCTCTTTGTATATCTCCCAGTCGTCCGGGAGTCTAGTGTTCTTGGCTCTGTTGAATGCCCAAATGTCCTTTCTTTGGTATTGTTCGTCGAATCGTTGAGCTCCTTAAGTCCTGACTTCCTCCGACAAATGCGTGCACTGACTGTACAGGTCCACTCAATCTGTGTGGTTCTTTCCTCAAAAGACCATTTCAGATACCAATCTACATGGTCTTCGCATGATCTGACCAAGATTATGTCTGGACTTTAAAAGTGACTGTGACCTGAGTTGTTTCGGCCTTTCTTCTCAGAGTAGTCAGATAGGAAACGCTGACCTCATCTAGTTTAAAAAATATGATTGACGTGTAAAAGTGTTTGTACAAGCCTACTTACAGAAATAAAATCATTTATCATTTATAAAACAGCAGATAATTTTTTGATAACCGAACAAAAATTTCCACGCTAGGGAGACTAGAATAATATGAATTCATGATTACAGTTTGCACATTGTTAATTTTTTTTCCTGTATACAACTTGCTTTCATGTGCTCACCTATTTGCAACATATCATCCACAAATTATCGTTAGACACGCATAAATGTCAAATGTCACATAGAATTACATACTACCCACATTGAGTAATTTCAATAATTTATAATCCCAAGGCCAACAGATACCAGTTCAACCGGCTTGGTAGAAATCACTTTCTAGTAGAAATGGTGGTAAGTTAAACACTTATTAGCGCCTCTCTCTTAAGTTTCACTTCAGTATGATACTTAGGATCGATATGAATGTTAAGTGCGCTGTTTGTGTCAGTTGGGTAATCAGCTTTGCGGTTTTGAAAGTAAAACAAAGTTTTTTTTTGTAATGTTGGTTTTAATTAGAATATGAATATAATTCCTAGAATTCGCGTTTCATCCGTAGAAGACACATCAAAAGTCATTTGTTAAAATTAGGCTGAGAATCAGCACTTTTTATACATAAAAATTACATAAGACACTCCCTCAAAACGCCCGCCCTTCTCCACTTCTAATGCCTTAGCTGCAAAGAAGAAATGGCGCAACAAACTCCCAGCAGCACAACTGGTCTGTTCTTGATTCAATACCATAGTATACAAAGAAATTAAAACTACAAAACAAAACATTAAGTTAATTTATTTGCCGTAATGTCAGCTAGCAGACGCCAATATACCAGCAATAACATTGATAACTGTACTATAGTTTTGTATAACTCAATTAAAAGGATTAAGAGAAGGTTAGCAGCAGCCTTAATATCACTATTTCCTACCTGTAGATTACCAATCCGATGACAAGTGTGGCTGTAATATCAATATTTCCTCCATTAAGAGGAAATATTGATATTACTGGCACACTACGCACGAGCATTAGCTCGTATTAATAAATCGTAGCTGTTAAAGCAATCCGCGAAATAATTGGAAGCATCATATGCGGAAATTCCAAATTTGTTTGATCTAAGCCAGACAATGATTGCATATCACTTAAGTCTAATATTAGAAATAACCTACGTGATTGCTAAATTGTAATTTATGCTGTTATGTTTCAACCGTCTATTTCAACTTTACAAAATCCACGTTGCGCAATCTTGCATGCTCTCAAATTTGAGACGTTGAAATATTTTGCCTTACCTTTTTTTCCTATTCAATTATGCAATTGCTCTTACAAAGTCTAGGTGTTATGCAGACTAGAAATACATTTATTAAACTGTAAAGTGCCAAAAGAATCGGTGAAAAGTATATAATATATTGTTTTCATCAGATTTTTTTTCCAAAATGTGTTTTACTTCACATGTCTTCTTACTTTCCAAGTTCTACGTGCTTCTTCTTCTATGATACCGGTACGAAGTATACAGGATAAATTTTTAACCAGTGCGCAAACTGTAACCATGAATTCAGCATACGATTTTAGACCCTCTAGCGCAGAAATTTCTCGTAGGTTATCAAAAAAAAAGAATGCTGTTTCATAGAAAAGTGCAATACCTACGCGGTCAAAATGTATGGAACAACTAATAAAAAAAATATAACTGACGAAACATTTCTACGCTAGGGGATGTAGAATCATATGCTGAATTTATGGTTACAGTTTGCGCACTGGTTAAAAATGTATCCTGTATAGCTCATGACGAGGTAAAATTATTACCCAGTCAGCGAGATGGCGGCGAAGCTAAGTGCCCAGATAGTGTTGCGCAAAATTTTAGTATCCATATTATATCGCAACTACTGGAGGCTATTTCATTCCACCTGCTGCGCAAGCCTCTATTCTAAACATAGCTTTGTTCCCGATTACAAGAGAAAAGATATTTACAAAATCGATTTCTGTTTTAAGAATCAAGTTTTATTCAACTCCATTTACATCCAAAATAATTTCATAATTTTTATGCGCTAATTTCATACAACACTATAAAGTGTTTTTTCGATAATTACTTTAATATTTCTAATTATTTCAGAAGAGACAGTTGCAGTCATGTGTTCTTAATTATAACTGCTCATTATGACACATTCGGCGTAACCTTTGCACTACTTCTATGATAACTATTGATAATGTGGACACAAAAAAATTGTGTCACAGCAGCCGTCTATTAAATAAATAAAATACTTATTTGCAGTTCAATTAGTACTGAACTTAGTAAATCTAGCTTAGTATAAACAAATGACATGTGCTAAACAAATTTGACATTATTTATGATTCTTTGATCTTGATTAATTTTCGTGAATTTGGAAGTTATGAGGAAAAGCTGGTTAATTATTGCTATTTCAATTTCATGTATTAACAGATCTTTTCTCAATTTTGTTTGCTGGTTTTCGTCTAGGTTTATTTTTATAATAAAAAAAATCTTTCGATACGATGCTTGAAATATATCTTTTTTCTCGTTTTTCTCCTGTTTCTCAGGTTTCTCTTACGTACTTCAATATCGTATAAATTTTGCCTTACCTCTCGTTCAATATACCAACTTTACAACCTCAAAGAACACACACATTGCTTGTTTCTTACATTATCGTAAAACTCGCTGCATTGCACCATCATCTACTACGTCGATATGAAAGGAAGTACTCAGACCACTCGCTCGGAAATTGGACGTAACTCCTGAATTATTGATCACCTTGTGTAATATACTGCCTGGCTTCTAAAGTTTAAGTTGTAAACTTATAAATGTTTACTAATATATTCTGTAGATTAGCGGTTGAGCAATGGAGACTGGTACGCCGTTAGTCCCTTGGGGGTACCGATGAGAAATAATGACTAAGCTTGTAGATATCGGACAGGAAACAGGTGTACAATAGTAGTAAAGGCTATATGGTAAATACCTTTTATACTACCCGAGTTTGATGATATCTTTTAGTATTTTCCAACTCGTGTGATGTCAGTAAAATATTAAAAGACAGAAGCACTGGACTGGGAAGCAATGAACGAATAATAGATAAAGAAATTGATAGACAAGGTAGAGCTGATAGAAAACATACATGAAGCAAAAAAGGTAGAAGGGTAGGAACTAAAAGGAAGCAAAGAGGGAAATGACGTAGATGAGTTCGTAAATAAAAAGCGTACTATTTTTGTAAATACAAGTCTTTTATCAACATACGAAACACAAATTGTAGTATAATGAAGGGCTATTGCGTAGTCATGATTCTTTGCTCATAATTATGTCGCGATGGACAGGCAAACAGTTGCGTTTGTGGGATTGTGTTATTGACTATTATATTTAGTCACAGTTGACAGTGTACAAACGGTTTGTTTTTACTTGATGAAATGTTGTAGTCATGCTATCACACTATCGTCTTCAGCAATCTCTCAAAATTCTCAGTTTCTTAAATTTTCCGACTCAGCACTTGCTTTGTACGGCTATTGGTTTCTCTTAAAATATATAATGCCCTGAACATTAACCATCATAATATTAGCCATCATAATATTGAATTTAGTGACACGGTCTGTTGACCCGTTTTTGTAGATACCCCGCTTTTGTTGTCTGATTGGCAATTTGAACTGTGGAGTCTGCTTAAAGCATAACCTGCTTTGCTTGTTGCATCCGTCTTATTAGCTGACTTGATTACTATGACTAGTATTTTATCTACCTTAAATATTTCTTCACTCTCGAGGCAAACTATTTTATTATTATTTTATAGCAGTTATCTTTAATAAGTTACTTTATTATTTACTAGCTTCTGCCCGCGGCTTTGCCGGCGTGGATTTCGGAAATTATCCCACGGGAACGTGCTACTGGGATAAATAGGATCCTATCATCCAAATCCATTCAGCCGTTAAAGCGTGAAAAGGTAACAGATAGATAGATAATAAATGCAAATTATATTTTTTTGTTAAACTGGTCTTTATGTTTCTAAATGTTTAACTTAAAAGTAATAATAATTAATTTTAATATTATCATCATAAATTTGAAATACTCTAGCGTCGCCATTAAACACGTAATAACCACGTATTACCCCTACATATAGCTAAGTTATTTTCAGAAAGACAGATAATAAATGCAAATAATCTTTTTTATTTTTATTAAACAGGTTTTTAGGTTTCTAAATGTCTAACTTAAAAGTAATAATAATTAATTTTAATATTATCATCATTAATTTGAAATACTCTAGCGTCGCCATTAACCACGTAATATCTACATAATATAAGCTAACTTTTAAGCGGGTGGACCGATTTAAATGAAATACTAAAATAAATAATATCTCAAGATATGGGTTCCGACTACATTTCCAATTCTTTAAATCTCTTAAAAACAGGTAATTTATTTTTCAATAATCATTTGAATTTTAATATTATCCCCTACGTTACTCATTTAGGGGATGATTCTACGAAAACGCTGAAATAAATTATTTTCTATTTCTCACCAAAAGCATAAATTTCAATTTTCATGTCCCTAACTTAAGAAATGCTAAGTTTCATTTACAAACTTCCATCCCCTATATCACCCCCTTTTAGGATTATTTTTGAGACCAAAAGTAGCTTATGTCCTTCCCCAAGATGGCATCGATCTCCATGCCAAATTTGATCAAAATCCGTTTAGTGGTTCAGGCGTGAAAAGGTAACATACAGACAGATAGACAGAGTTATTTTCGAACTAGCCTACCCGAAACCTTGTACCTACAATAATAATATGAGTGTTCTGGCCTCATCTGACAATGGTGAGGCCACGACGCTAATAAAGAAGCCTAAAATATGTATAATAAGGAATGATATCACTATCACTACAGACCTACATTGTTAATGTTATAAAACAAAGTCCCCATGCCACGTTTGTCTGTCTGAACGCGATAAACTCAAAAACGAAGTACTGATTTTCATACGGTTTTCACCAATTGATGGAGTGATTCATGAGGAAGGTTTAAGCTTTTGCCCGCGGCTTCGCTCGCGTTAATTTAGAATTTGACAATCAATTCGGGTTGTTCGGGGAATATACTAATAAAATGAATTAGGTACTTAAATAAAAGATAAAAAAAGCTCCCAAAACACCACTAAAGTTTCTATAATAATATAATTCAATCATGATTCGAAAGACACGTGGCGCCATCTATCATCATAAGAGCGTTATTGTCGTTTTCCTTGCGAACAGTACTTTTTTTCGGGATGAAAGGTACCCTATGTCCGTTTCTGTACACCTGACAACGTATATGCAAAATTTCAGGATGATCGGTTCAGTGGTTTAGGCGTGAAAAGGTAACAAACAAACAAACTTACTTTCGCATTTATAATATTAGTTAAGATTAATAATATATATAGTATGGATTAAGCAACACGTTATTTAATAATTATAATAAATATATGGTAAATTATAAACCAGTTACAATAACCGCATAGCTAGTAAACCTAGTTTTGTTTTATTACATGGAAATAAATTGTATATTTGCGTGGTAAAATCGCAACGGATGGGGTGGCCCGTGGCGAAACTATAGGAAAATAAAATGCATTCCTTCCGCAGAGCTATTTCAAGGTCATATATGTTTTATAGTTTTAATGAAGCCAAAACAAGGTCAAGTCATACTTTGTAGGGCAGGGACGAAGAAGTAGGGTAGGTTAGGTTGTGTGTGATTTAAAATTAATTTGTTAATTAGTTGGCAAACAGGTTTCCTGTAGACAACTGCAAAACCGCTTTGCTTTATGTTGATAATCTTTCAGAAAATGTTGCAATTTCTGATATGCGTGGTATGGTTTCGTAAACATGTGTGCACTTAGTGAGGTGTAGTTTGGTTGTAAATATGTGCGTGTGAGCGTGTATGCACAGAGCAAGGTGTAGTTTTGCATGCTTCACTGTTGTTTTTCATAGAGCTGTCTTATTTTTTATTTTTTTGGTCTGAGTGCGTGGCATTCTAACTTCGATCCTTTACATCTCAAAATGACTCGCTATAGCGAGAGGTTTTGCATTTATTTACCTCTAAACATTGTTTTAATATTGCCTTTGATTTCAATCTCTATCATGCATCATCATCATGTTTCATCTCTCTTATCTTCATACCCTGAAGAGACGTATTGACTTTCAGTAAAACAAGATGTATACCTGTCTATCAGGCACTAAAATCAATACTTATACCTAGCTATTACCGTGTTGCAATATACAGCTATTTGAGGATGGGCACATATACTAGCCTGACCAGCCTTCGTTCCCATATCCTCATTCGCCTTCTTAGCTACCTCTCGAAATATGTGTCTTATGTGCCAATATACCAACTTGGCCAGATAGTGCGGCAAGTATGGCGTAATATTAGCATTCTAGTCTGGCCTTCTGGTTAAGTTAACTAAATAACTGATTTATAAAACACTGAACTAAATTATTAATAGATTTTAAAGTATTGAGAAAGGATAATTTTTGGACTTGATTTAATTTTGGCTAATTATAACTTTCGAAATCCCTGCGTACAATTTACATGCAGCAAATGTCAAGGCTCAATTCTTGTGATATCAATCTACAATTATTTGCAATAAAAAAATTGTAATACGATCGACACGTTGTAAGCGAAGTTTGATTAGGTTTTATTACATACCTACCTTTAGGTTCCCATGCATCGTTTTGCTTCCCATTGATTCCAGGGGCAATTTCCTCCTCCACCTCCTCCTCCTCCTCCTCCTCCACCACCACCTCCTCCTCCTACTCCTCCGCCTCCTCCTCCTCCTCCCTGTATCCCAAATTATTTGTAGTCTGCGCAGAAATTATGAAAACTCATCTCAAATTATTTGCTAGATGAAAGATGCTTTTGAGATTAATCGCCAATGCATTAATCAACCATATTTTGGACGCCTTTAGTTCCTCTTTACACATAACCGTGGTGGACAGAAGCCGCTGGAGCACAACGGGGTCAGGCATGCGCAAGCGCAGGTTGCAAAAGATTGCTGGATAAGCGGTTGCATTCACCGCACATAAATGTATGTTATTAATATACAATTTACTATCATTGTGAATTTGTAAAGAATAGGTTTTTTAGGGTGAATGCGGCTACAACAAGTACAAATTATTTTTTTGCAGGACGAAATAGGACAAATTATTATGAATTTATACACGATTTGGTCTCCGGAATGCTTTGTCTACTATCCTGATTGATAGAACACTACTATATGGGCTTTCTAACGTCCTCAAGTAGGAGCATACCATGCTCCTACGCAAATCATTACTCAGTTTAGCCTCAAAAATCCTACTGCTGAGCATTTAACCCATCGCATTTCCTTTTCATTCCCTGGTTCTTTGACAGACTTCTGACATTCAGATTGACATGTTTTGTTAATCCATATTGCCACAGAGGGTTGTATGTGAAGATTAGTTTTACTCGCGTTATTATTAGCATTAGCTCTGATATTTTATTTTTGAGACTGAGAATCACCCTAATGTAATCAGGAAAAAGGACTAGACGAATGATAAATAAACTTATCAGCTTTTAATTATCCAGTAAGTATTGAGAAAAACCAGTTTCTAATCGCGAGTCGGAGACGTCGTGAACTATCAATACACGGTATAATATTGCAGTTTACTTAACCCAGTTACAAATTTGTATATCTTGGTTTAACGTCCGCACGTGCAATATTAAAACGTGCTGCATGTTTCTCTTCACACTTCATAATAATGTCTTTGCTAATAGAATCGGGTTCCTTACCATTATTAGATGACTGGAAATGGTCTTCCCCGTCTTCTTATCTCATGTTGGCACGATCATACGAATCATCCCTCGCCATCAGTCTATAGAAGTCCACTACTAGATATAGTCCTGTTCAGTCGCACGCCATTTTTCTAGATTCACTCTTCTTCTTAACGTATCGATGGCAAATAAGAAGTTTGTTGAGAAAATTCAAATATTATGTTTAAGTATACCAAAATTAAGCTACCTCTGTTCGTTAGTCAGAGTCATTAGATCCTCAAGTGCATAGGTGACAGGGCATGCGGCTCAAGACGGAACGTGGGCCATTGTCTGCGGACTCACTCTCATCCAGCTGCATATAACTATTACGAATAATATATTTTAGGATTTGGTAAAAAGATAGTGTTCTATGGACGTTCTTAGGTATCGTCACGGCAACTTATTGAGTAACCTTGTATCCTTAAGTTTATTAAAAAAAAGTTCTTAAAGCCTTCAGAGTTTTGTTTAAAATGCATTGATTTGTACGGCTTACAACTGCGGGGATTCCTAAATCCAATACGAAGGTCGGTCGGTCGAATTGGTCTTAAAAATTGAAGATGGTCATTATTTTTGTTTGATGATTCGTTGACTTTGCGTGCGTTTATTTGTTTAAATTTTGGAGCATTTGGTTTTGGTACATTACCGTTTCGAGGTTTCTGTGAGTGCAAGTCAAATGTTTGTTGTCAATAATTTTAGCAATCTCAGGTCCCTAATTGAATTTATTCCTTGTTCTATAAGTAAAGCTCGTCATCAGCTTATTGAAATCTTATCTTCTTCGTCACTTTTTTTAGCTTTTACCAGATGGCCAATTCTCGTATTTTGAATAAAGTTTAAAATCTAGTTGCAGTCACATCTCAGCGACAATCAATGTCAAAAACTTATCAAAAATATAGGTAAATTACAGGTATTTTTACGAACGTTCATACAAATACGGTAATTACGCCTCAGAACTCAGCCACATCGACAACCTTGGTAGCCTCGCGCAGATCTTTCAGTATGAGTGCAATTGCACAAAACTGCGGGGTAATTGCGTAACTCACAAAAAAAAAAACAACACACACATAAAATGAGAATAATTGATCGCAATGGGTTTCATATTGACAGTTCACCCACATTCATTGCGTTATTTACGTTGTTGAGCAAGCGAATTCTTCACACCTATGAACCAATGGATTAGCAATATCCTTCAATACACTCTGATTGTGATTGAAACTGTGTTTATAAGCAATTAGGGTACGGCGGGGTAGTTGCATAACTCACTAACAGTAGGAATGGCTTTCATTTTGACAGTTCAACTACATCCATTGCGTTATTTACGTTGTTGAGCAGACCAATTTTTCGAACTTAAGAAGCAATGGGTTAGCAATATCCTTCAAAATGATTCAAATTGTGATTGATAGTGTGTTCGCAGTTAGGGTGCAGGTAAATGGGACATTGTTTGTGACATAGGTTCCACATTTTGGCTCTTTCATCTTCATTCAAACATTTCTTGACCAAAACCATTTCTAGCAAAGTACCTTTTACCGTGACTTTCTTTGGACAATAAGGTCGTGTCACACTTGACCTTTTCACTTCCCATTTCTTTGTGTAGTTAAACAATAACTTGAAAGTTCATCGTATCCAGCTGATTTAAGCTTAAAGGTCATTTGGCAGGTGCTTTGTGTATTTTCAAAGGACACACGTGTATTATGGCATGTGGACTGGTCATCTATTCGGTAGTTAGTAAAGAGCAATAGACGTCGCCTTGTGGGTAGGATGTGTGGACTGTTTTTGCTCAGCGGCCATAAAATTTCCTGTTGGTGACACTACAATTTTTGTACATGAATTAAACACTATCTTCAGGACCTCCTTCTACCCTTTTGCTGAGCTCTACAGGGTCCATAATGATCTCAATTATATAGTTACCACCTAAGTACAAATCGCTCATTTGGAGAAACGTCGACGTAAATGTAATTTTTTCCAAATTGAGTTGTCGATATATATTATGCTCGAGAAATTTTTCAGAGGAGCAGACGCGTGAAATATTTAGCGAGAAATATTTAATATGGTTTTGGGATTTATCAACATTTCAGAACGAGATGGTAACAGATAACAAAAAAAAAACGACTTTAAATCACTCTCGTGTCAAATTTTAAAAGCAGTAGTTACGTCGATGTTTCTCCAAATGAGCGATATATGGTAAAGCAATAAAGATATTGAGTATTGAGTATTGAACTTCATTGGGGCATGTTCATCTTTATTACTGAGTCGAACTAATGAAGAAAATATACAGATGGAACTTTTGAGTTCGAATCGCTACCGCGCCGGCAGATGTCCTCAATTTTAGCAAGAACTTCATTCGAATACGTTTCTAGTCGGGCAATCTCGAAATAAAGCGAAACTAAGAATATTTAAAACTGTCGTCGAAAACGAATCTGTTAAATACAGAAGAAAAATGTCCTAATAACATTTTATTTGTTTCAGGCATATAAGATAACCAGTAAATCAAAATCAATGTAAGTACACATTTTTTTTCTTTAAAAAATAATTGTTGCCCCACACTAGGAATTTCTCCTGTATTGTGGGTGCGTTTACAAATATTTAAACTCACATATCCAGACAGCCAGACCCGGAACAACTACTTGTAGGTCATACAAATATTTGTTCCGTGCGGGAATCGAACCCGCGACACGCAGCGCAGCAGTCAATCGCTTAACCACTGCGCCAACCGTGCCGTCCAAACATACGATGTTATTCCTCGCAGTTCAGGGGGCGTACTCTCTGAGCACAAAGTCCGTCGTTTCGGCCGAAGTTACGGATGTTTCCAAATCCATATCATTTACGGACATAAGATTAGTCAGGAGCCCGAACTAAAAATTAATGACAACACGATTTGGCTGTTGTACTTTTTCCGGATGTGTTTATCGCCCGTTCCAAAAAGTTAATTAATCGGGAGAATGGTTCACTCCGAAGTCTCTTACTGCTTTCGGACGGGCCCGTGTATTCATTGACCGACTCAGAGAGTAGGCCCTCTGTTACGAGTCAAGGTGTACCTACAGACATACAGACGTAACTTCCGGTACACTCATAACATAATAAGTGCAAAAAACGTTTGCATACATGACTGACAGTTCGGAACTATTGAATATTTATGCTGTGCATGTATTATATTTTCAAAGAATACTAACCGACAATACGTGAATTATATACAGTACAACTTTAGCATAGTTATTTTAAATTTTTAATGTTAAATAACCCTCAAATTTGCGATGCCTCGAAAAGGCCGCTAAGTTGTAAGTACCTATATTATAAATTAACAACAAAATGTACACTTAGTTTGCAAATAAACTTTTGACTTTGACTTTGACTTTAACTATTTTCTTAATGTCCTTCGGGAATCATCGCATTTCCGAATACAAACGAATGCTAATTTTCATGTCCATCAATTATTAGATTTATCGTGTATAATATTTTGAATTCAGAACTAAGTACTGTACTTTATTGTTGTCTTATTTTCACGGAAATCGAAACAACAATAAAGTACTTAGTTCTGAATTCAAATTTTTATACACGATAAATCTAATGATTGATGGACATGGAAATTAGCATTATTTTATATTCGGAAATACGATGATTTTCGTGGGACATTAAGAAAATAGTTGTTGGTTGCCATATTTGTTCAAATCAGAATAACTAAAATTTGCAGAAAAATCAGGAAAAGTAAATAAATATTGCTGACTTAATAACCATCCAGACACCCCTGTCCCCCATGTCAGTAAAAATAAGCAAAGCAAAGACCCCCCCATCCACTTTGGTGCTTACGTAATACTTGAACGGTCCCCTACTGCTGTTCAGAGGCCTCCCTCAAGTCCTTACAGGAACTCTTTCTCCGCGCCACTTCGACCCAGCCCTCATGGAATCATCTTCCCACCTCTTTCAGACTAACTTTAACAAAATAAAATAGGTAAGTATCAAATTATAGTTTCAAAACCAGTAAATTGATTTGCAAAAGCCTATGTCCCACGGTCATAGTTAAATATTTACGACAACAGGCAAATAACAATTAACCAAGTTTTGAAATGAACATATTTCTCATACTCTTAACAACATCCCATAAAATGTTTTAATCCACTTATCTGCTCAATTAATTTTCTGCACGGCTATTTGTAAAAAAATCGCGCCATATTTGGGCAATAAAATGATGCAATATGACATTTGCGTCCTACCATTGACATAATTTATCTTTAGTATCCCATTAAAAAATCTGCAATATCGGCCATATCTATGTAGAATCTACCATGTGCTAGATAGGGTTATATAATAGTGGACTGTGTCAAGAAAGTGACCTGTAAGTTGCGTTTGCGCATCGCAATCGACGCGATTTCGTTCCGCTTCTTTAGGGTTGGGACGTTCAAATAATAATATTGATAAAATCGAACTGATTTCTGTAAGTAATATCGATAAAATGTAACTAGGAAACAATATGACATTTATCTGTATAATAATTCGTTCTATTATACTTTCTACACTAATAACAATTATGCAGATCCTGTAATCACTAAGTTTTTCCCCTTCATCGAGATAATGGTTCTTTCTGGGTTCCGTTCGAGTCCGAAACGAATCGGCCAATCCCATAAAAAAGTCTTAACTAAGACCATAAACTAAAATAAACGAACGTATCTTACGAAAGGTAATAGATATAAATATATACATAAATAAACTAGCGATCCGCCCCTGCTTCTTTAATTTATAATATGTACATATATATAACGGGTGTAAAAAGACACTTAACGAAGCCGAGAGTCACTTGTACTCCCCGTAATTGTAATATTATTTTTGTACTGGACCATACCTGGGAACCTTCTACTTACGGAGATATTGAAGGTCAAAATTCCAACTTTTACTATATTTTTGTTACGAAAATAAGTTTTTAACTTTGCGCGTTACATGCACCCATAAGCACAATGTTTTGCGTGTGTTAAATTGTGCACTACCGCAAACAGCAAATTTTCACACCAAAAATAAAAGTCGTTTTCCTGTAATTGTTTTTGTGCAATGTTACTTAGTTTGATGTACAGAATACGTAGTTGACGGCTATGTGATCGGTCTTTTTACACCCTGTATATACAAGTTGGCAGGGACATCGACGCGTAAACTGTAACCATGAATCCAGCACATGATTCTAGACCCCTAGCGTAGAATGTTTTCGTAGGTTATCAATAAAAAAATCAACTGTTTCATAGAAAAGCACAATACCTACGCGGTCAAAATGTATGAAACAGCAATTATTTTTTTATATGAAATATTTCAATGCAGGGGCGTTCAGAATCGTGTACTGAACCCATAGTAACAGGTTGCACGTCGATGTCCATGCCACCCTGTATAGAAGGAAAAGAGATTCTCCCATGCCACAAAAGGTTGTGTAATGCAAGACTGGGTCATTGTGCGCAAGATGTTGACCGGCGTCCGCGCAGCACACAAAAGCTCACAGCTTTTCTTCCGCATGCATAGGGGTGGGACATTTTATTGATAATATCGATGAACTCGAGGAAATGTGTAAAATTAAAAACAGTAAAATATTCCGTCTCTTAGTTGAATATGTCCTACATGAGGTTGTGTAACGCATTATGTTAGACACTGTGTCATTGTGTACAAGAAAACAACCTGCGTCCGCGCAGTACTATAGGCACATTTTTGTTCCGCTTCTTCTATAGTGTGTAAGTCTGTAGGGATGGGAAATTAAGATCAAGTGACAGTCGAAATGGAAATGTAATTCAAAACGATGTACATACAGTTTTTGTCTTATTTGATAAGCATATTAGCATTATTAGATATTTGAGAAGCATAAAATGAAATGTCCGATCCACTTGTTATTATATCTTGTTTACGACGTTACTTGTTTGAAACAGTTTTATTTAGTTTGTGGTTTTTTACGTCTAATTTGTACGCCTTGCAAGGCAAAACATAGTGACACAACGCAAATTTTATACCATGTACCATATTACCTATGTTCAACAAATAAAATACTTTGACTTTGATCATTGACTTTGACCTATTTTTATTACATTATCGTCATGTTTGTGAACGGGCGCCGCCGTCAGTAGCGACTGGTCATCTCTTAGATGCCACGGCTTATTTTTTATTTAATTTAATATTTGAATTGTTTTAATATTTTTATTACGGACGCTTTTATTGTTCTGCATCGTTCTCACATGCATAATTTCAACATGCATGATGTAACCAATATTTAGTAACTATATTTTGATTTAAAAGAGTGTCCGTGGAGTTTCTTGCCCGTTCTTCTCCATAGGTACCTACTACGCTTTGGAATGGGGTAACTAGCTTCATATTTTTGATCGACCGACCCCTCGACAATTCAAAAGTGCTTGTTATTGGTTTGTTTGAAATAAATGCTTTGAGTTTGAGTTTCGAATTTGAGTTTTAACAATCACGTGAAACATGTAATTATACGAAATTACATTACAATAACATTTAAATTATTCAGATTTATCTGTATCCGTGTAGATTAGATAGGTATACGTAATTAAATAGGTTTCCAATCACGTGCTGGAAGATAACCGATGAGGGGAATTAAAATGTTGGACGGAACTTAATTTTACTTATGTAGTTTCTTAATATTCAATCGTTCTGTGAAGTGAAGTTATATAAGAATACTAACAATAAGTAAAAAAAAAAAAATGTTAATAAATGCACGGTAGTAGTATATAATAATAATAGTAATATAATAAGATTGCAGGTAAACTAAATATAAATTTTCACGCTTGCTTCCAGGCAGAATAGAGTGACACATAGGTTTTGAGATCTCACCTTTACAAAAACAATGTATTTCTAGCAAATAAACAATTGATTTTAATTGAATAATTGCTTATGAGTGTTTCATGTTGTATGATTCGTTTACACGGTTCTGTAAACAATAGACTTGTTTGAGAATCAGATCGCGAAGAGGATTATAGATATCTTAAATATGCAGAGATTAAGATAATGTTATCAGTTGGATATTATTTGATAGAAGTTTTGCATACTCTTTGACCTTAATATGTTATGTACAATGACAACGCGGCTAAAGTCTGAACATTTTAATCTATGCTAAGTCCAACTTTTGGATCCATGTTTTATTTTACCTTTAAAAAAAAAAAATAAGATAACGATATTATCTACAAAAGGGCAACTAGGTTAAATAATAGCAAACAATAAAAAAAAATGGTTAAGGATTTCTTCACGTTTCTATGTGCGTTTTCCTAGACTCATGTTATTTTATCGTTGTAAAGAAATAATTTATAGAACACTGTCGTTGTAATGAGTATAATTTGTTTTCCTCTTAACTTGCGATAAGCATAGTTCAAGTAATTAGTATTTAATTACAAAATAATAAAATGCCACACTAATAGCTTATTAATATTGCTTATTAGTAGTAAATGGTAATACTTGTAATTGGTACGTGAACGGCAGTAGATAAAGTATTTGAGTAATACAAATGCACAGAAGCTCATGCTCACTTAAATGTCTCACTGTTTGTGGCGCGTGAGTTGGATCATTCGGTTCCCTACAAAATGGTTGAGCTGGATGGTGCTGATCCACGCGTCATGTTCGTGAAAGGGCGCCGTCATTTAAGACTGGTCTTCTCTTAACTGCCACGGCTTATTTTTATTATTAATCTTATATTTATAATTGTTTCTTAATATATATATATATATTTCATTGTTCTCGCATATAGATGCCACAAGAACAATGCACCCAGGATTTTGTAATATCTTGATTTAAAAAGAGTGTCCTTGGAGTTTCTTACCCGTTCTTCTCCATAGAGATAGATCTACATTTTGGAATGGGCAACTAGCTTCAACTTTCTGCCTAACTGACCGACTCTTTGACAGTTCAAAAGTGCCTGTAAATGGTTTAATTGAAATAAATGCTTTGAGTTTGAGGTTGAGTTTGAAGCTTATGTATTCTTCAGGGAAGTAAATTATCAATTAGTAATGTGTCGAGCAACTAATGTATGCGTAATTGTCTAATGAGGTTGTTTTAGAATAGTAACAGTAGTAGCACGATTGGTAATTGGATTGGTTCGACGTATTTTGTTGAGATAACACAACAGCATCTTTATGCATAATTTTTTATTGGCAGTTTCGCACGCAGAAATAATCTCTTAGCTTAACTTTAAGTAATCGGCATGAATGACAGACGTAGCGAAGGAGTACCTCGGCCTAAGCATTTCTAAAAACTTGCTTGATAAGTAGGTATTTTAGGTGTCAACTTTTTAGTTTGATTAAAAAATCCCTATAAAAGTTTTCATAAAATTATCGCTCGCATAAATAAAAGTTATCGATATTGCACATTCCCAGCACTAGCAAGTCTCGGAGTTATGAAATATCGTTTGAATGGCTTTTGCTTTCTTCAGCTAACTGTGTTATAATATTGTTATTCAATACGTAACACGTGTTGGGAGCTCTACACACACCACACGGGCAGACGTGCTTGTAAATAATGTGTTTTGTGTCGTTTTACATAGTATATTCAGAGAAATAATCACTGTGAAATTAATATTTCCTGAAAAATTACAGTATGTACTTCGCTAATTTTAGTCAGGCCCAAGATGGCCCGCTAGAGGGCCATAACAATAGACAATCAATTGTGTCTCGTTAGTGATGCTTAAGGCGAAAGCGTCAGGGTAGCCCTCGAAATTCAATTTTCTTACGTTTTTTGCAATTTGCAGATCAGTATCAGGTTGTATATTAATCTAAATATAAATCGCGGCCGTAACAAATATGTAGTTTATAGAATTATAATCATAAAAATCATCAATACAACTCTCTAAGTTCATATTACCATATTGAATTCCTGCATCATGAAATCATGACATTTGAGGCCAATTTTAACTTAAGGAGTTGTATTTCTGATTCTACTTATTACAATTATGTAAATACATATTTGTTATGGTCGCGAAACATATTTCAAACAAGATACAACCTGAAACTGACCTGAAAATTGCAAAAAACGTAAGAAAAATTTGAATTTCGCGGGCTACCTTAGCCCATCCCCCTTAAATTTAATCTTATATGTAGACATATTGACGGATGTCTGTAGTAGTAATGACCACTACCTAGGTAGGTCGAATAAAGTTAAAGCTGTTTCAGGCTACTTGGCTACACTTCAGTCGAAGAAAGTATCTGGAAATAGTTTTTCTTCTGCCTTTGATATAGTACCTACACTTTACTGAAGACTCAAGGCAATCATGCAAGCAGCAGTAGCTAAAGTTGAGACAGAGAAAATACCTTAAAATTACCTTAGTTTACCTAATCAGCCTATAATGTTCCCACTGCTGGGACACAGGCCTCTTCTCTGTGGGAGCGAGTGGGCAATGATCCACCACGCGGGCTCAGTGCCGGTTTAGTTAACTTTAGGATTAATAACCTCGACTGCCATGTGGTAAAGCGAGTTGGTAGCAGAATCATCATCATCATCATCATCATTGGCAGCCTTGTTCCACCCACTGCTGAGTATAGGGCACCTCCCTTTTGTGCCATGCTTCCCTGGTCTGTGCGAGTCTCATCCAAGTCTTCCCCGCGATCTTATGTAGATCATAAATGTAGCTATTGGTCTACCAATTATTATTGGTAGTAGAATATTCCACGGAAATAAATCCCAGATAATCACCCGTAATGACGTTTATCGTATTGAAAACAGAATGAAAGAAAATAAGTTTACTTGCGGTAAACATGACGCAGAAACACACACAAACACAAAAATGAACGAGTTGGGAGAAAATATGCGCCACATCCACGCAAAACGACAATTGCTCAGCATAATGCTACGACCCTATGCGAGACAGAGCCCCAGCGCTGGTTTTTAGCGACAGCCAGCATTGACGTGACGACGTCAACTACTGCAGCATACGAAAATATAAAAATACCAAAAAAGAAAATAAGAAATAAAATAAATACACTATACATAGTTCTAAATGTTTATACAAACATATTAATGCGTATTTCATACAGATAACAACTGGACCTTGTACTCAGATATTAAAACAATCAGCTCCGATATAAGGGTACAATCGAGTAACCAGTAATTAATATTACACATGTACTTAGTGTACTAATGATGGTTTTATTGCAAACAAATTTGAAAGCAAAGAGAAAAATATCTTGTTAGCTTATTTTAGCAGGCGATAAAATATGTAAATATATGCTTGTTGCTAATGCCTTGTGAATTTATTTTCATAACATCTGGTCTATTATAAATCCAAAGCAAAATGAATAATCCAAAAAACACTGATCACACAAAAAATCGAAACAAAAGTAATTAAACATGCCTTAAAAAATAAACTAACGTCAAAATACGATGAAACTGGCGCCAGTACCACAAAAAAAAAACTTTAATTAAAACAACCTAAATACAAAGGACAGCTCACCCGATCGAACATGTCACGACTCTGGCAACGACCGAGTCAGAGACGAAAATACAGTGCGTTAGGTTAAACGAGGGATATACTTTAAGGTAGTGTAGGAGGTACTTATGAAAAAGAAGCACTTTCATGAGGCACCTACATTGAAATCGCAAACATATAATCAACTGCTCCGTACAATTATGTTTGCTTTAATCAACTCAGCCTATCGCAGTCCACTGCTGGACATAGGCCTGTGCCAGGCTGCGCCACAACCACCTTTCCTCCGCCTTCCGCATCCAGTCTGTCCAGCCAACTTTTTAAGGTTGTCGGTCCATCTCGCTTACCTCGACAAAATGTAGAGAACAGCTGATTTCATATTTCAGTATTGGTCCCAGTGAAAGATGTTCATTTTGATGAGTACCTCTACCACATTCCCTTAAAGAGTATCCCTCGTTTAACACACTGTGTACAGCGTTATATCTTAACAAATTATAAACCATGCCCTAAATCTGACAGCCCAAAAATAAAACCCCAAAACGAACGAATCCATTATCCCTGGCAAAAAGGTTACAAATGCCAACGACCTCGGAGGCCCAGCTACCAAAGTTCCGTATACTAATGGAATCAGACAATAGACATCAGGTGCGGTCCGTGACTACGGTAATGACGTGGGGTAATGATGAATGATGGTAGGTACCACCATACATACATGGCTTGTGGTTGCATTGTGCTGTAGGCTGTTTTGGTGGTTGCCGTTACTAATTTGTTCATTTTTGTAACAGTTTTATATATTCTCACGTAGTTGGGGACTATGTGTCCAGGAAGGACGGATAGCAGAGGATATAATAATATAGAAACATTTTACAAGTCTTTGTCCACAATGGCGGCATGTTCAGGCTCATTACGTAAACTATTCTAAACGAAATCTACAAATACAATATAAATTATAAATTTTTAAACAAATCAGTGAGTAGGTTTTCTATCTCAGGTGAAGGCTGCGCCAAAACTTTAACTTATGGACCACTATCATAATCATTTACTTTTACCGTACTCAACAGGGTCTCGCTTTCTTTCTTTGTCTCAGTACACTCCATAAGTGGATGATGAACATCTTCAACCGTTCCGCATGTTTCACAATTGGGAGATATCACTTTTTTCTTCAAATTGCCAAACTTGTGGGTTGGATAGTGACCATGCTGAGCGTGATCTGAAATCGTAGGTTGATAAAAATGACATTAAATAGTGTGTTTACCAGACTAACACTCATATTTAGCGACTTTTTGTGGTTTGTTGACCGTTAATACGATAGTGTGAATTTACAGAAGCTTTCTTTTTATGGTTAGCGGTGGATCAGTTTACTTAGTATCATTGTGTCGCTGTGCCCGTTTCTTTTGTCACTACCTTTCACGATCATTATCATTCTCCCTCCCTTTCACAATCATCATCATTCTCCCTCCCTAATTTATTTGTGGTCCGCGCAACGTGTATTTGTCTTCCATCCATAATTCGCTATTAGACGTCATCTCGGTTGTCACTCCCTTTCTAGCTATATCATCTTTCACACAGTCCATCCGTCGTATCTTCACCTCATGTGAAATAAAATGCGTATTCCCAAGATGGACACCGAAAGCAGTAGTTTTTGCCACTAGTGGAGGCTCTTACACTGCTTCTGCGAGTTACCTTATAGTCGTGAGATTCTTTAGTTATTTGCTTGTTGCTCTTCAGCTTTATCGCGTCAGCACGAGATCGGTCTACGTCGTGCTGAAAAGGCCAGTCATTCAGAAAGTTTGTGGTAGCGGAAATAACAGTCGTCTCAACTCCGGCCACTGGTGGAGGCGCCTTGTAAGTTATTTTGTCAATAATCTTAACTAGAGCAGATATAACAACTAAGTTGTCAAATTAAAGCCCTCTTCTTCTCTCCTACTTTGTTGTGCCCGACAAGGTCCACAATGATCACGTCTTTGTAAAACTACCAGCTAAGTTTAAATTTTATTGTAGAATGCAATAAATACATTAAGTAAGGATGTCCGACTGTCTGGGACTGTGTGGCGGTTACTTTTGTCTTTTTAAAAAGTCTCTAAAAGCATTTGGGTAACTCAAAGTACAGCTTCAATAAAATATTTGAAGGTGCTAATTGCAACTTCTATATTTAGCTGGTATTGATAAACTTGTTAAGTACCTCTAAAGTTTAAAGTAAACATGCATAGACCAAAAAGCCTTGACACAGTCATTTTAAAATAACATGTATCCGTTACTTCATTAAGAAAATACTGAGAACAACAACAAAACATATTCAACCCAGAGAATGGAAGTGGCACTATTAAAGAAGTCATTAGCTTCCACCATGTTTGCTTCTCCTTTTTCCATATTAATTTTACTTCTTTTTCCATTTAAATTTTTCTCTTCCTGTGGTTGGATTTCCATGTCACTGACTTTAGCTGACCGCATTCAGGCTGTATAAGCCGTTACATCCTCGACATCATTGTATTATGTCTGTTGGAAAGTGGCAAAAACAAATCGATCCTACTTCAACACTATAGTCTTTCTCATTCTAACTCATAAATAGTATTTTTACTATCCGAGCCCGCCCTTATAGCCGAGGCGAAAATTCATGGGACCTCGTTATATGCTGATTAAATGAAGATGTTCCAACAGCAATTTTGTACGCTTAATGTCATATAAAAAAATTGAGATAAATATTGTCCTAGTTCCAGAACGTGGGTGATTATGAAAATCGTTAATTAACTTCATGTTGTATCTTTTAACTGTTTGTTGTTCTAGAACACTTGGTAACGTCGAAAGCTTTGTTAATGTATTCACAACCAAATATATTAGCATTGATGGCTATTAGAATTTTGGGAAATTTTCAAAAACATATAAATCTTGGATTTTCTTGATTCCCATGGATTTTTGCCTGGGCTATAATAGGTGCTCAAATGTTGCAAAGGGGTCACACTATCACGTCCCAGAAGGAATACGTCGACTTGACTGAAATCTAGACTAAGCTAGTTTTCACATACAAGTTATCTTATATTTGGCTAATCAACTTATCTTCTTTATGTTATATGCAAGTTACTGTTTTTATATTGTAAGGTCAACATATATTACTCTTCTAAAAATTTGATATGCTGGTAAAAATTAGCCAAGGCAAAATCTTGAGCTTCAATTTATCCTAAGTTATCGGCTTTGTGTAAATAATTCGACATTCAAATTTAAGAAGTTATATTTTTTATTAGCAAACATTGTTGTAGCAGAAAAAAAACAAGAAATTGTGTTTTAAATTTATTTTAGAATGTTATTATGTTCTTATAAATACATGTCAAGATTATCTACAGAACTTGGCAACCATTTAAATCTCAATTTGTTTGTCGGCGAAGTCGATAACCACGCAAATTCTTAATATTGAACTTGGCTCCCATTTTCGCATTTATGTTTTTGATGGGATAATATTTGCGTTAAGGTAAATCTCCAAACCATAATGTGTTGTTTGCGGTTCTGCCGAAAATAGGTTGAACGTGACTGTATATGTAGAAGCTTGGTCAAATCCATTCGACGCAAACGAGCGTATATTGTAAATTGTGACCGTGACCAGCAAGTCTTGAATAATTTTATAGCTGTAGCAGTTCTTTAATATTTCTGTGGGATATTTGTGGGTCTATTTGGGTGACCTTCTGGGATTCAGTAAGTGCTGCTGAATTCTTCAGATTTCTCATTGATAATAATCACATTTGTTGTATTAATTGGGTTAAGAAACACAACAGAAGGCATTGGGTTGCGTGTTGTTATGTTAATTTGTTATTTGTCAAGGTTTTTTTACTTAAGCAGATTGTTAAGTTGAATCATTAATTTGCTGCATTCTGAAACGGCTGTTAGTTCTATGATATACTCTCCAGTAGCAAGTATTGATTCCCACGCTTTCTGCGTATTTTGCTGCAGACCGTTTTATGTAGATTTAAGTTTTATAAAATTTTCCGTCAACTACAAAAGTATCCGTAAAATTCCGGTCCTTTACATCTGCGTACATTTTATAATTATTAACCTCTTTAAAAAGGTATCGAGTTCAAACCAGATTCCTGTCTCATGAATACTTACTAGTGAACGCGGTCAGTACGACTGCACGAGTACTAATGCATCACGCGCTCCTTATGTTATTAAGAGAATCAATACTTCGATTCGTTACTAATATAGAACGTACAGAAGCACCATTTCTAACGGTGGAAAGTCACACAATTGGACGTAGTTAAATGAAAAGGATCCAACCCTAAAATGGCCAAAAATTTATTGTGTATACTAAAACACTCTTTGTAGTTAAAACTTTAAAATTACGAAAACAATCCAAGTAAAATTTTACTAGGATTGTTTTCGTAATATTAAAGTTTAAGTTCGTGTACACGTGTTTTGGTATACACAATTCATTTATAGCCATTTGTGGGTTGGATCCTTTTCATTTAACTACGTCCAATTGTTTAATGTCAAATTATATGATAACATCGATCACAAGGAATTTAATTTGCAGGAAAAGTTTGTTAAATATAAAATACACAATTGAATGTCGATATCAGTACAGATTAGGTCTCCTCTTGACATCGGTGAAAGAAGTTTTGACTAAGGGTCCGAATAAATGGTTTTGTCAAGAAGTTTTTTTGGAGGCTAAAGAAAAACTCACGAAGCATCATGGTCTAAGGATTGTTTAAGCTGTATCTTCTGACTCTGATGTGTCAGTAGTAATGCTACAAACGATGATTTGTTTGAGCCGATGTTGGTGTTATCCCCGTACTTGCCTTCTGTAGCTTCTTACTTAATGACCCAAAGTGCGTTTGAATCAATCAGTTGAAACTTATAAATATAGTTATCTGTATTCAGCGCGCGTAAGGCGTTATCGTCAATTCGACACCCGCCGATATATCATTACGCTATGACGTCAATGAGGTCGCTCATAAACGGCTTAGAATTAACTGCATTGAACACAGATGAGCTGCTTATGTGATTTTGTTTTTTGAGATTCTTAAGAATAGTGATGGTATTGAATTAATTGAATGACTTAGGTTGGTTCTTAGTAAAATTTTTGGTTTTTTGCCTTTTCCTCGTTTATCTAATGCATCATCAATATCTTCATTGAAATAACTTTCCATATACTTATTAGCAGACTCGTTAGAGATTGTTCCATCTTAGGTGGTCTTTACATCTTCAATTTTAATAAATTCAATACCAACGCTCTTACCACTATTTCTTCAAGTATTATATTTACTGCTATCTAAAAGTTTATTTTATTTTATTTCTTGTTGTTTTCTAATAAGAAACGTTTACGCTTCATCAGTCCAAATCTAGTCAACCGTAAGAGTTTTTGTGCTCTGAGTTTGTTGTCCGGTAGTTGTTTGATCATTGACGTCATCACTGAGCACCTACCTTAATTTCTCTGAGTATCTAAAAAGTTTCAATGTTTTGATTAGGTAAATACTCACGTTCTACAAACCTTATGGTGAATCGCGGCATGCTAACGGCTTTATGCATGCCCGAGAGAAGGATATACATCAAACCAAAACCTTTCTCCGAGAAGACTTGAGATATTTAATGGTTTGTGTTTTTGGAGTTCCAAATAGAGGTTATGTCTATCAAGTAAGTAACTTTATAAACAAATATATTTATGAAAAAGAATATGTTTTGATCGAAGTTATGCAACTACTGTAGGATAAATGCTTGTACTTCAAATCAAAGGCTACCATCTGACTATGATTTCGTAATCAAAGACAGTCAAATTCCAAGATATATTTTTGTATTAACAAGATTTAAGGCCATCAAACTAGAAATCTCAGGAATTAACCCAGAGCCTTCAACACTCCATAACAAACCACTAGTTTGGTTTGGTTGTACAACAAACCATTATAAAACACGTTAAAATTGTTATTACCTCCAAAATTGCCAGCTGGATTAGCAGTTATCAACTCAACTGTCACTAGGCCTTCGATTTTAGATCAAACACTGGTAATTAAAACAGATATTATAATTAATATTTTGGCTTTATCAGCTTATCGTACTACGCGAGGTGAACACAGATATACATTTTTTAATCTGTTACATCACAAATATTATGGAAATTTGTTGCTCTAATCAACGACTCATGTTACTCAAGGATATAATTCTGTTTCCTAATTGCAATTAATTTTAATGATTCCACTTCTGAGTATCCCATATTCGTCAAAACTTGCGTACAACATAGAGTGACCACTTAAATGATTACAATGACAACCTTGTAAGCTATACGAGGTTCATTTAGTCCATTGGCCGATGACCAGCTCGTCATCAAAACCATCATGGCCTTGAATATAATCATCATTCTCCTGCCTATATCTCAATTCATTTGGGGTTGGCGCAGCATCTTGTTCTTGCCGCCTATTAGACTTCCCCCTTATAGCAATATCTTTATTTATTCATCACCGAAGTCTAGTCTTCAAGACCATCACGACCTTGAATATCATCTGGTAGGATAACATGTAATCCACATATAATTCTTGAAGGTGATAGCTGATAGGCTCGATGAGAGCCCCTTAATGAGACATCTCATCAAAACAGCACTGTCTATCGTAGTGTATAAGTACTAACATAGATCGTAAGCCGCAGTGTTACTAACATCCTAGGATATAGGTACTAACGTAGGTTATAAGATTTATTGTTACTAACGTCTTTGATAACTAAGTATTTTTGTCAGTGTGGACCTATTTGTTGTCCAACAAATAAATAAATTATTATAAGCTAGGAAATGGACAAAAACATATATGTTAGTATTGGTTTTAATGCCACTTTATCGCTTACCTGGAGTGATTGAGGATCCAATCACTGTTGGGATAGGTCATGCAAAACTGCAGCAAAGTTTGCTGTAGCCAAAATTCCTTTGTTTTATAGCGGAATTATACATAAAAAACAACCTACAAAAAAACAGCCTTCTGTACTTAATCAAGTATTCGGAGATTTCAAGTCTCAAGTCGATTCCCAGCGCCACTGGCCATTGCGCCAGTCGTTTTGTATCCGCGAACAGCGACGCACGCGTTGATAGCGGTTTCAACAATTCAAACAGTTTTGAAAATCGAATCCGTCGGTAATGTTGTGGTAGTGGTGGTTCTATTCTGTGATTTTTATTTCTAATTGGACAAGGTTTTTGGTACGTTTATAGTTTATTTATATTTATTAAATATTAGACAAGCTAATTTTAATCGTTGTCGACTTGCATTTGATGACTTGTGTTTTGTTTAGGAGGAAAAATGAATCTATATTTAGAAATTCATAGTTGAGATTGTTGTTATTTCTTTATCGAAAACACAAGTATACTTGATAATAATATTCGTTCATATTATATAGGTCAAGAATAAATAAAATCTTTATGAATCAGCTGTTTGCCTTCTCATAGTCAGTTATGAATTGAATAATCAACGGAGTAGAACAGAACATGAAGTTTTTTATAATTGATGAGTTAGTGACCTTCTTTCCTCGCTTTGCTATATTTTGTATTACATGAAGCTGTAGTCCTAAGCGTGTGATTATTTTTATTATGCATGACTGGTCCGTGAAATAATGATACAGTTTCTTTCAATCTTTGTTACGGATACGTTATCACGGAGACTCTTGAAGAGTAAAATGATCGTATAGAAAGTCTCACTTTACTTTTATTTGTTTAACTATTTCTGTAGTTTAACAAGAGGGTTCTCTCAATGCAATTTTTACATTCATGTGTTGTAATAGTATCTAGTAAAGTTGAATAAAATTCCAGTCTTCATTCGGTAAATACAGATGAATGACATTATCTATAGCCGAATTAAAATTCAATGCACCATTAACAAGTGTTAATATAAAGATTTTACGAGCGGAAAGATTTCATTCGAATATTATGTTAATGGTTGATTCAACCAAACAATTTGTAGATTATAATTGTAGCTTGCTGATCTATCGAATGTTCTCGTGACCAGCGATAGCCATTTTATTTCATACATCAGTATAGTTTATATTCCTTGTAGCATTAAAATAGCATATCTACCTACGTGTATCGAACGAAGCTTAAGTCAAAAGCGTCCGGGTAGCCCGCGAAATTCAAATTTTCTTACGTATTTTGCAATTTTCAGGTCAATATCAGGTTGTATGTTGATCTAAATATAATTCGCGGCTGTAACAAATATTTATTAATAGAATAATAATGACATTTGTGGCCAATTATAACTTAAGGAGTTGTATTGCTGATTCTAATTATTGTAATTCCGTAAAGCCATATTTGTTACGGTCGCGAATTATATTTTAATCAACATACAACCTGACGCTGACCTGCAAATTGCAAAAAACGTAAGTAAATTTGAATTTCGCGGGCTACCTTAGCGCATCCTTTTAAATATACTACCTGAACAATTGCCCCGCTTCCACCTTGTGGACTGGCAAAAAAAAAAAATACAGCATGAGCACATTTATGTCACATCTCTACGAGAGATAGGAAGATTTCCATGGTATTAAAAGTAGGTAGACCTTCAATTTTAGTGTGCATCATTCCACGTTAGCAGACATTTACGACTAGTTTGATAATAACCAGCTGTTTTGCTTCTATATATTCTTGTATATCCGCCTTGAAATCTGGTTTAATATTACGTTCCTTTGTAGGAGTATTGTGTGATATTTCTTTAACTGTTCTTGCAGTAACAGCTTATTTAGCATACGTAATAAGTTTATCAGTATTGTGGTTACGTAGTGTTAATAATATTGCATTAGATGACGATTTGATTAATATATCGTCATGCGATGATATTAGCTAACCGGTCTTCTAGACGTAAACGACTAGTTAGATATAAATTACAGGATTCGTTAATAATAATGCCTTAATGACTTGTATTTTAGTTAGTATATCTATCTATGGCGTGTACAGCCGATAGAATAGATATCAACCTGAATGAACTGGGCGGTTGTCAAAGGTCCGTATCATACAAGTCGAAAATGTTCATTCGCTAATTACATCTAAAATACTAACTAGTCTTTTGATCAGAAAAAGATCAATGGGAGTCAAAATAACTTCAGATTTATTATAAAATTAATTTCCAGAGTAGGTTTTACGTAATATGTACACATTGCAATAAAAACTGACATTGACAAGGATGTTAGACGGATGGGTGGTAGAAAAAATCAGTTTTTTTATGGTCTGTTCTTGTTAGGTTACCATAAATTACTGATAGCCATGGTCATATCACGTAACGTGGTATAGTAAATTTTTGATTTTTATTTTTAGTGCAAACATTAATACTTTGTTAAGGGCAGGAACTCACTTTTTAGCCTAGTGAAATAATTAACTATATTTAAAAGGCACAGATTGCTTGAAATACCAATACATTCTAAATTAAGCTGTTTCCGATTGTTGCTTTATTATTGCAGACTCCAATTTAAAATTTAGATGAAGATAAAATAAGTCCACAATTTTACTGTTTCACTCTTAGGAAACTTTACGAAATGCACGACAGACAAGTAACGTTTCACTTTACAATCTAGAATCTAGTTATGACTCAAGGCTTTTTATTTTGAAATTAAATTGCTAAAAATATCCAAAAATTGTTATGTAAAGCTAGTAATTTAGCTAACCGATAAACTACTCTCTTTTTAAGCAGACTACATCATCATAATTTTCTTTTTCTTTTATTTATCCCCAATTTATTTTTGTTCGGTGCACAATAACTTCTTATTTCATACATCTCTATAAGTTGTCATCTCAGTAGTCACCCGTCGAGTCATATCATCTTTCATCACCCTTCGAGTCATCCGACGAAAGACGGCCACTGCTGGAAATAGTCCTCTATGCTTCTCGCATCCAGCGGTTTCCTGCGGCCTTTACAAGGTCGTCGGTCTACCTTGTTGTAGGCCTCCCAACGCTACGTCTTCCGGTGCGCGGTTACCACTCCAGAACCTTTTGGCCCCATCAACCATCTGTTCTGCGAGCAATGTGTCTTGCCCACTGTCACTTTTGACAATTCTTCGGACTCCTTTCTTTAGTCTTCCAAAACTCTTCTCACGACATTTTCCTCATCCCTGCCCATAAGCAAACTACCAACCAGTCATTAACGTAAGTAGAACAAATCGATATAGTATAGATATGCTTACCACTATCAAATTATGCTTTAGATAAGTCCACGATTAGTTTGAAATATTTGATATTGATTTAGCAAACCCCAGGGATTTGGTTTTTATCACAATATGAATAATAATTTCGTTCTTTATAATCAGATTTTTTGAGTAATTTGATACTTATATCATCAGTAATATTTTTTTTTGTTTTGAAGGTTTTCCTGTACTTTTAAATAATGCATAATGATTCGTATCATTAAAAAATATTCTCTTGAAACTTTGTATAATTTGAGTGAAGTATTATGTAAATCATTACAAGTTAGGAAGGACATATAAATAATATTTTTTCCTTCATCTAGGCGCCCGATTCAGGGTCTTTGGGTCATGGTCTTATGGCTGTATGAAAGTACTCATTAGTATAGTGTATCTTAATATATTGGCAATACCTACAAAGGAAAAACCTATAGATGGTTTTCAAAGTAAGCAATGTCAGTACTCCTCTGTCAGCCATCATGTTGTCATTCTCTCCTTTTTCATTCATGTCCCACTGTTCGGCACTTCCACTCTTGCCTGTGTGTTTTATCTCTTAGTAAAATGAACATTTTTGCCTAATCTCTTACAGATCTGTCGATCTACTCTGTGCAAATCTCACCGTGAAAACTGATGTGAAGTAATCTTGAAATGAGGTGTTAATATTTTTAATCCCTTTTTACCATGAGTTTTTTTCCGGCTGGTGTTAGTTATCGTTTTTTGAAGACGGATATTTTAATTCAGCTTTAAAACCTGCAAAAGCCAGGAAATGAAAAAGTCATCAGTCTTTAACTCATAATAAAATGCAGGTTAATTTCCAACTCATACATTGTCAGTTTCCTTGATCGTGAGAACATAAATTTATTCATGGATATCCTTTACAATGAAACAAAGATATTTATCTTAAAAAAAAAAAAAACGAATAAATTAAGGTACTGACATTTTTCTCCTTTGTTTCCGTACGATTTTGTACAGACCCCGGTAGTAATGATGATCAGAACTGATGACGTAGGTATAAACCTCTCTATAGAGAAACATCATTCCTTTTGACATTTGAAAGGATGGATGTTTTATCTGTGGTCTCTTATTTTCTTTTAAAATAGTTAATGGTAGTTTCTTGAGAAATTGGCGGAATGCTTAATTGTCTGAACTTTAATTTCCTGTGGTTGGTTTATTTACTTTTACTGACATTCAGCTTGGTTAATTATTTGTTTGACTTTTATGAAAACAACTTAGTGCCTTTGAAGGGATTGGGTTAATGAACCCAGTACTTATTTATTTAGTTTTTATATGGAAAAAAATATGTGAATATTGTTTTGACTGCTTATTTCTAATGTTCAATGGCACTTATCTCTGTAATGTGTAATGTTTCATTAATTGATAGGTCTTTGACCCGGTGTTCATCATCGAAGTTTTCGATTTGCCAATTTTTTTCCTATACCTAAGTTGAAAATCAATTCAACAATCCACATATTCGTCTTTTAAGCTAAACACAATAACATATCTATAATAAATTCATCAATATTTTTTGCACATTTCAACTTCTGTCACACTAAAATGATACACCAACACACCTCGCACATCACATCTCCAAGCATATGAGGAAGCATGCACGAAGTATCATGCATATAATACCTATGCATATCGAATCTGCGCAGTGGCAACACAAAAACTTTCTAAAGCATCACTTAGTGATCTCGAAGTTTCGATCACACACCAGTGAAAGTTGATTTGGTCGACATTTTTTAGTTTTTATGTTTTTGTTGTATTATAAAATTATATTAACGACTAGCATCTCTGCCCGCGGCTTCGCCCGCGTGGATGTTGGAAATTATCCCACGGGAATGTGCTACCGGGACAAAAAGTAGCCTATGTCCTTCCCCAGGATGCCATTTATCTCCTTGCCAAGTTTTGACGAAATCCGTTCAACAGTTCAGGCGTGAAAAGGTAACACACAGACAGAGTTACCTTCGAATTTATAATATTAGTATGGATGTATAATATATTGGTAACTGATGTATAATGACATTTCATAATTATGTAATGTATTGTGAAATTAAATATTTGCAATTAATTTATTTAATCAGATATTTTGTAACGTTTATAGTGATACCTGAAGGAATATTATGACATTTTTAATAATTTAATGTATTCTGAAATTAAATATTTGCACATCACGTGTAATGGTAGAATGTAAGTGGGCCACATTTATAATAACATCATACTACTTTGTACACCTACATTTTGGCAAATAAAGTATTATTATTATTTCCTTTATTTCATTATTATATACATATAAATTATATTTTTAAATATTAGAATATAAAAAATAAAAATAAATATATATATATAAAATAGTGGCCCACCGGTATCGGGAACAGGGTCAGGTATCGGTATATTATTATTATTATAATTATAAGGTCTAGTAATGTTTATCTTGGGTTGAAATAAGTTTATGGTGACAAAACCCCAAAAAAAAACAAGAAAATGGGAACACCATTTTCTTATATTTATTTTTGTTGATTGTAACTTTGCTCAAATTCTTTCTTTGCCCAAAAGAACAACCATATCGCATACTCCTTATAAACCTTTAATGTTGGAACAAGGCGCTTAATCGTAGTCATCAAAAAAAGAGTGTACCTAAGTACTTTTTTTCTCTTACTGTGGAGAAGAAAAATGCCTCAGAATAAATTTTTATTCTGACTTCTATATCATTTCTAGACTAACCGTTTTCCCCATAAATTATTAAGTAAATAAAGCTTCAATTATATAATAATACTCATAAAACATAACTCATAATGACTGGTTATTGAAACGATTATCTGTGGGGTTAGAAACCAAATAATCTAGACTTTTGAATTTTATGTAACATTCAATTCTGGGTTATACGTTGGTTAGCCTAGATATTCACGATTTTATAAATACAAAAGAGAAACATGTCTGTCTGTTAAGTTCTCACGGTTAAACTAAAAATAACATTTTTGTATGGAATATCATACCTGAGCTACTGTTTTAAATATGCAGAAAGACACAAGCACAGCTAGATAAGTATTTATTATTTTATAAATTTGTCTGCCGCCCCTGTGGTATCGGCTCCGACTTCAAAGTTAGGTCGTGGGTTCGAACCAAAGCAGGTGCACTGCTTTTGAAACGGTGAAGGAAAACATCGTGAGGAAACCGGCATGTCCTAGAACCGAACATTTTAAGACATGTGACATCTACCAACCCGCACTGGGCACGCGTGGTGGATTGCGGCCCACTCCCTCTAAACGAAGAGGCGTATGTCCCAGCAGTGGGAACATAATGAACTGATTATTATGCTTATGCTAAACTTGCCGGTTTTATATGATTTTCTACTTCTAAGTTTTATGCATAGAATCTTCGTATATTTTTAGATTATTACGTATATTGTGGTCGGTTGAAGGTTCACTTTATACATTCATATTAAATAATACGGTCGGTGAATGATATAATTATATAATTGACATAATATCGAATGAAATCAAGGCTCCCACAGACAGGCGCGATGCGACAGCGTGACGCGCCTGTTTGGGGGAGCCTTTATGAAAATTGCTGGCCTATGAATAAATACAAATAGAGTAAGATAGTACCCGGTAATAACCGTGTATAATTTTCTACAATTGTTGTATTATTATTTTTGTTCTAAATTATACATGGATAGTTTTGATAGAAATAATTGGTACTTATGTCAACGGAAATCCCTTGATATTTGAGTTAAAAACGTTTTCTTTTATTTATGTGTTAGCTTCTGCTTGCGACATCGTCCGCGTGAAATGTTCTTGTTTTAAACATGAAATATATTTCTATAGTATGACATCACCCGCCCGCTATTACTTAGTTTTCGTTTAGCGTTCTTTCTGACTTTTTTTAATTTTGCTTGGCACCTAACGGTCGTAGCGTGATGTTAAATAGCCTATAAACTTCTCAAGAATTGAACTATCAAATGCAAAAACAATTTTTCAAATCCCACTGGTAGGTAGATCCAGAGATTAGGGAGTTCAAACAAACAGATAAACTCTTCAGCTTTAATATTATAGCTGTATTGATAAGGTTTAAATGTCATACAAAATTGTCTCTAAACTCCTACTATTGACATCAGACTTGCATAATTTGAATAAAGATTAGGTATAATACTTAAAAGATAGGACTGCTATTAAAAATCTAGATTCTATACAGGGCGACTTGTAATTTGACTTACCTATTCCTTCCAGGACATGATAGTGTGACCCATGTGCAACAATTAAGCACCCCATAAAGCCTACGCGAAAATTCATGGGAGTCGAGAATACCAATATTTTCTATTCTATTCTATTTTTCTCTATGGCAATGGTGCCGATGTCGACAATTCTGCCAATGTCAGATGTGTTACGAGAAAACGTGCGAAATAGAGAGAAAAAAAAAAATGATGCAGCTAAAAACCAAAATCCTGATTGAATTTAATGTGAAACTTGTTGACGAGAATTAGTACACTGAAACAAACGACCAATATTTTATGCTTTTTTGAATATTTCCCAGAATTTGTCACCCAATATCACTTTCCTCCAAACTCTCAAATTGAATAGCCTTCGTTGCTATTCCATTGGTTACTCAATACTTTAACGAACCTTTCGGTGTAACCAAATTTTCTAAAATATCGAACACTTAAAAGTTAAATGAAGAAGTTTATTTACCATTTTCAAAAGTCATCTACGTACATGAACTTTGTCACCAGTTATCTCAAAATGTTTCTATGGCATTGAGCATACAAATTACGGAGGAGACATCTTCATTAAAGCAGCTATTTAACGAGGTAAAAAAAAATTTGCAAATTCGACCTTTGCCAGCATTATAGTTATATATTTTAAATTTTTGTACCTCATTAGATAGGTGATTAAATGAAAATGTCTTCCTCGAATTTGTACGCTTAAAGCCGCAGTAAATTTTTGAGATAAATGGTGTCAAAGTTCATGTACGTGGGTGATTTTTGAAAATGGTTGATGAACTTCTTCCTTTAACTTTTGACTGTTTGGTGATCTAGAAAATTTGGTTACATTGAAAGGTTTGTTAAAGTTTATGGGTACCCAATGAAATAGCAATAAAGGCCATTCAGTTTGAGAGTTTGGAGAAGTGGTATTTAGTGACAAATTCTGGGACATTTTCAAAAATACATTCAAGTTGGGTTTTTTCGGATCCCATGAATTTTCTGCAGGCTTTATAGGGGTGATTTACCGTTGCAAATGGGTCAAACTATCACTTCCTGCAAGGAATGGGTCATATAACAAGTTACCCTGTATATTATTCGTACCCAGATTTATATTACCCGATTTTGAAATTCATTTAAACAATAATAAAGTTCATAGAACTAGTTTAGTTAGTTTTCATTGCACAAAATCGGAGTGGTTGTTTATTGGTTGTTTTAAAAGATTATATTTAGATTATTTTCCTGAGATTTTAAGGCGGGTATCACACCTACGACGCGAAACTATAGCAGCGAAACCGCAGTAGTTCCGCCATGACTTCTCCGTTGTACAACAAGCAAAACAGCCTGTTCTAATACACAGATTTGATTATATTTCTACCTCTTTTCCGGGTGATTTCGCCGATCTGCTCAAAAGCCGGTTATACCTCCGCGCTCAGCCCGCTATTTTGATGCGGTGCCGCGTTTGTTTCGCACGTATTTGTGGCAGTCGACAGGTTTATAAGATAACCTTAATTTTTTTTTGTAAAATGGAAGTTGATTTTAAGGTAAAACAAATCCAAGAGGTCGGAAGTAGACCTATACTGTATTTACTAAGTCGAAAACGACGACATTTGGCTCTGATTGCTACAATTCAACTGACTCTTATGATGTTCCGCTAATCGAATCGCGACATAATGTACTAATGTTTCTTAGTTTAATTCGTTAAGCGGTTTCCCGTCATTTCGCGTGGGAGCTGCGGAGGTGTGCTAAGGCCCTTAATACTGACATCATCTTTCATACATCTTTTTCAGTATTGAACTTGTATTATACACAAATCTCTACTTCCATACTAATATTATAAAGATAAAAGAGGTAAATTGAAATATAAAAATATATAGTAAAATTTGTGAGTTTGTATGTAGGGTGTAATCTTTGGAACTGCGGATCAGATTCCGAAAATTCTTTAATTAATAGGAAGCTGCTGAGTGTCATAGAATATATTTTAGGTGAAAACAAAAAAAAAATACGCGGACGAGCGAAGTCGCGGGAAGAAGTGAACAAATAAATAACTTGTAAGATACCAAAAAACCATTCCTCAAAAGACCATTTCAGACACTAATCTACATGGTCTTCACATGATCCGACCAAGATTATGTCTGGACTTTAAACGAGACTGTGACCTCTGAGTTTGTTTCGGCCTTAATTCTCAGAGTAGTCAGATAGGAAACGCCCTCATCTAGTTTAAAAAATATGATTGACCTGTAAACGTGTTTGTACAAACCTACTTACAGTAATAAAATCATTTATCATGTATCACGTGCTGCATTATTTTGAGTCTCCCCACATGCTTGGGTTCTGTATATGTGACAAACACGTCGACCGCGTTTTCAACATATAAGCTGCTCCAAGTTTCCATAAACAAGAGACCATTAGGTATTATTTGAAGTTTATTGTTTTTCGAAGTTTCCAAGTATTTGTCGTTGCTAAATAATAACTGAAACACGGGTCGATCGAAGGTTTAGCTTCGCTTGCCGCGGTCAAATCGTTGATGGGTGACAATCCATTTTTTTTTTTAAACTTTGGCCCACACTAGGAATTTCTCCTGTATTGTGGGTGCGTTTACAAACATTCAAACTCAAATACACAAACAGCCAGACCCGGAACAACTACTTGTAGGTCATACACATATTTGTTCCGTGCGGGAATCGAACCCGCGACACGCAGCGCAGCAGTCAATCGCTTAACCATTGCGCCAACCGTGCCGACAAGACATTACGTTACCCTGAGAAGTCGTTGGTCCCGGCTGACAGTATAGTATGACAGTAAAGTATGACAAACAGTCTTACCAAGGAACCAACCCACCCTAGGTTGTAGAGGTTAGATAGGCAGTCGCTCCATGGAAAATACTGGTATCAAGCTGCATCCAGTTAGACTGAAAGCTGACCCCAACATAGTTGGAAAAAGGCTAGGTAGATTGATTTGTGGAAGTCACGTAGACCATACCAGTCGTTATCCAATTAAGTTTACTTATTCACTTGCAATCTTTAAACTTGTTATGTTATTACTGGCACGCATTTCTTTACTGTTAGAGATCTGAATCTGACCCCGTTAGAAATCTGAGAAATTATTACATGAGAGTATGGAGAAAAACGTAGTTACATCTCTGCCTGTACCTTTAAGGAAAATCATTATTGAATCAGGATTGAGGTATACAAGAATAGCTAATGCCATTATGAAAAGATGAATCGGTCAGCACGATAGGCAGAGGAATGAAGTCATAAGTAAAAGATGCGTTTTAAAAGATGATGTAGTGAGAAAAATTTAAAAGAGTATGCTTAGATGGTTTGGTCATATTGAGTGATGAATGAAAGGCGACTTACAAAAGGTATTTACTAGGCAGATGTGAGTAGAAACGCCGGAAGGGGACGCCATAGAAGGACATAATTATAGCGACCGTATTGGTGATGTTCTTCAGAGAGATCAGGTGGGTAGTACTCGCGACCGGCGTGCGTGTATGACCAGATGTATGAACGTAAACGAGGCAAAAGGAGTATGTAATGATCGTAGCAGGTGGCGTTCTGTTTTTTCTGCCTACCCCCATGTGAATAAGGCGTGAATTTATGTATGTGCATGTATGTGGATCAGTCAGCTAGGTTGGTGGTAGGGCTGACTACCCAGGGTGCTCCGATTCCTAGGCAATGCGTTGCTAAATGCCTTATAGACATTCGTAATATCGATTGGAAATAAGCTACTTAGTTGTGGTGTTTGCAAGATATATCCAAATTGGGCTTGTAAGTACAATTATTTCGTCAGAATATCATAGTTAAATATTTTCATATCACAGCTCAAACATCCACTACAGAACACTGAGTAAAATTACAACAGAATATTTATAGAAGTACATAAATAAATAACGTAAAACATACAACAATAAAAAACGAGACACCATTGCAATAAAAATGATAATTTATTCTGTTCCGTGCGGTATTAACATCTCCATCATATTTTTTTTTCTGCCAACGCGTTACGTAATTGACGCTTCTCTTTTGTTATTTTTAGTTTAATAAGCGGAACTTTTTTATATGATCCTATATTGTAAAAAAAAACACATTGACTTTTGGTTCTGGAAAATTGATGAACCAGCTATTTTTGAAATCTAGTTATATTTACTTATAAGTAGATAAGGGATTTTTGGTAATTTAGAAGGTATATTTTTTTACACTGCCTCATTAGTCTAGTGGTCGTAAGCATTACTGCTAAGCTTGAGGTTTTGAGGTCGATTCCAGTCGGGCAAACTGTTATTGATTTTTCTATCTGGAATTTGTCAGTGGCAGCCCGGAGTCTGGCTTTGAGCCCGGTTGATAGCAATAGGCTCGCCCCCTATTAAATGGGACTTAAACATAACTGACGATATGTGGGTGTACACCTCTGCCTAACCCTTTGGGGATACAAGACGTGGTGTAATGTTATGTATTTTTTTATGTGAACGTAATATAATTATCATGTTTGCATTGTTTTTTCCATAATTTCATGAATAAATTCAACACTTCCACTTGAGAGTGAAGGCAGGCCTCAATCGCGGCCATCAGTGATAGGAAACCAAGATAAAGTTTAACAACGCCCTTGTATAACAGATTTAAAAAAAAATACAACGTCGAAGGTTGCCATAGTTCCGCATTTTTTTATTCGAAAATTTTGGGTATTATTGAGTTGACGGAAACATTTTATTAATTTTAAATATTAAATTGATCCAAATATTGTTGCATTAAGGCTTCCGTAAACAGGCCCGACGCGAATGTAATATGCTCTACTACAGTTTTTCAATGAAAATTTCATGGATATTGTTCTTCAAGAGTCGCGTCGTTCTGTCGCGGCACGCCTGTCTGCTGGAGCTTTTACCGCAAATTTGCTCGTGTGACTTCACTTGAGCTCTGGGTGTTTGCACTACAGTGGGACAACAGAGGCGGAACTATTATTTTCTAGTTTTTAACTGTTTTTCTTTAGATCGTTTCGATTCAAAACCTTCCAAAAAGACAAACGGTCACTCAGGGAATTTAATGAATACTTTATTATAATTACGATTAATTCTTCGACGTGGAGGTAGCCAATAATATGCAAAACATCAATACACATTTTGACTGTTGAAGATGGGCAACGTTACAAGGGTGCAATGAACGATCTTGAGGTGATGTTCAAAACTAATTTGGTACTTTTATATTATTATCTTGGGCTTCTGAAAGACCAAACAACATTTTTTTTTAGACACATTATTGAATGAAGTACGTGTATTGATTATATTTTAAGTGGGTACTTATTTATTCATTTTGGATGCTTTGAGTGAAGGGGCAGGTATTTTCTCGTTCTTAAGTGAGTACTTAAATACCTACTACATTAGTAAATTTTACATTGTGCTTATTGATATGTAAATATTATTGAAGGATGTACAGTTCAATCATTGGTAGATTATTCTTTGTGATGAAGGGTCTCTTAATATTTTCATTGGATTTGAAGATCAATAATAAAACATCGATGTGAGTCATATAGTCTATCAATTTAACAAATCTTAAGTAAATTAGTTGTTATTTTATACAAGGTGCTTCTTAAACATACTATGATTTTGTATCATTTATGATGCCCTTATAGAGGGTATGAGGAACATGGTGTAAAGTTCACACATCTTCCATAGAAAAGGGAGGATCCTCCGACCAGACGGCTGTCGTGTCTGGTGGGCAGCTGCCAGACGATTGATGTCGGGACGTTGTATATATGCTAGTTGCGCGGTAAACTCTGCTTGCACGATCGGTGACGTCAGTGTGACGCGTAGCTCGCATGTGCCGCTGTTGATGCTGCTACATCACTTCCCTCCGGAGACCGGAGGTCGATAGTGGGCTGTGTCTTGTATCTTGCGATGCTTGCCAGGGCCAGTTGAGATTCAAGTGCGTCGGAACTGTCTGCGAATATTCCACAGGGAGGTGCGGGTGCACAGCGTTGTGCTCCAGTGCGTCGGATGTGGTACAGCGCCGGGTTGAGGCTAACTGCAGACGTCAACCAGGAGAGGGTTTTAAGGGCTCTGCTTTGTTGACCGGCCGAAAGTGCAGTGTGCTGTGCCAAGATTGGTGATTAGGCTGAGGGTGATGACCAGGCATGCGTTCGCGGTGAATTTTGGTGGGCAGAATACCCGTTGAAGCCGAGGGTGCTGGCTGGCTATGTGAATAGCTGCTCTAAAGCTTGCGGAAGTGATGATGATCACGTCACGCTGAAGTAGTTACACGAAGGCTGCGCTGACGTCGGTTCGGGGTCACCAGTATAGAGGTATTAGGAACTGGGTGTAAAGCTCACTCATACTCTATGGAAAAGGGAGTATCTTCCAACCAGACGGGTATCGTGTCTGGTGGGCAACTGCCCTGCGTTTCATGTCGGGACGTTGTATATATGCTAATTGCGCGGTAAACTCTGCTTGCGCGATGCAGGATTTTGCGTGACGTTAGTGTGACGCGTAGCTCGCATGTGGCGATGTTGATGCCGCTACACCCTAGCTGTAGTTATTATTGTTGAATTTTACTTAGACCGGGCTTACTTTAAAGTCAACCCACGAGAATAATAGTGTACGTAAATTTTGACATCAACGTCGGTTGAAAGCTTCAAACCCTAAAATAAACTGCAAACAATTTTTATTATAAAGTCTAATCAAAATCAACTTGTAATAAGGTACTGCCACGGTTCGGAACCGGTGTTTCGAAACTTCCAGTCGAACTAACGTAGCTGTTACGAAATACTGGCCTTAGAGGCAGTTGCAAGGTTGGCGGAGCGGTCATTTATTTAATATATTTGATTTGCATATTTCTTTTGATTTATTATTGCATATATTCGCTTTCCGGAATATTGCTGGAGGGACTGAAGGTTTGACGAATTGATGGCCTTCAAGATTTTGGTTTGCATATTAATAACATAACATAACATAACATGGTTAAGCAGAAGTGTACCTATAGTACACCCACAATTCTCCAGTTATGGTTAAGTCCCATGTAACAGGGGGCGAGCCTGTTGCCATCAACCGGGCACAAATCCATACTCCAGGCAGCTACTGAGAAATTCCAGATGGAAACTGCTCGACCTGGGAATCGAACCCAGGACCTCGCGCTCAGCAGTACCACAACACCAACGAGGCAATTTACTTACATAAATAATATAATTTGAATTAAAGTTTTGAGTATGAATGTGGGTGGCTATAAGAGTAGGGCAAGACCAAAGAAAAGATGTATACAAAGCTATGTGAAAGATGATATGGCTAGAAAGGGGGATGACTACCGAGATGACGACTGATAGAGAAGCGTGGAAGAAAATAGTTTTTGCGCCGACCAGAAAAATTAATTGGGATAACGGCAAGAGAATGATGATAAAGAAAAAGAAAAGAACGAAAGAAAATACGTTTCTTTAGCACAGACTACAAAGCACACAACACAACATATGTATATATGTGTGTATGTGTGTGTATATTATGTGAATTATTCTGCGATATTTTGACGGCATCCTGTGTTTATTTAAGTTCATTTAGCATAGCAACTGCATTCTTTTTAGAAGCTACTTAAAAATGGTACTTAATTTTGGTTACCTATACCTCCGTCTCTGAAACAGGACAGATTTTCGACCGTGCGAAAAGGTTCGCAAGAAACAAGTCTTGACGATATTCATTCTTCGCTAGAAAAGTTGTTGTATAAACATTAACATTAATAATCGCAGCATTGTTAAGATATTATACAAGATAAATAATTTTAATTAGTTGCTTGTCATCTGTGTGCTTAATTACTGTTAGATTATAAAAGCTCATGTATCAACATATGATTGTCTATTGATGAGCAATACGTGTATAGAGCCTTTAATTTATCACCTTATTTGCATTTCTTTCGTGTATATGTCTACTTATATCCATAATCTTTAATAAATTTAACAATTTTTATAGGCAACGTTCTAAGAATAACCACATTTTTAATAACTTGAGTAACGGCTATAAAGTTTACTGAACACAATTGAACAATTGAACCACAGTTATCGAAGAAAACAATAGGTTTCATTTTCTTTAGTGATTCCTTTTATAGATATCGTGGCCACATTGACAGTTATTAAGAAGTAATCGATTGATTTCTTTGAGACTCAATCAACATTTTAAAAGAACATCGCGCAAGATTTTTTGAAAAATAGATTTATGAATGACTTCCTGCCAAAAGCAATGTTTTTGTTACAAATTGTGATAGAGAAATGCGAATACTTACTTAAAAAATTGAGAATTTATACATGCTAATCAATGATTTTTGTATCTACAATAAGTAGATATTATATTTTTTTCTACTTGTGATACTATCTGTATTCATATCAAGCAGTTTTTTGGCACTGCATCTTTTTCCAAAAGATTTTTCCAAATCCAGGTAGCCCCAAATAAATATTGATAGGAAATTCTAAGTGTACAAAAGATGAATTTAATACGAAGTTAAAGAATCATCACGCATTTGTGCAACGAAATAACAGTGAGTAAAACAGGCTCCTACACACAGGCGCGACACGCGACGCGAATCGCACGCGACACAAAGGCACCACCTGTCGCGTGACGAGCGGAGCCTTTGTGTCGCGTGTCGCGACTATTTGAAGGAGCCTTAACGGATTACAATCGTGACTGGTTTATGGCTGCATCAACTATGTGCTAAAGGCATTAAATATAATTGACGAAATGTCAACAAAATGTGTAAAGTTTGTTTGTATCATTGTTTTCTTTGTCAATGACGCATGCACGGACTAATAACGAATACGAGAATATTTCGTTTGCGTAGTAAATAATAAATTTAAAAAAAAACCATTTAACACTAGCAACACAATTGCAGCGAGTGATAAAAGGGTTTAATTTTAGTTTTTCGTCTACTGTCATCATAATTCTGTTTACTGCTTGCCCAAAAAGGATCAAAAATTAATATGGTCCTTTTTTAGGCACGGCAATTATGCAAAGGTGGCCCAATTTCTTCCAAATTGCACAGATATTAATGGGCAGTCTTCTATTTGTTAATGGTAACTACAATCTTACTACTATCATCATCCACAACCCCACTTCGCCCACTGTTGGGCATAGGCCTTTCTTTTCTCCTGCCAGTTCCCACGCTCCTGTGCCAGCCTCATCCAGGTTCTACCCGCGATGGTAACAATGCCGCCCTCCCATGTCCTTGGATGCCACTAGATTACTACCATACTCCACCTGTCTTCATATGCGCCTTGCCAGATGTCCTGCCCAACTCTATTTGACTTCTATAGTTAGTTTTCCGATCCTTTAACCATCAAGAATGAAGTTTGTGTGAAAGCAAAAGCAAAATTGACTCAACTTTTACAAAACCTACTCCGTCATACAGCAAAAAATAAAACTTTATTCAAAATCTTCTTAACGGTGAAATTATTAAAAAAAAGTGTGTGCCAACCGCGGCCCCATTTTTTTGTTCATCTCTATACTTTCACTCGGACAGTAGTCTTGTACTGTAAATGATAAATTATGGAAACCTATCGTTACTATTGTTGGTTGGTTTAGTTCTAGGTTTTTTTTTGTGGAAAATGTTTTTTGTAGGTTAACCGGTTGGTGGGTTACTAAGACTACAGATTATAGCTGTCAGGAAACACATGACTCCGGCAATTCTCACTAAAACTCAATTACTTATAACAAACATTTTGAGCGACGACCTTAAAGAGGTGGGTGGGACAGACTGGATGCGGAAGGTGGCGTACCGGGTGTTGCGGCGCAGCCTGGGAAGGGCCTATGTCTGTGTATGTGATTTTTATGAATATAATTCTATAAATAAATATGTGTTACAGCCGCGAATCATATTTAGATCAACATACAACCTGATGCTGACCTGCAAATTGTAAAAACCGTAAGAAATTTTGAATTTAGCGGATTACCCTGACGCTTTCGCCTTAAGGCTCCGTCAGACAGGCGCGACGCGACAGCGCTACACAAAGGCGCCGCTCGTCGCGCAACACGCGGTGCCTTTGTGTCGAGCGTCGCGTCGCGCCAGTGCGACCGAGCCTTTAAACTTTAAGCACCGGCAGTAGGTATGTCTGTCAATCAAGTAGACAATTACTTCATCCGTCTTGTTCAGTCAATTTTATTGTGTCGATAGTTAGATACCTAATTTTATTACATTACTCAAAAATTCTACACACGATTCAAGTACGTTAAAAGATACGAATTAAAAGTAGTGTAAAAAAATCAACGCCATTGACGTACACATAAACATAAGTACAATATTATGTGATCATTAACTCATTAATATTAATAAGATGTCAAACGTTAGCGAGAGATTGACAAATGTTTATTTTTTGGCATTTGATTTTACATACCTAATCTCCTTCAAGGCTGTTTGATTGATTGGGGAAACTTCACGAAATAGGTAATATAATCAGCCTATAACGTTCGCACTTGAAGTGACCCACTACCTGATATACACATAGGGGTACAGACCCTCTATGTCTATGAGATGTGTTGTGTCGGTGTTTTGTTTTTTCGCTACCAGATTCCTCTAATAGCGAAAAAACAAAACACCGACACACCGACAGGTATCTAACAGCGAAAAAACAAAACATCGGTAGGTATCCCGATAAAGTCTATGAAGTATCGCTAATTAATTGTTTATTTAAAGTTACCCTGTACCTATAGACGCACAGGAAAGGCAAGATAATTGGCTTTTTTCAAAAAAGACGTTTCGCAAATCAGTTATGTAGAATATTAAGAGCATTAACCCAGTTACTTGAGTTTAATAAAAATAAGTACAAAGAATATCGTCAAAGTTTAATCACATGAGTATAGCTGTATGACTCATTGTTTTATATTTTTGCACTTGATACATTTTAAACTTAAGGCTCCTTAAAACAGGCGCGACACGCGACGTGGATCGCACGCGACACAAAAGCACCGGTCGTCGCGCGACAGGCGGTGCTTTTGTGTCGTGTGCGATTCACGTCGCGTGTCGCGCCTGTTTCAAGGAGTCTTTAATCGTGAATGAGAGAAAGAGTATTTCTTTCTAAATTCATATAAGTCTATTGAATGACTATATTAGGGTTATATGAACTTAGATGGTTGTATTGATGATTTTAATGATTATAATTCTGTAAATACATACTTGTTACGCTCGCTAAACATATTTTGTTCAACATACAACCTGACACTGACCTGAATATTACAAAACACGTAAGAAAATTTGAATTTCGGGGGCTACCCTGGCGCTTCCCCCTTAATTATTGTTTTTTTTTTGGGCTTAGTAGGTAGCTAGGTAATACCTACATTTGCAAATTCCACCAAATAATGAAAATATGAATGTAATACAACCGGAGGTGATACGAAATTATGACTAACAACGGAAAACCTACAATTTGCGACGGCTTTTACAACTGATTGCCGGATGACAAGAACAAATTGCGCTAAACTCGACATTATATTTTAATACTAACTGCTATCAGCATGACAATGGCTTATTTACCTAAATATCATTTAAAGCAATATAGGTTTATAGGTATGACGGTAAGTCCATTTATCATGTCAATTTTCTGACAGAGCACTTTCCACAAGGTCAAGCGCATTTTCAGCGTGCAAAAAAGTATATAAAAAGCGGCCAAGTGCGAGTTCTTCCATACCACCGTATAATATTTTACACTATATATAAAAAAAAATACTTTAGTAAAAAAAAAAACACCGAAAAAACACGTTTCTTGTATGCGGAAACATTAAAAAAAAAATTGTTAGGCGACCATTGCATTCCGGTCATTCCATTGCCATTCTCAGCGTATTCGGAGATCGGTGAAATTCCCCGATGTTGCGGAGGTGGATGCAGCTTCACGCTGATTTTTTATTGTATTATGTTGATCTGTGTCTGTAACCAACTAACACTAGAAGTTAAGTAAAATTGCTACTAACCCTGTGGACTCCTGTTGGAAATAAAAGTTTTCTATACACACATACACACACATAGACACACATACACACATATACACGCACACACACACACACACACACATATATACTGAAAACTTTTAAGTGTCTACCTAGCGGAGCTTTAGTAATAGGGTTCCGTCGGCATGGCACCCTTTACGTACGGAACCCTAAAAACCACTATGACATATTATGTATGACGCATATTATATACCAGTAATGCAGGTTATTAAAACCGGATGTTATAACGCCAACTACGAGTTTTGCCTACTTATTATTATTTAAGATTTAAAAAAAAAAAATGTTGTAGACCTGTTCATAAAATCAAGTTTTTGAAGACGACCGCTTATCTGCTGCTTCATTAATCTTTATTTTTTTGGAAATTTACAAGAACCTTCTAGATCCTAGTCGTAGATTAGGATTTAAAAATCTGGTTTTTAAGGCGGTTTTTTCTGGATCTTACTGGCTAGACTACATCCTCAATACTCTCATAAAATCAGCGATTATAATATCATCTTTAGAATAAATAACTGTTAACAACTCGAAATGTTTAAAAAAATATAGGCATGCTAACAGGAAAAAGATTCCTTTCCAATTAATGTGATCAATTCTCGATAGTATTTCGACCTGGAAATTAAGGTTTGACTTAATAAGAATCGGATTGGAGGTAACATCGCCACAGAGCACAAAAATACTAGCATTTGTTAGTTACTAGCTTTTGTCCGCGGCTTCGCTCGCGTTAATTCAGACTTTGACTATCAATTCGGGTTATAATTCAATCATGATCGGAAGACACTTGGCGCTATCTATTATCATAAGAACGTTATTGTTGTTTTCCTCGGGAACAGTACTTTTTTTCGGGATGAAAGGTACCCTATGTCCGTTTCTGTACACCTGACAACGTATATGCAAAATTTCAGGATGATCGGATCAGTGGTTTAGGTGTGAAAAGGTAACAAATAAACAAACAAACTTACTTTCGCATTTATAAATATAAAATATAAAATAATATATAATATATATATATAATATATATATATATATATATATATATATATATATAGTTAGGAAGGATTTTATTAGAAACCTGTATTGTCCAACTGGAGGGCAAAGGCATCCTTCCCTATTTTCTTTTCTGCTAAGGATTAGTCTTTTTTAGAGTTCAGCTTATCCTGCCGTTTTTGTCTCGAAGGATCGTCATCTGCATAGGCTTTTCTCAAATATGTTGAGGTCAGCTTCCAGTCTAACCGGATGCAATTGAATACTACTATTTTATGTGGAGCAACTGCTTATCTGACCTCCTCGACCCAGTTTTTAGGGAATACGATACCGCTTGGAATCGGACGGTCACCGATTCACGGCTGTTTTATATTTCTTCTTGAGCAATGGTTGGTCCCATTGTTAAAGGAGTCCAACTCATCCTGCCATCTTTGTCTGTCTGCTATAAGATATACTACTCTTATAATTCACAGCCGTTCGTTCTAGCAACTTATCAAGAGTTATATGTCGTTTCCTCTTGATTCCAGTCATGTACCACCTAACTCTTCTGATCAGAATTTAGTGTGATGTCTGACAAATGTCAAATAGTGTCTATTTCGATACTATTGATATTACGTGCTTAGATTTAAGAATACCATACATTTTACAACGTTGTTACTAACCGCGAAAATAAAGTTTTTAAAGGTCTATCGGAGGTGTCTCAGAACTTGCCGAAGATTGGTGGTAATAAAATTGAACTAATTACTCAGGGATCGAATTGGCAATACAACCATACGCTCCAAGACAGATATAGCTAATGTTGTCGTTAAGTCTGCCGGATTGAGATTAGGTGGGCCACATCTGGCAAATGAACCAGGACGGATTACATATAGGCCAGGGTAGTTGATGCCTGAAGTCAGGAGTTGTCTTTGAGGCAACCTTTGAAAGGAGCCCTAGATCGGGACTAAAGACACGCTATTGAATATACCAACATTTAGCATGAAGTGGGTACGGTTGAAGAAGAGAGAGAGGTAGGCTACGAAGGCAGTAGGAAGAGAGATGTAGATTTAATGAAGGAGTAGTGCGGAAGTAGGACAAAAGGTTGATGAACAAAAACATCATAGAAAAGTTTTTTTCGTGTCAATCCGGTCTTGTGTATGACGCACGTATCACGTGATGAAAGCATGGACAAAGTTATTTAATACTAAATAATATATTACTGTAAAAGGATCGGACACATAATGTGCAAATTTATTAAAATATGGGGATATTTTGTTTCCTAGTTAGTGTGACATATTGCTGCTAGATCAAAGATTTAAAAGGTCATCGTTTTATTAATTCGTTCTTGCTTTATTAGGATCATGGGGTTTTTAAGATGATTAACATTGATTTAATTATGTGTTAAGTTATATTAGATATTAATGATGGGTAAGAACATGCATATATGTTTGATGAATCTCAATTGTAGATGTCTGTCTGACTACAACAAATTTTTACAAAGATTCTTGGTTGACACGACCTACAAACAATCCAAAATATTAATTTGCATTCTGATGTAATAAGGATTTTTTTTAACATACCGCATTTTGCAACTTGATAAACTAGTTCGGTAACATTTAGAATTTGAAACTGTTTTTGCTTAATGTGCAGATAAGATTTGTTTTGTTTTTAAGTCTTCGTGTCGATGGTTCCATTTTTAATCGACTTCAAAAAAAAAGGAGAAGGTTCTCTAATCGTTTTATTTTTTAATGTTTCTTACTTCAGAACTCTGTCTTAAATACTGATTTGAAAAATTCTTTTGTTTGAAAGGGTATACATATACTCGTAAATTTGGTCACGTTCTGATGAGTGGTTTTTGAGTTAGCTTCAATAATACGTGTTCTTTCCACTTAGTGTATGTTGATGATGTTATAAAAACGTTATTACAAATAAAAAAAACAACCGACTTCCAAAAGAGCGCTACAAAGTGAAAAATAATTTTAATTTAGGAAATCGGTGCCAAAAAAACGATAATATAAAACCAAAGCCACCGACTTCCGAAATTAAAGTTATTTTTCACTTTGTAGCGCTTTTGTTGGAAGTAGTTTTTTTTTTGTAATAAAGTTTTTTATGTTTTATTTAACCTTCGACCCGAACTTAAGCCACATCGGCAGCGTAAGAATTGGCCTCGCAAAGTTCTTTCATAGTGCAGGTGTTATTATCGTGTTTGGTGTGGCTCTGTAGTCACATGGTAGCTTATCGGTGTACCCCCATCTGACTAAGATACAGGGATGTAACGGAGGTAATTTTATCGGAACCGAAGGCGGAGACGGAGTTTTTAAATTTGCTTTATCGGAGTCGGAATCGGAGTCAGAGGCAGGATCAGAAGTGGTGGCATGAGAGAGAATTTTTATTTAAGGACAAATCAAACATTATTTAGTAAAATTTTTTAATTTCAATTTTCAATTATACAATAAAACACAAACAATGAAAAAAAATTGGCATATTTCCAAATAAACAAGAAATTAAAATAAATGAATTTAAACCCAAAGTAGTATATTACATTATATTAAATGAACAAAAGCTTTAAAACAAATTAAATCAAATGAGGCCGCCGCCGCCGCCGCTATGTTATGCTTCGACCTCCGATTAAAACCTTCGATTTAAAAGTGTCGGAGCCGAAGTCGGAACCGAAGGTGTAATAATAATCGGAAGTTCCGACTTAACGGAACCGGAGTCGAAGCTCCGTAACATCCCTGCTAAGATATACTTATAGCGGCCCACCTGTCTTCGTAGTCGGTTAAAGGATTTCACGTACAGTACAACTATTTTCTTAATGTCCCTCGGGAATCATACCATTTCCGAATACAGACGAATGCTAATTTCCATGTCCATCAATTATTCGATTTATTTGTATAATAATTTGAATTCAGAACTAAGTACTTTATTGTTGTTTTGTTATGACGTAACAAACAATAAAGTACTTAGTTCTGAATTCAAATTATTATACAAATAAATCGAATAATTGATGGATATGGAAATTAGCTTTGGTTTGTATTCTGAAATGCGATTATTCCCGAGGGACTTTAAAAAAATAGTTGTACTGTACTAATCTTGGAAACAACTTTAGATTTCTCTCTTTCCTTTTCTCATAATCGCCTGACTATATCTTTCGTATCTTACCTGCATTAGAAAGCTCCATGAATATAGTTGTAAGTAGCTGTTTCAACTTAACTGTCGTCAGTAATTGCTAGGCAGCAAGTAGCGGCTCGGTCAAGGCGACCGCTGCGGCTTCGTTTGCCGTCTGATCGCTGAGCATACTCGATCTCACCTTGGAAATTATGCCAACGGTTTTGTTAATGGAGTAATGAAGTATGATGGGGTTTTAGATTCCAGCGACGTGATAAATATTGCCATCTACTTAATAAAAATTCACTGACAGACAACGCATATCTTAAACCGTTGGGTCTAAAACATGAAATTTTGCACAACAAATTTTGCACAGGATTTTGCACAACAAATTTTGCACAAGATTTCCTTGTTTATATGAGGTGAGCACTAAGGAAATATTTTTGAAAATTCATGCCCTATAGGGGTTAAATTGGAGTTGAAGATTTGTATGGAAATTCCGAATTCCTCGTTTTTTCCCGATGGGCATAAGGCTTGTGTTGTCAAAAATCCTCAAGAAACTAATATACATATGTAGATCCGAAAGACAAATGATAAATGATTTTATTTCTGTAAGTAGGTTTGTACAAACACTTTTACACGTCAATCATATTTTAAAAACTAGATGAGGTCGGCGTTTCCTGTCTGACTACTCTGAGAAGAAACGCCGAAACAAACTCAGAGGTCACAGTATCTTTTAAAGTCCAGACATAATCTTGGTCAGATCATGTGAAGACCATGTAGATTTGTGTCTGAAATGGTCTTTTGAGGAAAAACCACACAGATTGAGTGGACCTGTCCAGTCAGTGCACGCATTTGTCAGAAATTGTGCAGCTCAACTCAGAACTTAAGGAGTACAACGATTCGACGAACAATACCAAAGAATGGACAGTTGGGTAGGCCACAATAATTACTCAAATTGCCAGACCATGATTAAAATTACCTGAAAAGGAGAAAAAAAAGCAACAATGACCCACATAGTCTGCACATTCACAATATTAAAATAATAATCATGTATTCAGTCTAGCCTGCATGCTACTCACATTCACAGACAGTTTTCTCTTTAAATGCCATCAAAAAATCATAAGTTATGTCATGTAAATCCATAAAAATGACATTATTAATTCTAAAACACTTATTCACAGTAAAAAATGAATTGTTACTTGGGGGTGCACACAAGATAGGGACGGTAAAGGCTCCTTCAAACTGGCGCAACACGCGACGCGACACAAAGGTATCGCCTGTCGCGTGACAGGCGGCGGTGCCTTTGTGTCGTGTGCGATTCGCGTCGCGTGTCGCGCCTGTTTGTAGAAGTCTTAAAGCCAAAGTAGGTACAGAGTGCAGACAATGGTTGTTTAAAATATACATTTAACAATTTTACATCAGGTAGGATTATTAAACACATTCCAGAATCTAATGACAAATGAGAATAATGTAGCTGATCGAATGTGTTATCTTATCTTAAAGATTACTAGCTTTTGCTCACGGCTTCGCCCGCGTGGGTGTCGGAAAATATCCCACGGGAACGTACTACCGGGATTAAAAATAGCTATGTGTTAATCCAGGTAAGCAATGTATTAATTGCGTAATACATTGTTTTCATATCAAACTCTATTGGTTTATGAGGGGCACGCCAGTAACCAGTAGACATATTTTTTCCCGACATCTTCAACAATCATCGTCATATTTCAGCCAATTTACACAAAACTTTAATGAATTATACACCTAAACCTTTCTCATGAATCATTCCGTCCATTGGTGAAAACCGTATGAGAATCGGTTCGGTAGTTTTTGAGTTTATCGCGTTCAGACATACAGACGCGACGGGGAGCCTTTGTTTTATAATATGTATATAGAAGTGACTGCTACCACCAGAAGTGTAGACTGCACCTACTTATTCTTATGAATAAAATTAATTTCCAGTCAACCACGTCTTCAGTCTGGACACATAAAGTTAAAAAGAACATCGTTAATATGGCGGTCGATACACAGACAATGATATAATTAATTATGTATTCAATATAGTGTGAAACAAAATACGCACTGTTACCACAGGAATAAATAGCCGAGTTTTATTCATGTGCTGTTTGTGCCTTTACATAATCATCTTAGATTAAAGCCTGACCGCTTAACTGAGACCGTTCTTGAGGTAACTGAGCGGTGCGGGAGCGGCGACAGTTGTGACAAGTTGACGTATCAGTGAGCTCTCGCGGCGCGTCACCACACCCCTCCCGCACCGCGCAGCTACCTCAGGAACGGTCTCAGATAAGCGGTCGCGCTATAGTTTTGTTGCTCTGATAGAAGCAGCAACTTCATTTGTATGATTCAGGTGTTTCTCATCTTCAGTGTAGTGGGAATTGGTGATCAATGTAGTTCTCAGATCGTGGGTATAAAAGATTTTGGGGTGAAATATTTATTGGGGCAGCGCCAGGTTGCCCGCGAAATTTAAATTTACTTACGTTTTTTGCAAATTGGAGGCCAGTGTCAGGTTGTATGTTGAACAAAATATGATTTGCGACCGTAACAAGTATGTATTTACAGAATTATAAGCATTAAAATCAATACAAAAATTACATATTATACATCATTGAACACAAATCTCTAGTTCATAACTCTAATGAATGACTGTTTCATTTTGTTAACGTACAACCTGACACTGACCTGTAAGTTGCAAAAACGTAAGAAAATTCAAATTTCACGGGCTGCCCTGGCGTTTCCGCCTTAAAGGTGTGAGTTTTCGTTTAATTATTTCATAGAAACGAGTCGTGTAGAAAAATACGTACCTAGATTAAAAAAAAAAAAAACACAATTTTATCACGCATTAAAAATGATAAAATAATTAAATTGACCTGTATTAGTTCTTCTTTTATAGCCAATGATTAAATCAAAAATTAAAAGTAGACACAACTAAAAAGTGCTCTACGTTTTTTTATTTAAGAAATAAACTTTATTACGTAAGAAGGCGATTACGAAAATTCTATGCTATTTGACAAGATGCAAAGCTAATATTTAGAGGTTGTTGACATCGCTCACAGAGAGTTCGTTATTTATTGATATTTCATAAATAATTTCATAACTACTTTATTAATTATGCATGTATAATGGTGAAACGTTTGTTTTTAGACCGTTAGATAAAGGTTGTATATTGAAACTGTTTACAATCATACATTAGGTTGACTAATGTAACAATGGAAATAGGAAAATTTAATATTTGGTGGTGCTTAATACTTACTTATTCTGATTGATTGCTTCACATTGTTTTAATTAGTTAAAGTTAAGTAATTGCAAAATTATTGACAAAATTACCAATTCAATAGTTTTATAGATCAAGTAATTTGAAGTCACTTATGTAATGATTTTTTTTTTGTTTTTCATCAGGACAGGAAACAAAAAATCACCTGTACGCTATTTTGTTGCGTATAAAAACTTGTTATAAAGTTTTTTTTTTCTGAAGGTTTTTAAGCTTATTAATTGGGTAAAAAAAATGCTATTCAACTAACTCTGCCTATTACATCCCACTGCTGGACAAACAACAACAACAACAACAACAACAGTAACTTGAGATTAACGTGAGAAAAAAAAGTTACTACTTACTGACCTATGTCAAATCCATAAACTATGTAACCATGATCATGGCATGGTATTGACGTAACCTGACCACGTGAATTTTTATATGCCGTAAAAATCTCGTACCAACATGGATAGGTGCCGTCAAGTGTAAGAAAATATTACTGGTTTTGGCTTTCTGAATTGAAGCTCTAGTTTAATGTTTATCAACTAACGGTACAATACATACCATTGTGTTTATTTTACGTGTTTTATGGCCCCGCGTACCACGAGCGTTTGGACCGAGTATAGTGCGTTTGAATTAAACAAAAGATACTTAAAACCCGTAATAATACTTGTAATTCAAACTGTCTACATCGAAATTGCTAATCCATTGCATTGCATTTTATTTTATGTAATATGGGTTTTGTCTGATTCTATTGTTTTCTTTATTTTATTGCTTCATGTGTTTGGATAATTGGTCTGCTCAACAACGTAAATAATGCAATGAATGTTGTTGAACTGTCAAAATGAAAAGCATTGCAATTGTAAGAGTGTTACACAATTGCCTCTCAGGACTGCATCACATTTCCACACATTTCCTTAACAATTTCAAAGAAAATTTCAAACCGTACTTAATTTAGTCACGAAAACTGATAATTGTAGAATGTATCAAAGATTGCAACAAGTAAATAGCAGGTAGTGTTGTCATAATCATTGAATTATCATTAGGAACTGGTTTTCCCTCGGTTACATTATAATTCATGATGAATGGAATTAATGATATGACGTTGTTTATAATCTTATATTTATTACGTTAAAAAATCACGTTTATGTGATTGATAACTTATCTATTTTGTTTTTATTGTCATCATAGAAACTTTTAACTTCAAAACATGCAATTTAAACGTGTTTCTTTAATAAATCTTTGCTTTGTTGCCTTTAAGATTAATTATGTTTTCGAATCATCTGTTGCCTTTTAAATCGATAATGTCTTCGTAGATCTCCATTATGTTATGTTTTTTTTAAGTTATTCTCTAATTACACCCAATATTATTATACTATAAAAACTTGTAAGCATCAAACCCCTTAGCATTATGAATTCTAACACATTTTAAGTCATTAAGTCACTCGGAACTCCCGGTATTATTGCCGAGTCTCATTACTCACCGCTTTGAAACGTTAACTAACAAAACATCGTCTGAAGTAAGACGCTGTACCAGATATTTAATTTCAAAACATCCTGTGGATTTCATTAAACAGTAGCTCACGTGATAACATTCACAGCTTCCTCATCACAAACTAGAGTAATGACGATACTTATTACAAGTCGAAGTGTCTCTATGTATAATATCTTTCTATTCAAAATATCCTTATCCGGGGACTTCACAGTTGCACCTGTATGATAATTATGTTCATAGTATCCATACATCTGAGAATGAGGAAAATGTCGTAAGGAAGGTTTTGAGTATGAATTCGGATGGGTATACTATAAGAGTAAGGGAAGACCAAAGAAACGATGGATAGACTGTGTGAAACATCATATGGCTAGAAAGGGAGTGACTACCGAGATGGCGACTAATAGAGAAAGAAGTACGGAAGAAAAAGACGTGTTGCGCTGACCACAAATAAATCGGAATCGGATGATGAGTATCCCCCACACATCTAAACAAGGTTAACAGAACTATAAGCTACAAAGTTCTATGTCAAACTCTATTCGAAAGAAAGGAAAACGAAACAAAAAAACATCGGAATTTACCCGTAACACATTGTAAATAACGAATGTCTATAAGGCTTCCTTTTGATGGTAAACAATACACATGAAGATATATCAAGCTATACATTTCCAGAATAACCTGACATTTAATTGTTCGGAAAGCTAACATTAGGTTAGGTTAGCATTAATTGACGGGGTCCGATAGGGCCGATGCCTGCTGGGGTCGCGGATTGTTCGAAAGAGTTACCGTGGCCCTGGCGCACAGGCAACTGAAGAAACACGGTTGGGTTTTAGTCAGTAAAAGTCTGACACGCCCTCACGCTCTGCTCAGAGAGGGAGAAGTTATTTGATGAAATCCCACCTAAAAAAAAAATGTCTAGCTAGCACTCATATTTTACACACAATGTGAGCAGCACTCATATTTTACACCCAATGTGAATGCGGTGCTGTCTAGAACATGATCCACTTGCTGGAATGTGCTAAGTGTCCATGCACCTGCATCCTAGAGCATATAATGGAACGCCACTGATGCTGCTATTAACGTGGTCACCTTCTGGGCCCAACTCTTCTTCTGCTTTACGTGTCGATTTGACTCAAATGTCCTAACAAAATGTAGCCACCTGGACAGCTCTATCACTGGCTAGTTTAAATCCTGGAAGGTGCAGGTGGTTGTGCATGATGGGCAGGACAGGAGGAGAGGCATATTCTATGAAGGGGCGCCACATTGACACTGTGTCAGAGCTGGGTAAAGGATACCTCATTAGGCTAGATTATTTTTACAGCGGCCAACCTGGCCCGCAATCGGTTAAGAGATTTACAGATTAGCCACTGTAGTTCGTGTACATCCGGCAGATGTTCTACCGGAGTGATGAAGTGTGAAGGGGTGGGATGTGTGGAAGTGGGGTGAAGTGAGCCCAACTAAAGGCTCCCGCAGACAGGCGTGACGCGACTGTAGTAGAACAATTTCTATGAAAACTTCAAGGGAATTGTTCTACCAGAATCGCATCACACCGTCGCGTCGCGCCTGTCAGTGCGAGCCCTCATTTAAAAACTACCATCATCGACTTGAAAAGAAGAACGGAAACCTGATTCATTGTGAGGTCATATTGGTAATGTTTAACTTGATATATTGTCGTGTGTACTGTTTACCATCTTAAAGGAAGGCATTCGTCCTTACAATGTGTTACGGGTAAATTCCGATGCTTTTTTGTTTCGTTTTCCTTTTTTTTCTATGTATGGATGGAGTTTATAATGATAGTTTGTTGCTTGGCCCCGTTTGTCCTCATTTCAATAGATATAGGCTTATGGACGTTAGTATAGAAAATAATATGTATAAAATAGACGGGACTAAGAAGTAAATGAATATAATCATATAATAATCATCAATGAAATATCATTGAGGATTATTATATGATTTAGTTAGATAGTTCTTATATTCGGTAGACATGCAGCAGTGTTACGCAAAGATTCTGCAACAATAGGTCAAAATGACCACAGTAGGTACTTGCTTTTTTGTAGAAAAAAATTGTTTAAATATACAATCATATGCCTATTGAAATATATCTACAAAAGATATTCTACATGATTAGATAATAGGTAGTTAAAATAACGATGAATACATTATAGTTTCCATTATAATAATATTATGTTTTTTGTAAATGTTAAGTTCATATCATTTGCATATTGTATAATTGTTTATTGACTTTGAAATGTTTACTCATTATAACAGCTTAACTTGCAACAATGAAATATGAATTCTGTTAATTGTGCAATTAGTAATTTTGTAGACCGCATAGGTTTTCAATGAAAGTTATTATTTATTTTTTCTTAAGGTCCTTCATCAGTTCCTTTATAATTAAGGCCCATCTGGGACCAATTTCAGAAAGCTGCAGAGTGGACCAAAAGATATATTCTCGTCTATAAATAAATAATATATATAAATCGTCGTCGTAATCGTAATATATATAATCTCGTCTATAAATATATAAATAAATTTTGTAGAATAATTAGAATCCAAACATAACTGCATAATTATAATATTCAATTGGTAATTAAAACAAAGTTCAATTTAGAATTTGAAATGCAAATTACTTATCCATATTGTAACTGGTATCTTATTATACAAAAATATACAACAATTATTTTAATCTTCGTGCTTACTGCTCTTCGTAGCTAGTTATTGAGGTCAACAGATTACAAACCAATGTTAAATACAGTAATATTTTAATGATGTTCCATATGTACTTTTCAAACAATATACACGCGATTAATAATAACTTCGATGTGACATAGGCATCTGACAGTGTTCATCACAAGTTAACTCGTGTCCTCTCACTTATTCCATTGTTTCCTATTTAAATCCTTATTGAAGGCAAAGGTCAGTGCCAAGTATTGTTTGCAATGTATCTGAGTCACGTCAGGGTCAAGGTGCTATTACTGAGTAAAGTAAACACATGAGGAGTGCTACAAGGCGCGTGCTTAGGACCTCTGGTATTTATACAACAATTATTTGTTAGATAATCGTTTTGGAAACTTTAACATGCTTGAATAAAAGGGTAGATGAAGCATGTTTAAATTATGTATGTTGGTTCGTTATTATAACAGGTTAATTTATTATTCTCGGTCTGGGCCTACCGCAAAGTCGTTTGCCATTAAGCGGGACCCACTAGGTCGTAAGTTTGGCCCATTGATTGGCGGGATAAGCTGGACTCCTTTAATAAAGATTGGTTCTTGGCAGCTCTGGACAGAGAGAGGTGGATATAGAGTAGAGAGGCCTTTGCCCAGCTACAAATTAATGGCTAAAAAAAAAAAAAAAAATATGATTCAAAGGTTAGGACGGTTCTGAGTAAAATCAACGTTTGTTTAAATTAATTAAATTTTAACCTGTCCCCATTCATCTAATATGTGTGTAAATTAATCACTTGATTGAATATTTAAGACAGTAAATATGATTTCATTACGTGTGTTCGTATTAAGGAAAAAAATATAGATACATAACGTATCTATGGATAATTTATTTGACCGTGATTTATGAGGAGCAAGCTCGTTAGATATGGGTCGTAAATAAAAATCTTGAGTAGTCTAGATTATTTGATATAATATGCAGTAGTTTTGAGCAAGGTCACAGAGCTCAAAATGTGCGGTGCAAAATGTTCTCTTTAAGTTGACATTCAAATTTATTAGGCAGGGCCAAAAATGTGCAGAATGTATATATAATTACTCAAAGTATAGGTATAGTGTTTTAATTGGACTTGGACTGTTTTCGGAGACTAACATCGATCTACTTAGTAAGGACTGTCACGTCACAAGATACCTAAATGAAATAAAAGGAACACGCTACGAAATATTGAATAAAATAAATATATTGTATAGTATCCGTGAAACCAGCACTATACTGTATCACATATGCAGGAACATAAACAATCACGCATTTAGTATATCTATAATTCACTCGTGCCTATCAGATCACAAGCAGATATTCCTTGAGATAGGCAGCTTGACACCAAAGACTAACAAAAGGATCCAATACAAAGCACTTAACTATGACAAATTATACAATAGTACCCTAATAGCAAACTACACTAATAACGAAAAAGACTACTACTATTTAGAACGATTTATCTCAGAACAAATAAACAAAAATAAAGAAGATAAAACTAAAATCTTAAACCTACCTCAAGAAGACTACATAAACCGATATATCATAGACTCAATCAACCTACGAAATCACGTATGGCAACAAACAAAACACCCAAAAGACGACAACCTACAGAGGAATTTTAATGAAGAACAGGACAGAGTAAAAAACCTAGTCAAGAAACAGAAGAAAAACTACTACAACAACTTATTTCGTAACAGTTACAAACAACCTAAAAAAATGTGGGAAATCAACTATTGTCGGACTCGGAATTTATGACAGACGGTAATGAAATTTGTAACGTATGTAACTCATTCTTTGCATCACCAGGCGCGGAGTTACCTAATGAAATACCTAACATCTACGGTCAGCAAATGTGATAAGTAACCAGCGTCGTCTGATATAGTTGAAGTAAGAAACCGATGTATGTTTGTGAATAAAATTTAATTTAATTAATAGAAACCAAACCGTTCATTTATCAAATTAGATTTCATTCGAAAACACCCATCGGTTTCTTACTAAACTTCAACTATATCTGACGACCCTGGTTACTTAGGTCTTTGTGACTGTACCACAAACACAGGTAATAATCTCATGTACTATACTTCCACGGCGTCATCTCGGATATCTATGGTGGCTGTGCAGAGGCCACTTTGACTGCAAGTTTTGAGACACAGAGGTCAAGATAGAAGGTGGAACATAATTTGCGACATAGATCCACATCCAGAGACTCCAACTACGAGTAGTTTTTATCTATCTGTAAGATTATGGTAAAGTAAATTAGAATAAATAAAAATATGCAATTTTCAAGAATCTAGAATAGAGGAAATGAGCCACTAATAAGCGTAAAAAATAAATAAACTTTGAATTAGTCATTCAAATTTTTTCGAAGTATTGAGTTATTAATATCAGTTACCAAACTTCAATAATGTGTAGCATAGTACTAAGATACTTGATTGCAGCATCTCGAAGCCTGGACCCAGACGGATCTATACTTGTCACTTATAACTTTACGCGTGTAGACAAAAACGGCCCATGGTCTACATAACTTATACAGTGAGAGTAAATGCAGACTTGCCAGCACTATATTTTTTTATAAGTCTTACCTAGTCCATTCTTCTTATTTATCTCTATTCCCTTCCGTGGAAGCCTCTTTCCGGAAAGCCATTATATTGTTTACGGCTTCAAGGAAACAGGTACTCGTGTTTTCATTAAGTGGAGCAAAAGTAAAAGGCTTCCATAGTAAAAATAATTAATTGCTTTCGTACAGGTATTTATGTCTCTACAACACATAAAAATATTTGTCACCGTATTTTGTCTCTTAAATTAAAACACTTTCGAGAACAATTAGGGTAGCCTTCTCCTGACTGAAAACCTGCTTTATCATACCTACAAGTTGTGCAATTCATTCATCATAAACTCATTATTGTCTGCCCAGCCTTTCCGAACTATCTTGGGGTCGGCTTCCAGTCTAACCGGTTGCAGCTGAATACCAGTATTTTATATGGAGCGATTGCCTATCTGATCTCCATAACCCAGTAACTAAAAAGCTATAACCCATAAACGCAGTGTCTTTCTGCCAAGTCTACATCCACATTTATCCATCAGAGTGTCCATTTAACACCGCTCTATCACTTATAAATACTACGTAATCGATTATTGAGATGAACGTTACTTAACCGATCATCAACGACCTCTTATGTCATTTGGTTGCAGTGTTGTGGCATTGTTCGACTAGTAACAGCTTGTAGCGGTGATTTTGTACTTCTATAGGATGATCTTGCTAGAAATGGTGAAAGATCAAAATTGTTTCCCTCAATATTATGGGGCAAAACGTTGTGATGACCCGGAGTTAAAGGTTTGGAACCTGTACCAATGTGACTTTTTCAATAAGTATGTCTGTATTTTAAAGCAAGCATGATGGTTAATGGTCCTTTCTTCAAGATGTGAAAAGAGGCCTTAGGCAAGCAAGAGCAATGCTTAAGGCCTTTTACAGCTTCCCCAGGGTTGTTCCCTAACAGGTATTATGCAGGGTTCCGGGGTTGTCTTTTAAGAGGACACTGCTTATCCCACACTCCCGGTCTTATCCTTGTAGGCCGGGCACCTTTAGAAGTTTTCCTCCCGAAAATTAAAAAAAGACAGCCAGCAGGAGGAAAGCAAGTCTGAAATTAATTATATTTTGTAGCTCCAAGTCACAAATAATTTAACCTCTCCCTCCGCATCTCTAATGTAATTTTTTCACAAGTTTGTTGCCTCCAAATTGTACAATTTTGTAGCACAATGTCATCGTCATTAATGTCTTTACCTTTTGGAAGGTCATCGATTATATCTGTCAAGATTTTAGTTCACCTTGTTTGGGTTTTTTTTTTGAGAATATTGTTAACGTGCTGTAAAAAGTTATAAAATGTGGCAATGTCCTTATCAAGATTGACCGTTCTTATGTTCGAGAATATAAATATATGTAAATTGTGTGATGTGGTCATCTTGAAAATGACGTTGTTAGTTACTGAATTCATATACAGTGTAACGTGGTTAAGTGGGCCCTGGATATTTCAGAAACCTTTACTACTGATAATTACAATGAGACCCCGACACTTTTGCATTGAAATATCTCTACTATTGGGTATGGGTATAAATATAATACGGCGTTTATAAGTGAGACTACATTTGTTAGATTTTTTCCATTTATACCTTTATAACTGGGGCTTTGTAGTTCAATAAGTAATAGAACTAATAATTATTTATCATTTTCAAAATATAAAATATTAATTTTTAATGAACATTTTCACCTCTATAAATGAAAAACGGTACATTTCGCCCAGGCGAGGCGTAACAATAAAACCACTGTCATTTTGAACCTGACTATTTGGGAACTGGGTAAGTGAGAAGCCTCTTTAAGTGATAAATAATCCTAGTTTCCTGGAGATCTCACTTATCCAGGTTATACTGGATACACAATAATAAATAAATAAAACAAATAATACACACACAATAATAAATCAAGTATCTTGACTTAGCACACGAGGTTGTCGACATGTGGGACATGGACTCTGCAATCATTGTACCGATAATCGTTACAGTAAATGGCCTAATAGCAGAGAGCCTCGACCAGCACCTCAGGAGGCTCTCATTGCGCAGCTAGGTCAAGGGCTTGATTCAGAGAGCAGTAGAGCAGTAGAGTTCCTCTCTGAGCCCTGACCACCGGCAGCTAGGACCCTGTTTCTGATGCCGATGGGCCACTATTTTTTATATTTTTAAATGTTGTATGATTATTGTAAAATATTTAAAAATGTATTTAATATGTAATAAGATAAATAAACGAAATAATAAATCATTTTATTTCGGACAACTAAAAAGATCCATAAATTATTATAATTATACTGATGTGACTTACATAACATATAAAATAAAGTTTTAAATTAAATATTTTTTTTGAATATTAATAGCGGCAAAAATGTCATTAAGATAACATAGTCCTTCACATAACACAAAATAAATAATTCCATTAGAATCTTCGAAACGAGAATTTAAATCTCAAAACAGTCAATGTCATTTTGGGTTTTTATTTTTTTCCTAAAATATTTTTGGCCTATCCGTGTCTTTCGAGATCACTCGTAAACATACTACAGGTGCCTGTCCTGTCTGTCTAAAGTCATCTTTATTTTTTTCTTTTATTTTTTTCTACCATAACGATTTATCTCAGTTTGCAAATTAACCTCTGCAATCGTCTGCAATATCCAGGATAAGGAGACCCCTCCGTGTCTCGGAAAGCACGTTGAGCCGTTGGTCTCGGCTGACGTAGATCTTTGACAGTTGTTACGGGTAGTCAGAAGCACTAAAAATCTGACAACCAGTCTTACCAAGGAGTATCATGTTACCCAGTACCTAACTGGGTTGTGGTGGTCAGATAGGCAGTCGATCCATGCAAATACTGGCATCCGGTTAGACTGGAACCCGACCCCAACATAGTTGGGAAAAGACTGGGCAGATTGATTGAGTTTGGCAATATCCAGGATGCGTATTGTATGCGCAGAATTGCGCTAGTTTAGCCTCAATTGCATAGATGCGCGCGAGCACGCGCTTTGTGTGCATTCATAGAATAGCCATTCACTTTCTGTTGCAGTTATTGTGCTATTGTAACATGATTTAACTATTGTAACTGTGTTAGTTTAGGTAGATATAGCATCCTGTGATGTAATACTGACTTAACAGGTAAGAAAGAAAGAAAGAAAAATGCGTTTATTGGCATTGCAGCAACAAAAATACACCTTAAAACTAAAAAATACGGAAAACAATGAGGAGGAGATGAGGTTTTAGGCACCTGTCCATCGCCGGCGATTAACGAGAAGCGAGTACAGCTAGCAATTAAAAACGAGGTGGCAAGCAGCGAGTGTGCGACGGCGACGAGCGATTTTTCGCTGGTATGCGTACGTACCAAACGTGAGTCTCTCAGCGAGTGTTCTGCCTGCCAAGCGAGCGTCGCTGAGCGAGTACTCTCTTTGATAGCTCTTGTCGTCGCGATAAACGAGTACTCGCCGGAGGGGTGAACAGTCAGCGATCAACTATTATTATATGTTTCTCTTTTATTTATACGGGACCTACAATCTTTTGTGTCTTGAGCGAGAAATTCGTTTCGAGCCCCCGCGGCTTCCCCGACGGCATGGCGGTGGGGACAGAGCCCTTAGCTGCATCAGAACTTGAGATGTCATACAATTGTTTTTTGGAAAGCCAAAAGCAAAGGCTAGAGTTACGGCTCCCCACAGATAGGCGCGACGCGACTCTTGTAGAACAATTTCCATGAGTTTTCATAGAAAATGTTCTCCTAGAGTCGCGTCGCGCTGTCACGTCGCGCCTGTTTGCGGAAGCCTTTGGGCATAAGTATTTCATTTTATAAGATTATAAAATACTTAATGCCTTCTTCTTCCTTTCGAGTGGATGGTAAAAAAAAAAAATAAAAAAAAAAAATGTAAAAACTATTATTATGTTGGATGAGTTGGACCCAGTAGGCGGCCACGCTAATCGCGGCATCAGTGGCGTTTTTAGGTCCTCCGAAGTACAGGTGTATGGACACTTTGGACACTTCAACATATTACGGGACATGGTTCTTAATACCTCTAAAAACGGCTGACCAGTTTTTCTTATTTTTTAGCTAAGAACACTCTGTCAAGTCACCGTTCAAACAAAAACAAAATCGATTCAGCCATTTGGGAGCTAAGATGTCGCAGACAGACACACAGATACACACGTTAAACTTATAACACCCCCTCTTTTTCCGTCGGGGGTTAACAACTTTTTCTCATTTTGTAGATACATATAAAATTAACAGCAAAATTACGGCTGTCCCTATGATACTAAAAATGTGTGTTAATGACAAATTAATTGTGTGACACAAGTTCTTAATGATGACAAAAACAATTAAGCTTTTTTATTTTTAGCCACAATTAAGATTCGCGTGAATAAGTGTTTTGACGCATGTTTTCAATACAAAATAATGATTGATAGTTAAAATTATTGTATAGTGTATTATTACAGAACTTTGAACCTGCAATATAAAAACACCCTAATGGTAATTTCTATTATTTAAAGATTACGTTGTCTCCTGCCGCGTTGGTCTAGTGGTCGCTAGCGCTACCGCTGAGCATGAGGTTCTGGGTTCAATTCTCGGGTCGGGCAAAGTGTTATTGGGTTTTTCTACCTGGAATTTCTCGGTAGCAGCCCGGAGTCTGGATTTGTGCCCGGTTGATAGCAATAGGCGCGCCTCCTATTACATGGGACTTAAACATAATTGGCGAAATGTGCGTGTTACTAGTTTACTACAGAGTACATCTCTGCCTAATCCCTCTGGGATTACAGGCGTGATGTTATGCTATATATATATAAGTTACGTTGTTTTGTAATTATTTGTCTTAATTAAACATGACTCAAACGATTATCTCTTAGGTACACGTGTAAAAATTAATTAATTATAATTATAACCATATTTGTAAGAAACAATAAGGAAATGGAAAGTTTCTCTCTTCGGGTCAAATGTCAGTAATTGTTTGATGTTAATTACTTATTACGAGGCGTGGCTTGTTTAATTGTGGCTACATATTTTTTACCCGACTACAGCGGAGCAAACGGGAGGGTTATGATTCTGACCGTTATATAAAGAAAAGAAAGAAAGAAAGAAAAATAAGTTTATTTGTCACAGAGACAAAATGATGACGATGACGATGTATGTTCATCTGTTTCCTCATAACTTCAAAACTACTTTTCATAATTGGACAAATTAGGTATCGTTGGAAGCATTTTGATTGTCTGCTGGTTATAGGCAATGTAACGTCACAAAAACTGGAGGCTTATAGCGGATGAAAAGAGGTGCCGAAACAAAAAATTGTTTAATATATCGTGTTTGGTATCTAATGAAAGGTATTAAGGAGTAATTTCTGAAATTATCTTGTTATCTATATAGTTATATATACATACACCCCAAATTTTACTGTTGAATTATCGCAAACCAAAAAAGTGAGTAGATAACTACCCTCAATGATCCCAAACCCCAAAATAATTTAAATAAAAATAAAATTTAATAAAAACTAAAACCCTACTACGAAAAAAACAATAACTAAAAGGTATTAACAAGATGCCACAGACAGGCAAATAAAAATCCGGAGTCACGCGCACTCGATTTATGCTTTAATTACAGCACGTGTGACTCCAGATTTTTAATTTGTCTGTCTGTGATGAGCATGGTGTTTCCCAGAGATTACTGATTATTAAAATAAATGTGTACATTGTATGCAAATGTTGGCTATTCTAATTAAGTACATAATTATATTATCTCATTAAATACTAAAAAATAATGTACAGTCACCAAGAGACAAGTAACCAGGGTCGGCGATACAGTTGAAGTTTAATAAGAAACCAATAGATGTTTTCAAATGAAATTTATTTTGATAAATTAACTGTTTGTTTTCTATTAATTAAGTTAAATTTTATTCGAAAATATCTATTGATTTGTTATATACATCAACTATATCCGACGAACCTGGTTACTTATCACATTTGGTGACTGTACGTAAATAATTTAAAAACAGATTCAGTTAAAATATAAAATTAAAATGGCTTGCAATAAGAATAAAATTATTAAACTGTTACCTAATTAGCCAATTAGAATCTATAATAATAATAATAATAATTATGAAGAGGTAAAGGATACTTTATTATATATTATATATTATTATATATTATATATTATATATTCTTGGACTCAATCATAATAGATCATGATGATAATTAACCATCGTTTAATTTAATAATGCTCAGTAAGTTAAACCTATTCAACTTAAAATATATAGAGAACCCTCGGACAGAATTTGATGCACATTGGCACAGAGAAACATGCCTGTGATACCTTCCAAACAAGAGTAGTCTAAGCTGTGGCGGACGTGGGTGTGCCGTCCTAACATTTTTTCCCACTATCTTTTGTTTGCAAGTTTGTATGTAGGGGGTAATCTCTGGAACTACCGGTCGGATTTGAAAAATTATTATTGTGTTTGATAGCCCAATTCTTGAGGAAGGCTACTTAACATCACGCTATGACCCTTAGGATCCGAGTAAAAAGAAAATAAGTCAGAAAGAACGCTACGCGAAAACGAAGTGATATCGCGGTCAGGTGATACGATGCGTCGGAGTGGGTCGGGGGAGCAAGAAATTTCACGCGGACGAAGTCGTAGGCGGAAGTTAATATCTAATATACTTAAATAAAAAAGTTACTATAAAATAAATAAATTCCAACTCAACTTTGGTGTGAATAGACGATTCCAATGTGCTCACGGGACAATTAAAACAACGTTCTAGAAACTTGCTTAATTACCGTCATAAAATTATCTATTAACGAGTTGGGTATAAATGCAAATGATGTAGGTAACATAGACATGCTAAAGTTTAAAATCACTTAACATTGTCCCATAAAATGTAGAAAAAGATAATTAGTTAATTAAATTCCAGATGTAAATATTACTCATCAATTACTATTGCGTAGGTATTTATAATAAAAAGAGTTGAAGAGCATAAGCATCATTTTTGTACGTATTTTTCAATCCTTTCTTCTTGTCTGCTTATGTGTTAAAAAAAACTTTTTTACAAAAAAAAACAACCGACTTCCAAAAAAACTCAAAAAAAGTGAAACATAACTTTAATTTCGGAAGTCGGTGTCTTTGGTTTCTTGTATTTTCGTTTTTTGCCACCGACTTCCGAAATTAAAGTAATTTTTCACGTTTTTTGTGTTTTGTTTTTAAGTCGGTTGTTTTTTTGTAAAAAAAAAAAAAATTTTTCACTTTTTAGTAGTGGTACCTACCCCCACACAAATTCGTATACCACTACTTGATACGTAAATGACAGTAACAGGAAATTATTAAAACATCATCAATATAAACTTAGTGGAAAAAATACGCAGTATTAAGGATAACTCCAAAACTACTGATCAGAACTTGATCAAATTTATATGGGACCACATGAGAAGCACCAGTTTTCAAATAAAAATCATCCAAATCAGTTCACCTAGAAAAAAGTTCGGAGCTAACACACACAAAAAAAAAGAACATAGTCGAATTGAGAACCTCCTCCGTTCTTTAAGTCGGTTAAAAAAGGGGTAATTGCGTCTCCACAAGTTTATTTATTTATTTTAAGAGTGCATGGAGGTCTTACAGCTACTAAAAACAGACAAAAAGGAAACCATTGTCACCAAAAAGCCAATTACAAATCCTCACGTATAGACTTATAATAATAAATTTATGGTGTGGGCACAAAAACAAAAAACACATCGCCTCAATTAAGTTTTCTATTTCCGATAAATCTAGTAGGTAATTATAAATTGATCTTGTGATATCGTCTGCAAAAAGATAGATAAAGTAATAAAGAAACTAACACTTAATTTTAATTAACTAACAGTTTTTACTGGATAAATTAACACTAGCTTTTGCAAAAAATTGTTGCTTGACAACTGATTTATTTTAAACTAGCTGCCCCCCGTAGTTTTACACACATACGTTTCGATCTCGTGGGAATATCGGGATAAAAAGTTGCTTGTTTCCTAATTCAGGTCACTAACCGTGGCCCTGGCGCACAGGCAACTGAAGGAACACGGGTGGGTTTAAGTCAGTAAGAGTCTGACACGCCTAGAGCGGGAGAGGTCATATGATGATTTCCCACACAAAAAAAAAGGCTACCCATGTGCCAAATTTCATCCATATCCGAACAGCCGTTTTAGCGTGAAAACGTAACAAACAAACTTGCAAAAAATCAAATATTTTCTCTTTATAATATTAGTTTAGATGTAAAATCGCGTCAGATAGAAGCAAAGTAATGTGGACGACATCAAACAGAAAAAAAGCCGCTCCCGCTACAACTGCAAGGGGTCTACTCTCTAAGTCCCTCAACGAAGATACGGGTCCGTCCGAAAGTAGTTGTCCAGTCAAAACAAGTGTATAATAAAAAAAATCGGGCGGGAAAATACACATCGGGAGTAAAGACAACTGTCAAATCGTGTTGTTAATCATTCTTAGTTCGGGCCCGGAATAATTTTATGTCCGTAAGTGATGCTGATTTGGAACCGCCCGTAACTTAGGCCGAAACTACGGACGTCGTGCAAAGGTAGTAGACGCCCTGCATCGTTGTTGTACATATTAACAGTAGATATGTATTTGAAATAAATATGAGGATTTATTAAGCCATCATAGAGGACAGATACATAAACTTACGTATTTTTTTGCTTATCAGATCTAGAGAACGTGAATATTATAGCATAGACTGAAACTACCTACTACCTACCTTAAATTCTTTAAACTGCTAACGTCTAAGGCCGAGCTCTATAAACGTTACTGAGCACTTACTTTGGCTAAGCGTTATACCTGTCACTGTCGCACAATTGTCGAACTACAAATGCAAGATGGAGACGGGAATATGCCTAAGCCAAAGCATGTGCTAAGTGACGTTTATAGATATTGCCCTAAGTTTGTTCCCACCTATTTTCAAATTAACTAAAATGCATTATCTCTTTGTTACAGAACAATGGACGAAGAAAAATCACAATAATGAGCATATCATATTTCACTGTGATTTAAGTTTTAAATCGAAAGATCTCCTAGAGATAAGTATAAATGATCACAGTTATATAGAAGCAGACTGGTTTTGTGAAAATGCCTGCGATTTTGACAAAGATTAGGGAGCAGGCTTCGAGGGTACAGCCTTCGATAGCGTTGGGGGTTGGAGTAGGGGTTGCTTTAGCGGCCTGTGCGGTGTATGGAACGAGGGACAAGAAACAGACGCCTCCGTGCAACAATAATAATAATTATAAGGTAAGGCATTCTAATATAAAATATATAGTTGTGATTAGAAATTTAACAATTTCCCGTTAACAATGTTAATCAAGACAGTATTTCAACGAATGCAAGGATTTATATTCAGAGTAAAAAATTAACATAGAAGGTGACTGATAATCTTCCAATGTCTCTCAATCGAGCGCTGCAATAAGCAACTCCTCGTTAGGTTCACCTTAAAAAATCTAAAGGCTTACTTCTGTAAGCCTTTACATTTTTTCGACAGTGGAAAGTTAAGAGTAGTGTAGACAAAGTTGAAAAACTATCGTGTCATCGACACGCAGAAGAAGAGAATTTTGATAAAACACGAAGCGATGCATTTCATGAACCTCAGGATTTAAATACCACGATTTAACACAAAAATTTTGTCCCAGGTCGCTAAAAATGGCAAGCTCCACAACGTCGAAAATGGCACAGCAAATGGGGACACATGCGGCGGACGCTGTGGAGCAGAACAGTGCGCACTCTGCAGAGGAGATGCCGACACTGACAATAAACAGAATATTGTAAGTATTATACATATTTCCCATTAACCTGGGGCTTTGGACAACATATTGATAGATAGTCTCATCAGGGAATTCTGGATGGAGTTAAAGCTAAATATTTACTTGAAATGGGACTACCAGAAAAAAGGAGGCTAATTTCCTTCGAGTTGGGTAATTCAAGGCTAAAATTATGATGATAAAATATGAACTTACTTGAGAAAACCCAATCCCAAAAAAAAAATCTTATACCAGATTCAGGACCGAGTCGAAATCGAACTTTCCAGTACTGTCTGGAAAGTTAGATTCCGACCAATTTTTCCTTTTTAGGGAACTTCCAACTGTTTTAGGGAACTAACGGTGACTATCTTGTCACCGTTAGTTCCCTAAAAAAATTGGAAGGTTCAAGTTTTTGGGAAGTTTAATGTTGTTGATAATAATATTTCCAAAACAAAACTTACTGCTATAAGACATGAAAATGTTATTTACGATGCTGTAGATAATTGACCGCAAAAATGTGCTTATGCAGGTAATTGGTCATTAAAATTCAACATCCATAGAAAATTCCGTTTAGCTATTACTAGAGAACAATATGTTGTTTCATATCGGAAATGATTGGTTATACTTATTCATATTTCCAATTCCTATTATAGTTCATTGCAATGTTTCAATATCTCACGTTAATGTATTTAAGGCGAGTCTGGAATTCGTCTAAGCTTATTATCAGATTCCACTAGTTTAACAAATTACTTTGATTCCACATGTGCACACACATTTAGATTACTTTCTTTGAATTTTGTGTATCTAATTTGAATAACTACAATTTAACTTGCTGCACAATAATATGCATAACTACAAATAAATAAAAAATATGTAGACGATATCATTACCTATTTAGTTATCGTAGAACTTTGACAGACGAGAGCTTCTGACTACCCGCTAGGGTAGTCAGAAGCTTGATGGTCTGTCGACCACTCTTATCAAGGGGTATCCTGTTACCCAGTCACTTGGTTGTGGAGGTCAGATGTAAAATATTGGTATCCAGCTGCATCCGGTTAGAGTGCCGCCCCCAACATAGTTGGGAAGAGGCTAGGCAGATTGTTTTTTTTAAGTAATACTTATTGCTCTATCCTGAGTTAAAACAATTGATATCCCCATAAAATCGGTATGGGATCCACCATCCCTTCCGAAGCTTTACACTATTGTATGGTCTACATCTAACATGTTAAAGATGTATAATTTTCTACCCCAAGCTCCTTCCACAGGAGGATGCAGACGAGACCCAATCAGTCGAGGAACACATCCCGGGCCTTAACCTGGAGTTCCTCCGGCAGTTGATCTCCCTCGCCAGAATAATGGTGCCAGGAGTTAGGAGTCATGAGGTGGCCTTGTTGTCAGCGCACACGCTGTGCCTGTTTACTAGAACCTTCTTGTCCATTTACGTGGCTTCGTTGGAAGGATCCATTGGTGAGTGGCATTTGTTGAAGTACTGTTTTTTCTCTTGGTTTATCTGCTTTTAACCTTCCAGTTTTAAGTAAATGTGTTACAGTAAGTAAGTAGTTCAACACTGAATAATAAACCGTTACTTTTACAGCACTAACTTTCAAAAGTAATTGTCCGCTATTTATCTGAATTGTACTTTTAACGTCAAAATTACAAAATAAACGCTTACAGTTTTTGTTGAATATAACCAAAAAGAGAAGGTTTCAAAAACACTGAACTACTATGTAGCGGTACCTACATCGCCACATGCGAGCTACACGTCACAATGACGTCACACAAGATCCTACATCGCGCAAGCAGAGTTTACCGCGCAACTAGCATATATACAACATCCCGACATCAACCGTTGGGCAGTTGCTCACCAGACACAACACCCGTCTGGTCGGAGGATCCTCCCTTTTCCGTAGAGTTTGAGTGAACTTAACACCCTGTTCCTCATACCACTATTACTTGTTACAGGTTTTGATTTCTATAACGTTATGAAACGTGATCGCCAGATTATTTCATCAAATGCTCGGTAGCAATCGTAGAGACAATGCTTTTAATCTATAGATGCTCCCAGGAGTAAAATAACACCATTGTTACTAGCCACAAATTATAATCATATATCGTTTATTATTGTGGCTCATTATTCATGATTTAACAAGTTAATTTACCGTCAGTAACATTATTTCAAACCTCTCTCTTTCAGTGAAACACATAGTCCAAAAAGACATGAAGCGCTTTGCAGCTCTCCTCCTACAATGGTTCGGCATCGCCGTCCCAGCCACCTTCATCAACTCCATGATCAGATACCTGGAGAGCCGCCTGGCGCTGGCCTTTAGGACCAGGCTGGTCAACCATGCGTATGACCTGTACTTCAAGAACCAGACTTACTATAGGGTCGCCAACTTAGATGCTAGGATTGAAAATGCTGATCATAGGTAAGTGTTTATTTTTCTATTAATATTTTTGTCGGCTATGTTTTAATTCCTGCCTTGTTTTGCATTTGAATTGCGTTTATGTAAATTCAGAGTCCCAGTGATCGACTCCCTGTCTTCTATATCTATTATACATAATTATTATAGATTAAGTCGGTTGTCGTATCTGTTTGTTATTATTAAACTTACATATAATAAAGAAATTTTAATTTTGTCTATTCCAAAAAATCGTGCGAAGCATGAGCGAGTCGCTAGTTATCAATATCTAGCTTCCGCCCGTGGCTTCGACCGCGTGGTATGCCAATGAAAAGTATGCCTATGCCTAGCCTGTCCTTCCCCATTCCAAATTACATCAAAATCGGATCAACCGTTTCGGAGATTAGCCGGAACAAACAGACACACTGACAAAATATTTTTTTATAAATACCTTAAATACTTTCCCATGCATTTAGTAAAAATCTGTTATTTTGACATTACGGACAGCGTAGACATTTCAATTTGATTTATTTGTATGTATAGAAGAATACAACATAGCCGTGTATAGTAAATTGTTTCGAACATTTGCCATCAACAAGATTTAGGTCTTGTTGGAAAATATTAAAATGTGGTCGAAGACTGGGCTTCATCACGATTTTTTTTTTAAACTTTGCCCCACACTAGAAATTTCTCCTGTATTTTGGGTGCGTTTACAAACATTTAAACTCACATGCACAAACAGCAAAAAATTGTCTTTAAAAGCTTATGAGTCTTTCTTATGCCAACTTTCTAGTAAATAATATTAATATATTGTAATTTCCCACTTGCAGGCTAACAGAAGACGTTTCAGTGTTCACGCAGTCCGTGGCACACTTATACAGCTCGCTCACCAAGCCCTGCTTCGACCTGCTGCTCATAGTGCTCACGCTCGCCACCTACTCCAACAAAATGAAGGGCAATATATTTATTGGTAAGTAGATGAAGATTTTGCTACTAGCCTTATGACTAAAACTGCGGGAGGCTATATCGTCCAGCAAGTATACAACTGACTTGATGGTAAGCGCTCACTGCTGCCTTCAGACCAGATCTAAGGCATCGCAGGTGCATGGCCTTCCCAACTTAAAGACTTATGTTCTGTAATTATTTTTATTGTTATTAGTTCTTATTTTATTTGTGTTAAGCATATTGTTTAACCCCTACTTAGTTTTTATTTTTGTTATGCATATTGTTTAACTTCGACTCTTGCACGGTATCTCTCTTAAAGCTAATTCTATCCGTGGAAGAGGCCTGGTGACCTGTAACACAGGTTTTGTCCAAAAACCTATATCAGACACCAGTCTCTCACAAAGGTGGAATACAGTTTAGTAAATCGGCCATTACTCTGGAAACCCTCAGCTTCCCATCTTACAAAGACCTGCCTGAGAACACGGGTTAAAATGCAAATGGCTGCTAAAGAATATCCGTTTTTACGGCGGGAAGTTTTAGAATCCTAAAAACAATAATGGATTTTATACCTATGACCCGGCTTAAACACAATGAATCAGTAAAAGATGAGGTTAGTAACACGGGTGCAAAATAATAGTCCAAAAAGTAATTTTAGTTTTGTTTTCGAAATGTGATATATTTCCACGACAACCTGACACCGTCCCCCGTAACAGACAATAATCAACTGTGTTCGCATACGTCAAAGACTGTATTAATAGGAAAAAACGTTTTTAGTATGGCTCCTAAAATTTATAATTCATATAAAGCATTGCAGGTAAATTTCTTTAAAAAAATTATTCGAGATTTATTAACAGACAAGTGTTATTATAATAAAAATTACTTTTTGAGTGTCAGTATTTGACATTTTTTATTTTATTAATCCTTAATTTTTGTGACATTTTATGATTAATTTATTTTACTGACTTATCAATTTTTATTACTGACTATTATGTACTTGGATTGAAGTACCTTTAGTAATTTAGTTTTTATTTTATAGTTTTGTATTTTTTGTAAATTTTATAAATTTGTACGCCTTACGGGTAAAACATGTACGTACGAAATATTAATATCGTGACATCCTGCTTGCACAATTTGCATGTATACTCATGTTTTGACAAATAAAATTATCTTTATCATTAATGATTAATGGGTTTTCTTAAATAACACATAAATCTCACGTTTCTAGGTCCCAGCATAGCAACAGTAGTGATCTGCATGACGGGTCAGCTGCTGCGACTGTTAAGTCCCAGGTTCGGAGCGCTGGCCGGCGAAGAGGCACGAATGAAGGCTAACTTGAGGCACGTGCACGCGAGGCTCATTGCTCATGCTGAGGAGGTTGCCTTCTATGGAGGACATAAGGTAATTGTTATTAACCTGAGGGCCTAGACAAATGGCATTCGCTTCGGAGCAATTCTATTTCTACAATCGCTACCGCTTTCGCTAATGTTTCCATCATACGAATCGAAAACTAGCGATAACGCTTGTCAAAAAGTGCCACTTGACTACGCATCTATATGGAAGTAATCGTTCGACGCTGTCGAATCATTTCATAGAATCGAATGATGTTAACATTGTCTAGCTAATTTCTATTCGTTGACCTATGATCACGTGACATTTCGATAGCTTATGTCAACCCCATACATTTTTTGGCTTTTCTACTAGCGTCATCGCTAGTCGAATGTTACTTTGTCTAGGCTTTCTGGTATCATTAATAGGGTTAATTGAGGTGAATTTCATGTAATTAACATGAAAAAATAAATGAAGCCGGAAGAATGATATTAATACTTATGGACTTATGAATAATATAGGACAGTTCAAGCAGAACGACGGATACATTGGTTTATATGTTATTGAACATCGCAGAATTTGACACTAGGAGTAAAAATATGGCTCGGGCAACTGGGATATACTTTTTGTCATTTTTCTTCGGGTAGCCATAGTTTTATATACTTACTAGCTGCGCCCCGCGGTTTCACCCGCAGAAATCTCGATCCCGTGGGAATATCGGGATAAAAAGTATCCTATGTCCTAATCCAGGTCATAGTCTACCCATGTGCCAAATTTTATCCAAATCCGTTCAACCGTTTTAGCGTGATTGAGTAACAAACATCCACACTTTCACATTTATAATATTAATATAATATATAATATATAATATATATATATATATATATATATATATATATATATATATATATATATATATATATATATAGTAGGATTAGGTACGGGTTATTAGTAGCAAACATTTGTGATATTATAAGAACTGTGGTTAACACACTTGATTTTATAATCTCTCCATTGTGAGCCACAATCAAGCTTCTGGTTTTGAAAAAAACAGGCTCGTTTATTTATTTATTTTTCATTATTTTTTCATGTTATCCCTATTTCTGCGGTTTTATCGTCTTCAGCTATAAACCCACTTAATTATATGCCTTACTAGTACGGACTATTCTAACATCCTGCCTCACATTCCAGGTGGAACTCGGTCAACTCCAGGGCGCCTACAAAGAACTAGTAGCCCAGATGACGTCAGTGTTCAACAAGAAGCTGTGGTACGTGATGCTGGAGCAGTTCTGCATGAAGTACGTGTGGTCCGGCACAGGCATGGTCATGTTGGCGCTGCCAATTCTGACGGCCAAGCATTCTAACAGTCAGACAGGTCAGTATGGTCAGTAGAACATTTATTTTTGCATATTAACATACATTTTCTGAATTCTTTGAAAATAAGATTACCCATATTCTTTCACGCCCCCATTGGCAAACAAAATTCGAAGTATTTATATAAATAAGACCACTTACACCTTACCGGGTCTTAGGAAATGTTGGTCAATGTGTTAGAAAATTTGAATCTCTATAAAACTGGTCAATAAATTTTTTGTCAGACCTTTTAGCTGTAACATCAGTAACGATTTTCATCAAACGTTTCGTCCACCCACCCTATTACTCTATCTTACTAAGCTTGTTATTGGTGAGTGTGATTTGTGGATAAAACAGACATTCAATTGCCAAGGTGTAAATACTCGCCAACCTTAGTCTTAAAAATTACCATATTACGCGCCATTACAAAATACAAATACAAATATTTTGTTGGAACATAAACATATTACAATTTTTCTGCAAGTTAATACTGCGTTAGTTTAGTAACTGTGTCGCCCACCGCAGGAACGAAAGACAACTGAGTTCCATAACAACAATTTTGGTTATACTTATAGGTAGTAATTAGACATAAACATTTAATAATAAAAAACTAGAACTAGACATTTATTCATAGTAATTTTGTTCGTAGCAGTATAAGTGGGTGTGTGTGAGTGAGTGTGTGTGCGAAGGAGGGTGTGGAGGTCCGTGCATCCGTGTGTGTTTGGGAAGGGTGCGTGTATGTGTATGCGGAGGATGTGATATTAACATACCTTAAGTTTCTATGAGGCTCTCTGTTTCCTTATAAGTCAGGTTCTGGAGCCATTTTTAAATTTTCAGTTTACGCTCTCATAACGACAGCGGATAGATATTTAATTGTACCCATATAATCAGCAATATTGTATTAGAGCTGTGTTACAATTTTGGTGTAAATTAAAGTATATTCTATCTACGTATTGGCCCTCAAAACTACATGACAACTCACTTTGTATCTATTGTATTGCAGGCAGCAGTATAAGTGATCGAGCAGAATACATGACAACATCCAGAAATCTCCTCAACTCAGCCGCCGACGCGATAGAGAGGCTCATGTCCAGTTATAAGGTAAATAATACATTATAACATAACACAAACTCACGCCTTCTTCCCATAGGGGTAGGCAGAAACTACAAAACGCCACCTGCTACGATCTTTACAAACTCCCTTAGCCTCCTTTACGTTCATACATCTGGTCATACACGCACGCCGGTTGCAAGTACTACGCACCTGACCCTTCTGAAGAACATCACCAATAAGGTCACTATATGTCTTCCTAGGGCGTCCCCTCACGGCGTTTCCACTCGCATCTGCCATACATTATAACCGAAGTCTGTAAACGGCTATTTAACGACTCTTTGAGAAGTCTGCTGTAATCATTTATAGAGGTATGAGGAACAGGGTGTAAAGTTCACTCATCCTCTATAGAAAAGGGAGGATCCTCCGACCAGACGGGTGTCGTGTCTGGTGGGCAACTGCCCGACGATTGATGTCGGGACGTTGTATATATGCTAGTTGTGCAGTAAACTCTGCTTGCGCGATGCAGGATTTTGCGTGACATCAGTGTGACGCGTAGCTCGCATGTGGCGTTGTTGATGCCGTAACAAATTCATGGTTGTTGGACCGAGTATTATGTTTTTGGAGTACAAGGAATTTGTCCTATTCTCTCCTCTTAGTTTATCTAATTTATTAGTTATCGCTATTTGTAGTTGTAAGCACGCAATAGGTCGATGCAGTCTTGCTTTCGATGTTATTTTGAACTATTTATTTATTTATCATGGCACTCCAACTACTAATTCACAAACTCAAACCATTTATTTCAAATAAACCAGTTACAGGCACTTCTGAATTGTCAAGGGGTCGGTCAGTCAGAAAGATGAAGCTAGCTGCGCCTTCCAATGCGTAGTAGGTACACCTATGGAGAAAAACAGAACACAAAAATATTAACAGAGAACTTAGTATTATTATATAATTACTACAGCTAACTTGACACTTAAAGGTGTGCACAGCACTTACATAGTTTGCCTATTAGAGTTAATAAGGTATTTATAGATATAAAGATAACCATAAAATCAAATAACTCAATAATAATAAAAACAAATAAATTACTACTTAATAATAATATCAAATTAATCAATAATAATACAGTGAAATCAAATCAAATCATGTAATTACATTAATTAAAAAGTTTAATTTATAACAATATAATACCGAACAATAAATAAATGAATTAATTAATACATTCAAACAAGAAGATGCCGTAAAAGAAGATTGCGTAATTGAGCTAGGGTGTTGGAGATGTCAATGCTATCGATGCGAGAGTGGCATTCGTTATAAGTCCTCGCCAAACGGTTCAATGGGGCTGATGCCCGAGGCTGGTTCGACCTGTACATGGTGCAAACACATTTAATTTACGTTCGGACCTGGGTTGACTACAACGGGGAACAGATAAATTTATGTCTTCCAGAAGTTTTTGAACACGAATCAGTCACTTGACAGTTTTAAAGAGCATAATTTGATCCATAATTTTTCTGCGGTTTCTGACGGATGTAAGGTTGAAGTGACTCAATCTTTCAGGGTAATTAGTTGAGTTGGGCCAGCTGTTGATTTATGTAGTAATGATTGTTGAGTTTATTTGCTTTATATTTTTGTTGTGGGTAGTTTTAAGTATTACTAACACTAGTCTATTAGAACATTGTTACTAACAAAATGGACACCATGGTCTGAAATAAAGTATTATTATTATTATTTCCTTTATTTCGTATATATATACATATAAATTATATTTTTAAATATTAGAATATAAAAATATAAAAACATTTAAAAATATAAAAAAATATTATTATTATTATTATTATATCGCAGGTGAATCTAGTGAAGCCTTTCGATCGATATAGACCTGATAGGTAGGATGCCATGTATAGTCCAGTACACTTCTGACGAGGGTGAAGTAGGGAAGTTTGAGGGTACAAATAGACTTAAAGTCGTGATAGATACGCTCAAGGAATCCTAACATTTTAATTGCCGTTTTGACAATATTACCTATGTGGGGAATGAAAGTGTTCCGACTGTCGATGCAGACTCCCAGATCGCGAATTGTGTTAAGCTTCTGCAGCGTTAGACCATTCAGCGAATACGAGAATTGAAGGATATTTAGTTTTTTAGTAAAAGTCATATGCTGACACTTTTCAGCGTTAAGAGTCATTCTGTTCTTTATACACCAGTTATACACTTAGTTTAGGTCCTCTTGCGGCAACCATATATATCTGGGTGAATTTAATTGCTTATAGAACTTGACATCGTCTGCAAAGACTGAACATTCACTGTGCTTGCTTCACTATGTCGTTGACGAATACTAGGAACAATATCGGACCCTTATGGGAGCCTTGTGGAACTCCGGAAGTGGAATAGTAAAAGGAAGGCTGATGCTCCTTTACTACAACCTTTTGTTTTCTACCAGTTAGATAAGATTCGAACCATTGGAGAAGCTGGCCGAATATGAGCTGAGCTGGGCCGAGGTTTGAAAGTTTCTGCAGTAGGATCTGGTAACCGACCTTGTCGAAGGCACTGCTATAGTCTGTATAGATGGAGTCAAATTGTGTGCGAGAGTCGATAAGTTTGCTGATGTCATTGACATAAAGACTCAGGTTCGTCGTGGTGGATTTTTAGTGTGCAGAATTCATGTTGTCGGAAAACTAGCTCTATTTTGAAATGAGATGTTAGAATAGGACACATAAGTGATTTAAATACCTTCGAAAACACAGATGAAATAGATATTTGCCGATATTTTTTTTATATTGTTCACCTTTTAGCTTCATCTTTTTTAAAGATGGGCACTACAATGGCATTCTTTCATTCAGAAGGGAATTGTGCTGTTTATATTGAGTGATTCAAAATTATATGTAGCGGCAGGGCCAAGCTACTTGCACAGTTTTTATCCTTTTTATCTGGTCCCGGACTCTTGCATACATTTAAAGGACTTACCGACCTTATTTAACCCGACTCAAGCTATTTGGAGGATGCTTGTGATCTTTCTGTAATGAAGCTATTCAATACAGCAAGTTACTAAACATATCCTTTATTTCTCTATTTACAGGAAATAGTGACCCTGGCCGGCTACGCGACGCGCGTGTCGGACATGCTGGTGGTGTTCGGCGAGGTGGCGCGCGGCCAGTGCGTGCGCAGCGTGCACGTGGCCGCGCAGCACGCCGCCTTCTGCGTCACGTTCCGCGACAACCGCCCCGTGCACGAAGGTACGTCGCCCTACTGTACACAATGTTGCGAGGTGCGCGCGGCCAGTGCGTGCGCAGCGTGCACGTGGCCGCGCAGCACGCCGCCTTCTGCGTCACGTTCCGCGACAACCGCCCCGTGCACGAAGGTACGTCGCCCTACTGTACACAATGTTGCGAGGTGCGCGCGGCCAGTGCGTGCGCAGCGTGCACGTGGCCGCGCAGCACGCCGCCTTCTGCGTCACGTTCCGCGACAACCGCCCCGTGCACGAAGGTACGTCGCCCTACTGTACACAATGTTGCGAGGTGCGCGCGGCCAGTGCGTGCGCAGCGTGCACGTGGCCGCGCAGCACGCCGCCTTCTGCGTCACGTTCCGCGACAACCGCCCCGTGCACGAAGGTACGTCGCCCTACTGTACACAATGTTGCGAGGTGCGCGCGGCCAGTGCGTGCGCAGCGTGCACGTGGCCGCGCAGCACGCCGCCTTCTGCGTCACGTTCCGCGACAACCGCCCCGTGCACGAAGGTACGTCGCCCTACTGTACACAATGTTGCGAGGTGCGCGCGGCCAGTGCGTGCGCAGCGTGCACGTGGCCGCGCAGCACGCCGCCTTCTGCGTCACGTTCCGCGACAACCGCCCCGTGCACGAAGGTACGTCGCCCTACTGTACACAATGTTGCGAGGTGCGCGCGGCCAGTGCGTGCGCAGCGTGCACGTGGCCGCGCAGCACGCCGCCTTCTGCGTCACGTTCCGCGACAACCGCCCCGTGCACGAAGGTACGTCGCCCTACTGTACACAATGTTGCGAGGTGCGCGCGGCCAGTGCGTGCGCAGCGTGCACGTGGCCGCGCAGCACGCCGCCTTCTGCGTCACGTTCCGCGACAACCGTCCCGTGCACGAAGGTACGTCGCCCTACTGTACACAATGTTCTGACTATCCCACTCCGCACGATTTAATACCACTTACCTTACAGTCGGTCAACGGGAGTATTATGGCAGAACCATCGTGCGGAGGGTACGGTAAATGGGCGGAGCGGAAGTAGTTGTAGTACCTAATGTATTCAGACGTCAACATTTTTGACGACGACCAACTACTCTATGTAGGTACACTTTAAATAAGGGCATGACATTTAAAATTTTCTTAGGTGGGCCAAGCAACGGCACAGCATTCATTGACCCGCAAAATACTCGAGAATTTTTTCGTTTAAAACTAATTAACTAAATCACAACTAAAATCAAGTTGACAAAAACGTACAAAAGACGGTTCCCTGTGTCGAATTTGCTTTATTGTAACTTCGCAGCAAATTAAGAACAATCTTGAGAATTTTTCCACTCAGTGGGCGCTGACCGTAAAGTATAGACCAGAATCAAATCCTTTTGTGGTAGTGTCATCTCAAATACAGACTCTTTGGACCTCCTATGTGGATCTTGAACACTTTACCGTAACCCTTGCTTCTACATTAAGTTTTTTATAAAAGTTTTATTTATCATTTCAGGGAAAATAATCTACACAAACGACCTAGCGATCCGTTTGCGCGGCGTGCCCATAGTGACTCCCGCGTGCGACGTCGTAGCGGGCGGAGTAACACTGGACATCGCGCCCGGGACGCATCTGCTTATAGTGGGGCCTAATGGATGCGGGAAGTCTAGGTAAATATCCATTGTACCAATAACCCTAGAAAATTATAAAAAAGATGTAACGGCCACACCTCTCTCCTACTTGATCTATGCTGTGCCCGACAGGGTCCATAATTGTGACTAATTTTAATATTTCCCTATCAACTACATACATTTTGGTACACAATAAAGAATTGATAATTGAGGTTAATCTAGCGAGTTTCAAGTTTAATTAGCACTGCCGCCAGCACCATCTATGTAGAATACCACTGGACTAGTTAGTGCTCTAGCGTTGTATGTCGTAACAGATATACGTCGTCGTTAGGTAGCGTTATTTTAAGGGGGAAGCGCAAGGAAGGGAAGATGTATTGCTGATACTAATGATTATAATTCTGTAAAGCCATATTTGTTACGGTCGCGAATCATATTTTCATCAAAATACAACCTGACAGTGACCTGCAAATTGCAAAAATCGAAAGAAAATTTGAATTTCGCGGGCTACCCTGAAGGTTCCGCCTTAAGATGATATTCGAAGAAAAATAACTAAACATTCACGTCATTTATTGAAAATAAATGTGTAAAAAGTTGATCATTGTACAAAGTTGATCAAAATCACTAAATACGCCTTTAGTGTGAATCTACACAAGATGACAGTCTACACATCCTTGCCTGTGAGAATGTCTAATAGACTACATTTTAAGATTCGGCGCTGCACCATCATTAACACATTGTGCAAGTGCACGCTTGAAGGTTAATTTAGATCATCAAATTAGACTTTAAAAACAAAAGTATTCACGTTGACTTTAAGTACCATTTGCTCACAAAAAACGAAATAATAACCACCGTTCCACAATATATCAGAAACGGAACGTCCATAATCCATGCCGAATATTTCTTACCCAATCCACATACGATACTTAATATCAGTAACAGGCCAGCGGCTATATTGAATAAATATTCGGATTAGGTATTTTTAAATACTAGGATTAGGTATCGTTTTTACCTAATCCGACCCATGACTACTATAGAAACAAGAATCTAATTAATTATTTTGGTATTTATAAACTCTGCCGAAGCAGAGTATTTCAAAAATGCATAAGACTCATTTGAGTGTCCCCCTCCACGGAAATCTTTAGTAAAAGGCGAAAGATTTATACGTTTTGAAGGGAAACCAGAGATACAGAACTATCACAATCCAACAGACCCAACCAAACTGCGGAGAATCTTAACACCGCGATTCAAAAACGTGACGTCAACGCACAGTGACATCTGTTACTAAAATGTGGAACTAAATAGACGTGTTTAGTTTAATCTTAAAAAAAAACAGGAAAGAGATGGGCGGACTTATTGCTAGTGGAGCTCGATGTTTTTTTTAAATAAAAGATGGGGTGGTTACAATAGGAAGTGTTTTTGTAATACCATTGTAGGTACATATTATCTACCCTTTAGGCTACGCGCAGCCCATATTAGAGCGTAAAGCATTCTGGACGTTCTGAAAATATAGAAAAACTCACTTTATGATTAGTGACATAAAGTGCAAAGTTGTGCAAATATCGACGCAGATAACAACAGCACATTGAACGTCCTTGATTGCGACCTCGTTTGACATAATTATCTATAACCATACTAATATTATAAATTCGAAAGTAACTTTGTCAGTACCTTTTCACGCCTAAACCACTGAACGGATTTCAATAAATTTTGGCAAAGAGATAGATGGCATCCTGGGGAAGGACATAGGCGTTCCCGTGAGATAATTTCCGACATCCACGCTGGTGAAGCCGCGGGCAGAAGGTAGTATGTATATAAAAGGAGAAACCCACTGCCTGACTGATATATTAGCGCTCAGCCGAAACTACTGGGACTAGGCACATTGAGTTATAATTATAAATCAATAACTAATAACGTGAAATTTTGCACAGGACTTTCTTTTATAATGTAGGGGAGCACTAAGAAGGGGTTTTTGGAAATTCTACTTTTAAGTGGGTGAAAAGGGGAGGTTTGTGTTTGTATGATTTCATTCCGTGGGTAAATAAACTTGAAATTGGCACAAATAATTGCCTAAGTCAATAATGAAATTTGTTATTATAAGTTTTCCAAAACTACCCCGGTGGTTTGGGGGACATTAAAGTTTGTATGTAAAAAATCTTAACGCGCGGTCCGATTCTCGAACTGGATATTAACATTATTGACAGAAAAATAAGAGTTACGACTTTTTAGGTTTTACTGTTGGTTTGATTAAATCCCAAATTGTATATACATACTGTAGAAATTAAATGATAAAACAGTTTTTCAAAAATTAACCCCTATTGTGGTGAAAAACGTTACACAATACAGTTCATATGAAAATTATGATCAATAAACTTGAAAATCGACTCGAATACATCTAAACAAACAATAACTGATCATAACCATCATAATCATATTCGAGAACTACTTTTTAACCCCATTTTTTTTGCATTTTTTAGGAGAAAATACGAAATCGATGGGCGAAGTCCAGGTGATGTCCTAGTATCTCATACCTTCTTGGTCTAACCATTATTATTTTCCTCCACAGTTTATTCCGCATAATCTCCGGCTTATGGCCGGTGTTCGGCGGCGAGCTGCATGTGCCGCGGCCATGCGCCTGCGCACACTGCGCCGACGAGACCAACCTCGCCGACACAGGGTTCTGCACATCTAGGCCTATCATGTTTTACATACCGCAGAGGTTAGTAATAAAACTAAATATTTTATGACAATCTAAATGCCCAGACCAACTATCATATATCTACTGCATCTTTATTATTTACTGAAGACATCGAAATTCTATAACTAAATTAATATACATATGTACGTGTCCATTTTCAACATGGAAATCTCGGTACAAAGATCATCCTATGCCTAGCCTATTCCCAACCATGTTGGGGTCGGCTTCCAGTCTAACCGGATGCAGCTGAATACCAGTATTGTACATGGAGCGACTGCCTATCTGACCTCCACAAGTCCACAACCCAGTTGCTGGGTAGTACGATACCTCTTGGTAAGACTGGTTCTCAGACTTTCGATCTTCTGAGTCAGTCAGTTGTGTTCTTCTAGGCAGATGACGTTTGACGACCCGTAACGACTGTCAAAGATCCACGAATGACAGCCGGGACCAACGGCTTAACGTGTTTTTCGAGGCACGGAGGGGTCTTAGTGTAAAGATGGTCACCCATCCACGGACCGACCGAGGCAGGTGTAGCTTCACCTGATGGATCGATCTGTGCGGCTATTATTACTTAGCCACGAGCCCCTCTTCTCGGTACAAGAATATTGTACATCAATAACAATAACATACTGTACATCAATATACATATTATTATTATAAATATTACAATATACATTACATTACATTAGCATTACATTACATTATAATATATTACATTATATGTATATTACAATTAAATAGAACATAAGGGCGGTTTCTACAAATGTGCGACAAACAACGTTCTCCACAGATACACAAAAAGACGAAGACTGAGAAGAATGTTGATAAAGTAAAAGTCGGACTGAATAGATAATTACATGCAATAAAATACAGATAAATTACAGCTACTGCTAAAGAACGCTAGAGACATACAATATTATTATTATTATTCACAATTTTTTTTTATTGTGTCCAGCAATGTTTCTAAAATTTCCAGCGGTTAAAGCGAATAGATCCCAGTTAGAGAAAAGCTTATTGAAAGTGCCTGTGTGGCGACGTAGAGGTGCCCGCAAGCCTGCATTCGTACAACTAGGAGTGACGGCGAAAACAATTCGTGTGCGCACCTCGTGTCCCTGAATGTTTCTTACACATCGTATACGATGTGTAAGAAACTATATATACTATATATAACTATATATATATATGTATGTTTCTATAGAAACATAGTCTTTAGAAAGGTACGTCTAGACTTCAAAGAGAGCAGGTTGTATTTTTCAGTAAGTCGCTATAGGAGTGGTAAATACTACTTCTAGAACAACGTTAATGTATAGCTTTCAAGAATTTGCATTGTATACGCTCGATACAGGCAGTGTAATAGGTCCGAGAAAAATTATTTCGTATTTTATAGGTATAAAGTTGTAGTAAAATCTCTTTGGCTGTAACTGTTTGTATCTGGCTGGTTTTGGTACTATTAATTAGATGACATTAAAGAAAAATAAAAAGTAAAAACGATTTCCCGCCATTTTTCAACTGTTTGTCTGTCCGCCAAAATTTGTGAATCTAACGAAGAAATTTGATACATTTTGAAGTTTTATTACAAAAAGGAAAAAATGCGAACCAAACCGCGACAAAAATATGTCATTTATGTTATGACTTAACACAGTATCAGTAAGCGTAGCACATTAAAGTTGGTTCAAGCGTTTTCAGTCCGGGAATTTTGATGTCAAAGATGAAGCTCGCTCTGGTCGCCCTGTTACGGATAAAGCCGATGCCATTTTTGAAAAAGTGGAGCAATATATTAATAGTTACGACATAGCTGAAGAGTTAGGGGTTGACTACACAACAGTTTCGACCCATTTGGAAAAGTCTGGCTATACAAAAAAACTCCATATTTGTGTGCCACACGAGCTCTTAAATGATAAATGATTTTATTTCTGTAAGTAGGTTTGTACAAACACTTTTACACGTCAATCATATTTTTAAACTAGATGAGGTCGGCGTTTTTTATCTGACTACTCTGAGAAGAAAGGCCAAAACAAACTCAGAGGACACAGTCTCTTTTAAAGTCCAGACATAATCTTGGTCAGATCATGCGAAGACCATGTAGATTGGTCTCTGAAATGGTCTTTTGAGGAAAGAACCACACAGATTGGGTGGACCTGTCCAGTCAGTCTTAGTATTGAATTTGCATATAAAAGACGAAAGAACTTTTCCCCCGACCTAATATTGATTGTAATAGGGACTACACCGGCACTGCATATTCTAGTTGATACCGAATTAGTGATCGATACAAATATAAATATGTGTACATTCATTGCTGATCTAATTACGATTCCATACATACGATAAGTCTGACTCATAATTTTACCAACATGTGCGTCCCGGTGCTGTTTATGATCGCGCCGTATTCCTAGATCACGAAACTCTGGCTCTGGCTTCTGTAGTGCATCAGGGATGTTTGCTGAACATCACGTAGACTGCTTTTACGCTACGATGCATAAAAGGTGCGCATCACTGGTGCGTAGAGTACGTGGCAGTGCCAACAGCATCCTTAGCATGATCACTAGTCGGCTGGACTGTGGTTACATCAGTCATTGCTGCGCCATTTGTCATGGAATGGCGCAGTAATGATTGTTGAGTTTATTTGTTTTATATTTTTGTTGTGGGTATTTTTAAGTATTACTAACACTAGTCTATTAGAACATTGTTACTAACAAAATGGACACCATGGTCTGAAATAAAGTATTATTATTATTATTATTAAAATTTGACTTTGTGGGGCATAGGGCAAGCGCATTTGGGAATACTAAGTAGTAAGTTTGTTATTAATGCAGTACTCTACTAGGTGATTATGATTTTGTTGGAGTAAGTGACGGTCTAGTATAGATCTAATGGGTTAAAAGGTTTTACATCGTCCGAATAAAGTAGGAACTTATAATTAAGAAAACACACATCGATATCGTTAGTAAAAATACAAATAAAAGAGGTCCGATAAGTAAGCCCTGTGGCACCCCTGACGTTGCGGTTGTGTTGGTGGAATGTAACGCATTGACAACTACTTTTTTTGTTTTGTTTGACACATAAGAAATAAACCAACGTAACAAATCCCCACGGATATCGTTAAATGGTAGCTTCTTCAAAAGCAATTCATGATCGACCTTGTCAAAGGCTCTTCGAAAGTCAGTGTATTAGTTGTGGTAGACCTTGTTCTTACGAAACCGTGCTGTTATTGTAGTATTTTGTCATGGACAATCGGATACAACTGAGAAGGAATTCCGAGCTTTAGATTGCCGATTAGAAACAAAAGGCCAGAAATATTTGGTTAATATTTATATATTAATATTATATTTTAATATGGTTTGGGTTTTAATTTTTATAATATCTTCAACTGTTTTAAGGCATAGTCGGTAACAATTCTTGGAATCAGTTTGGAATCTCGACATATAAAATGAAGACTGTCCATGTTTTGATAGGTCTTCCATCTATTCCATGCCTTCAATTTATTTTTAAATATGTGTATTAAAGAGGGGGAAAACCAAATTGGAAATGTGGTAGACCTGATTGTCTTTAGGGGAACATGTGCGTTAACTATTTGGTAAACAATTTCATGAAAAGTATTCAGCGCGTCTTCTGCAGATTGTCCGTGAAGTTCATCATCCCAGTTAGTTTTGAGCAGATTGCGTTTAAAGTGTTCACCTTTAAATAATTGTGCTTTTGAACCGCCTTACGCATCAATCACTTTATTAATTAATATCAAGCGCGTTCTTGTACAGTCATTACTGTACCCGCAACTTAAAATATTTGAACCTTCGTGTTAATGTTGTATATCTTTCACAATTTCATCATTTATTCTGCTATATTGATGACTGAATAAAGTGGTGATAGAATACACGGTACTCGACTTTTTAATATCGTGATTTCGTGACTTAGACATTTATTTATGACTTTTCCTCTTCTCCACAGGCCTTACATGTCCCAAGGCTCCCTAATAGACCAAGTGACGTACCCGTCCCGGGCCAAAGAAGGCGACCTAGCGGCCGAGCGTCGCGCGGCGCACATCCTGCAGCTGGTGCGGCTGGACGCGTGCGGCGCGCGCCACGGCGGCCTGCGCGCCGTGCGCGACTGGCGCGCCACGCTGTCGGGCGGCGAGAAGCAGAGGATGGCCATGGCCAGGATGTTCTACCACAGGTAACTGTTACAAGAACGTGGAAGTCTCTCAAGGCTAGCAAACATTTGGGCTGGCCGCATCGCAACGCAAATCACTTTCATACAATTTGTATGAACCATCGCTTATTACAGGCGGAGCGCACTGGTTTTTCTTTTTGTGTTGAAGTGCGTTGCGCTGCGGTACGATGCGGCTGTAATATGCGCTAGCCTTCAGGCCCTCATTCGACCTCCGTTACCCACTTGCCCAAATGTAGGCGCCGGTTGCCCACTCGTTGGCTACGTTGCCCACTGGTTGACTACATTGCCCACTCGTAGGTTACGTTATCCATTCGCTGGTACCGGTTGCTCGCTAATTGACCTGGTTGCCAACTTATCAGCTCCACGTTAACGACGTGTATTTATTTCCAGGCCCGTATACGCGTTACTCGATGAGTGCACGAGCGCAGTCTCCATGGAGACTGAGGTGGTGATGTATGAGGAGGCCGTGAAGGAAGGCATCACTCTGCTGTCCATCACGCATAGGCCCAGTGTGTGGTAAGTAGAGAAGTGTACAGTTATGTATTATTAAGACTATAAGGCAAAGTGCTCTCATACAAATCTGAAAGAAAAATATCATGAAGAAACTTTGCCCGAAAACCGGCTCTTTCATAAATATTTAATCTTCTGGATTTCCAGGATATTGTAATCGTGATTTTTTTTTTATTACTTTGATGTGGGATGCCATAGGATCTGTATAATAGTTTAATTTTATTACTTCGCAACGGCAGCGAATACTGCTATTCATAATGTTTTTAAATACTTCACCTAGTGTAGCATTTTAGTAAATTTTGACATTACAGCTTACTGATATTTTGAGTCACGACAAATTATCCTTACTAGACAGTTCCATGTATGACTTCCAAAATCTTTGCAATACTGCCAACTAAGTATTAGAATTTAGATTTAGTACCAATTTTATAAACCATTCTATCTCCCACAGGAAATACCACACCCACGTGCTAGAATTCGACGGCTGCGGTAACTGGTCGTACCGTCCTCTCGACAAGGATGCTCCTGTCACCTCGGCACTGGCCACTCTCGCCACCACCTCTAACATTCCCACCACCACAGACATAGTACCGGCTGTTGAACACTGACATAAGAATGGAGAAAGAAAAACGTTGATATTTCTTGGGACCTGCACAGCAAGAACACAGGCTAAATATTAAAACCCAAACAAATAAAAAAAGGAAAGGATGAAAAGGTGAAGGAATGGGGAGAAACCAGGTTTCTGATGTCAAGTACAGAATTTCAGCTTATTAAGTAAGGCTTCTTGGTTAGTTCTACCTTCAGATCCATCTGATACATACATACATAAACTTACGTTACTCCCATGGGGGTAGGCAGATCCTACAGAACGCCACCTGCTACGATCCGTACATACCCCTTCCTAGATCCGTCTGATCTGACCAAAAAAGGCGTGCATTACAATCCATACCTTATGCCGTTGGTGTAAGTCACATTATGCATAATCATGGAATTCTACAATTTTTTGTAAGATTCATTATGTATTATCATAAAATTCTGTAACTATAGTTACTGTGTCTCGATTCATTAAATTACTGATTAGTTAGTAAAACATACACACACACACACACACAAGAATGGCAGTCCAAGAAAAACTGTTAAACTCGATGTAGGATTTATGACGAAACAAGCTAACTTTTTAGGTTGTCGACAGTGGCGTAACTATACCATCTGAGGCCCGTGGCAAATTCATTGGATAAATAAATATAATTTAAAAAAAATATATAAGTTTTTGAAAATTTTGTTAAAAATGGTAGGTTACTTCTGAGCTCACGGCTTCAAGGGGCCCGGGCCCCGTCGGGCCGGGGGCCCGTGGAATTTTGCCAGCCCTGCCACCCTATACTTACGCCACTGGTTGTCGCAAGTTTAAAGGCACAATTCTACCGCTACGTATTTGTGCATGAAGAGGTTACGCACGTTAGCTGCGCGGTTCATTCGTTTGCCAGCTACGTATTTGTACGTAGCCAAGCCGTGGACTGCATCTAACGACCCAGTCTACATATTAATACAAAGCGACGCTACATGACAAATGATTTTATTTCTGTAAGTAGGTTTGTACAAACACCACGTCAATAATATTTTAAATATTAGATGAGGTCATGTGCATAGCTTAACTGGGCAGCAATGGGACTGCGCCTCGAGGCTCGAATTATATACTTCATCACGTCATTAATTTCATATCGAGTTTAGCTGAACAAAAAGTGATATAAAAGAAAATCTTTAGTGAAGGCAACTATTTAGCAACTAAGTCTTTCTGACCAAACACAGACCACTAAATATTCTAAATAGTAGCAAATACCACAAGTTTAGCTATAGTTTGATTTACACTTCTCTACTTTTGATAATTTTCGTGGTTTCGGACTTAGAAGGCACTTTTAAGTAGTCAAATTTTGCAGCTAAGGTCAGATTATTTTTGGGCTCAATACTACAATTCATTTTGAATGAAAAGTAAACCTTTTAATACTATAAAATAATGATAGGAGAACGTGCTAAATTATTTGCCTAATACTGTTCTGACACGAAAAAGTAAATAGGCAATGCCTATTGCTTGGGATGGAGTACGGCCGATGAATCAGAGACGGTCCTGACTTTGCGCGGACGGCTGCGCAATAACATTAGGAACCAAATGGTGACGTGAGGCGAGTGCGAGCGAGTGAACATGCGCGAAAGTTCGGACAGCCTATGTTCACGGCCGTATTGTACCTAATATAAGGCATAATGGTGATAAGCCTTTAAGGCTTTAAAAAATACTTACCTTTTGGTATAATGAATGGCTAAAGGTGAAAATGATGATAGGTATACTTTTTAAAGGTTTCTAATAGAAACTAAAGATTTTAATGATGGCAGGCTGTAATCAGGTTTTTAAGCCGATTTTAAGTATTTTAAATCAATTTTATTTTGGTACAGGCATCGAGCGAAAATGGTTTTAATTTGTAAAGAATACAGGTTACTTTAATATAAGATTGAAAATGATGAGATTATAAAACTACATTCCATAAAGTTTATTTTTTATCAAAATGGCGAAAAGAACTGGTTTTTATTTAATTGATTACCGGAAGTTAACAATAAATTATATTTGACCCATTTAATTTTACTTATAAGAGTAATAATTATGTAAAATTATTAGCAAATTACACATATTGCGCAGATATCTAAACTTGGACGCTTACATCAGAAAAATTATAATTAGTCTTAAATCATATAATCATTTGATAATTAAACGAAATGACGAAACAATACCGTGTCCTTACTGATTAAAACGCATTTTCTCAATGTCCTTCAATTTATAATAAACACCAGTTACTGTAAATTAGATTTATTAGTTAATTATTATTATTGTTTCTTATGTTTTTTATATTTTTTTATTATTATTATTGTGAGATTATCAATCATGGCTGTTAGTTATTGTTTTTATTTTGGAAAATTTTGTATTATAAGTATAACATATCGAAATTATAAGGACATTATTTTTCCGTGTATTTATTTTGGTACCTATATGTTGAAGTGTGTATATTGTAAATATGATAGTATTACGTACAGTTACAGAGGTTATTAAGGGAGATAGATGAGAAATAAAGTGGGTTTTATATGAATTTATGACTTTTATTTACAGCCGCCATTTTTTTTTTGGGGTGGGATATCATCAAATGACTTCTCCCGCTCTGGGCGGAGCAGGAGGGCGTGTCAGACTCTTACTGACTAAAACCCACCCTTCCTTCAGTTGCCTGCGCGCCTTCACGATATACTTTAGTAACTCTTGAAGGACGCCTCTTATACCACATACCACGAAGATTTTTGTAAGGACATCGAATTAAAATGCTAAAAAACGCTCTTTGACGAGCTAATTCGAGTTATAGACAGTAGAATTAAGTTTAATCAATTGCACCAGGCGTATCATATGCACTGTACCGATGGCACGAGGAGGCGCGAACGCGGAGCAGTGGACCGAAGCAGCGAGAGATTGAACTTCGTCGGTCGCAGCTCTGCGAGGTCCTGGTGACGGAGTGCTGGGATAGGTAGGACCGTCGAGGCGATCTGACCAGTGCTTGACGAATGGAGGAGGCACGGCTCCCTGTCGTTTCGAGCGACGCAGGTGCTCTCGGGGCACGGCTGCTTCGGGATGTATCTATGTCGCATAAACAGGGAGCCGGACGCTCGGTGTCATCACTGCGTTCACTCTTAGGAGGACATGACATGGCATACGTTGACAAAGTGTGCCGCATGGGAGAAGCCGCGCTGTGTCGTCGCATCAGAAGTCTGAGCCGACCTGTCGCTGCCGGTCGTCGCTCATTCGATGATCGGAAGCGCAGAATCGTTGGATGCGGTGACCTCCTTCTGTGCAACCGTCATTTCGCAGAAGGAGGCTGTGGTAAAGAAGAAGGAGATCGAGGCCACTCTCCCGACCCGCAACAGGTGCACCGGGCGTCAGCGGACGGCGCACAACGCCCCCTTCCAGCCGCCGTAAACAGGTCTGAGGGCGGCGGACTCGAGGAAGTCCGCCGCCCCATCCAGCAGGACCCGACGCGGCGCCGCGTAGTGTTCCACGCGCGCCCCTGTTGGACGTTGCGGGGGGAGTCTTACACCTCACTCCCGACGCGGGTCTGAGGAGGCCGGCACTAGCCGGGGATCGTAGAAGACGCACAATTTCCCATGATCCCCAGTCCAATCTATGTAGATTATCAACCACAGAACAAAAAATAAGGCGTGTCGGATGCCCCGTTTTGTTTAAATCCGAAGTTATTTTTCTACACTAAAGAAAATCTGCTATAAAAATAAAAATAAACTATACGAGACTGCTACTCTATTCTGTAAAAGTTTCACCGTGGAAACCTAGGTGAAGTGAACTTCCAAGTGAGATGTCATTCTATCTAACGCTAAGGATTGACAGCTCAGAGGGCCTAGACAAATGGCATTCGCTTCGGAGCGATTCTATTTCTACAATAGCCATCGCTTTGCTTTTCACTAATGCTCGCTAATTCGCTAATGTTTCCATCATACGAATCGAAAACTAGCGATAACGCTTGTCAAAAAGTGCCACTTGACTACGCATCTATATGGAAGTAATCGTTCGACGCTGTCGATTCATTTCATAGAATCGAATGATGGTAAGTTTACCTAATTTCTATTCGTTAACCTATGTTCACGTGACATTTCGGTAGCTTGTGTCGACCGCATACATTTTTTGGCTTTTCTACTAGCGTCATCGCTAGTTGAATGTTACTTTGCTAGGCTTTCAGTCCAGCTAAGTTTTCACGATGAGATTGTTACAGTAATATACCAGCAGAAATTTATCAACACATCTTATCACTTCTGAACGAAAGTTTTCTCTGTTTCCAATTACCAACAGTAATATCCATACTAAATTATCCCCACCGGATTCTGTCCTCCCGCAAACAAATTCATCTAGTAATCATTGTGAATTATAATTACTTATTATAAACATTTATTATAGCTGATATGCGTGAGTTTGTTCGAGTTTGTAACACTGGATGATTCAGTGGCTTATCGCGAAGTAATAGAGTTGTTATAAATGTTATAATTACAAGACTTGTTATAGTGCAAGTCACAAGCTGAAGCTGTTTGTGGAGAAAATACACATAAGAAGACGCTTTCGGGATGTAATATCTTATAGGTGACAGACAGACAAAGATACTTATTTTTGCATTTATAATATTAAGTAGAAATGGATATGGATATTGCCAATAATGTGAATACCTATTTGGACAAAAACTTACGCCAAGAGAAATGCCAGCATAAAATTAATTGGACTACAAAAAAAAAATCGACTGATATTGACACCTCAATTCTAGTCTTGCCATACCTACATTCATGGTCAACAATTAATTCACTGAGCTGAATCATCGAATAGTTACGAAGATTAACAACGATTTTAACTGGCTAAAAATAAGTAGGTACTCCATTTCCACATAGGTACGTACTCCATTGTGCAAATAAGTAGGAATACCGTGGACTTTGCTTTTATCTGCAACGTCATCATCATCAACCTAGCCTTTTCCCAACTACGTTGGGGTTGGCTTCCAGTCTAACCGGATGCAGCTGAAGACCAGTATTTTACATGGAGCGACTGCCTATAAAAAAGAAAGAAAGAAAAATTTATTTGACCCAGCACCCTAATTACGTAACACTATCTATCACAATCTGAATCATTTTGAAGCCTATTGCTAATTCATTGCTTCATATGTCTGAAAAATTTGTCTGCTCAACAACGTAAATAACGCAACGAATGTTGTTGAACTGTCAAAATTAAACCCATTCCTACTGTTAGTGTGTTACGTAATTACCCCGCAGGTTAAGGCACATAATATTCAGACTCTTATTCACATTATTATTATTTCGTTTATTTTTCTTCACACATCGAATACATTTTTAAATATTAAAAAAAAAAACATTAAAAATTATAAAAAAAATTATGGTCCGCCATTATTATTGTTATTATTATACACATTCTTATTTTTAAAAGAGTAACCGTAGGAGTCTCTTGCCGGCTCTTCTCCATAGGAAACGATCAATAGGAACCGTGCACCTAGCTTCTGACGATTCATAAGTGCCCATGTAGCATAAACCTACATGAAATAAAATATTTTGTTTATGATTTCTGACACAAAATCAAAAAAAAAAAGTAGAAAAGACTTAAAATATTATTGTGTGCCTCACGTTTGCGCCAAATAGGTCCAGTTCAGCATAAAAGCCACACACCTAGTGCCTGACGCTGGTTTTAACGAATCCTATCCATCCACAACCCAGTTACTGGGAAATACGATACCGCTTTGGTAAGACTGGTTGTCAGACTTTCGGGCTTCTGACGACCCTTAATGACTGACAAAGATCCTCGAATGACAGCCAGGACCAACGGCTTAACGTGCTTTCCAGGGCACGGTGGGGTCTTGGTGTGTAATGATGGTCACCCATCCACGGGCCAACCGCGGCAAGCGTAGCTTAACCTGATCGATCGACCTGTGCGGGTGTTATTACTCAGCCACAAGTCTTATCTGCAGCATAAAGTAACAAAATTTAAACAAATATAAGAATTATAGAAGTAATAAAATGTATAACCCAAATATTGACATCGTATCATGATTAAATAGCGTGATAGTCACGACTTTGATAAAGTAATAATTTACTCATTTTATTCGTCCTAGGATGATGCTGCATGAATTTTCACAAAAAAAAACTACGCATGATACAAATAGTTGTCTACTGTTAGCGTAAGCTGTTGTAAAAAGCCTGTATTATACAATTATAATATATTTAAAAACCAAATAAGTAATTACAGTCAAACAAGACATTTGAGCTGTGTATCTGGAGGGAAACGCACATAAGATGCCGCTGAAGATGTCCATAGGCGGTGATGGTGTTACCATCAAGTTCACCATTCAATAACATAAAAAAAACTAAACTATCATAAAGAGAAAAGATTTGATTTTTTGTATGTTTGTTTGTTATGCTAAAACAGCTGAAGGGATTTGAATGAAATTTGGCACATGTGTAGACCTGGAAAAGGACATAGGCTACTTTTCATCCTAGATCGCAGACGAAGTCGTGGGCAACAGCTAGTAAATAATAAAATTACAAAAGTATAGGTATAAGCGATTACCAAGTCAGCACAAGCGTAGTCATTACTCCAACATCCCCAATGACCGTTACTGAAGCGGTCACTGACTGAAAAGGTACCTACTATTATAAGTAATTCTAGCACTTGCTATAGTGTAAGCAACCCTTTCTAGACAAAGGCCGGGATTGATGAATCTGTGAGGTTAATCCATGATTGTCTTCTTAGGTCACTGTTAATATCCATTCTTTACACCTTCGTGGCTTAAAGAGTGAGAGAGTTGGTACGTTTTAAATGACAGTCGCTGGGAGAATTTGAAGCCCGAAACTGGAAAATTGTGCTTCTAGTGCACAATTTTCACACTAGGCACATTTTATAGGAACACTAACAGAAAGTCGACTTTGCTTCGAATTTACCAACAAAAACTGTCAAAAGCATACTTCTGGTAGGCAAGTCAACTGGCATCGTAAATCTTACCTTTGGAAATTGCATGTGGATAATAATTAGTGGGTTGAAAGAACTGGCTTCTTTGAATGCGAAGAACAGATAGGCAAGTAAAATACTGAAAACAGATAATATGTCAAGCCGCATCTCGTTAAAAATCCAGTCAACCCCAAGAATTTAAGAAAGAGCCACACAGATGCTGAGTTCATCAACCCAACCACTACAAATTGATAAGCATAAACAATGACCCATTTATTTTATCACATTTCTTTCCCCAGTAACTTTGTTGAGGAGATCCACACGCGTCACTGTGTGAGTAACCTCTTCAGTTAAATTAACAACGTTGTTATTTGTTGTTTTTCGAAAAACAACTATTTATCTGAAAGTTCACTGCGGTGACAAGCAGAGGTGAAGTAAGCAATGAACTTAGTACAAGCATAGCATAATCAACCTATAATGTTCCCACTGCTGGGGCACAGGCCTCCTCTCTGTGAGAGGGAGTGGGCCGTAATCCACCACGCGGGCTCAGTGCGGGTTCGAGAATGTCACATGTCTTCGAATTTTTGTTTCTAGGACATGCCGGTTTCCTCACGAAGTCGCGAGCGTTACCAGTGGGCTAACACTGTTCAAGCAATATTGAACTTAGAAACATTATTTCTGTTGTTTTAACCTTGAGAAAGAACTGTGAAAATATTTGTTCTTTTGTATGTTTGTTTGCTGAAATGGAGGAGGTCTTACAGGGCACACAGACCAAAACAGCCGGTGTCAATAAAACAATATTTCATTGTTTTAGATTTAATTACAAATTACCATGAATTTTACTGTAGTAGCATAAGTTTAAATGGTCTGAATAAATGGCTTTTATTATTATTATGTTTGTTTGTTACGCTTGTACGCTAAAACGGCTGAACGGATTTGGATGAAATTTGGCACATAGGTAGACCATGACCTAGATTGGGCCATATGATACTTTTTATCCCTATATTCATAAGGGATCGAGAATAATGCGGGTGAAACCGCGGGGTGTAGCTAGTATCTTATAACAATGAGATAAGAGTTAATTTTTTTGTTGGTATTACGTCAAAATTGATCATTCAAAGATGGTGAATGTGCTTTTTTACAGTCCATTCACAGTATTTTACCGCTGAATTTGCAAGTGTCAAAATCAAAGTGATCTTTATTTTCGTTACAATAAGGTTGGTGTTGGGTTGTTGCCACTGACTAGTCTGTCAAAATCATAGTAATCCTTATTAACGTAACAATAAAGTTGTAATTGGGTTGCTGCTGTCAAGGGCAAAATAACTGTGAATACACTGTAGTGTTACTTTGTTACTGTCAAGTCAATCCTAGGCACAAACAAACTACCTAATGGGTGGTAAAACCGAGACCTTAGCACTTAATAAAGCAAAATGATATATCTTTTAATTATTTAATTATTCCACAACCAGTAATTGAGTGATTATGATAAACACGTTAATTACTTTCCAGAAAACGGTGTTGTTTTCCTCAGTTCTTATTTTTGTACCGGAGGATAAGTCTGATCAGTAATTTGTTTATCTTTAGTTTTTTTATGTCTCTCGCGCATTCCTCATCATCATCATCCCCAGCCCCATTTCACCCACTGCTGGGCATAGTACTGTAGCGGCATCTACAACGCCACATGCGGGTTACGCGTCACAGTGACGTTACGCAAAATCCTGCATCGCGCAAGCAGAGTTTACAGCGCAACTAGCATTTCAACAACGTCCCGACATTAATCGTCGGGCAGTTGCCCACCAGACGCAACACCCGTCTGGTCAGAGGATCTTCCCTTTTCTATGGAGGATGAGTGAACTTTACACCCTGTACCTTATGCCTCAATAGGCCTCTCTTTTCAGTGCCAATCCCCACCCTCCCGTGCCAGCCTCATACAGGTTCTACCCGCGTGCATACCTACTAAAATAAAATTAAAACAAATTGAACAATAAATTGTAAGTGAGACTATTTTAGTTTTCTTTCTTGCATTCTTTTATACCATAGATTTATTATTTTACGCGGGATTAGAGAGAGAGCAACTCTTTTATTCGTCTTTCACTCATACTCATACCAAATGTTCACGAGAAAGTGAGATGATACTTCATATATCGCGTTTCCTATTTCATTCTTTTGTATTTAATTTGATTACCACTGCTCTCAAAACGGTGAAGGAAAACATCGTGAGGAAACTGGCATGACTTAACAAAAAATTCGAAGGCATTGTGACATCTACCAACCCGCACTCGACCCGCGTGGTCGATTACAGCCCACTCACTCTCACAGAGAGGAGGCTGTGTCCCAGCAGTAGGAACTTTAAAGGCTGGTTATAAATGCTATGCTAAATAAATCTACTAAACTGCATCATTAAATACGTTATTGATTACACGCACTTCTGTCACATCCCAGAATATTTGTAGATACCTACTTAGCAAAGCTGAACAGATAGTGGTTTTATTTTTAGCTAATTAATAATTTATTTCTACCTTGCATAGTCATAGTTTTGTAGAGGTCCCGATCACTCACTGAGCGCGTGTCGAACTGACCGCTGACACGGAGATAAGAAAGGTTGTTCACATTTTTAATGAGAGACCCCATTTTTAAATTTATTTATAAAGATTACAAAGATATTTCGTATGTAATTGGATGCTGGCGCCTAAGTGTCATTACAAATACTGGTATGATTGATTTACTTGATATTTTAAGTGTATCTACAAAAGAGGGGGCTCTTGAGCTTTGAACGTGTGCAGTATTTTGTCATTTTATCTTTGGTTTTTTTATTGTAGTGATTCAGGAGAAGTTCAAACAAGTGTGTTAGCAGCATTTACTGTATTGATGCTAACTTTATCGGGTCTCAAAAAAAAACTAAAAGGTATGGTTTGACGTAGGTCCTGAAAAATAACAGTCGAAAGGTGTCGTGGGACACCCGGCTGGATCGAAGTTCTTTTCGGTTTAGCACACTTAATGAATGAGACCTAAACGGAAAACAGTGTAACATTCGTCGGCCAGTTTTTCGGTCTACCTTTTCATTTGCCAAATTTGCAGAGTATAACGTGTTATAAAGAAATTCGTTCCAACGTGATTCCCATGTCCATTTAAACACGGAAGTTGCGTGTCTCCTTAATATTGCACAATGCAATCTTTAATTTAAATACGAGTTACAATTAATGAATCTGCAAATTAATTAAGAACATAAAAGTATTGCTCAAATATTGAAGCACGCACCATGCGAGTTGTAAATATTGGAACGTAAGTTAAATATGACTAATGTGATAACACGAATATATAACGACAATACATAGTTTTTTTTTTATGATAGGCTGTTTTTTTCTTACGTTCATATGACACCCGTCGGGCTTTTCAGAGTTTCAATAAAATTAAAGAATTATTTAGGTAATTTGTTTCTTTTATGGGAGACGCACTATGTCCTATTTTGCTGTGCCCGACAGGGTCCACAATCATCATCCTAATCCTAACTATCCTAACTAATATTATAAATGCGAAAGTAAGTTTGTTTGTTTGTTTGTTACCTTTTCACGCCTAAACCACTGAACCGATCATCCTGAAATTTTACATATACGTTTTCAGGTGTACAGAAACGGACGTAGGGTACCTTTCATCCCGCAAAAAAGTACTGTTACTGAGGAAAACAACAGTAACGTTCTTCTGATAATAGATGGCGCCACGTGTCTTTCGAATCATGATTGAATTGTAACCCGAATTGATAGGTAAAGTCTAAATTAAAGCGAGCGAAGCCGCGGGCAAAAGCTAGTGTGTTTATAAAAGCCACCTAAAAGGTCACATCGTGGAATACAATTTATAACACACTAGCTTTTGCTCGCAACTACGCCCGTCTGGATGTCGGAATATGTCCCACGGGAACGTACTAATCAGGATTAAAAGTACCCTCTGTGTTAATCCAGGTTATAAACTATCTGTGCACCAAATTTGATTCAAATCTGTTCAGCTGTTCATTCGGAACATACATCCAGACAATTAGACAAACGGAAAAGAAATCTAAAAACCTAAATTTTCGGCATCAGATTGTTCTCCTGCTCGTTTAACATGAATTATGTAACCAATATTATAATTTAAAAGTGGAGTGGAGTCCATGGAATTTCTTGCCCGTTGTTCTCCATAGGAACCTACTATGTTTTGGAATGGACAACTAGGTTCATCTTTCTGACTGACCGAACCCTATTTATTTATTTTTTGTCTGAGAAATCATCAAATGAGCTCTCCCGCTCTGGGCGAAGCGGGAGGGCGTGTCAGACTCTTACTGACTAAAAACCACCCGTGTTCCTTCAGTTGCCTGTGCGTCAGGGCCACGGTAACTCTTTCGAACAATCCGCGACCCCGCCACAACCGACCCCTTGATAATTCAAAAGAGCATGTAATTAGTTTATTTGAAATAAATGCTTTGTGTTAAGTTAATACGCTCGTGGCAAAGAGCATAAACTGGTAAAAACCCACTTGCTTGTGCTAAAAGGTGATTAAAACAGACCAGTATCACCCGGAGAGTACGGTTGCGACAGCATCTGCCGCACACGCCAACCTTATCTCGTGATGCTTGGCCCGCGGTTATCAGCCTCTAATTAAATCACCATATCGGTAGCTGCTTACAAATTGTGCCTTACCGATGTTAATAACTTGAAACATGTTCCGTAACACAATATTTTGATGTGGTCTAAAGAATTGGAGATGTCAAATGTAATGCATTGTTGTGGGTCAGTTAGGGGGAAAAACGCACGACAGAAAAAAAAACCTAAGCTTTTAGGCATTGTTTTAATCCGGGAGTTCACAATTTAATTTTTTTTAAGTTTTCAACACCCGAATTTCACTGTAATATTTGACTTTCTCTCCCAAATCCAATCTACTGCAAGATCTTCTGTTTAAGTTCAGTTTACCTAGATTTACAAATATTTGATTAGTGATTACATTAAATTATACCTACTTCAACCAAAGGCCATGGACTGTGTGTGAAATGAAAATTCTTTGATAAAGGCCTCCTCTGTATAGAATCCTCTATCACACTTAGGTTAGATAATTATTTACAATGCCTAAATTTCCGCGATTGCATGCGCACGCGCACACCTCGTGATTTGCACGACATCCCGTGAGGTCGCGACTCGCGAGGCTAACCGATGGTTTATTTAACGTGGACAGTTTTACTATAGGTAGACGTTAAATCACAGATAAACCACAGTAAACGCCTAATTATCAATCAGGCACGGAATCATAGTTGTCAAGAAATTATTGGATTGGCTTGTTATTTAGAAACACAGCGATTTCTATTATTCAACAATTTAATATCCCGTAAAAGAAAGGGTTTCTTGATTCATCCCTGGTGGCTTTAGATAAGGATGAAGCTACATCTAAAACAATGAACTGCCTCTTTCGTTTAGTGGTCGTAAACGCTACTAAAGACCCTGAGGTCCTGAGTTCGGTCCCGGGTCGAGCAAAGTATTATTAGGTTTTTTCATTAGGAATTTCTCAGTAGCAGCCTTATTATTTTTTGGGTGGGAAATCATCAAATGACCTCTCTCGCTCTGGGCGGAGCGGAAGGGCGTGTCAGACTCTTACTGACTAAAACCCACCCGTGTTCCTTCAGTTGCCTGTGCGCCAGGGCCGCGGTAACTCTTTCGAACAATCCGCGACTCCGGCAGGCATCGGCCCTATCGGACCCCGTCAATGGTGCTGACATCTCTATGAGACGCGCGTGCAACGCGACGTGCCGTCGACCCGGGCCTGGTCCTTATCGGACGGCGAGTTGCTCAGTAACAGCCTGGAGTCTGGATTTGTGCCCAGTTGATGGCAACAGACTCGCTCCCTATAACATGGGACTTAAAGATAACTGGCGAAATGTAGGTGTACTATAGGTAAACCTCTGCCTAACTCTTCTGGGATTACAGGCATGATGTTAAGATGTTATGTGTAAAACAATGAAAACCAACAAACCAGATATGCCAGCAACTGGATTGTAAAGGTCAAATGGCAGTTTTTTTAGCGACTTTACTGATATCCGCTTCGAGTAAAATACGAAGTTGACCCCAATATGTTAAAAAAAAACCAGACAAGTGCGAATTGAACTTGCGTGGAGAGGGTTCCGTAAGATGAATATGTTACCCGCCAAACAAAACCATGTAAACTAGGCTGCCAAGACTTACATAACGCTTTCACTGTTAAAAAGGTAAAAGATATAATGTAGAGCCAAGCCCCTAACTCTACAAGGTTTGACTCTACAAACCTTACATCTTGGTCAAAATGTACGTCTTGGCCGTTTCGCGGCCGCGCACTCCTATGGGCTTATGGTAAGAAATTAAGTCACTGGTCTTTAAAGTTGTGTCATGCAATAGTTCATTGGAACGGCCAAGCCATATATTTTGACCAAGTTATAAGGTTTGTAGAGTTAGGACTAACTAGAGGTTTTATTTTATATACAGACCTACACCCCCCATTACGAGGGTTGGAGGGTGAAAGATACAGATTTCTTAATTTTTTTTTGTTTGTTTGCTTATCTTAGTCTGCATGCCATATTTCATCTTTCTCGGACTTCTGGAAGTACCCTAGAGGTTTTATTTTGTATACAGACCAATGAAACTAAGTGTGCTTTATAAGTCGGCTAGCTACATTTTCTCCTGTAAATTTGAGTTCTCTAGCATTATCCAGGCAGAAGCTATGAGGGTATAAAAATACGACGAAACGGTTCGAGAAAAGGTAGGTAGCGCTCTTGAGTTTTGTTTTTGGCTCGTCTTGACGAACAAGAATCCAAGAACAGACTTGGCATTGTAGTGGAAAAACATGTTCTCCCATACATTCCAACTACAAAAGTAAGTTTGTCGGCAGAATATTGAAAGATTTACCTTGTCATTATAAGACCACAGACTTGGTATAGGTTTTCTTGTAATCTGTAAGTAAAGAACGAATATTTCGAGTAATTTTAGGCTCAATAGTTTCAGAGATAAGAGGGCGGGAATGTCAATTTTCATATATTTTCTTAATTAACTTTAAAACTGTTTATTTTAAAATTATACAAAAAATATATTTGAGACCCTCACAACAAGTCCATTAATTTATAAGTCACACGGTACAGTTTGCAAAACGTTTGTTTTTTTTTTTCTAGTTTGTTCCCCAAAAGTGACCGCTATATTCAAAATTCATTGACTTACGTTACACGTCCGTGTTTGGGTCACAGAAGTTCATATGTGTACCAAACAACTTAATCAGCCTAGTAGATCCACAGTAAATTGGCTGTGACAGACAGAAAGATACACGAGTGATCCTATAAATATTCCGTTTTTTCATTAGGACGTACGGAACCCTAAAAACACTTAGATGCGTAGTGAAGATGACCACGACCACCGAGCTTTGAAAGCTGGATCAGTAAATCTCGTGTTTAATTTCATGTTAAATCTCGTGACTAGATGACCAAAATCGCAACAAACAATTTCTACCTATGTATAGTTCTTGTAATATATCGTAGGGAAACTTCTGTAAAATATTCTCGGTGAAACCTTAAGAGAGCTTGATGCAAGGGCTCGCTACGTATTGAAACATTTGACAGCTCTTTTTCGCCAAAGTTTTCACGGTGACGTTTTTGCAGAATAAATCGGCTGGACTTGTAACGAATATAAGTCTGAAACCCCCAAATTGCCCTGAGCAAGCGTCGTGCTCATGCTTCGCTGTATAAGACGAGGCCCTACAGTGGGACAATAATAGGCTCGTATTTATAATAAGATTTGAGACTAGATCAAATGGGATAGGCTTTTAGTAATCGTGGTGAATGAGTCAATGACTGAGAGAAATCATGACGCCTCTAACTAAATAGATAATAAGATTATAATGTAATTTTTCTGTTTATGTTGCAAATCCGGCAATCCCAAATTAATTATTTACAATATTTGGAGCAATAATATTATCTTGTAGGCACCACATTTGGGCCACGCGTGAAATCTTTGGTTTCTTTTTTGGCACCACATGTGGGCTACGCGTGAAATCTTGGGTACTTCTTTAAATATTTATACTAATTATTATTATTTCGCAAGGGGTTATCTCATTACGTGTAGTGAACCCAAAGAGGGGGATCCGATAAAAGCGAGGTCTTATGTCTAATCATAAGCCTGTTTCTACTCAATATTAAGATGTTTGAAGGTTCTGGAAAATCTCGAGAAATACTGTCATTATAAAAAAGGGATGGTGATGTTCTTCAGGAAGGTCAGGTGCGTAGTACTCGCAACCGGCGTGCGTGTGTGACCAGATGTATGAACGTAAACGAGGCAAAAGGAGTAAGTATGTAAGGATCGTAGCAGGTGGCGTTCTATAGTTTCTTCCTACCCCCACGGGAAGAAAGTGTCAGTTTGTGAATGTATAATAGAGAGAGAAGAGATATAATGTACAAATGAAAATACCTTCTTATTAAAGAATGTATTTGTTTATTTTTTATACACCAGATGTCGTAATGGGAGATGGCTTGTGCTGTTTTCTACGAGTTTCCATTGTCAGGGATCAGGTTTTCAGGGAAGACACTTGTGTAGGCGAAAGTAACACTCACCAGTAAGATGGACAATTGTAATTTATAGGCTTACAGTCTTAGATTTTTCTGCCTAACTTTTCTTTGCAAAGTATGTTCATTTATCATCTGTTATCACGCACATTTCGCACTGACACGTAGCACACACCTACATTTTGCTATTTACTTTTTTAACATAACGTTACATGACACCTGTAATCCCCGAAAGGTTAGGCAGAGAACCTATAGTACACCCACATTTCGCCAGTTAGTTTTTAACTCATGTAATAAATAAGGCCATTTAACGGGCAGACTCTAAGCTATAAATTTTCTTAAAGAAAAATCACAATAGCAAGGGCGTAAACAAGGGAGTTTTAGAATAGAATAGAATAGAATTCTCTTTATTATGTACACCATAAAAATAACAGATATAAATGTAGACATTTTACATAGGGTGACCTTTTGCGTAACTACTAGAGAATAAGTATAAGAGGTACCTACCTACCAACTTATAAATCGCGAGCATACTATCTACAATACATGAGACATGAATATGATAGCTTACACGCTTACAGTTACATAAGCCTATTAAAACATTATGTTAAAGAACAATGAGATTGCTTAATACTTTATTATTATTTGCCTCTCGCTCACACTGTCATGGCCGTGCGAAAAAGAAAAATGCGTGTGCCGTTTATGGCCCTCCCTTTCACTAGTCTGTCTATGGAAAACACTCCATTTATTCCAAAATATACGTTGTTAGTTAATTGCATTTAAGAAATGCATACTATTATTTGAAATTAAATATAGTCTCTTGAATCACTTTGAAAATTAATAGAAAATATTCTGCTTAAACAGTTAAAATAGATTAAAATAACTTTAATGAACGTGCATGTGTGCGTATGTATGTGCTAAAATTACACCAGTTAAAACTACGATCATACCTGCATTATAAAAATCTATAAATTTATCTTGGTACACACGGCTACATATCAAGCTATACATTCCAGTTTTAGCTGAAGTCGCATTGTAAAGGCTTTTTGTACAATGAGAAGTCGGCTTACACAGGAAATATATAGCTTGATATGTAGTCGTACGTACCAAACCCTTTTGCGAAACCAATCCATTTATGAAGATGCAGGCATGGGTAGTTGAGTTTCAGAAAGAGCAAGTTCTAAGAAATCATTCAAAGAGGATAGGCAGTGCACGACATACTCCTAATTCTCCTTCTGTTCTGACGACATACATATATCATCAAAATGCAAGAAAAAACTAAATAAATTGTTACTTAATTGTCATAATGAAATTGACAACAATACCAAAATCAACTGACATTGTAAAGGATATTACGTTACGAATGTATTATGTCTTCAAGTTCCTACTGTCTTATACCTAATGCCAATAGAATACTTACATTGTTACGTGAGCGAAGCCGTGCGAACAGTTAGGAGACAATAACACCTGAAAGAACTACCAATGGCTTGTAGAGAAAACGAATTTGTCGATGAATTTGACACCGTGAAATACAATTATGATACTTTCTACCAATCCGGGCTGGATTTACAAGGTAAAATGAAAGCGAGTGTGTGATGGGAAGTAAGTATATCAAGGCATAGCTCGTCACGTGACCGTGTCGAGGGCGTTGTCAGACGAGCCACCATGACCTTCCACACGACCCGGCGCCGTACGCTACGATAGTGGATTAATTACTTCAGTAAGTTGTGGCTGATAGCGTGATACCAGCCACATATAGGCCACTCCTTCTTAGTTTCGTAATATGACTTAATAAAAGTGATTAAATTAGCTGATGGATCACCTCATGTCAAGCGTTGACATCATCTGCATACTCATTTCCCAACTATATTGGAGTCGGCTTCCAGTCTAACCGGATGCAGCTGAATACCAGCATTTTACATGGAGCGACTCCCTATCTGACCTTCACAATCCAGTTATTGGGTAACACGATACCCTTTAGTAAGAGCCGTTGTCAGACTTTTGGGTTTCTGACTACCCGTAACGACTGTCAAAGATCTCTGAATGACAGTCGGGATCAACAGCTTAACTTGCTTTTGAAGAACGGATGTCGAGCGTTAACCTCTGCATATAACAACTCCATTACCCTGAATTGCCGCCTTTTTTTTTTGGATGTGAAATCATCAAATGACTTCTCCTGCTCTGGGCGGAGCGGGAGGGTGTGTCAGACTTTTACTGACTAAAACCCACCCGTGTTCCTTCAGTTGCCTGTGCGCCAGGGCCACGGTAACTCTTTCGAACAATCCGCGACCCTGGCAGGCATTGGCTTTCGTTGGGGCTTATTTGGCGGAGAGGTGTGTCACCTTCGTGGGACGCGATGGCGTCAACCAGCGCCACATGTCGTGCGGTGTTCCACAGGGCTCGGTCCTGGGCCCACTCCTGTGGAACATCGGGTACGACTGGGTGCTGAGGGGCGAACTCCAACCGGGCGTCGACCTGACGTGTTACGCGGACGACACGCTGGTCACGGCCCGGGGGAGTTCGTACAGGGAGGCAGCGTTGCTGACGACGGCTGCGGTCTCACAGACGGTGAGCCGCATACGGCGCCTCGGCCTGGAGGTGGCCCTCAACAAGTCGGAGGCCATGGTGTTTCATGGTCCCCGGCGGGCGCCACCATCCGGATCCCACATTGTGGTGGGGGGGGTTCGAATCGCTGTCGAGCCCACCATGAAGTACCTTGGGTTGGTGCTCGACAGCCGGTGGAATTTCGGCCCCCACTTCCGGCAGCTGGCGCCCAAGTTGTTGGGCGCGGCCGGGGCGCTGTCAACGCTGCTTCCCAATCTGGGGGGCCCGAGCGCCGCTTGTAGGCGGCTCTACGTGGGGATCGTGCGGTCGATGGCCCTTTACGGGGCCCCGATCTGGGCGGCTGACCTGACGGCCGGCAGCATTGCTGTATTGCGAAAGCCGCAGAGAGCAATGGCCGTCAGAGTCATAAGGGGATACCGCACGATCTCCTACGAGGCGGCTTGTGCACTGGCCGGATCCCCGCCCTGGGACCTGGAGGCGAAGGTGCTCGCGTCACTGTATCGGTGGCGCGAGGAAGCGCGGGCGCGGGGCGAGCGACCGATGCAGCGACAAATGGAGCAGCGTCGGTCGCAGCTCCGCGAGGTCCTGGTGGCGGAATGGCGGGACAGGCTCTCACGCCCTACCGCCGGCCTCGTCACCATCGAGGCGGTCCGGCCGGTGCTCGACCACTGGCTCGGGAGGAGGCACGGCTCCCTGTCGTTTCGGGTGACGCAGGTGCTCTCGGGGCACGGTTGCTTCGGGAAGTACCTGTGTCGCATAAACAGGGAGCCGGACGCCCGGTGTCACCACTGCGTCGACTGCCGGGAGGACACGGCGCGGCATACGCTGGCAGAGTGTGCCGCTTGGGAGGAGCCGCGCCGTGCCCTCATCTCAGGAGTAGGCAGTGACCTCTCGCTGCCGGCCGTTGTGAATGCGATGGTCGGCGGCGAGGAGTCCTGGGACGCGGTGGTATCCTTCTGCGAAACAGTCATCTCGCAGAAGGAGGCTGCGGAAAGGGAGCGAGAGATCTCATCCTCTCACCCGGCCCGCAGCAGGCGCACCGGGCGTCGGCGGAGGGCGGACAACGCCCTCTTCCAGCCCCCCTAAATGGGTCCAGGGGCGACGGACTCGGGGACGTCCGTCGCCCCCCATACATCAGGACCCGAGGTGGCGGCGCGTAGTGTTCCACGCGCGCCCCTCTTAGACGTCGCGGGGGGAGTCAAACACCTCACTCACCCCGCTCGACCGGACGGGGCCCGCAGAGGCGGGCCGGCACCGGCCGGGGGTTGCGGAAGATTTGTACGTTCCCGCGACCCCCGGCGTAGGTGTGGGACGGAACACCGGGGTGGTTTTTAGTCAGTAAGAGTCTGACAGACCCCTCCGCCCCCCCAGGGCGGGGGACATCCATGAGGATTTTCCACCCCGGAACAAAAAAAAAAAAAAAAAAAAGGTAATCGAGACATAGTCGAAATTTTTCCGGTTATTCTGTTTATTCACCCTAAAAGAGCCACCCTAGGGTGGCTACTCGGAAAAGCGTGTTCATCTATCCACTCCAGACGGATGGATAATCGGAATTCACTTCTAATTGTTCTTTCGATTTTTTACCCCAAGTACAGTCATCATCAACAGTATAACAGTAAATATATATACTCACACACTTTAATAAATTATTAATACATTTTTAATAACCACAAACTTAATCAGAAATCATATTACGTACTGCATTTAAATCAAATTAAATTTCCTCGTTTTAAATAATATTAATGTGCAATTTATAAATTCTGCAATATGTCCAGGAAATTACTAACACTAATTTCATTATTGAGTAGCCGAAATTGTACCTCCTAGATAAATTCGTCTCTTTTAATGTACATTTACAATCGTTTTCTAAATTTCTTAGCTACAAGAGACGTATTAGCGAAAACCGTATGATATGATAATGTCTACTAAGTATCTAGAATAAATGACTTTACATAGCCGTGGGAGAAAATCGGAACAAAAAGAATATATGAATTCCGATTATCCACCCCGTCTGGGGTGGATACCAAAACACACGTTTCCGAGTATATCCACCCAAGGGCGGCTGATTTAGGGTGGATAAACGAAATAACCGAAATTTTCAATAGCTTCTAGCCTGACCCTTCGAAATGAAACAAAAATATGTCTAAGGAATTATGGCATTTCCAGCAACATGCAGCTTCACGCTTGCGAAAAGAATTTGTGGTCGACCGCAGTGGCATACTGGAGAGAGCTAAGTCCAGCAGTGGACTGCTAGATAGGATGATGCCCTGATGATGATTAAGATGAGGAGAGGTACTACCGCCCATACAGTTGCGATATAATCACAGGAAACCTACTTTCTCTATGATATAGATATAGATAGCGTAAGTGGGTACGTCAAAATAAGTAATTTTAATTTACTGACAAGTTGGCACGTTCTGCAAGCATGTGTCCTAAGTTTGATTTTATTTAAAATTTAATTTAATCACTTTGAGAGCAGCGGTGGCCCAGTGAAACGGTCGCGACTTACGAGTTGTATATAGGTCGTAGATTCGAACCCAGACAGGTGCTTTACTTTGTGTAAATTATTTCACCACCACTGCTCTCAAAATGGTGAAGGAAAACATCGTGAGGAAATTGGCATGTCCTAGAACCAAAAATTCGAATGCATGTGAGTTCTACCAACCCGCACTGGGCCCGCGTGGTGGATTACGGCCCACTTAGCGAGAGAAGGTATGCGTCCCAGCAGTGGGAACATTATAGGCTAAGTATGCACAGGTGTTTAATTTTGACCCGTGAATAAAATAGCATTTTTGACCCGTGAATAAAATAGCATTTTTGACCCTTGAATTATAAATTTGAACTACATAATAATTTCAGAGTAGAGAGAGCAAGAGAAAAAGAGCGTACTATCTTTACGCTAAGTGACCAAAAATATAGAGAGATTTCGTGTAGGAAGCCCTCCTTTTTAGTACCATACGATTATGCATGGCTTTCCCAAAGTATAGCAACACTTGCTAGCTATTGCAACATCTCTTATCTTTCAGGAAGCTATCAAAGAGAGGCCGATATTTAGATTCACACATGGTAAACTCACAGTTATCACTGCCCAACTTAAAGAATGTTATTTATATCCGTTGTGACCACTATCTTAGAGTAGAATTACTTGCAGATGACGTCTGACGTAAGTTATCGTAAAATAACCAGTATAATGCTGTAACACAAGGGTCAATTGTCGTGGAATGGAAAAAAAGTGTGCCAAAATTAGTACCGAGTGGCTCGCGTAGTGACTTGATAGCATTGCATCATTTAATTTCAATGGCTGTGTGTGTGCTGGAATTGTTAGCAAATCTTGCATGAATGTAGATTTTAGAGAACTTTTTTACTGTTATCGATTCTGTAGGCTTCCTGAATAATTTCAGTTATCCTAACTAATATTATAAATGCGAAAGTAAGTTTGTTTGTTTGTTTGTTACCTTTTTACGCCTAAACCACTGAACCGATCATTCTGAAATTTTGCATATACGTTGTCAGGTGTACAGAAACGGACATAGGGTACCTTTCATCCCGAAAAACAGTACTGTTCCCGAGGAAAACAACAATAACGTTCTTATGATAATAGATGGCGCCACGTGTCTTTCGAATCATGATTCAATTATAACCCGAATTGATAGTCAGAGTCTAAATTAACGCGAGCGAAGCCGCGGGCAAAAGCTAGTAATTCATATTTAACATACCGCACACCTAGATTAAGAGTAGCACAACTCAAAATACCTCTTTTTTCAGGAACAGCAAAAAAAAACTATTTACTCGTTTTCTATTTGACCGATTTAAAATTATTCTTGTATGATGTTGTATAATATTTTACTAAGATATTAATTGGCTCAATTATTATCTTAGTAAAATAATATACAACATCATACAGATTCCGATAGTCGCAATAACTAGAATTTGGATTATTTTGAGTTGTGCCACACTTTATTTATGTGTGCGATATATACGGTATACATAAACTCACGCGTTCTTCCCATGGTGGTAGGCAGAATAAACAGAGAGCGTCACCTGCTATGCTACGATCCTTATATATTTTTGCTTCGTTTAAGCTCCTACCTAAATCTGGTCATACACGCAGACGGTTGCAAGCACTTCGCACCTGACCTTCCTGAAGAACATCACCAATAATCTATTTAATTGCACCGGTACCGAACAGTACGGAACAGCACTCTTGCGAATCACAATCTGAATAATTATGAAAGATATTGCTAATCCATTGCTTCATATGATCGAAAAAATTGTCTGCTCGACAACGTAAATAAAGCAATGAATGTTGTTGGACTGTCAAAATCAAAGTCATTGCTACTGTCTGTGTGTGTTGTCAGTGTAGTACTGTGTGTATTGTGTGTTTTCCGCAACATTAACGGTAAAACGAGTACTCAGATTCATTGGATGTAGAATGTTATAATTTACATAACTTAGCGGGATAATGAATACCGTAAGTTTATAAACTTTACGTTTTTTATTTAAAAAAAACTAGCTGCTGCCCGCGGCTTCGCCCGCGTGGATGTCGGAAATTATCCCACGGGACCGTGCTGCCGGTACAAAAAGTAGCCTATGTTACTCCTTATAACATCAGGTATATGCCGGTGAAAGTCCCGTCAAAATCGGTCCAGCTGTTTCGGAGATTACTCGGAACAGACAGACAGATAAAAATTTAAAAAATTAGTATTTTGTTATAAGTGTATATACTTTCATATACATTTACTATAAAGCTGTTATTTTGACATTACAAACAGACACTTCAATTTTATTTATTTGTATAGATCACGTTTTTTTTCAAAATACATATTTAGTTTCAATTTTCTACTCAGTGTGCGTGAGAATACCTTATATCTATTTAGCTAAGTTCCTGTTGTTACGTAGTTAAATATTTTCCCTATGGATTACTCAGAATATAAAGTTACTTACCTAACTTTAACACAAATCATTTGTTTCAAAAACAAAATCAAAGTCATATATTCAAACTAGGCTGAGAATCAGCAGTTTTTGAACGTCAAAACTGCATAAGACAGTCCCCGAAAACGCCCGCCCTTCACCACTTCCAAGTGCTTTATTTAGGTGGGAAGCAGTGGCGCAAAAAACTCTCCAGCAGCACAATTGTCTGATTCCATACTATAGTATGCAAAGTAATTAGTCGTTACGAAACACAAAAAATTCAAATAAATTAGTTTAGCAACAAGTCATGATTAAAGAGAATGTCTAATCATATTTAACCTCTCACTGATAGGTACCAGGTTCATCTAATTATCTAATTAGCGTTATATTAAAGTGTTAGGTAGATTGTTTTAATTATCTCGATTCCGGGTGGACACCTCTATCTCAGAGGTTACAAATTCTGAAACGCCTACCGATACGTGGAATTTGGTGTTGTAATCTATGGTGATTGTTGTGCAATGGGTAATATTTAGTGAATAAAAAACTATTATCTTTACTATAAGAGAAGTGGAAGTCAAGTTATGTGCTATCGACTTAAGACAGTGTGCTTTTGAATACAAAGTTTCGTTCGTGTATAGCATAGGTTCCTAACCTTTTATGGACCACTGCTCCCTTTACAAGAAAAAAAAAATCCAGCGCCCTCCTTCACATAATAGTTACTTATACCAATTTTATATGTCTGAAAAATTAAACAAATGAAACATTAATTCTAATTCTAATGTTTAATTTAGTGTGTGTGTGTGTGGGTGTGTTCGTTTTTGTTTATGTTTATTTATGTTTTTTTGTATATGTTTTATTTTGATTTTTGTTTTGTTTATTTTTTTATGTTTGTTTTTGGCTAGATCTTTTCGTGGGGGCGGTAAGCCGGCGGCGTGGGGGCGGCTTACCGCCCCCACGAAAAGATCTAGCGGTTACTAGGGGGCGTTACCGCCCCCGTTGGGAACCTATGGTGTATAGATTCTTTGCTAAGAAAGTGACTTGAATTGGCTTAAAACTTAGAAGAAGCTCGAAATAATCAGGTGTCAGATGGGGTTAGGTGCCGGAGACACTTTAGACATGTCTTCAGCTGAGTAAGGGCCAGGAAGCATTAAAAGAAGCACCGGTGCGTTCAACCGGTAAACGCAATCTCAATGTATCGACTGGAACGAAGAGAGAGAACAGAGATGACGGCTTTTCTCATATAGAGGATCTACCAAGACTTCTTCGAGAAGAAAAGATACGCAAGTACATGAGTATTGAATCATATACTACATTGTAATGTAGCATGCACAGCCCGCATGTCATGAGTTCATGACACACATGATTTTAAAACTCGTGATTGACTTATATTTTAAATACCTACCAAATAATCAAGAAGATAACCGTTATCTCACACAGTGAATTGAAAAACTGGTATATTTTAATTATTGTGGTTTACTAAGGTGTGTCATAATGTGCTGGGGGATAATGCCCCCAACGGATTTGTAGTAACCGGTTTTTAATTTGATGGCACTTTATTATTTGCTTAATATGGTGTCAACAAAGTGACACATTACTTCAAACTTAATTTAAATATTTTATACTGATTGTAAAAGCGTATACTATCCTAACTTCCTAACTAATATTATAAATGCGAAAGTAAGTTTGTTTGTTTGTTTGTTACCTTTTCACGCCTAAACCACTGCACCGATCATCCTGAAATTTTTCATATACGTTGTCAGGTGTACAGAAACGGACATAGGGTACCTTCCATCCCGAAAAAAAGTACTGTTCCCGAGGAAAACAACAATAACGTTCTTATGATAGTACGGCGCCACGTGTCTTCCGATCATGATTAAATTATAACCCGAATTGATAGTCAAAGTCTAAATTAACGCGAGCGAAGCCGCGGGCAAAAGCTAATATCTTTATATGTATAAAAATTACGTGTCACGTTGTTAGTCCGCGATGGACTCCTAAACTACTGAACCGATTTTAAACTTGATTTGCACACCGTGTGCAATTTGATCCAACTTGAAAGATAGGATAGCTTACATCTCAATTTATAGTCGCAATATTATTTTATTGCAAATTATTTGTCTATTATTTGACAGTAACAATTATCTGTTAGCTCCAAATGATTCTAAGAGATGGCGATATCTGTTGACTGGATTGAGTAAGTATTCAATAGATGGCGCTATGTTAAAAATACAAACGTTTCATATAAGCTACAATTTAATAGCATAACCACCATGTGTTGCTGAGGCTAAGGTATAACCTAAATTTATTTTGTAATAAACGAAATACAGTGAAATAATATTATAAAGAGAAAAGATATGATTGTTTGTTTGTATTGAATAGGCTCCGAAACTATTGAACCGATTTCAAAAATTCTTTCACTGTTGGGAAACTACACTATCTCCGGGTGATATAGATTATATTATATTATGCTTTGCTACCCGGGCGAATCCGGGGCAGGTCGCTAGTTTAAATATAAAAGGTAGGTGTATATTTTATTTGGTCAAATGTCCTTTTTACTCTAGTGCCATGCTATAATAAAGTCGTAGCGAAGTCAAAACTCTACCTAAATAGAATATTTTTGAAGAAAAAAAAATTGCTACGAGGTCTGGGAATGGTTCTAATGCCGAAAATATAGTTTTTAGAACTTTTGTATGTAATTGTCTGAATGTATGTTTCAGCATCACGCAGATTTTGTTCAAATTTTGCATAGGTATTCCTTATAAGTCTGGTCAGTCTATTAGCTATAAAACATCACGCTATTTGCTATCACCTTCTAAATGATTACCATCCCGCTATACCTATAAGGGGCTAAGCTGTCAATCGTTATATTAATTATAAGAACTGCTATTCTAATCGACTTTCAACAAAGCAAATAGCTTAGCGGTTCGACGACTGCTTTGCGAACCAAAGTTCGATTCCCAACAATAGATTTATATAATTTACTGTGCTTCTTTCTTTACGTTTTGTTCTATTATTATAATTATGATAGTTCGTAGAAAGTACACAGAAAAACATAAAGGTTAAGCCTTTTCTGTCATCTTTGGTTATAATAAAAATAAATACCTATGGTCAGGTGACTGTTAATGAGAAATCTCGTGTGTTTACAATCTACTGTATCAATGTAATAATGTAGAAATGTAATAAAGACATCCAATAATAAATTAATAAATAATGAAAGGATGACAATAATAATGTAATAATATATTTTTAAATAACTTTATATAACAATGCATGCAATAATAATTTAATTTATGATTAAGAAACATAATGTTGCGGTGCCCTAGCAGGGTTCATGTACGAAACTTATATTTGTAACAAGGCCTATAAACGACATGAATGCAATAAATAAATACTGTTATATTATTTTAGTGGTAGCAGTTCGTCAGGATCTGTAAGAAAGCGTGAGTCAGTGTATCAGTGTTGTGCCATTAGGTAGTATACGCAGGAACGCAGGCGTTCATTAATTCACTAAAAACGAAAAACTTCGCAAGGAATGGGAAATTGCTACTGAAGGCTGCGGGTGTCGACCTCAGGACTAGCTGCTTCTCACACGGACAACTGTACGTCGCTTGCTCCCGCGTCACCAGCCCTGACTCTCTTCATATTTTGGCTGCTGAGACCATAACTACAAACGTTGTGTACAGGCAAGTTGTATAAAAATGTGGATGTTATTTTAGTGTATTGTGCAGCTGTCTAACAACTTCCACGCGAACGAAGTCGCGAGCAGAAGCTAGTCCAATCTAAGATTAATTGAACACATACTAAAATAACTGCCATCAGCGGCATCAGGCTGCTTGAAAAATGATCTTGATTTGAACTTTTTCATTTGTTTTTGCAGTCTGGATATAGAATAGAATAGAATACTCTTTATTATGTACACCATAAACATTACAGATAACGTAAATCTAGAAATTTTACATACAGGGTGACACATAGGCGGTCTTATCGCTAAAAACGATATTTTACAGACACATCATCACAATAGTGCAATATGTCGTTACAATATGTTCTAGGTGAAATATTTTTTTGATATTTTTTTACGCCTCCTTGAGTAAAAGCTCGTCGCACCCTGCCAGTCAGCAATGCTATTAGCGTGCTGACTGGTAAAAATTGACCATGGCAGAGCTATATACTGTTTCTCTTCACGAAAGATAGAAGTAAATCTACTCACTAATTTCTTGGCGTCTGATAAACCGTTTCCGTTAAAAAGAATAGTCTATGAATAAAATATATTTTACTAACACTTTGACCGCACTTAAAGAATTCAATGACTTTGATAACTCATACTTTCCTCTATACACTTGAGTACCCACTAGTTTACATATAAAATTAACATTTAGGTACTTATTAGATATTTGATTAAGATTTTCACATGTGGTTTTACTGTCAAATTACATATTTGCAGTTTGGTATTCCTTTTAGAGCCCGGATTATGTGTTTTTGCCCATTAAGCCGCGAATACACTAGGGAACAAAATGTACCCCAACATGACGCGCAACGCTCAAGCCTTGGATACACTAGGGGACAAATGGAGCAACATGTTGCGGAACATGTCCCTCAGCAAATACGTGGAATGTCCCGAGATATATGTCGCGGAACATTTTGCAGGTCACACTTTTATAAACACTAACTGTGTTTATAAAAATGTTGCCCGAGGAGGTTGTGGCGAATACTGCTGCGTATATACTTATTTCGAGCAGTTTAGCGAAACGTTATCGAAAACGAAGGTGGTGGATTCGGAATTACTTAATACATCGAGAAAAAATTATTAATATTTTCAGCGAGACTAAAGCCGCGAATACACTAGGGAACAAAATGTCCCCCAACATGACGCGCAACGCTCAATCTACGTGACGCTGCAACGTTGCCGTTTGTCCCACAACATGCTGCGCAACATCTTGAGACGCATTTACGTGACGCGGAACATGTTGCTTGCTCCCGCTCCGAGAGCGAGCGCATGTGTTGCGCGTCAGTGCCGCGCTATTTCTCTCTTAAAATATTCATTATTTTTTCTTGTTGTAGTAAGTAATTCCGCATCCACCACCTCTTTTTTCGTTTATGTTCGCTTAAACTGCTCGAAATAAGTATATACGCAGCACTAAATCGCCACAACCTCCTCTGGCGACATTTCTATGAGCACTGACTAGTGTGGCCGGCAAAATGTTCCGCGACAATTGTCTCGGGACACTTCACGTAGTTGTTGAGGGCTATGTTCTGCAACATGTTGCTCCATTTGTCCCCTAGTGTATTCGAGGCTATAGTGTGGCACTGACGCGCAACACGTGTGCTCACTCTCGGAGAGGGAGCTAGCAACATGTTCTGCATCACGTAAATGCGTTTCAAGAGGTTGCACGGCGTGTAGCGGGACAAAGGGCGACGTTGCAGCGCACAGTATTGCTTTTGCTTCAAAACACGGACATCCCCATTTTATTAGCTTATCCGATAAAACAGGTCATTTTAAAAGCAAGACTAGAACACCCGAGTGACAATTTTGCCCCAATCTGGAGATATAATTTTTTTCATTTTTTTTCTATGGTTTCCATAAAAACCATAGAAATCGCAATAACTTTAGATCCAATCGGTTTTTGTTATATCTTTGATTGCAATTACTTGATGCTTTATATTAAGTAAATTATCAAGCAAACTCTAAATTTTTATCGTTAACCGGAAGTGAGTAACATCAAATTTTACATATTATCGATTTTATTTTTTTATGGGCTTATTTCATGGAATCTGGATTCAATATCAAGACAAGCTGTTGCTTTAGCACTAAGAAGTACCTATTTAAAATATCATATCCATATCTTATGGTATCTAGAATTTACAGGATTCTGAAATTTTGGCGCTAGGGTTGACACAAGTCGTATTTAAAAAAATGTTTTATTATTGAAAAAAAAAACAACATGATAATGGGGCCCTGTTCCCGATACCGATGGGCTACTATTTTTTAATATTTTTAAATTGTTTATATGTATTTATTTTTAAGAAATGTTTAAAATGTAAAATAATATGTCTAAAAATAAATAAAGGACATAATAACATGGTTATCTGAAAGATGTTACAATATCATTGATTTTCACATTGTTAATGATAAATCCAACTATTTTTATATTATTTTATAAATAATTAAAAACAAATTAAATTAAAATGAATAAACAGAATTATAATGCGAGTAATCCTACTAGTTTTATAAATGTACAATTTTTTAGCCTTTTAGATATTTGTTTGGATATTTATTAGTTTACTAATGGTGCCGATTCTCTTGTCACAAAATTCTCTAAACTAGACTAAAAATCACAAAAAATTTGTTTATTCCTGTCAAACGACGATTTCCCATTCTGAAGTAGACTAAAGTGACACAACTTAACTATAAGTTTGACATCACTAAGATGGCACTGAGTTAGTAATTTAGTGAAAGTGGCAATTTTGCTATTCTGAATTTGACATTTTTCACCTATAATTTTGGTTACCTAACTATATCTGACTATTTTTAATCGCGAATAAAAGGTGTGGAATAAAATTAGTTGTCATGAACTAAAATTCACCACAACACCTCGACTTCAGCACGCGTAGCATGACCATTATAGAAACGGGTTTTGTCGACGGAAGAATAGACAAAAATGACGATCCGTGAAGACAGTACGACGGCAGCAAAGTAGAAAGAGTCAACTGCACTTTTTACGAAATTCAGTAGTTTATTCACGTTTTTCTTTTATTTTGCTTACATCTCGAAAATGGTGTGTCCGATCGCAAAAATAATGAAAATTTCGACCCCCTTTATGAAACCCTTAAACCCCTAAATCTAAACATGTAGGTAATACTTTTTCACATTTTTCATACTAAAAGTGAAAAATTCCATTTTTCCATTCCATTTTTATACTTTGCGGCCGTCGAGTAAAAAGTTTTCTACTGTCTTTAGCATGGCGATTACAAAATCAAATTGTCTTCACTACCTTAGACAACTGACAGTTGTCAGTGTGATTTTGACGTTTGGGATAGAAACTTTCTTCTGAAATAGTCTACATATAAAAAGACCTAGACAACGATCGGTAAAACAAAAGACAAAATTACGGATTTTAGAAGGATTTTTTCGGTGCGATGTCAAAAATAGAGAAACGTAATGTCACTTTGTATGGAAATAGCTATGTCTTGTCTTCCAAGAAATAGAAAGCGTCATGCTACGCCTTTTTTTTAACGCCTGCAGGTGCAAAACAGTAATGTATCTCTTTTTTCTTATATTTTGCTTATATCTCGAAAATAGTGTGTCCTATCGCAAAACTGATGAAAATTTCGAACCCCTCTACGAAACAAATACACCCCTAAAACTTTACATGTAGGTTATTATTTTTCATATTTTCCATACAAAAAGTGGAAAATTCCATATAAAACACGTCGAGGCTGCCCCAATGCGCGCCTCCGGCATTAAAAAAAAATCACGGGCTAGGGCAAACAAGTACCACGTGGAGTCGCGATTGTCAAATTAAATTTTAATTGCGTCAAAATTATTTTTAAATTTAGAGATATTTTCGTAGGTCTAATAGATTTAGGTGGTGGAAAGTAGCTCGAAATAGTTCGTGTAAGGTGTGCTTCACCCTGTTCATCTCTGAACTTGGCTTGACATGCAATAAAGCATGAAAAAACATTAGTATAAATAATTAATTTACTTTAGTTGTATGTTTAGTTCGATGTAAAAATAATAAAAATATATAGGAACATTATTTGTAAAATTTATGAGAGTGGGTGGTAATATGTATACGTAGATAAGTATTATTCTATGTTAAATTGAATCCAACATAAAATTTAAACCTATAAACAAAAATTATTATTTTTTGTGAAGTGATGACCCTAAAATCAAAATTATCAGAAAAAACTTTAGAAGTGAATTACTCCTAGATACCGCGAGATATGGATGTGTTTTTTTTTTAGTGATTGTTTGGGATCTGAGTATGATTTACAATAAATATTGAATCCAACTAAGCAAAGATACAACCATGAAAAATCAAAATCTAAAAACACAAAAAAAGCATATTTCTTTACATCTGTACTAGTTAGTACTCTTTTGTATTTTTTTTTAAATAGCTTATATATAGTTTTATTACACATAATAAAGAAAAGGGTAAAATAATGCGTAATGTTTTAGTAATTAATTAATTTAGAAAAGTTTAAAAATAAATTAAACATTTTTTTACTCGTGTTTGGTGTAAAATTGGCACACGGGTATTTTACTCTTACTCTTAAAATAACCTGCTCTATCGGATAAGTTGATAAAAAGAGGATGTCCGTTTTTCGAGGCAAAAACAACACTGTGCAGCGTCACGTAGATTGAGCGTTGCGCATCATGTTGAGGGGCATTTTGTTCCCTAGTGTATTAGCGGTTTAATCTACGTGACGCTGTAACGTTCCCCTTTGTGCCGCAACATGCCACGCAACATCTTGAGACGCATTTACATGACGGATAACATGTTACTAGCACCCGCTCCGAGTGCGAACGCACGTGTTGCGCGTCAGTGCCGAGCTATTTCTCTCTTATTTTTATTTTTTTCTCGTTGTAGTAAGTAATTCCGTATTCACCACCTCCTTTGTCGAATACGTTACGCTTAAACTGCTCGAAATAAGTATATACGCAGCACTAATCGCCACATCCTCCTCGGGCGACATTTCTATAAACACTGACTAGTGTGGCCTGCAAAACGTTCCGCGACATTCTCTCAGGACATATACGTAATTGTCGAGCGCCATGTTCCGCAACGTGTCGCTCCATTTGTCCCTTAATGTATGCAAGGCTTTATGTGCACGTTTACTTAGGTACCTGCACTTATAGTGTAACTTATAGAGACTTTGTTCACACCGAACATAACGCTAAAATTCCCCGAAGGAGAAGACAGATTTGTGTGGTAGATACACCCACATTTTCCCCCTTAAGGCAAACGCCCATTACAGCTGCATTGGACCACAGTGCCAATAAAAAAGCGCGGTATAGTCTGCCTCTAGCGCATAGTTCATGCAAAATGTTGGAAAGTAATGAATGGGGACTTTTGAAAGAAAGAAAGGAAGAAAAAGTATTTATTGGGACTCGCACAGTATTATCACAAACTAAACTAAACACACTCATAAAAACAAAAAACAAAAAAAAAAAAAAAATGAAAATAACAACAGAAAGTCCTATAAAAAGCCAAAAGGCCCCTATCTCAGCATGGTGATGCGACATTTAAAAATAAGTGTCACAGCGCTGGTATTTTAGGGTCCTGGGCGAACCCCTAACGACACCATTATAGGCGAGCCTATCAGGCAGGACAGGCTATGTTAATTTTATATATACGAGTATTCAAAACTGTTAATCATTCATGGCCAGTCTGTGTTTACTGAAGCTCTTTCTTATTTGAACATCATTCATGGTATAAGGGGTATTGTAACTGGATTGTGGAGGTCAGAGGCAACTCTCCATGTAAAATACTTGTATTCAGCTGTATCCGGTTGGACTGGAAGCTGACCTCAGCATAGTTAGGAAAAAGCAGGCAGATGATGATATGGTGTTTACTGCTTTTCTTAATTTTAAGTTTCTTTCGTGAGGAATCTCCACACTACTGTTTATAAATCTATACTAATACTCGTATTATAAAGGGGTAAAGTTTGTGAGTCTGTCTGTAGGGGGTAATCTTCAAAACTACTGATCCGATTCCGGAAATTCTTTCACTTATGGGAAGCTACAGTATTGCCGAGTGTCACAATTATAATATATTCATGCGGACGAAGTCGCGTGTAGAAGCTAGTATTATCTTAATTAGAACACTGGAAATGTGGCACCACACATAAAATAATCTTTATTTACTTTTTTAATCAATTAACTACCTCAGTGCAGATTCCTAGCAATCTTAAACGCTAAAGGTTATGAAATTAATAAGGCTAGAGATAAATTAAATACGTTTAATTATAATTCAACGCATGAGCGGTATTTCTTTACGTAGGTAAAGATTAGCAACTTATTTAATTGAGCCCAAAAATATGTGGTTTAAAACCTTTTTAGGGTTCCGTACCCAAAGGGTAAAAACGGGATCCTATTACTAAGACTTCACTGTCTGTCCGTCCGTCTGTCTGTCACCAGGCTGTATCTCAAGAACCGCGATAGCTAGACAGTTGAAATTTTCACAAATTATGTATTTCTGTTGCTGCTATAACAACAACTAAACACAAAATAAAATAAATATTTACAACAAACGCGATCTTTTGCCTATTTTTGCTCGATATCAATAAATGGTAACAGGTAGGCACCTAATTTGTGTACCTACTGTTGTTTACCTAGTCTATGGTACGGAACCCTTCGTGCGCTAGTCCGACTCGCACTTGGCCGGTTTTTTAATTACTTAGTACTGTTTGTTTTATTTTCAACAAATTTACGAACTTTGGGCAAGTTCATTTGTGTTAGAGTCACATTAATCTTAAGTTGAATGAACTAAAAACATTTGTATTCGAGGTTTATTTGCGGTGTTAATTACTTTGAAAACATACACTACTGCTAGGTTGTATTTTACTAACTAACCAATGCATATATACACCAAACTTAAATTACCTAAATAAACACGACTATAGCAATTTATATCTAAATATTGATTTAGGTATAACTTAAATATTTTTGCTGTCGAGAGGTTGTCGAACTTGCACAAATACCTACTTGCATTCTGGCAAATGTAGGTACCAATATTAATTTAAGGACTGTACGTCTGAACTTCGTGGTTTAAAATATCGATGTATTTAATTGAGAATGTTCATAATCGCGATGTACGGAACTTCGAAAGAATGTCATACTGAACTTCGAAGTTTGAATCGACATTCTTTCGAAGTTCCGTACATTGCGATTATGAACATTCTCAATTAAATACATCGATATTTTAAACTTCGAAGTTCAGACGTACAGTCTAATTTAAGATATCACTGACCTGCGGTAAAGGAATACATCGTGAGGAAACCTGGGGCTATCTGCAATGTAGCATCGTTTTCATTTAATTTATTTTATTAACACAGGTTTCAAAACAAAAAAAAAATATTATAACAAATATATAATTGCATAAGTAATTATTATTTAAATTACATTATATTTTTATATATTTTAGTGATATTTATTTTAGAAGTATGTACAATTACTACTGTAAATAAACAAATTAATTATTTTCAAATAGTTTGTGTGTATGTAGGTATGTCATAAATAAAATTCTATTGAATTTACATATTTTGCAGATTTAGTTTATATTTCTTCCTATATGGGAAGTGGCCTTTGCCTAGTCTACGAACACGGGTGCCACAACTTAGTTGTAGGACAATACAGTCGGTACAAGTTAGCCTTGTTACCCCGTTCATGAATTCCTTGCAAAATAGCATTGCCACTGAGGCACTCACCAATTTACAGTAGGGATTGCAACACAGCATTATTTTTTTTCAACGAATCATGTGTCTATCGACATCAAAGTAATTATTGGTGCAAGCTGTTCGTGTCCGGCGCCGCCCGGGGTGAATTTTTGTACAAAAATAGCATCCAGATTTCCGACTTTCCTGGAGGATTGTCCAAAATAGTAGATTGTTATACAAGGGTCGAAAGGAATCAATTCCCATACGAGGTATTTAGACGCCCGAGCGCAGCGAGGGCGGCTATAGTCCTAGTAGGAATTGATGACTTTCACCCGTGTTAAAATCTCTACTTTTCATTTCGAATACAAGGAAAGTAAAAATAGTAGTTTTTCTAAAATATTAATTAATAATAATAATTTGAGACTCATTTTTAATCAAATACTAGTCTATAAAACTGATATTTTGAATTTCGGTACAGCTTACAATTTTTTTTTCTTGTGGCTTCGCACGGTTTGTTCATTCAGCCAATGTCACGTTTAGTTTAATTATTACGAAGAAAACAAAGCTAAGGAAGCTTACAGAGTTATTATCCCGCCAAATGATAGTCCTTTTTAAATTTTAAATATGGAACACACCGGCTCACCGCCGCGGGCCGTCCCGCTTAAGGTGGATCCTCAGTTGTAGCCCGCCAAATTCAAATATTGTTTGGTTTTTTGCAAATTGCAGCTCTGTGTCAATTGTGTTTCTGGTGAGTCACTGCAAATTGCAAAAAACTAAGTAAATTTGAATTTTAGCGCCTCCCCCTTAATGGGTATTTTTTTTAATTCACACTGGCTGTTATGAAGTCACTATTATGTAAAAAAAATCGTAGCCGACTACCTAACCAAATTTATTTCTATTTTTAAAATTCATTCCCGCCCTAGAGAGGGAAGTAATTACTATGAGTCATTCCCGCCCTAAGACGGGGAACAGCGTCTTCCACCCGCTACTCAGATCAAACAAACAGTACTTTCCGTGTATGAGAAATGAAATAGTTGATTGTTATACAAGGGTCGAAAGGAATCAATTCCCATACGAGGTATTTAGACGCCCGAGCGTAGCGAGGGCGGCTATAGTCCGAGTAGGAATTGATGACTTTCACCCGTGTTAGACACTCTACTTTTCATTTCGAATTTAAGGAAATAAAAACAGTAGTTTTTCTAAAATGTCTATCAATAATTAATGCATGAGACTCATTTTTAATCAAATATTAGTCTCTAAAACTGATATTTTGAATTTCGTTACAGCATACAGTTTTTTTTTTTTTCTTGTGGCTTCGCACTCTTTGTGCATTCAGTCAATGTCACGTTTAGTTTCTTTAGTACGAAGAAAACAAAGTTAGGAAAGCTTACAGAGTTAGTATCCCGCAAAAATATATAGTCTTTTTAACATTTTAAATATGGAACACACCGTGTCACCGCCGTGGGCCGTCCCGCTTAAGGTGGATCCACAGTTGTAGCCCGCCAAATTCAAATATTCTTTGGTTTTTTACAAATTGCAGCTCTGTGTCAGTTGCAAAAAACGTAAGTAAATTTGGATTTCGCGGGCTACCTTAGCGCATCCCCCTTAATAGGTATTTTTTAAATTCACACTGGCTGTTTATACACTCTTAAAGCCCCTGGCATTTCTTTTAATCGATATTTTACTTAATTATGTAAAAATTTCGTAGCCGACTACCTAACCAAATTTAGTTCTATTTTTAAAATTCATTCCCGCCCTAGAGAGGGAAGCAATTACTATGAGTTTTTCCCGCCCTAAGACGGGGAGCAGCGTCTTCCACCCGCTACTCGGATCAAACAAACACTACTTTCCGTGTATGTGAAATGAAAACATTATTTCATACAATCCTTGTTCTGACTATTACAAACACAACAAAGAAAGAATTAGCCAAATAGGTGCAGCCGCTTTGAAGTGATGCGCGGACACACATTTTTGGCAATTGATTTTTCATTTCTCATACTAGGAAAGCAGTGTTTGTTTGATCCGAGTAGCGGGTGGAAGACGCTGCTCCCCATCTTTGGGCGAGACATAGTGATTGCTTCCCTCTCTAGGGCGGGAATGAATTTTAAAAATAGGACACAATTTGGTTAGGTAGTCGGTTATGAAATCTTTTATATAATTAAGAAAAATTACAATAAAAATAAAAATAAAATGCTGCGGTCTTGTGAGTGTATAAACAGTCAGTGTGAATTAAAAAAATTATCCTATTAAGCGGAACGGCCTGCGGCGGTAACGCGGTGTGTTGCATATTTAAAATTTAAAATAGACTAATTTGGCGGGATACTAACTCTGTAAGCTGTACCGAAATTCAAAATATCAGTTTTATAATATTTGATTAAAAATGAGTCTCATGTTATTCAATAAATATTATAGATATTTTTTTATTTTTTACTGTCCTTATAATCGTAATGAAAAGTAGAGTGTTTAACACGGGTGAAAGTCATCAATTCCTTTTAACCCTTGTATAACAATCTACTATTTATTTATTTGTATATGTCGGAAATACGTTAAATCAATCGTTTGACTTTGACTAATCGGGACACTAGCGCCATCAGCCGGCGCTCGACAGAGTCTACAACATAACGCTTGACCAGAGTTAAAGCAGTTTGTCGTTGGCGGTCAAGCAGTGAACACGTTTATAAACTTTCGCGCGTTCCGTATAGTTTTGTCGTGTACCTACAGTGTGTGATCCGCTAGTGTGATTAATTTGTTCGTAAATTATAATTTGATTTGATCTGCAAACGGTTTTTCTATTGCGCAATAACCAACATTTCTCATAGTACACAGACAGTAGTCAAAATATGGCTGATGATAACGCGAGAGACGTACCTTCTCCGTCATAAAGATTACTAGCTTTTGCCCTTAGCTTCGCCCGCGTGTCGGTTGGAAATTATCCCACGGGAACGTGCTACCGGAATAAAAAGTATCCTACGTGTTAATCCAGGTTATAAACTATCTGTGTTCCAAATTCCATCCAAATTTCGTTCAATCGTTTTTGCGTAAAAGAGTAACAAACATCCATCCATCCATCCACACAAACTTTCACATTTATAAAATTAGTAGGATTAGTGGGATAGAATTGCTTTTAGAAGTATCAAGTATTACGAAACTTGCATATTATAAACCATCTCGTTGGTGTAGTGGTCATGAGCGCTACTGCTGAGTATGAGGTCCTGGGTTCGATTCCCGGGTCGACCAAACTTTGGGTGTTTCCGTCTGGAATTTCTCAGTAGCAGCCCGGACTCTGGATTTGTGCCCGGTTGATGGCATCGCCCCCGGTTACATGGGTAGGTTAGGTATACCTCCCTATGTTATATTAATGATTTTATGTATGGATGTTAAAGAATACGTTAGATAAGATAACGCTACGTTGACCCATACATTCGAGTCAGGGGTACCAACTGTCCTGCCGGGGTCGCTGATTATTCGAAAGAGTTACCGCGGCCCTGGCGCGCAGGCAACTGAAGGAACACGGGTGGGTTTTAGACAGTAAGAATTCAAACTCCAACTCAAAGCATTTATTTCAAATGAACCAATTACAGGCACTTTTGAGTTGTCAAGGCAGAGTCCGACACACCCTCCCGCTCCGCCCAGAGCGGGAGAAATCATTTGATAACGAACCAAAAAAAAAAAAAACGGTTCCCACTGTATAAAGTATTATCTATATCTATGGCAAACAAATCACGTAAAATACATTTCAATTTCATCATTCCAGTCTTGTCTTGTATGTTAGGGCCGGTAAACAATCTAACCACAGCAGGCTGTAGCCGAATTTATTTATTAAATAAAAACAATATCACGCCTGTGCTACCCGAAGGGGCAGGCAGAGGAGTTAACACCCATTTAGCCAGTTACCTTTAATTCCAATATGTTTTAAGGGGCAATTTAATTAATGGGAATAGTTACCCTTGATCGAATGAAAATCTACTGGCTCATGGCTGCTACTGTGAATTTCAAATAAATTAATATTTATTAACAACTTTTTATTTTATTTACAATAAGGTGTTATTTGAAATTATTATTATTGCTTTATTACGATTCGGACTGCAAAGAAGAATTATCTATTTAGGTACTATTTGCTTCTATGATCTATGTATGTATTATTTTCTGTCACACAATTTATTTACCGCCCTTTCGGGCTGGGTACACCTGAATGATCGCCAATTGAAACCAGCTTGGTCAGCACTGGCTCCCAACGAGGCGACTGACCCCAAGACTGATTACTGTAAGAAGTATATACGAGGTGCATTCAATAAGTACCTAGCCTCATCGCCAGAGGGCGCTGTAGTTTCAAAAGAGTTTTACCACAGTGTAGCACATTCTTTTTTAATTCTTTTTTCAAATTTTCATTCCAATCCCTTCATTTGTTTTAATTTGACAACTTATGGAAGCGAACGTGTCGATCGGTTTTACAAAAATGGAAAAAGAGCAATATCGTTCGGTGATTCGATTCCTATTTTTGGAAGGGAAACGCGCATCGAAATCAAAGAGCGCTTGGATGCTGTGTACGGTGACTCTTCTCCATCGATGGCCACCGTCAAGAATTGGTTCAACGAGTTTGCACGTGGCCGTACGTCGGTTTTTGATGAACCACGTCCAGGTGCACCGAAAACAGCTGCTACGGAGGAAAACATTAAAAAAATCCATGATCTCGTATTGGCAGATCGCCGATTGAAGGTTCGGGAGCTAGCTGAGACTGTAGGCATTTCAGAAGGAACAGTGCATCATATTCTTCACGAGGAACTCGGCATGAGAAAGCTGTCGGCGCGATGGGTGCCGCGTTTACTCACACCAGAAAACAAGCGCAACCGTGAGACCACATCGGAGACGTGTTTGGCGCTGTTTAAGATGAATCCAGCGGAGTTTTTGCGTCGCTTTGTGACCGTCGATGAAACCTGGATCCACTGGTACACACCAGAGACCAAGGAGCAATCAAAACAATGGATCCAGACCGGGGAACGTGCTCCAAAGAAGGCGAAAACTGTAAAATCGGCCGGAAAAGTTATGGCCACCGTTTTCTGGGATTCACAAGGTGTGATCTACATCGATTACCTCGAGAAGGGTAAAACAATTACAGGGCTTTACTATGCCGATTTATTAGGCCGATTCGACGCCGAATTAAAGAAAAAACGACCCCATCTGGCGAAGAAAAAAGTGCTGTTTCACCACGACAACGCACCGGTTCACACGTCTGCCGTTGCCATGGCCAAATTGGTCGAATTACGCTACGAATTGCTGCCCCATCCACCGTATTCTCCAGATTTGGCCCCTTGTGACTTCTTTCTGTTTCCTAATCTGAAAAAATCACTCGCCGGGAATAGATATGGATCGAATGAGGAGGTCATCGCCGCCACGGAGGCCTATTTTGCAGAGTTTGACAAAAACTATTTTTCGGACGGGTTAAAAAAGTTGGAGCATCGCTGGGCTAAGTGTATCGAACTAAAAGGAGACTATGTTGAAAAATAAATTGCCACTTTTCCAAAATTTTCGTTTACTTTTTGTAGGCTAAGTATTTATTGAATGACCCTCGTATAAGGAGTTCTTTTAACACGAAGAAGCATTCAAACACCAACAGCCTATCACATGAAGTGCTCGAAGTAGACGTCTCCCAATAAGTGGTGCGTTCGACATTCACCACGCTGATTTGGTGGAGAGTTCTTCTGCTAAGTCGCATTGCTGTACATACTGTCTGGCGACAACCAGGGTAATGCTTTAAGAGCAAGACAAGCCATTACTAAAATTATAAATATAATAAGGCATATATATTTGAATATATGCATAATTATATTTATCAATACCGTCGCTTCCATGGGGGTGTAATTAGACTTCAACCCCGGACGCCGTAACTCCGGAACTGTCAACCGATAAGCCATAGAGTAGATAGAGTTGCCACTTGCCGGTAGAGTCCGGTTTAGGTCGCGTACTATATTGTGAGATACTGCTTGACCTCCTTACCCGGATGAGGAGTCGTGTATAAGAGGAAGCGAGGCAGTCGTCAACCGCTTAGAAGGCAGGAGGATCTTTAGAAGACAGTCGAGTAGAATTGGGTCCTTAGTAATTGTGTGTTTAACGTTGTTTTTTCAGGCAAAGAGCTTGCCATCACGTTTGATTCCGTAAATTTTTTACCGGTAAAGTTAAATTACAGGAACAAATAAAAGAAGAAACCAAATTCAATAAATTTAACATGAAATTAAAAGAATATCTAACAAAAAGATGCTTTTGCTCGGTCGCAGAATACCTAGAACAAAATATTTAGTAAATATGATATCTAGATAAATAATTGCATATTTTATTTCATTATAGTCAAAAAACGCACACATACATACTCTTATTATTTTGTTAAAATTATTATTATTATTATGTTGTCGTGCCCTAACCGGGTTTCATGTTGGAACTTTTTTATATTGTAACAACTAAATGTACCCGTGAATGCAATAAAGAATTTGAATTTGAGTTATTATTATCATAAATAGGGGACAATTGGATGTCAGGGGCATCGACAGAGCATCGTCCTCCCGTAAAACCGATCACTATTTTATAATAAGTAGCTACTAACCTTAATTGGGATTATGACGATTTTCTGACTATCAATGACGTGTAGCCATATTCGGCAGTGCTGCTGTTTTAAATAATGGTGGAGCCACCATGCTAAAACGTCCACCATTTTCTTTTTTAGGTCGCAATTGATCCTGACATGAGCAATATACAGAGAGCAGATACATCATGTTCATGAAGTACATATTCTAGATCCATAGTGCGTGAGAACTAAGTAGGTAGATTAAAATGATCCGCATTCCATTTTATCTTTTAAATTATATTTCAAAAATTACTGAGTGTGAACTCTGATCTAAAATTACTGATTGGTTTTCCCACAAATGTAGGTGACATTGAGGTCATTACACTCTAAAAGATGATGTATATGATAAAAACGCTACCGCCCATAACAGATACCACACAAGTGCATCTGCGATGAGGCGAGACTTTGTCCCCCAGGACATTATTAAACAGAGACAGCGACACAACAACAAAACATCGATACTAAAGCTCCACACAATCGTAAACTAAAGGAAAACACAATAACTGCCAGTGAAAGCGTTGATTTATTATACCTAGGAGTATCACGCGCGTCCATTGTCCACGCCGCGACCTCCGGGGTGGCGAACCACGAACAATGCTCCGATAAACGTTAAATAAAAAGACCACGGAACACCCCCAACGCGAGCGAACCTGCGCGCACGCATCTATATTAATCCGTGTATTTTTCACGCGTGTCAGTAGCGCACCGCCTGTCGCAGTCACCGCACGCATGCGGCTCGATCTCCTCTACTATTTCAATTGTCTACGTCGTAGGAATTTACCGCGATGGGTAAATTAATGAGTGTGATCGTGTTCGTTCTAGTCAGTAATTTTTTAAGTTTAGAGGGAGAGCTGTTGGGTAGTTGTGCGAATTGCGCGAACGGGGACCTGAGTGTAACCGAGGTGACTCAGGCGCGGATCGAGTTCGTGAAGCAGCAGATCCTGAAGAAGTTGCGGCTCAGTAAGAAGCCGGCGGTGGCTCTGCCAGTGAACAGCCTGCCCATGCCGGTGGCCCAAGGACAGACCCTCAGCGAGGGCACCAAAAAGCCGCCGGAATTCGACGACTATTATGGCAGAACTGAACAAAAGATTATTTTCCCTGTTGAAGGTAAGCTTTGATACTTAAAGTTCTGTTATAAGAAATGGTTATGTGCAGTGTGGTTCGAGCTAGCTATTTTGCTCAGAGGCTAATATATCAACTTGATGCAGGGGCATTGTCTCTGACAAACCCTGACTAATTTGAATATTTTAGAAAATTTTAGAGAAAGTTCAATGAGACCATAACTACATATTTATTAAAGTAACTAATTGTTTGCTAGGTAAACTTGGGTAACATCACCTTACTTAAACAAACTTATGCAGAAAAAGCTCTACTTTAGCATAAAGCCAAACACCTATTTCGATATGAGCAAATCTCTCAAAAAATGCTGTTAATCATTGTTGCATAGCCTTAGCCTCCTGGGTGGTCATTTTAACAATTATGTGGTACGAAAACTAGAATCTTGGCTGTTGTAAGCCTTCTGGGTGGTAGTTTTGTCGATATAGCTCTATTGTTAATTTCAAGTTTTCTTTGTTATTTATTTACCTGCATTTATGTAATAATAAATGATTTTATTTCTGTAAGTAGGTTAGTACCAACACTTTTACAGGTCAATCATATTTTTTAAACTAGATGAGGTCGGCGTTTCCTATCTGCCTACTCTGAGAAGAAAGGCCGAAACTAACTCAGAGGTCAGTCTCTTTTAAAATCCAGACATAATTTTGGTCAGATCATGTGAAGGCCGATATTAGTGTCCGAAATGGTCTTTTGCGGAAAGAACCACAGAGATTGAGTGGACCTGTCCAGTCCGTGCATGCATTTGTCAGTAACCGTGCAGCTCAATACAGAACTTAAGGAGCTCAACGATTCAACGAACAATATCAAAGAAAGGACATTTGGGTAGGCCGCATAAACTATTTAAACTGCCAGACCATGATTAAAACTGAAACAATGACCCACATAGTCCTCATATTCACAATAATTAAAATAATATAATACCTGTTTACAGTAAATATTCATGTCAAAAATATTTAGCTAAATAAAGTTAAAAAAATCAACATTCACTGTGTAAATTTATTAGAGCAGGTCCTTTTTGTCCTCAATATAGTCTTTCTCAGTATAATAGGCTTTCTGGAATAGTTTCCGCTTTATAAATGATTTGAATGTATTAAATCTTGGATCTTGAATGTGGCTAGGAAGTTTATTATAAAAACTTATACATTGGCATCTCAACGAGCCACCAATTTTCTAGAGCCTGGTTTTAGGAACAACAAATTTGTGTTTGTTCCTAGTATTTATATTATGGATATCACTGTATTTTTTAAACAGATTAATATTTTTATGTGCATACAGAAGAGTTTCATAAATAGAAGACGGCACAGTCATTATATTAATCTCTTTAAATTTGTCTCTGAGGGAGTGTCTGGGATTTAATTTATAAATTGAACGAATTGCCCTTTTTTGTAAAACAAAAATTGTCTGAATATCGGCGGCATTATACCTTACGAAATCACACGATGAAAATAACTAAAGTATACTAAATGGGCTATTTCTAAATCAATTATATCATGTTAATAATTACCGAATTACAAAAATTATGTGGCAAAAATTCGGGACATTCCTACAAATCTCAAAATGAGCAATCTACAAAAATATCACCGTTGAATATACACAAGTCACCTCATAGACTTTTTAAATTGAAAGTCACTCCTTTACCGTTAAAAAATATTTATCTTTCTGTAGGTAATTTATACAACTCTTAATAAGTAACTAATTAACTGTATAATTAAGTCATTATAATAACCACAGGTCTGAAAAGAATGATGTAATAATCACATACAGTTACCTAGCAGATTACCAGTGTTAGGGCAGGAATCAAACTTTGGACCGAGCATTGCACGGCATGACAGCATGTTAGTGTGCTAAGGTCGTCTGTAACAGTTTATGCAAACTTTGCTAAAAATAAATTGTGGACTTTGGTTTGATGGTTTTGACTATGCCACTAAAATGAAAGCAGGTGTATTACAAAATAATAGGATTTTTCTTATGAATTCAAAGTCGAGTCATTTATATTAATGAGACTATCCAGGTATTCTATATACAAGATATTTCAGACTTTATAAGTCGAAAATTTACAAAACATAACCCTACCTTTTGTAAATTTTCGACTTAATTGACTACTTAGTGCGACTTAATTTTATTTATGTCTATCATAAATAAAATTAAGTCGCACTAAGTGCTTGTCTGAGAATATTTCCTCCAACCTGCTGCTGCAGGGTGTATGCCCTATGTATAATTGCAATAATAAAAAATAATAGATAAACAAATAATCTTTTGTAAATGATAATTTTACAATATGGTTTTTGTTATGATATGTAAGCCGTGTTATTAAGCATATAGTACTGATAGATAATAGCTAAATACGAGTACTTATAGCAATTACGAAATGCAAAAGGAACCGCTAACCATTTTTTGGTACAACAGTTTTCAAGTTAGAGAACTCCATTATTTACCACCTTTTATTTCCAAAATGGAAATTCCGTAACTACGCCATAGGTACGTGAACTAGTTTCGACAGCTATTTTGTTTGGTATAAACGTCAGCACAATCACTGGACTGCTCCGGGGAGCTTTGAATAAAATCCTCCTTAACCCTCCACACCCACTAAGGTAGGTCAGGGAGGGTGTGTACTTGTTTCCATGCCCTCAAAATAAAATAATCTTTACGTGATTCATGCTACAGCATGTCTTGTCTGCCAGTGACGTTTTTCGTATGAATCAGTAATATTATTATACAATTCTAATAATAAATTTTCACGTACGAGTTATAAATAGAACAATTGTGTTGATACGCTAATTAAAAGCGTTAGTTAATCTGTTATGACGTCCGCAAATAATTTAATATCAGCTGATACGTCAAAACCAGCACTTACGCTTGAACAACGTCATCTGGACATATTTCACGCCTCCATTCGTGATAAACCATTTCTAAATAATTTTATAAGGTAATGAGCTTATAAATAGTTCATTTCGAAGATGGAGTTTGACTCACCTTTCCTTCACCCACCTTCTTAAGGATTATGTTAAATCATCGATACATGGTTTTTGCAGATGTTTTTCTGGCTTAGTTGAATAAAACAACATAGGTATTAAAAGCAAGTTCGTCTTGGGTAACATATTTTCAAAGGTAACGAATGTGACGTGGGACTAACTTATATCAATTACAGTATTGGATCATGGCATTTGAAAACTTTCTTTCATTCTGTTACAGCAATTAACTCACTATCATTCATGACTGCCATGCTTAAACGTTATAAACGTTACTTAGTTAAGTAATGATTAACGTCCGTTTAACCATATATTTTAACGTTTAAACGTCTCTTAACTTTAACCAACGTTTATAAAATAGGGACTAGCGATCTCTAATCGTTCATTAGTTAATAAGATCAACGGAAAAATAGAAGTCACGTTAGAAGTCATCTCATCTGATATCAGTCATCTATCAGCATGAATTAACAAAAATAATAAAGCTATAGGTGGTACATTATTATGCCTACTCGGGAAATATAACATGTGAATAATTATTATCTTTGAAGATAAAGCTCGATCCTGACCCATATATCGGTGATACATTACAAATATTTACTACTTTGTAGTAAAATAGGTAATTGTTGGTATTTTGTGATTATCACTGAATATTGAGACGCAGTTATTCGTGTAACTAAGTACTAAGAAATGACAAAGATTAGAAGTTAATCTGATAAAGGCTGACTTGTCTTACATACTCAGCTTTATAAAGCTGGGTAGTTTACTTTTCGCAATAGTTTTATTTTAGTTAGAAAAATAAACATCTGACAGGTAAATTTTTAGTCATGAAAAGTTTTCAGATTTGTTTTTTTTTTCTATATATTTCATCGCCTTACCGTAATAAACGTTAAATGTAGTTACTTACCTACATACATTGTTAAATAAATAAATACCTACTTTACTGACTAGTACTGACTAGGTGATGACATAGGTAATAACAAACATAACAGAACATTTCGATAATTTATACCAATAAAAAAAAATGTAGTGGTTCGCCCCCGGAATCGTGCACAATAGGTAGACACCTCCAACCGGACCCCTCGGGGGAACAGGCGCGATGTAATGTAACTTCAGTGCAAAACCTAGTTCTCTATCTTTCCTTTATAACAATCTTACATAGTACTGTATAACGCAATAAGTAATAATAAAAAATATATTTATTCATAAAATTACAACGCATAACAATTAGTACAGTTTTACTTAAATGTAAATTATATTCCTAAGACTTACGCGCCTGAACTAGGTAATCCTGTGTTTCAAAATAAATTCAATTAGGTGGAATAATATGAAGTATTATTAGTCATAGTTTCTTAATTGCCCGTGTACTGTGACCTGAAGTAATTAGTTTAACAGTCGCATGTGGCTCTTCTTACTTTCTTGATAAGATAAGTGTTCGGAGAGAAAATAGACGAATGAATGATGATTCTAGGTTGCAGCTAATAATTACCACAATAGCAACTCTACAATGTTTACTTCTGAACCTTTTTGAACATTCCAATGAGAAATGATAAGAGAAATATCTCATAATTCCCTTGTAAAACAAAATTAGTTAGTGATTTTATGTTCATATTGTTTTGTGACTATGAATTAAATATACTAAGCCCCATTTACAAAATGCATGTTTCTTGTCTGTGGCATACAATAAAATTGAAGCAAGAAGTGATTTTCATCGTCTAAACAATGGTTACACGGTGCAACTTTTATAATTACTTCAACTTATGGTATTCCACAGGCATTTAAACCGTACCATGTAAATCAGGTTTGAGGCTAGCAAGTTAAAGTGTATATGCCAGGAACCAGACTTATAGAAAACGACATAACAGCATTTCCTTTTGTAAAAATATTAAAAAAAAATAACTACGGAAACATAAAAGAACTTAGAAATTTTTTGACGAAAAGCTCAGTATTTTTCCACTAATTAAACAAAATGTGACACGGAAATGAATTTTAATTAATTATATCTTAGTGGAACGGGAGAGGTAATAAAAAACTGTTAGTTTGATCCCTGAACTGTAGTAATTAAACTAATTTAATTTGAGAGATATCACGAGGCGTGTTCACGGGGACACTTGATAAACCCTCTAATAGAGAGGCCATTGATCATTTGGTATTATAGTTAGAAGCTCTTTGGTTTTGGGGACGTAAATTCAAACTCAAAGCATTTATTTCAAATAAACCAATTACAGGCACTTTTGAACTGTCAAGGGGTCGGCCAGTCAGAAAGATGAAGCTAGTTGCCCATTCCAAAGCGTAGTAGGTACCTATGGAGAAGAACGGGCAAGAAACTCCATGGACACTCTTTTAAATCAAAATATTATTCATATTGAAATTATGCATGTGAGAACGATGCAGAACGTTTCAAGCGTCCGTAATAAAGAGACAAAAACAATTCAAATATTAAATTAAATTAAAATAAGCCATGGCAGCTAGGAGATGACCAGTCCCTACTGACAGCGCCCGTTCACGAACATGACGTATGGAACAGCACCATTTAGCTCCACCATTTTGAAGGGAACTTAAAAATTACTAATAATGAAGCTGGTTAAAAACTACTAACTAAATTTAAAAAAAAAATATTCTGCACGAATAAGACGCATATAAAAAAGTTAATATAACCATAATAATCTACGTAGGCAAAATACTCATTCAGAAACAATAACCACACAAACCTAATGAAAAATAAGCACGTAAATCAGCCCAAATTTATCAAAGATCTGATTTTCGTAGCGCTCGTAGACCGTCGGCGGAATTGTCGTAGCGTTCGTAGATCGTAAGCGGAATTGTCGTAGCGATCATAGCAACTGCTAGTATATACAAAAACAGACAAGTTTAATGTCCCGAAGTATTTACATTTTGTCATGAATTCATGATGTAGTTAGTGGTTCGTATGACATTGAATACCCATAACAAAAATAAAAATATAGATTTCAAATTAACAGAATAATGACTTGTTTACAAGTAGGATTCTTTGATAAAGGGCTTGTCCGGGGACCGGGGAAGTACTACAACCATTCTAGATAAAGGTGCATTTTTCTGTTACTAAGTACTTAGTAGGTACTGCCGTGTTTTTGTTGGAAAACTGCAAGATATTATTATACGAAAATTATGGAAAAAAAAATATGAAAGATATTTACACTTTATTTGTCATACAAGTATTGCTGAACCTATTCTGTTTTTTAAACTTGCGTAGTTGCCTATACGCGGCTTATATTAAACACCTATAAATTCCTACCACAGTTACTTGGACTATAATGTATTCTTTACTACAATATAAAACTAGTACTACACACAATAATCTTAAAATATCCCGTTTATCTAATAAGCACCTATTCTTAAAGTCGATGATCACGCGCATCGCGGGTGTGCCTAAGATAAACATGACCTCTTGGGTGTATATAACCGCTCACTTCTGTATTATGTAGATAGGTATTAGTTACAAGAACGACAGTACCTAATTAAGAAAAATGCTCTGTTTGAGGTATAAATAGAATGTGTAAACCCATTGTGTCATTATTTACTTGGTATATTAAGGATATTAGGGTCTAGTTGTTTCGTAAAAGTTACCAAAAAATTTGATTGCTCCAAGACTATTGCTTTTCTCGAATTTTATCACCCTTTGTAGCCGCTGAGTGGTTGATTATATGCATAATTACCTATTATTCAATATCAAGGGTAGATAAAATAGTGAATTGATAGCGCTGTAGAAGGGAAAACTGCTGAAATAAACGGTCATAAGTGGCACGTGTTACTTGACTTACACACCTGCCATTGAATTTCCATAGATAATCACTCAACCTCTGGGTGTTAAAATTTTGTATACGAGTAACTCTATCGTAAACCATTATTTTGTAATCAGCATGGGAACATTTATCTATATGATACGAACTTAACAACTGCGTGTTTTTGAACTGTTTGTTTATTTGTTTAATTAAAGCATTTTCGACCCAATTAAGCTAATTAAAGAGAAAACTGTCATTTATTATAATAACTAGCATCTGCCCGCGACTTCGTCCGCGTGAAATTTCTTGTTCCTCCGATCCACCCCGTGGCTTTTCTGTTTTTTTTTTTCCGTAATATCGTTCTACAAAGTACTAGAAAACTTAAAAAAAAAGTTGGATGAAATCGGTAAAGTCATTCTCAAGCGATGGCGTGACCAAGAGAAATATGGATTCATTTTTTTATATACAGAAGATAGATTAACTCGATTATTATATGCCTGACTAGTGGAACGTATTTTTATGATCGCTTTGTAGAAATTACTAAGCTTTTTTGCAATGTAAGTAAAATCTAGTATATAAAGTATTTTAAAATCACGCACTACCTAATTAATAAGTAAAATAACTTAAAATGTTTTTATTTTTACTTATACTTTTTATATTAAATTTTGTAAACAAAGACCAAAAATAATTTAGCGATTTTTTTAAACTACACTTGCTACAATAATGAAGTGTTATTATTATAATAAGAATACTATTAATATTACTAGATACCAATTAATATTGTTTACCTCATACAGAAAAAAGTTTATTTATAAACAATTGCTTCTAAGTAAATACATTAATTATCTTAATTAATTATAGGTACTTTAATTATATCATGTGTCAACTGCGTTTCTCAAATCGAGAACAATATTTACTAAAGAAGTTTATAATTTTATCTTTTACCGAAAATTCCGTGTTTTGTCAACAAGAAAGTTTAAAGATCATTACAGTACACTGGGTTTCTATTACACATGATACATACGTTCAATATCTTTATATATATATAAAAATTACGTGTCTTTACGTACGTAATTACGACTCCTAAACTACTGAACCGATTTTAAATTTGATTTTCACACCGTGTGCAATTTGATCCAACTTGAAAGATAGGATAGCTTACATATCAATTTATAGTCGCAATATTATTTTATTGCAAATTATTTGTCTATTATTTGGCAGTCACAATTATCTGTTAGCTCCAAACGATTCTAACAGATGCAGATATCTGTTGACTGGATTGAGTAAGTATTCAATAGATGGCGCTATGTTAAAAATACAAACGTTTCTATATTATATTATGTTTTGCTACCTGGGCGAAGCCGGGGCGGGTCGCTAGTTTACTATAATTTTGATCACTTTAGCCACCATAGAAGGCCTAAGCCAGTACATCTCTTCTACTTAATTCAAGGAATATTTTGATTCATCCCGGTCATCTTTTTTACCTCTTTGCTACAATTTCCTAGTGTTTCTTTCTAGTTTAAGCTAACTATGAGAAAACTAGTAGCTAAACAATGATTTCGTGGTACACTGTTTAAGAATACATGAAAGCGACATTCCTATTCAATGTACAAATGAGTTACATGATTACACAGATCGTGATATTATGACTGTACATGAATCATGGATGCTAGTCGGACATGCAAAGCATGCACCTGATATTATTATAATAACGGATACTTACGTAACCAGAGAGTGTACTTATGATCAAGTTAACTATGAGATTCCGTTTCTACTTGAACTAAACCTGAACTGAAGTAGCAACCAGAGCTGAGTAGTAGTCTATACTCTTTTGCAGTATGTAATTACTAAGTAGTTCGTTGTGGGTAGGTAGGTACTGTAGCTTTTAAAATTATAGGTGTTTGCTTCTAGTCTTTGCTGGAGTAGCAGCTATATTTGGATAAAACGTAACTACGCTTATTTTAGCCTTTAATGGAATGGGTCGTGGATTGATCGAAAGAGTTACCATGGCCATGGCGCACAGGCAATTTAAGGAACACGGGTGGGTTTTAGTCAGTAAGAGTCTGACACGCTCTTCCGCTCCGCCCAGAGCGGGAGAGGTTATTTGACGATTTCACAACAACAAAAAAAAAACCCTTTAATGGAAGGAAGTCCAGAATCGATCAATTCAGTGTCCAATATCTTAGAAGAAAATTTTTCATTAGTCACCTATCTTTCACTATACATACAAAACGGTCAATGTATGGACCAAGTATTTGTTTTTTTATTACTTTATTCACAAGAAGATGCACAGAGGCACCTACTTATTAATGACCTCTCTCTTTATGTATAAGACTCGTCTCCATATAGGTACCTACATAGATTATATACAAACTTCAGTAATCATTCTTATCTACACCTTACCGGATGCGGACGATATCAAAAGATACATCGTAATATTCGTAATATCTTACTGTTTGGACTTTGGAATTCTTGATGAAAGTCATAATAATTAATGTCTGAATAATTATTGTTTTTATCTTAAATATGAGAAGGATTTACATGCTATTAATGTCTATCTTTTCCCTTACCTATTAGGTTGTGATTGGCTTCCATTTTTGTCTCTTATATTTAGTTAGTGTTTTTTGGACTAGTTACCGTTACACTTTCGTTCACCAATTATGTACTGGGTTTATTGAAATCCTAAGTTTTGGTTTATTGTTAGATGTCCATGCAACTTAGGTACTACGTGTTGACTGTGATTGTAGCTAATTATAATAATACGGTACCTACATAATAATATGTCAATCGAGAGCAACAATTAATCGTGCTCTTCAAAGAAAATGCATACATTGAGACCTGCAATATCTATATGTATATACTGCATCATTTGTATAATGAATGATTAATATTCACTCATAATCTCGAAATGTTTACATTTTTTCACCAACTCCGATACTCCTACAAATCTTTTGATTATTCCAGCTGTTCTTAGTCACGTATATCTTATCAACATAAACAAATTCCGGGCAAAGCGTATGTTTGAATCAATCATCAAAATGTGACCAATTATCGTAATTGTACAGTAAGTTGATTCCAAAATGAATAAACAATATTTTTCTTATGATTACTAAAAGAGTGTCGTGGGTAAAACGATTAAATACCTACACATGTTCATTTGTTATCGGTTGGAGTGCCCCAAGGGTCGCTCCTTGGTCCAATTAACATAGGTCATACAGACCGTGTATTTTATGTACCTATCGCGTGTTGGGAGATAATTATTTACTTTAGATTTGTTCGACAGGTAATTTAACGTTTGGTTTATTGAGAATTTTGATTATGATGGGATTTTTTTGAACTCATGGACATGATAAAACTGTTGTACATTGTGCTCCTTTGTGTATAAACAGATAAAACGAATACAAAAGTTGAAATTGATAAGGTTCCTGCTGATTCTTCTTCAAATGCTAAATTGGTACTGAAATCTCATTCCCACTCTAACGGCATTGTAATTTTAAAGTTTAATTTAGTTACGCTAATAATAAGAATATGTCATTATTATTTTAATCTTTAAATTGATTACCTAATACTATTGATTGAAATGAAAACGGCTGTTAATATTTTTAATTGAACATTCAGATACGGACGTAATGACTCTCTAATCTACTCCACGTGTAATTGAAATTGTTAAATAACATCAGATGCAGATAATAGCTAATTGATTTTCCGCTAATTATCCATCAGATTCAACTTTCTATTAAATTAATTAAATCTCAATTATGTTTACCTTTACGCAAATCTTATTTTAACTTAGTTAATTTAACTTCTTGTATTGTAATGTAGCATGATAATATTGAAACTCAATTAGGGCATTTGACTCCATAAGGATCACAAGCTGTATCATTATGTATTAAATTCCCATGATCATCACAATTTCATTGATCGAATTTTAATTTAATAAATACACTGATGGCATCCTCATGATCTGCCTAGCCTTTTTACAACTATGTTGGGGTTGGCTTCCAGTCTAACCCGATGCAGCTGAATACCAGTATTTTATATGGAGCGACTGCCTATCTGACCTCCACAACTCAGTTATACTGGATTACACGATCCCCGGTTATATCTATATTAAGAGTGGTTGTTAGAGTAAAGACTTATAGTAATAAATAATTACGTTCCTGTTTCCTCGAACGTGTCATGGTATTTATTTATACATTTCAGCCTACTATGTTTTTCACGATATTAGTCTAAATTAGACCTCTCTTCTTTCCAGGTGAATGCCTAACGTCAGGCAGGTATCCGTTCAAGTGCCTGCAGTTTGAACTACCACCTGATGTGGAGCCCGAAGAGGTCAACGTGGTCGAGTTGTGGTTCTATAAGGTATGTATCAGCAATATTAAACAATAGACATTCCTTTGTTTGCTTAGAGCCTGTCTCGCAATGTCTGAATAGGTACTATACTTATACTAGTCTAAAAACTGGAAGATAATTTGCATAGAAATCTCTCTGCCCAATAAATTATTATTTCGATGGAGGTACTAAAACAGACGCTTCTAAACTTGAATCGTGAATCTGAATTCAAGCTACTCAGAAATCTTAATTTTATTGTTTTGTAAAAAAATTAAAGAATGCTAAACAGACAACAGCGAATATTCTCTTGTATCTGCATCTAGTTAGATTACACAACGAAGTTAAACACATTGATAAACAGGCCAGTCTCTTAACTAAAATATATGTACATGAAGCTAATACCTAATTAAAATTATATTAATCAATCCTCTCCATCTTTCCAGGAACGCGACCCATTAGACGAATACAACCAAACGTTCGTGATATCAGAAGCAGCTCACTGGGACAGCCAGCAACAGTTCAAGAAGACGAAGCCGATTGCCATCAAAGAGACGGACATAGGCGAGGGCTGGGTGCGAGTCGAGCTCGCATGGGCCGTTCGAGTGTGGCTGGAGGGAAGGGAGAGACTGCATACGTTGCATGTGGCGTGTAGGACTTGCCAGGTAAGAATCTCATCTTGTTTCTATGGATAGTATCTTGATTATGGAGAAAGTTGATCAGGCTTCATCTAGCAAAATTTGCGAGTTTTCTTTCTCTCACTCGAAAACTCGTAAATTTTACCGTGATTAATTTGATTTGCCAAGCCAGTGAATGTACTTACAACATTCGGCCGTAAATTCAACCTTGGAGGTCATTGTCTCTTTCATTTCTTCCGGTCTTTTTCATCAAATTAAGTCCCGGTTACAGTAAGTTAAAGATATTCAAAATCAAAACTTACCTCAAATCTTCTCCCCCAGCTACGTCGCGCGCCTCTCTCCTTCCACGAAAAACACCGCCCGTTCCTGGTTCTCTACACCAAGTACGCCGGCAAGCGCCGCAGGGGCAGAGCTCTAGAATGCGGATCTACCACCAGTGAGTGCTGCCGAGAGCCCCTGTACGTCAACTTTAAAGATCTCGGCTGGGATGACTGGATCATCAGGCCTGCGGGCTACCATGCCTACTTCTGCAAGGGTTCCTGCGCGCCCATATCTGCGTTGACGAATACTGATAGTTATCATCATAATTTTATTAGAGTGAGTATTACTTTAATTGATTTGTTTGTATGTTTCTATAATCGAAAGAAGAAAAAAACTGTTTATAGGAGGTGCTCCTTTGTTACCCAGTTTCTAGTTCAACGCATAAATTTCCTGTGTTAGGACTGCACAAATCATCATACTTATGTGCAAAGATTCTTCTTAATTTGATTTTTTTATTAAGGACCTCCAACAATGTAGGTTTATTCTATTTTAATTTAGTATATGTTTCTATTAAAATAGAATCTGGCACTACCATTCAGTTCTAAGCTTTTCCCATGATCTCGTGAATTATATTCTTAAGTAGGTAACTATTTATTTTCAAATGACTAACAATTCCTTATTCTTTACAGAAATACTTCTACACGGTGTCAGAACGAAAGGCAGAGTTCAAGCCTTGCTGCGCTCCGACTACGTTCAGCTCTCTACAGCTGCTCTATATGGACTCTACGAATACGGTGACGCAGAAGACTCTACCTAATATGGTGGTAGAGTCTTGTGGGTGTATGTGAGAGTAGACATTAGCTAGAGATGCTAGCTTGTGAATGGATTAAAATCTGATACGAAATCAACCTGGTGGGACTATACATGAAATAAGCTTCATTGAAGTTACAAGTGAAATCTATCCAGATTTAACCGTTATGGTTGTACTGTTTTGGGCTGAAGATTTGACTAAGTTAAGCACTGTTTTCTCCGAGATTTAAAGCAAAAACTTGGCTACTGGCGCATCCAAGGTAAATCAAACTTGAGTCACATAAAAACTTCGAACGAAAGTAGTATAATTTGTATAGAGCCAGTTATTTTTTCTAAGACGAATCGTTGGATGCGCTACTTGGCCCAATTTTCCTCGGTTGTGCTGTTAGAAAGACAAGAATTTGTGTTTATGATTTTTATATGACAGTAATTCTTTGTGTGCGTTGTGTGTAAGTGAATAGAATAAGATGAGCATTTTTGTGTATTATGTTTTTTATAAGCAAAATGTGATATGAGTATAAATGTTAGTAATTGAAGGAGATAGTGGAAAAACAAGGACAAATTGTATTAAAAGAATGAGTTTTATATTGAGGTAGATGAATCAAAACAAAAATACTGGATATTGAAATTTTACTTTGCCAAGAAATTGCGAAATAACGAGAGAACCTAAAGATCAAATAACTTCTTTTTTGTACACTTTTGTGTTTTCTATCGGAATAGATATTTCTGTCATATCGATTAATTTCAAATGACTAATCTCGCGTTTAATAATTTCTTATAAATGAAATGGTTCTGTTTTTCTAACACTACCTCTTTCAGATACGATTTTAGTAATTACCGTTGTGATTGTAAGATTAATTTAATATTAACCAGTGCATTTATTTTATTTATAATTATAATGTGACATGACATGCCATGCTGTCTTGTGTATTTGAATTTTAATATACTTGCCATTTCTGCGATAACTTGCGAACAGGCTCTTTTTAGATTTTCTTTTTTACAAACTTTTCTCACGTTAACTATAATACAAATTTTCATTTTACTTAACTAATTAATACAAAAGCAAAAACTGTTGACATTGTACTTATTGTTTCAAAGTTGTGTATCTATCTTTTCATTAAAAAGTATATTTAAGTTCGTATTATTATAAAATTAGATATTTACGTTGATTGTAATGTAAATCTTAAGTATGATAAATTATCAAACTTACTTGTAATATAATTAAATAAGTTAAGGATATATTTCTGTAAAGAATTTGTTCCTATAGTTTAAGTTAGTGAATTCAATATTAGGCCAAAAATACTATAAAATTCATCTAACAATTAGTTTAATACTAAAGCAGAAAATCATGTTATTTTTATACAAAAAATGTAGTATTTTTGGCCTAAAATGTCACTAAAATAAATATCTGTTAATTTAGGAAGTGTTTCCAAATACTTTAACAATTTATTTGAACTAAAGGCACTGTATTTATCATTGTGTAAAAATAAGTTTTATAAAAATGTACTTAAATATTGTCGTGTCCCAGTTATTCATTGATTTCGTCACAACGGTGTCTAAGTATTATAGTTTAAGGCCAATTTAGAGAAAAAAATATTGAAATATTAAAAATAAAATAAGTTTTCTTTTTTAATCTGTCGTTTGATTCTTACCAAACTAGTTCACTGGCACTAATTTGGTGCTTTACCAGCTGAACTCAGCTTCAAATATAGCTGACCTCTTCTTACAGCAAGAGAGCAGTGGAAGGAAGTCAGATTTAGGCTGAATTATTTTCCGTCTCTTTCGTGCTTAGCTTAAATATTGTAACGAAGTTCTTTAACGCGGCTTGCGGTAGGAGTTGACTGGTAGAAATCGTCACGTAACAAAAAAGCATTATACCATTCCATGCAACTTTTTCTCCCTCTGTCTCTTCCTATTTTATACTAGTGTGTGTGCGTGCGAGTGTCATATAAGGATCTTCGTTCCTGTCGGGGTCCCCTAACAGCACACGCTTTTTTTTTGTTTTTTCCAGTCTGTTAAAAGTCAAAGTCAAACTCAAATCATTTATTTCAAATAGGCACATAAAAGGCACTTTTGAACGTCAAAATTTACAAAAAAATAGAATTGATTCTAGTTGCCCCTTCCAAAAGGTAGTTTCGTATGGAGAAGAATAAGCAAGAAACAAAGTTAACAAAGCTAGTTAAACAAAGCCGTAGCTGTTATTACTTTGTAGGTGTGGTGTTCACCACATTATAGGAAGTATTCGAGTAGGTAAATTAAACAACTATTCACTGTCCAACATCAGAGGTCACACGTCCGCATCGTTCGGGCGCCAGCAAGCAAATGAATACTCTGCGCGCATGCGCCGCTGCGCTAGTTTAATATGTCGGTACGCTACAGTAGTGGGTATACATATGAATTCACCAAGAGCATAATATTCAATACTTTTGCAAATAATGAGGCTGATTAGGGTGATTTAGCGATGCCAACATAATTATCATGAAGGACACTTTCATTACTGCCATTTCTATTACATTATTTTTATCTCACGAAGCGACGCGAGCTTTACTTGTGGTTATCAAGTGTACAAACATGCTGTGAATATGTGTGTCAAGCGCAGCTCTCGGTACCGTCCGAGACATTGGCCGAAGTCGGTAGTGAGTGTGTTATGTGTTGACGCTACTCGTCTTCATGCACACATTCACAACGTGTTTGTGCACTTGGTTACCACAAGTAAAGCGCGCGTCGCTTCGTGAGATAAAAATACTATAGTTAAATACTTCACTACCTCACTGAACGAGGCTGTGCAAGCTCACCGTCCTACCACCTAGGTACTCGCTTCAAATAAAACAAATTATTTTAGTTAACGACACGGAACACTTTTAATACAATAGCAACAGATCACAATAGAAATGCATCTTTAAACTATAGCCTACCGAACAAGTGCGGGCTATAAACTATAGCCTATCGAACAGCCAAAGGCTATAAACTATAGCCGGGCTTGTTCTATAAATTATTCTTAAGTCTAACATTCGTGCAAGCCATCACTTCACTTTTTAAAATACTTTTTATACTTAACATATTCTGTTCGGGTGGAACATCTTAGTTGATTTGATGTTCAAATAGTAGAATTGTCGATCTTAATAATGAAATTGACCATTGTAAGATCAGTCGGTTAAAATCGAAATTAAGTTCAATAAAGTCGATTTTGAATTAAGGAGCTCTCGATTGATACTTGGGATTTTTTAAAATAATTTTTCTATATAACCAAATTGCTTCACCCGAACAAAAATAAAACATAAATTAAATAAGGAGGGTGACCAGACAACACTCTCGATTTCTTGTATTGTATAATAGTAAATAATTATAAAAATCACAGAATTTGAGGATACAAGCATGTCCAAGTTATGGAGTCTACAACTAGTTTGCAACTGCTAGCGATTGCTTTTGTGTGATAGTAAGCTAAGAATAGTGCTGGCTTTTTAATAATAGTTAATAAAACATTGAATAGTAATACATTTTTATATCATTCATGTTATATCCATCAGATTCGTTATAACATAACATCACGCTTGTTCCCCGAAGGGTTAAGCAGAGGTGCACCTATAGTACACCCATATTTTGCTAGTTATGTTTAAGTCCCATGTATTATGGGGCGAGCCTATTATGTCCAATCAAATTGCACGATTACTGACAAATATGTACACTGACTGGACAGTTCCACACAATCTGTGTGGTTCTTTCGTCAAAAGACCATTTCAGATACCAATCTACATGGTCTCCGCATGATCTGGCCAAGATTATGTTTGGACTTTAAAAGAGATTGTGACCTCTGAGTTTGTTTCGGTCTTTCTTCTCAGAGTAGTCAGATAGGAAACGCCGACCTCATCTAGTTTAAAACATATGATTGACGTGTAAAAGTGTTTGTACAAACCTACTTACAGAAATAAAATCATTTATCATTTAAATTGACAGATTGGTCTCAAGTCGAACGACGGGATGGTATTTCAAGCCCTATATGGGCCCTGAATGTAGTCAATAAAATATGTCCAAGAATAATAAATACGCAACTACGTAAATTGTTATAGACAAGATTATTACATCAATGTATGTGAATGATAAAATATAAATTCAATCATCGTCAAAGTCGTTTCAAAGCAATTGGTAGCAGTTGCAAGTTCTACATAATGACTCTCTTTGCAAAAGAGGAGTTTCTTTTTTTAAATTTTGTATATTATTTTTATAAATTTCATAGGACGGATGTACAAGATATTTTTGCTACAACCATTTTTATTTAATTATTTGATATAAAATCAAAATTATAAGAAACATTTTTGATTGGGGATCTATAAATAGGCATTCTCTTTATTACAGAACATGAATACAAAACGTGTTATTAAATAATAAAAAAATATGTAACATTCTTTAACAGCAATACAAATACTGAATCGATTAGAATTTCACATCGATTGTTCGTTAAAGGTTTCGATTAGATTTATTTTAGTGACAATTTCCCTTAACACGTTGACGGACAGTATTCCTTCATTGGTTAAACGTGTTATGAGACCACAAAATTTCGGGTCGGCCACACTTCTGTAGATTCTTCTTTTAATTTCACGATATAACAGCAAAATGTTTAAAATTCTATCTGTGGTGACACTGGAGAATTCCCTTCCTTGTATTAGTATAGAAAATAAAACGCCACAAGGCGTACTGATTTTATACAAGTCAAAACTTTGACGACGACTGGCGTACTGTCGGACTATTTTTTGCAGAGACAACGACGAGAGGCGTTCTGTCCGTCAACGTATTAAGCTAGTTTCCTTGAAGAGTGGGGGTCGCCCCATAACGGCTGTTATAAAAATTATGGCAGCAGGGTTTGACGTCACGGTGTCAAAAAAACACTCCAACTTACATTCATAATTAAAGTTTCCGTTACGCTATACATGAAACCGTATCCTTAAGCCTGATATCATTTTCAACATATTATTCATGTTTTGATATCATAATAGTGAATGCCTTTTTATTATTTTCACTGTATCATTAAGCCAATCGTTTTATGGCACGTTTTGCTATTTCAATTTATAAATGGCACTAATAGTCTGGGTTTATATTTGATGATTATAAACTAAATTATCTATAATATGTTAAACAGTTTAAAAAAGATAAAATACCCATCAGGGATGCACTGATTGTATTTTCTACAGCCAAGAATAGGCCTCCCCTACTTTTTTGCCCATATATATTTTTAATGATGGCATGGGCCTCAGATCAGGTGCAAAACCTAGGATAAGTTCTCACCATTTTTATCTTTTGCGTTACTGTGATTACAAATCCGTTTTTTACCTCAAACCTTACTTAAAGACAATATTTTTAAGTTTTGTGGGAAGACCTATGCCTATCACTTTCATCTTTATTTTCATCAAATACAAACCCAGTTCACAAAATGTTATGCTGGACACAAATGAATAATAAGACTCCTAGCGGATAAAGATATGATTACATTACAATAATTAATAATTATAACTTAATAGCTAAGAAACAACACTTTTGGAATGAATGGACGATCACAAGCCTTGGGATAATATATTTTGGTGCAATGTACAGGCGTTGCGTTGAAAATATAATAAAGCTGTTCAAAGGGTGAACAGTTGTCAAAAATAACACCGAAATTAATTTCACTGGCAACACATAATTTTACGTTATAAATATCTATGAGTATAGAAAGAAAAATGATTAATTTTTGCACTTTTCTACTTTTCCCGACATTCAGGGAAGTCAAGATTTTCTAAAAAAAATATATAATATTTAAAAGATAGTTTATTTTTTAATACACAGTATTTCCAAAATTATAGAGAAGATATAATTAAAATTGCAACGGCCTGTACAATAAAAGTATCGAAAACCTAAGGCAGTAAGTTCAAGCAATGTACTTAGAGTATGATTGCTCTATTTGAACACGTGGCGAGCAATACGCGTGCATGCGAGCAATTTTACCAATCAACGCAACTTTACAAAGAAAAATAACGTTAACTGGCAGTAATCCCGTTTAAAATATGATTTAAATAAATTATAGACTATAATAAATATTGCTCGTTTAATTAAAAAAATGCTCGGACGCACGCACCGTCGGGACTCGCAAGAGAAAATATCAAATCACTTTCATAATCGTACACTACTAATCTCTTTTCGGAAGCACCATATACATCAAAAATATCTATCAAAAATACACCTACTTACAACAAAAAAAAAATAATTACGTAATTGTGACGATTTCTGATATTTTACGTAATAATGTAAAATAATCGTTTCGATATGTCTTCGCATGACAAGTCTTAAATTATGCTTAGTTAGAAATTTTCTCTATTAATTTATTCCTTTACATTGGGGTCTATTCCCAGTAATGGAAAGAACTTCAACTGGGAAAGTTACCATCGAAATTTTCTAATCTTTGGACGAGCATTTTTTTTAATCACATCAATTTTGACTTTCAGTCCATCACAGATGTTTCTAAGCCATAGAATATTAATTGTGATATACTGAGTAAAGATTGGTGAAACGCAAATGAAATGTAACACAAATTAGCCGTCCTGCTTCATGCAATGTAACATCAAATGCAACACAACAAGGCGAATTTGTTTCAACGTGTGTTACATTTCATGTTACGTTGCACCAATATGTACCCGGCATGACAAACATCACGATATTAAGGAACTTGATACAGGAACTAACCTAAAACTAAAGTGTTTACTTTGGCCAGGCGTAAACATGACACAACAAGCTTTAAAAAAAAGACTGTAACACAGATATAGTATTATTATCTCACAAAGCGACGCGCGCTTTACTTGTGGTAACCAAATGTTCAAACACGCTGTGAATATGTGTGTGAAGGCGAGTAGCGGTAGCACGTAACTCACACACGCACACACACTTCCGACTTCAGCATTGTTTCGGACGGTACCGAGACCTCCTAATCTTACGCACATTCACAGCGCGTTGGTACATTTGGTAACCACAAGTAAAGCGCGCGTCGCTTCGTGAGATAAAGATACTGTATGAGTGACAGACACAACACAAGTTACAAAACTGAACTCCTTCTAAAACTAGACATTATATTTACAACCACTTACTATAATATTCCATGGCTTTGAAATCGAACCTCAACTCCTCAAACATTTGCTTACTAAAACTACAATACTTACCAAAAAAGTTCTTCAAGAACTTTTGAATGGGAATTTTGCCATTTCAAGTTCTTTCGCTGGGAATATTTCCCAATCATAGATCACGGGGTCGATTTTTACAACCGTTTAGCCTTATAGTTGGCTTGTAATTAATTAGTATTATTTGTTTTTATAGCTATGTAGTACTGGACACTTAAGAAAGTTCTAGTCAAAGTTTCATTCAACTGATGTGGTTTTATAACTTGTTTAAACTTCTTTACTTTGAATGCTTAGTGAGTATAGTGCCCATCTCCTGATTAAAGTTTCTGTTTGATAATACAACAAGTGAACTCAACTTCTTATTCATAAAACACTCATAATAAATATATCTTCCATCTCTTACTGTCATTCCGATGGAAAGAGACAGCAATCAAAATCCTTTTTAGAAATATTTTATGAATAAGAAGAAAATTCTAACTGCCTTAGAAAAGGTTCACATCCGGTTTCTCAAACGAAAATCAACACCAAAATTAGTTAAAAAATTGTCAATTGCTGTTATTGGCTGACTGGACAGCCAAATCATTTGACATGAGTTTAATTTGACACGTCGTTGATTTTTATCCAAAAAACCGGGCGTAAGTGGCATATAAAACTCTTTTTTTAATCAATCGGCATGTCAAGTTTCATAAATAGCATTAGGAACATTCCAACCAATACCCTTCGAAAACGTTGATCGCGTTTGTGCCTTGTCACATTAAACTCATTCGCAGACACATCACATTTTCGACGACATCTTTTGCATCGTTCAATATGACAAAGTTCTAAGTATGGTTAAGGTTTTCATAAGTTGACTGTACCTACATTTCTTACCTCACATTTTTCAAACTTCCTTCAGTTACAATAAAGCATATATTCACATAACTTCGTTCACATTCTCTGCCATCTATTCTTCTATCGTTGTTCAGTGGTCTCCAACAGCGGTGGTCAATTTAGCTGTCTCGCTGTCAGAAGGTGGTGCAGGTTGCGTCGCGGTCACCTTGATGAGGGTGGGTACTGGCGTGCTTGGGGGCTCGGGACGGTTAGCCAGGGTGAGGACTCCTGAGTTCACGTCTTCTATGGCTTTGCGGAGCTGTGGAAGTTAGGTTTAAAATAAAGCTTTAGACAAAAAAACCTGATTCTAAGATAAATTATGCAGGCAGATTTCTCACGTGCATAAACACTTACAGTACAAATATTTTCTTAATGTCCCTCGGAAATCATCGCATTTCCGAATACAAACGAATGCTAATTTCCATGTCCATCAATTACTAGGTATATCGTGTATAATAATTTGAATTCAGAACTAAGTACTTTATGGGTAGTATTTAAACGCAAATCAAAAAAAAAAACTTTATGTATCCAAAAATAAACCGAATTCCCATCAAAATTACTAATTGCACAGTAAAATACTCAACTCAAAATATAACGAAATAAGCAACAATTTATATTCGTGGGGCACCGCTATCTACTAGGAGAGGCCTCCTATTTCTGAATGGCGATAGTCACGATAAGGCGTAGTCGACGGAGTGAGACTTCTGGGTGGTTTGAAAAAAAATAACCACGAAGGGGATGGCGGGGTCTTTCAGACCCCGCCATCCCCTTCTAACCTAACCTGTCCGAGTCGGAGTCCTCCAAGTGCGGAACTCGCTTCGCTCTCTCTTGCATCCTAAATTCTCCTAGTGCAGTAATATTGCGTTTTGTACCGATCACGAGTATGAGTATTATGTATGTACGCTCTGGTTAATTTGCTGTGCAGTCAGTATTTAAATGATGGAAATAAATTGATAGGTAATTATTTATTTGATGTGCGATTAATAATATCCTGTACTTTATTGTAGTTTTGTTTTGACGTAACAACAGTAAAGTACTTAGTCCTGAATTCGGTTTGTATTCGGAAATGCGATGATCCCCGAGGGACATTAAGAAAATAGTGGTACTGTACATCCGTAACGACTATCTGTAGACTATGTTTCGTAAGGAAATATCAAATCTTGGACTCTTAGGGCTGATTTTACAAGTCAGATATATTTTATCTGTGGAATAAAGTTGACAGTTCTAGTATGGAGAAACTGTCAATTTTTTTTTTCTCATTATAAGACTTATTCTAGGTATAAAGTATTGTAAATTGAAATTCGCTCTTAGTAGCATACAAGTTAATCTCTCGGCCACTACTCGCTAGATGACTAGTGAGTGGTTGCAATGACAATATGAACTTAGGTCGACAGTCTTGAGTAAAACCAAAATCAGATTTTTTTTTGGGAGCAGTGTTGGCGCATTGGTAACGGCCACGACTTACAAGTTGAAGGTCGTAAGTTCGAACCCAGACCAGCGCTTCACTTTGTGTAAATTATTTCATCACCTCTGCTCTCAAAATGGTGAAGGAAAATGTCGTGAGGAAACTGGCATGTCCTAGAACCTAAAATTCGTGTGATATCTGCCAACACACAATGGGCCCGCGTGTGGATTACAGCCCACTCCCTCTCAAAGAGAGGAGTCTTGTGTCCCAGCAGTGGGAACATTATAGGCTGATTATGCTAAATAATGACTAAAATCTCAATAAATATTTTACATGTACAACAGGGTGGCCTGAAACGGCACTACGACCCATATAGCTACGAATGAAATTCTTTGGAATAAAATATAAACTTACTTCTTTGAGAGACACGACTCCTATGAGCCTTCCTATAGCAGTCACGTACGCTCTGCTTACGCCCAATGTCGAAAACAGCGAGTGTACCTGTAGAAAAAGATAATTTGTAATTGACACTTTATCATCCCATCAGACATTAGTATTTAATTACAAAATTTACTTGAGAATAGGGAACATTACGCAAAACTCTGCGTAGGGGGCGACACTAGCACGGTAGCACGTTAAAGTGTTTTAAGGGATATTAAAATCATCCCCTGTTTTGCCCCCTTCGGGGATGATTTTACAAAGACGCTGAAACACGTAATTCTTTATTTGTTTCCAAAAGCTTACATTTTGGATTCCATATCCCTAACTTAAGAAATGTTGGGTTTCCCATGCAAACTTTAATCCCCTATATCACTCCCTTTCGGATTATTTTTGAGACAAAAAGTAGTCAATGTCCTTCCTCAGGATGCCATCTATCTCCTTACCAAATTTTATCAAAATTCGTTCAGTGGTTTAGGCGTGAAAAAGGTAACAGACAGACAGGCAGACAGACAGACAGTTACTTTCGAATTTATAATATTATTATGTATGGATTCGTATGAAACGCTTACTTAGCAACGGTTTTATAAATAACAGTCTGACAGTCAAGAGTATTTTCAAGGGATTTGCATTACAACAGTAAAAATGGCTTCAAAGCTTGATTTACTAAGAAAATGTATAGAATGATAGTGAAGTGTAGCATACCTTGAGTAAGGAGGTCCTCTCAACCAGCTGGAATGGCGCGGGGTCAATGTGGCAGATGTACAGGTTCTCATCTTCATACTCTGGGTCGTCCGGGTGCTGTAATACAGATTGAAACTTTTATTATAATAGAGGAACTACTGTCTCCAGTGTGACGATAAGGTTATCACATTAATTGAAACCACATATTGTATATCACGTATTTTAAACATAGAAAATTAAATAATATAATTGTTTTGATGCCCTATGCTTCCTTTCCTTCTTTATTTTTTTATTTTTATTTATTGTTATTTAGTTGTACATACTATTAATATTATTTGTAGAATAAACAGTTAAGTTTGTTCATCACTAAGATTAACTATCACATAAACAAATATAGATTATATGTTTTCTTTTGAATTCGCTACGCCAAAAAAATATATTTTAACGTACACAATTAAAATAATTAATAACAAATAATATTCTAGCCGTGGGATTCTATTTCGTGTTAGTATTTAATTTGTGATTATTTGGTAACAATACTATTAAATTTGTGTTGAATTGTTGATACCATCGTCCCGCGCGTGTCTAGTGCCTTATTATCAAGGATGGTTTATTTCGTGCCAATTTTTACTCTATATATTTTGTTTGAATAATTTAGTTTTCTATTTTTCAATACTAAAATTGTTTATTTTATTATTTTAACAGACTGATAACAACTTGTAATAACCGCTGTACTATTTAATGTGATAACCTCATCGCCACTCTGCATATGAATGTGCTAGTCGACTTTGAAGTTTCCTTGTTTTGTTACATTTGCTGATTGTTAAGGTTCTGTCTTAAAACGTAAAAAACGGAACGTATATAAGTGCTCATATAGTACGATTCAAACTGAATGGCGGCTCGGAACATGAGGCGAGTCGCTGCGCAGTAACACATTCACGTGTCAGCGGGGGTGAAGGGTGACGTACTGCGCAGCGAGTAGCGCACTTCACAGCCGCCATTAAGTATGAATCGTACTGTACACACGAGCGGCACGCGTCAACGGTAGAAGCAATTGCAGCCGTCGACAACGTACCGCTCGTGTGTATGAGCACTAAGATCACTTTTTTATCTGTGGTCAAATCTCATAGTTAGCAACTTCGTTGGCTGCATGTATTAATTAACTGTTTTATTCAAAGGGATCACTCGTACGGTCTATCACACGTCAGAAGTAACACTTGCTTTCCAAAACAGCCCTTAATAAAAGGCGATAAGAAGGCTCTGTCGAAGCCAAATTGTTATCACCGACCTGCAGTTGGCCGCACAACGTTGAAAAGTAAAGCAACAGTCACTTGATTTAAATCAATTTTTTTGTGCAACGCAATGAAAACCGAAACTAGATAAAAATTACAATACAATAAGATGCTGTATGGGTGCATTTCAATGAAAATTAAACCCGTTTTCGCCAACTTTACCAAAGCAAGTGTAAACTTTGTAATAAAGAATGAATGGGCATAGTAGTGAGACTGAAAAACACCCTTGCAGCCACATTCAAGAATAAGAACTCGACTCTAATAATAAATAAAAAAACTATTAAATTTTTTATCCCTTTCTCACAAATAGTGATCAAAATTGTCCAAAATGAGTTGATTTCGCGCACGGCGCTTAAAGCTTTGGTTAAGTTTTTTATTAAATATTACGTTGATTTTCAGGTAATTATTAGTACTTAAATGATTATAAACCTCAATGGCAGTGTTTCTTTTTTAAGTTGTACCTCTAAAAAACTGAATACCAAATTAAAAACGTTTACTTAGATTATTATTAAAATAAATTGAAGTCTGATTTAAATAAAAAATCCGACTTTATTGTACTTTTTTTAAAGTCATGATTTTTATCAACCCTGTCACTATATCCTGTTTTTTAGCTATTTGGACATCAAAACGAAGAAGAATGTTAATATAGTCATCTCACCATATCTCGTTTCCGTGCGATCTGCAGCATGCGGTCGAAGTCGATCTCCTTGGCCATCTCCATCTGCTCCCACGCCTTCTGGTCCTCGGGCGACATGTCGCACACGCGCTCGCGAGGCTGTGGTGGGAAATAAACATGGTTTATTATTTAGTTTTGAGTAACTTTAAATTCGGTAGGAATTCATTTTCTAAGAAAAGTGTAAGAATAAAATGCTGCCCAGAAAGGATTGCTTTACTGTTTTCAATATAAGAAACACATTCAAAAATGGGTCATTAGAATGACCAGTAAAAATTTTTGAGCAGTTTTAAGCTGTAGACTATGACAGACTGATTTATTGTTGCAGGCTGCCACATTAATCTCTTCATATTTCTCGTCTTCTTGCGGCCCTAATTTTTATGCGAACCTAATCATGGACAGCAGCGGCCACGGTGTGACGGTACCATATCCATAATGCTTAATGTGCGTCCTCAGTTGTAGCCCGACAAATTCAAACTTGTTCCACCTAAGAGATTTCATATGAAATATTCTGAAAAAATTTTAGGTGGAATAAATTTCCAAAGTTTGACGATTGATATGGAATTGATGATTATTATTCAGTAAATATATCATTCCTACAGTCGCGAATCGCATTTTGATTAACAAACGACGCAAAACAGAATTGCAATTTGCAAAAAAACAACGAAAATGTGAATTTGGCGGGCTACAACTAAGGATCCCCCTTAACGCTAACTTTGTATAGAATTCAATGTGTTTTGGTAGAGCCCGTGTCCATGATACCCAACCATATCGTTAATATTAGAAGATCATTTAATCACACATCAGGTACTGACCAGTTGCACTTTCTTGTTGATGGAAGGACTCCTGGGCAGTGAGGTGGGACTCAGCTGGTCCGGCAGACCTCCTTCCACGTCTTGTAGCAGGGAAGAACGTTTGAAGATGGCTTCAAAGGCTGCTCGTATTCTGAGGAGAATAAGTGATATAGATTAAAATCTGCTTTAAGGGGGTCGTCTAGTGTGTCAGGTGACAAAAAGCGATTTTTTTTTCCCATATAACACATCAAAAACATGTGTAGAAGATGTGAGTAAAAGCATTTTTTATTATTTCATTATTATTATTTTCGCCATTATTTCACTATTTATTTATTTATTTATACAATAACTTTCAAACGCGTTTTTCTCGAAACACGATTTTTCCAAATTGCTGCCATAATATCTCAAAAACTAGTTGATCGATTCTGCTCAAATTTATACAGCATGTTCAGCCCATATATAACTACAAGTTAATCTAAAATAATTAAGATTACTTCTTTAGTTTTCTTTTTACAAGCTTAATAGACCCCAAAAAAATCCGAGAAATTTAATTTTTTCTTCAAAAGCGAAAGAAATATATAATTTTTTGGAATTCTGATTTTATTTTAGTTCCATGTAGAGCCTGAACTCTCACAATTAAAATGGCGTTTGGTTTTTTGATCTCAGATAAGCAGAACGGCCGGAATCATGGCAGCAGTGGAGCACCTTTTTTTAAATATGTGTTCCTGTTGCACGGTGTATCTCCGGTTGTGTTAAATATATGTACTTCAACAAATACACAAAGTTTGTTCAAATGTTGTTCAAAACTGACATGAAATTTAGAATTTCCTTACTTTAATGGTGTGTACAAAATAAAATCCCCAAAAAACATTGAAAAAAATGGCCTTAACACTACACGACCCCCTTAAATGTCATATTGTCGCTGTATTTCAAACACAACGATTAATTCCTAAGGTTTGGAAGTTCAAAACCAAGTTGCATTAGTACTTGGAATAGTTCAGCCTCATCTTTGTGTCTAAAGAGTCGTCTGTTAATCATTATTAAACATATAGAGGCATGAGGAACAGGGTGTAAAGTTCACTCATAACTCCATAGAAAAGGGAGGATCCTCCGACCAGACGGGGGTCGTGTGTGGTGGGCAACTGCCCGACGTTTGATGTCGGGACGTTGTATATATGCTAGTTTAGTTTAGTTAAAAACAGACGGCTGTGGCGTGGTAGATTTTTTCCGAAAGACTTGACGGCAATATCCTCTTTGATTAAGATGTTTAAAGGTTCAGAACACAATTTTTCAAGGCTTAAAGTAAGAAGTCAGAGTCTTACCTGGTCTCAGCTCCAGTGACAGTAGTATAGACAGAAAGTTGTGGCGTGGTGGGGGTCTGAGGAGCTGATCCACCTGATGATAGACCGCGGGTGAGGGTGAAGGAGTTCGTCTTCTTCAGGATCGACTTCGGACGGAATAGCTGGCCGGGCGCTAGGGGGTTATTATAAAATTGGTAATTTTTAATAATTTGCTTCAATGAGGTCTGTAAGTTTAATATTGTGCTGCTGTTCCAATAATTTGACGCTCCGCAGAAGACCGTTTTTGTTAAGTTTTATAAATTGCTGTTAATGACCGCCAAAAACTTAGCGAAACGCAGCGCAGCACATTTTTTCTCCGCCAAAATAATAGCATCACTGCGTACGTTAAAATGTAGTCGAAAGTAAAAAACCAAAAATTTTAATCTTAGACCACTGCGTATGCGCCGACCCTATTTGTATTATATTATCCGTTACAATCAAGCTCCTGTCCTGCTCCCTCACAGAGAAGAGGCCTGTGTCCCAGCAGTGGACACTTTATAGGTTGTTTATGTATGTATGCATGTGTTAGCATAGACAATAATCAACAATTTATTTAATGTTATTTGTAGGTTGCAACATTGTTATGTTTAAATATTTTATCATTTTTTAGTTGTTGCAACATATATATATATCACTTTTTGTAGTAAAAAGGCACGGTACAGTTACCCCATTGCTATTCCATTCTTAGCGACGTAGCGTAGTAGTAGACGACGAAAGTGGTCTCGAGTTACAATATTTAAGGCGTTGACTACCAATAAAGTGATTTGTACAAGTATTCGAGTGTATAAAACCATAAGCTACCTAACTAGAAATAAAATCAGCCGCGATAATTAGTAATAAGTTTACTGACCAGGTATAAGTCCTCCCTGATCTTTGGTGGTGAGTGAGGATCCTCTGGTCATGCCGGTGCCGGGCACTTGTAGCATATCTGGTGCTGGAGTCACCTAGAGATAACACACATATTTTATTACACGTCTGAAAATAACTGAAACACTCATAAAATATAATTTGCCACCGTGTTTCATTTCGCCTACCATTTTTCTCTATGCATTGTACAGGGTGTAAAAAGACCCATCACATAGCCGTCAACTACGCATTCTGAACATCAAACTAAGTAACATTGCACAAAAATAATTGGTGGGAAACGACTTTTTGCGGTAGTGCGCAATGTAACACACGCAAAACATTGTGCTTATGGGTGCATGCAACGGTACAGGGGTCGTGGGGGTATTTAAAGTTGCGCTATAACATTAGAAATTTGTTTTCGTAAAAAAACGTCAGTAAAAGTTGGAATTTTGAACTTCAATATCTCCGTAACCAGAAGGTTCCCAGGTATGGTCCAGTACAAAAAAAATATTACAATGACGAGGAGTACAAGTGACTCTCGGCTTCGTTTAGTGCCTTTTTACACTCTTTATAATGTAGGGAGAAATAGGTGGAGAGGCTAGGATTAAAATGCATAAAATATTTTATCGTTTTGGGTGTCGTCAAATACATTTACGCCAAAATAGAATACTTAAGGTGAATCTTCGGTATCTATCTGTTTTGATAAATATTAATACTTTATAGTGCACCAAAAAAAAAACAATAATTGTATAGTCCTAACTTACAGAAGGTGTTTTAGGTTATCTCAAGACAATATTTGCCCGTATTAAGCCTAATGTGTAGAAACCATTTAAAAAAAAACTGTAGGTACTCACCTCAAACCTTGAAGGCCGCCTAACTTTCTTCCTCGCTTCCTCGTCCCTCCTCCTCAACTCAGCCTCCCTGTGCCACAGAGCCGCGATCTGCAGCCGTCTGTCGCGGCCCACCTGCTTCTCGATGACCTTCACCAGTTCCCAGCGGTGGATGGAACCGAGGAGGACCATGGAGGATGGACTGTCTACTAGGGGGAAGCTTTTGATTGTCTGTGGGATAGTGAAAAAAGAAATCTTTTATATCAGATTAAAGTCCTTTTGGTGTGTATACACACGACTTAGGGCCCGTTGTTTGATACATAGTTAAAAATGACCATTAGTCAATTTAACAATTAGTCACTTGACAACAATCACTAGCTGTCAAAGTTTAACTACTCTGTCTGAGCATGGTTAACTTTTATAGCAAATTGTATTTTTTTTTAACTATAGTTAGCTTAACCATTTGTCAAACAACACACTTCAGTAATTTTTTATAAATTGTTAGTTTAACTAACGCATTTTAACTATTAGTATGTTTGACTACTGATCAAACAACGGGCCCTTAAACTAACAATTTGTTAAAAATGACAGAAGTGTGTTGCTTGACAAAAAGTTAAGCTAACAATAGTTAAAAAATTGTCAATTTGCTATAAAAGTTAACCATGCGCAGACAGAGAAGTTAAACCTTGACAGCTATTGACTATTGTCAAGTGACTAATGGTCATGTTTAACTATGTATCAAACAACGGGCCCTTAGAAACTAGTGTTAGTACTAACATATACCAGAGAAACCACATGAACTATTTATTACTACGCCACCGTGGCAGTTAGGCGTACCCAATATCCCAGAGCATGGGACTGTTCCACCTCATCATCATCATCATTTCAGACGAAATACGTCCACTGCTGGACGCAGGCCTCCCTCAAGCATCACCACTTCGATCGGTTCTGTGCTTCACGCATCCACCAGATTCCTGCGGCTTTCACCAGGTCATCGGTCCACCTTGTGGGAGGCCTTCCAACGCTACGTCTTCCGGTACGCAGTCGCCACTCTAGAACTTTTCGGCCCCATCGGCCATCTGTTCTGCGAGCAATGTGCCCTGCCCACTTATGTAAGTTTGGCAATTCATCGGGCTATGTCGAATATCTTGGTTCTCCTGCGGATCTCTTAATTTCAGATTTGATCATATAGGGAAACTCCAAGCGTAGCCCTCTCCATTGCTCTTCGGGTGACTTTTAGCCTTCTAGTAAGGCCCATTGTGACCCAGGTCTTCACGGGCAACACGCAATGGTGAAAGAGTTTCGTCTTTTCTGTACCACCTCTCTGCCTATAAAGATGTTTTATTCATCATGATGATATATTTTTTTTCTACGAAACACGTCACGACACGTTTTATACGTCAAAAAATTATATTTCAGAACTAGATGAGGGCGGTGTTTTTTTTTTAGACTACTTTGTGAAGAAACAGCGAAACAAACTCAAATGTCATAGTCTGTTTTAACCAGACATTATCTTGGTCGGATCATATGTGTAGCGTAGCGACATAATGAACTAGCGCAGCAGCGCACGCGCGCAATTTGGTTACTTGCTTGCTAGCGCTCGAACGATGCGGACGTGTGACCTCTGCTGGTGTACAGTGAATTGTTGTTTATTTACCTACTCGCTTACTTCATATAACGTGGTGAACACCACATTATGATCATGCCTAAGTTCCATGTGTTAGGGGGCGAGCCTAATGCCACTGCAATGACAAATTCCTGATGGAAAAATCAAATAACACTTTGTTCGACCTGGGAATCAGCAGCCGCTCTTGTGAACAATAGACCAATGAGGCAGTCGAAACATTATGTTATATGAGTGGCAAAAAGCAGATGGCCGATATGAAGGTGTATGGCCACCACCACCTATGGACCTCTGCAATACCAGACGCATCGCAGGTCCGTCCAGACACATCGCAGGTGCGTCCAGACGCATCACACGTGCGTACAGATGCATCGCAGGTGCGTCCAGACGCATCGCAGATGCGTCAAGACGTACCGCAGGTACGTTACAATCCTAGAGATAAAGCCAAAATGTCTTATGAGCATGTAATTATGTTACATAAAACTTCTTCCTTACCTTGTTTTCTTTGAGCAAATCCTTGAGCTGTTGGAAGGTCATCCTGTTCCAAATGTACTTCACGTCGCGCACCATGAAGTCTTCCACGCAAATGTCGTACATACCTGCAAAAAATATCAGTTATCAAGCATATTTGTTTTGATTTCGAAATATTACTGCCTAACTTTACCCGACTCTCTATTTTAATCAATTGCAAACTTTTTAAGTTTCTTTCTTCTATATAAGTATAGTGAAAAAGTTAAGTATGCTGTTAGGATATCGACCGTAACTTGGTTGGAACACACGCGGTTGTTGGCACTTTATTTGCAGGCAGCGTTTGGGGAGTTTTTTTTTTTTTTTTTTTTTTTGTGTGGGAAATCATCAAATGACGTCTCCCGCTCTGGGCGGAGCGGAAGGGCGTGTCAGACTCTTACTGACTAAAACCTACCCGTGTTCCTTCAGTTGCCTGTGCGCCAGGGCCACGGTAACTCTTTCGAACAATCCGCGACCCCGGCAGGCATCGGTCCTATCGGACCCCGTCAATGGTGCTGACATCTCTTTGAGGCGCGCGTGGAACACGACGCGCCGTCGACCCGGGCCTGGTCCTTACCGGACGGCGAGCTGCCCATTGCTCGCCGTCCGCAAGCCCGCGCCTACGGTGGCCGGGAGTCGGCAATCGACTCCCGACGCCCAGGGTGTCTCCTCCTCCTGCGGCGGCTAGGGGCGCGAGGGCGCAGAGAATGCCTCTCCCTTTCGCGCTCCGCCTCCTCCTTCGAGAGCATTACTGCTTCGCAGAAGGAGGTGACGGCTTCCCATTCCCTCTCGCTCCGTACCATGGCCTGAACCAGGGCCGGACGCGAGAGGTCGCCGCCGCCGATCGCCGCCACGAGGACACGGCGGTGCTCTGCCCAAGCCGGGCAGACCTCCACCGTATGCTCCACCGTGTCCTCCGGTCGATCCACACAATGGTAACACCCGGGCGTTTCCTCCCGCCTTATTCGAAACAGGAACCTCCCGAAACATCCATGTCCGGTGAGGACCTGCGTCAGGCGGAAGGTGAGGACGCCGTGGCGCCTCTCAAGCCACTCCTCAAAGAGGGGTCTTACCGCCGCAATTGTGGCGTGCCCTTTTGGGGAGTTACTCAACAATCCTATTGCAGAAATATTTGCTTATGGTGGTCTTGTTCGGAAAATTGCAAGCATTGTATGTGAGTCTACGGATTTATGTTACGAGGGTCATTCAATAAATACTTAGCCTACAAAAAGTAAACGAAAATTTTGGAAAAGTGGCAATTTATTTTTCAACATAGTCTCCTTTTAGTTCGATACACTTAGCCCAGCGATGCTCCAACTTTTTTAACCCGTCCGAAAAATAGTTTTTGTCAAACTCTGCAAAATAGGCCTCCGTGGCGGCGATGACCTCCTCATTCGATCCATATCTATTCCCGGCGAGTGATTTTTTCAGATTAGGAAACAGAAAGAAGTCACAAGGGGCCAAATCTGGAGAATACGGTGGATGGGGCAGCAATTCGTAGCGTAATTCGACCAATTTGGCCATGGCAACGGCAGACGTGTGAACCGGTGCGTTGTCGTGGTGAAACAGCACTTTTTTCTTCGCCAGATGGGGTCGTTTTTTCTTTAATTCGGCGTCGAATCGGCCTAATAAATCGGCATAGTAAAGCCCTGTAATTGTTTTACCCTTCTCGAGGTAATCGATGTAGATCACACCTTGTGAATCCCAGAAAACGGTGGCCATAACTTTTCCAGCCGATTTTACAGTTTTCGCCTTCTTTGGAGCACGTTCCCCGGTCTGGATCCATTGTTTTGATTGCTCCTTGGTCTCTGGTGTGTACCAGTGGATCCAGGTTTCATCGACGGTCACAAAACGACGCAAAAACTCCGCTGGATTCATCTTAAACAGCGCCAAACACGTCTCCGATGTGGTCTCACGGTTGCGCTTGTTTTCTGGTGTGAGTAAACGCGGCACCCATCGCGCCGACAGCTTTCTCATGCCGAGTTCCTCGTGAAGAATATGATGCACTGTTCCTTCTGAAATGCCTACAGTCTCAGCTAGCTCCCGAACCTTCAATCGGCGATCTGCCAATACGAGATCATGGATTTTTTTAATGTTTTCCTCCGTAGCAGCTGTTTTCGGTGCACCTGGACGTGGTTCATCAAAAACCGACGTACGGCCACGTGCAAACTCGTTGAACCAATTCTTGACGGTGGCCATCGATGGAGAAGAGTCACCGTACACAGCATCCAAGCGCTCTTTGATTTCGATGCGCGTTTTCCCTTCCAAAAATAGGAATCGAATCACCGAACGATATTGCTCTTTTTCCATTTTTGTAAAACCGATCGACACGTTCGCTTCCATAAGTTGTCAAATTAAAACAAATGAAGGGATTGGAATGAAAATTTGAAAAAAGAATTAAAAAAGAATGTGCTACACTGTGGTAAAACTCTTTTGAAACTACAGCGCCCTCTGGCGATGAGGCTAGGTACTTATTGAACGCCCCTCGTATCTGGCTTTCACAAGTCTGATTTTCGCCCTCTTCGGATATAATAGTTTTAGGATTTGTCAAGATACGATCGCGGTGGTATTAAGTCTTCATCCTTCAGGAACGTCTTAGAAAAACTTCGTGAGTCCAGATAATATCAATAAATTTTCGTCTTTTGACTATGGGCTTCTCAAAAATCTCTATGTTTATGGCTCGTTGTGTCCACCTTTTTACGACTTGTGTAAGTATAGGGTGGTAACTCATTTGATTTGTATTCAGAATGACTTTGTTTGTGATCCGATGGATTCGTTAACACTTTTGGCTCATTTGACGGGATGCTATAATTGTACCAAGTGCATTTTGTCTCGAAAGCATTTTTGTCATATAGACTATAATTATAGTGATTAGATCGGTTGCGGTTGCTCCATTACTATTGTATGATGTATTGAGGTTATAATGTATTTGATAATTTGAAAAGAAACGGTTTGACGTTTTCAAAATGTGTTTTAGTAGGTCGATAAAAATGCTATTGTAAGACTAGGCATTATGTCCGCCCCTGTTCCTCTTTTTTAAGTTGCACAAGTTTAATAAATAAATAATTAATGTTTTATTTAAAATAGCTGTTTCGCGCCGGGAGTTACTCGCATCCTTGGGTAACTACTTCCTAATTAATATACTGAAATAAGAAATATCCTATATTTTAATATTGATTATAATCCACCTGTGTGCACTTAAATTCTTTCAGCCGTTGAAGCGTGATTGAGGAACAAACATACAAAATTTCCCATTTATACTATTGAAGGATTAAGACCAGAATTCTTCATAATCAGCCTATAATGTTCCCACTGCTGGGACACAGACTTCTTCTCGGTGAGAGGGAGTGGGCCGTAAACCACCACGCGGGCCCAGTGCGGGTTGGTAATGTCACATGTCTTCGAATTTTTGGTTCTAGGACATGTCGGTTTCCTCACGATGTTTTCCTTCAACGTTTTGAGAGCAGTGGTGATGAAATAATTTACACAAAGTAAAGCACCTGTCAGGATTCGGACCTACGACCTACAACTCGTAAGTCATGGTCGTTATCACTGGGCCACTACTGCTTCAGAATTCCTCACGATGTTTTATTTCACTATGACACTCACTGACTCTCAGAATTATATTAACATAACTATTGTATAACAAATTCTAATACAACGTCATTTCAGTAGCAATATTGCTATTATGTCAATATTCACAAACACTTGTTAAAACAAAATAATATGCTGTTAACCTCTGGTCGCCTTTGCCATTCAACTTTGTAAGGATCATCTAAAATGACTATAAAATATTAAGTTAAGGCGGAGGTACCAATATGTACCATGTGACATATTGGATATTCGGTACTTTTGAGGGATTTATTGCAAGCTTTTTAATAGACTTAAAGAAGAGGTGGTTTTTTCAACATTTTCTATTTCAAGCTAATAATTGGATGCTCGTCTTGGAAGACGTCGCGTTGGAAGGCCTCCCACAAGGTGTACAGATGACCTGGTGAAGGCCGCAGGCATCCGCTGGATGCGAAAAACACTGGACCGGTCAAAGTGGCGGTGCTTGGGGAAGGCCTATGTCTAGCAGTGGACATCTTTTAGATGAAATTATGATGATGAACTGGATTCTGCTGATCAGGAGAACTTTACTAAGGCCGAAGCCATCTGGAGGGTAATTCCCGTATTTCGTTCCGTTCACCACAAAATACACAACAAAAGTGAATCAAACGCTACAAAACACAATGGGCGGCTTTATCGCTTTCTGCGACCTCTTCCAGGCAACCTTGGAATGGATAGTGATTTGCCTGGACATAAAATGGAGCTTTCGTTGGTGCAAATAATAAGTACACCATACACTAAAATAGATACACAGATATATAAAAAAAATAACATCTTTATTTGCCTAATATATAACAACCCTGCACAATCCAAGTTAGTAACGAATAAGCAGTAAAGGTAGATAAAATTTTTGTTTGGTATGTATTGGTACTTATTATGGTTGTTAGCACGGAACTGAGTCACTCTGATCCCCGTACTAGTTTAAAGTGTACGGTAGACCACTATATATGTATATACAACTCCTAATTAATTAATAATTGTAAATCGTATTTAATACCGTTTAAAATCTGGTCGCGATCGACCAGCGACAATCAATGTCAAAAACTTGTCAAAAATGTAAGTACCTAAATTGTAAGCCTATTTGGCAGATTGAGTCAGAAATTAGAATGTGTGTGACAAATTTTCTGTCGAATTACCACTGTTTAGAATAATTGTCCCTCAGATAATCGCCACCCAAAACAACACCGATTTCTATAAGTATTATTCATATGGTAAACTTTTCGCATCCTCAATTACCTTGCCAGTAGCTATTTGGTTAAAGACAACTAAATAAATAAGGCTGCAGTCTCTGTGAACTTGAATTTAAAGTTAACGTTCACAAGACGAGGTGGCCGAGAGGTTAAGGCGTTGGACTGCTAATCCAATGTGCTCTGCACGCGTGGGTTCGAATCCCATCCTCGTCGAGACGGTATTTTTGTAAAAGGGGGAAAAATGCCTACTGCCAACAAGACTTACAAGGTGCTAAGTTTTTTAAATGGTATGTGATACCCGAATCAAGACGTAGAGTAGGTATATCCTCAGCAATTCTTATTCATCAATGAAGAAAGAAAGAAATGAATTAATGAAGAAGTAGAAATGCACAAACCCTAAAGAGATGGAATGAGGAGAAGAGGATGATAATGAATGTGTGACAACATTTATTGTTCGTTTATTTAAAAAAAAAAATGTTTTAATAATGTCAATTTACAAGCGTTTAAAAAGTATTAACTGGAGAGGCAGCAACTACTCGATCATATAAATGTGAGTTACTTCAAACCACTGTGTAATGTTCGTTTCGTGTGACATTGGTGAAAAGCCCCCCCCCCCCCATTACTAAAAAATCTCCCCCGACGAGGATGGGATTCGAACCCACGCGTGCAGAGCACATTGGATTAGCAGTCCAACGCCTTAACCTCTCGGCCACCTCGTCTTGTGAACGTTTACTTCAAATTGAAGTTCACAGAGACTACAGCCTTATTTATTTAGTTGTCTTTAACCAAATAGCTACTTGCAAGGTAATTGAGGATGCGAAAAGTTTACCATTGGAATAAGACTTTTTTTAAATTAGTGTTGTTTTGCGTGGCGATTATTTGAGGGGCAATTCCCGTGTTATTAAGAACGTTCGCATTCTAATCTCGGACTCAATCTGTCAAAAAGACTAACAATTTACCTATATTTTTGACAAGTTTTTGACATTGATCGTCGCTGATAGATCGTTTTATTTGAAATAAAACTGCATATTGCAAACATTGTTATACAATAGGGATGATGACTAATATTAGAAATGTTCGAAAAAATTATGTAATTTCAAAGAAGGCATAGTAAAATGAGATAATCGAGAAAATCTGTAATATCGATGGAAATATGGAGAAGCTACACGCTCTAAAAGTTTTTGGAAGGGATTATTCCCGTCCTTGTCGCGCGGTACGGACGATGTATGGCGCTTGTATGAAGTTACACAGTAGTGACGTCACTTCTATGTAGTGCCGTCTTTGTCTAGCTGTTATTTAAAAACGTTTATAACTTGGTAATATTTTAAGCTTTTACACTTTTTATAACATTGTTTGCAATATTTTCAAACAATATTTCATAGAGTATAAAATAAAAATAAATGTCATCATCCCTATTCTAGGCATAGATCATGTTAATGTGGCATTTAATTACAGTTCTTTCAGTTGGTTTAGTATTTTTAATTGTAGTTTGTTTTTTCTTCTACCTGACATTCAGCTGAATTAATCTTTTCTTATACTCGTAATTAATTAATATGAGTCTGAAATCGCCAATCCACTTTGAGCAAGCGAGGTGATCCCATACCTTTTCTATAAGAGACCCTTTGCCCTGTAGTGAGACAAGGCTGGTATTATTTTTATCTTTATATTAATATATATAATTCTTCTGTACTTGTGTTTGTCACCTAACTCCTAAACGGCTTTTGGATGAAATTTTGTGTGTATATTCCAATTGGTTCCTGGATAGTTTGAAAACACAATTGGACCCGGTAGGTGACACTGCTGTCGGTATGTCACCAAATTTTATTTGCTGTACGATTGACAATATTACATAATTTTGAACGGTACTTTTTATTGCCTAGCTAGAAAGAATAGAAAATTATAAGTTACCCGTATTTTTAATAAATAATTTTATTTACAATAATCATATTTAATGTGGCGTTGCTTTTCCGGGCAGGACGACGTCTGCCGGGTCCGCTAGTATTATATATATATATATATAATTATTCTGTACGTCTCTGTGTGTGTCGCCGAATTACTAATAAACGGCTGGACCAATTCTGATGAAATTTTGTGTGCGTGTTTGTGTGGGTCCCTGGATGGTTTAGATTCACAATTGGACCCGGTAGGTGACGCTGCGATCGAGTTCTAGGAAATAGGACAACGTCTGTCCGATCAGCTAGTTATCCTAACTAATATTATCAATACGAAAGTAAGTTTGTTTGTTTGTTTCTTTGTAACATTTTCACGCTGAAACGGCTGAACGGATTTGGATGAAATTTGGCACACGGATAGGCCATGACTTGGGTAAGAATATAGCCTACTTTTCATCATAGATCGCAGATAAAGTCGCGTGCAACAGCTAGTTTGATATAAACTTTTCACAGCCCACTGCTGGTTATTTACCTCTCACGGGTTTCGCATAAGCCCGTTTCTCAAGTAACGGACGGAGGCTCAATCGCCATATTTGGTAAACGGAATAATAACAGTATGTATACTCCATTTGAAACAAGATTAGAAATTTAAATAAACCTTTTTTACAGCCCGTTCAACCGACTTTGACTTCTATTGCGTTGGTGGCATGACTAATGGCAGCTGCAGTAAATAGTTGGTATTGTAACCACGGTTTTGATTTTAATGCCATCCTTATGCCTACGGAATAGAAGTCAAAATCGGTTGAACGGACTGTAAAAAAGAATTGTTTAAATTTCAAATTTTATTTCAAATGGAGTATAGTAATAACTACCTTGCAGTACGATATGCTATCCATTCCCACAACTTCATGAAACTCTTCGACACCTGTAACTCCCATCAGTTATAGGTGGCGTAAAGGTATCCTTTACCAGGTAGCACATGGTCGTAGCTTTAAGATAAAACAATTGAAATTCAACTCTATCGACCTAAAAATACGGCCCAAATTGATATAATTTAAAATTACGAATTTACTAACATAATATGACGCCTCTATTCCCCGAAAGGTTAGGCAGAGGTGTACCTATAGTACACCCACATTTCGTCAGTTATGTTTAGTTTTAAGTACCATGTAATGGGGGACGGAGCCTATTGCTATCAACCGGACACAGATCCAGACTACAGGCTGCTACTGAGAAAATCCAATAACCGAGTCCGACCAAGTCTACTAGTGCGATTTTATTTTGTTAAACCAATTTCAACCGTACACACAAAGCAATAAAGCTGAATTTTAATATGGAGTATAACTGCAATGTTCTGTCGCCAGAGTGCAGCACTAGCACAAACCATAAATAGTTTTTTAAATATCCGTAGGGTGCCATAATATCACAGTACAGATTTTTTAATACATGAATAATAGTAAAACTATTATAATTTAACACGTTTTCACTAATTATTTGTTACTAATAAATATGACGTGATGCATCATGGCGGTTTGTTTACGGTGTGTGCTAGTGTCGCCCCCTACGCAGAGGTTTGCGTAATGTTCCCTATTGCGATCAATGATTTAAATCGACCCTTACTGTCTCCCTGTCCGCAGATTGGTGCTTTTTTGATACAATTAAAATAATTCAATACTCACGGCTAGCTGAAGACAGCAGGTCAGGCAGATAGGGCAGCTTCTTGATGAGGATGATACTGTCGAAGCAAGATGGTTGCAGTAGTGAGGCGGTCGCGTTTGCAGCCAGCACGGCAGCCATTATTGGTAGCAGATGTGTCACCTGAAAAGGATGAGTTGTTGAATATTACTGAGTTGGGTTCAGAAAGTGCTTAAGAAGATAGATCACACCAGAAGATTACAAAGTGAAAAATAACTTTAATTTCGGAAGTCGGTGTCGTTGGTTTTTATTTTCATTTTTTGCCACCGACTTCCGAAATGAATTTTTTTTTTTCAATTTGTATTGTTTTTTTGTTGTTGTAAAAACGTTTTAGTTTTTCACTTTTTAGTTGTGGTACCTACCCCACACAAATTCGTAAACCACTACTTGATATATAAATAACAGTGACAGGAAGTTATTATAACATCATCTATATACACTAAGTGGAAAAAATACGTATTATTGAAGCTAACTGAAAAACTACCAAAGCAAAGTTAATAACATTTATATGGGACCACCCCTGAGACATACTCTATCTATTATCTATTAAGAATTTTCAATATCGATACACAATTGGCGGAGATATCGCGTAACAAACATACAAAAATAAAACAGACGAATTGAGAACCTCCTCCTTTTTAAAGTCGGTTAAAATGAAGAGAAGTTTAGGCCAAGATAAATTAACATTATTAGCGCATGAATGGGGGCTCGTGGCTAAATAATGATAGCCGCACGGGTCAATAGAAGGTAAAGCTACACTTGCCGCGGTCGGTTCGTGGATGGGTGACCAACCAATACATATTGGGGCCCCCCTTGCCTCGGAAAGCACGTTAAGCCGTTGGTCCCGGCTGTCATTCGTAGATTTCTGACAGTCATTACGGGTAGTCAGAAGCCCGAAAGTCTGACAACCAGTCTTACCAAGGGGTATCGTGTTATTCAGCAACTAGGTTGTGGAGGTTAGATAGGCAGTCGCTCCATTTAAAATAATGGTATTCAGTAGTATTCGGTTAGACTGGAAGCCAACCCAAACATAGTTGGGAAAAGGCTAGGTTAGTGCATGATTTGCCTGAGAATTGTTTCTGTCACTGTCGCACAACAGCTACACTGCAACTTTTATGTAGGGTGCCGGGGTCGCGGATTGTCCGAAAGAGTTACCGTGGCCCTGGCGCACAGGCAACTGAAGGAACACGGGTGGGTTTTAGTCAGTAAGAGTCTGACGCGCCCTTCCGCTCCGACCAGAGCGGGAGCAGACATTTGATGATTTCCCACTCGAAAAAAAGTCTTTTGTAAGGTAGAAAGAGAAACATACTTAAGCCAAAGCACGTGCAAAGTAACGATTATAAGCAGAGATCGGATATTCGGATTCATATTCATCTAAAGTTGAGGTGTTGGCTAATAAGGAATGTGCTCTTGGACCGAAAAAAAAAAGTTTTTTTGTTTCAACTAACACACACCACCCCTCTTACACCCTACATACACATATTTGCATCGCGGGTTAAACATGAATTTTAAATAAATATATGCATCTGAATAGTTATACAATCCAAGAAACCCGGGGTTTTTTTTTAAATATATTTTTTTAGAAGTCGCTTCCATACCATACACCCGACTAGTTACGCATTCTCGGTGTTCCTGGTATACCGGGTTTTTTTTTACATAAAATATATTTTAAGAAGCCGCTTCCATACTTTCAGAGAAAAAAATAACTAGGTAAATATGCATCCGAATATCCGATCTTTGATTATAACCTATTTAGGCTTTAGTTTGCATTAAATATTTTCGGGTATGGGAGACCTAATCTAGTCTCTGGTCAATACGGTAGTGGTCAGACTGCTTGAGGAATAACAACAGCTAACCAAATATTCAATTTGAGATTTAATAGACTATTGGACTGTATTTTTTATTAGATTTTTCGAAACCTAGAAAAATATTTAGCAACAGTTCAAAAATATGTCAAAAGATAGTTATAAAAAAATGGCGAAGTTCTATGCGTCTTAAAGGCGATGCTAGACAGAGACAGCATTATTAGCATCTGACGTCACGCTATAGTAACTTCGCGCCATTCTCCATTCAGTACAATTATCGTTTTGCGTGATAAGGATAGAAGAATAATTTCAAAAGTGGGTAACTTCTCCATTTTTCCACCGATGTTATTTATTTTTTGCAATTTATTTTGTAACGTCTTTAAAATACCCTATTGATGTTCTTCAGAAAGGTCAGGTGCGTAGTACTCGCAACCGGCGTGCGCGTCTGACCAGATGTATGAACGTAAACGAGGCAAAAGGAGTATGTAAGGATCGTAGCAGGTAGCGTTCTGTAAATTCTGCCTACCCCCATGGGAAGAAGGCGTGAGTTTATGTATGTATGTATCTCTAAAATAAGTATTAATTAATGTATATTTTTAATAGTAGTCAAATACTCTATTGCAACGGAGATCTATGGTTAGTCTAGGTAAGACTAGTTTCCTACCTAATAAAGACCAAATTCTTCTTTACCTAGATTATTCCGTCGTAGATTTAGGTTTCAACTAAGAATGAGAGAAACCATCGCCTGGTAGAAATTCATCTGAATTAACATCTGCATGGTTACCGGTTTAAAACGTTTGAATTAGATTCTTACCTGTCCCGTCATCTCGCTGACAATAACAATAGTCGACACGGTGTGTGTGACGGCTCCTGTAAATGCCGCCGCACCGACAACCGCGTAGCCCCCTGTAAAAATAAAATACTTGTTTATAACACGCCACCGCTATACTCCTGAGGTAGGCAGAGATGTATTGTACTCCTACATTTTGACAGTTATGTTACAAGTCACTTTTACTAGAGGGTATAGAGGTATGAGGAACAGGGTGTAAAGCTCTCTCATACCTCCATAGAAAAGGGAGGATCCTCCGACCAGACGGGTGTCGTGTCTGGTGGGCAACTGCCCGACGATTGATGTCGGGACGTTGTATATATGCTAGTTACGCGGTAAACTCTGCTTGCGCGATGCAGGATTTTGCGTGACGTCAGTGTGACGTGTAGCTCGCATGTGGCGATGTGGATACCGCTACAAGGGCAAGCTTATAGATAGCTTTTTAGCGGGTGCCAATTCGGCCTCCGGCCTGCTACTGGGACTTCTCCTTTCAAATGAGATAACTCAATACTAAAATACTTTGTTTGACCCAGGAATCGAATCCAGAATACAACGCTCAGCAGATGCGCTTGCGACTCAAAACCAACAAGTTAATGTTAAAAGATACAAACAAAAACGTGACGAAATAGATTTATTTATAAATTATTAGGGTTTCGTACTCAAAGGGTAAAAACGGGACCCTATTACTAAGACTTCGCTGTCTGTCCTTCCGTCTGTCTGTTACCAGGCTGTATCTCAAGAACCGCGATAGCTAGACAGTTGAAATTTTCACAAATTATGTATTTCTGTTGCCGCTATAACAACAAATACTAGAAACGAAATAAAATAAATATTTAAGGGGGGCTCACATACAACAGACATGGGTTTTTACCGTTTTTATAGATAATGGAACCCTTCGTGCGCGAGTCCGACTCGCACTTGGCCGATTTTTAAGGATTAGCAACGAGAGACATTACATTTTTTATTTTCTAAATAAAAACTAGATAACTTACACGAAATGTCTTGGATTTGACAAGCATTTTGACATTCTGTACCATCACTACGGTCATTAGTCGGTCGGTCCATAGTTACACAGATGATAAGACTATTTATATACTAACCAGGCAATATCTTCTGTATATGTCCGCCATAGGCGACGCCGAGCGGACAGAAGTAGTGCATCACTTCTCCCGTGAACCTGCCTAGGGAAGCTCCCATCTTGAAGGCTGGCACGAAGATACCGGCGGGAACTGGCAGCGTGCACGAGACCAGGCTTAGGAAGAACTGGAGACGAGAGAGAAATAGTGTTAATAAGATAGTCGATGGTTTTTGGTAAATCATGATCATGATATTATAGTCAATCTGGGTAACTTAAAACTTCAATATAACATTAGCCCAAAATTCTATTTCAGACTTTTTTAGCTTATGCCTAGTTTATTTGCAACAAATTACTATTAATAAAATTATGCAAAAAATGGCATTTTTTGTATGGGAGTCCCCCTTAAACATTAATTTTATTATTTATTATTGAAGTAAAAATACAACTGAGTATTTTGTGAATATTTCTAGTGCCTACCTGTTGCCATTATTGATATCGAGCAAAAAAGGGCAAAAATAAATCGCGTTTGTTGTATGGGAGCCCCCTTAAATATTTATTTTATTTTGTTTTTAGTATTTGTTGTTATAGCGGCAACAGAAATACATAATTTGTGAAAATTTCAACTGTCTAGCTATCGCGGTTCTTGAGATACAGCCTGGTGACAGACAGACGGACGGATAGACAGCGAAGTCTTAGTAATAGGGTCCCGTTTTTACCCGTTGGGTACGGTACCCTAAGAACTACAAAGTCTCAAATAGAATTTTGGGCTAATGTTATATTGAAGGTTTAAGTTACCCAGGTTGACTGTATTTAAAACTAAATCCTACTAATATTATAAATGTGAAAGTTTGTGAGGATGGATGGTTGGATGGATGAATGGATGTTTATTACTCTTTCACGCAAAAACTACTTAACGGATTTGGATGGAATTGGTAACACAGATAGTTTATAACCTGGATTGACATGTAGGATACTTTTTATCCCGGTAGTACGTTCCCGTGGGATAATTTCCGTCATCGACGCGGGCGAAGCCGCGGGCAAAAGCTAGTAAATAATAAAATAATAATTTATTTGATCAAATAACAATTTTAACAATAAATAGTATCATCTGTAGGTACACTTGACTTATGCTTGTTAACAACACAAGTGGGTGTTGCAACCAGCACCATTGCGAAGTTATGGAATATATTGTAAGGGCAGTGGTACAAGCCCATACATACTTTGGTTTTACAAAAAGAATTACAGGAAGAACAAGTGCTTTTTATGCATAATCAGTTTATAAAGTTCCCACTGCTGGGACACAGGCCTCCTCTCTGTGAGAGGGAGTGGGCTGTAATCCACCACGCGGGCCCAGTGCGGGTTGGTGAATGGCACATGTCCTCGAATTTCTGGTTCTAGGACATGCCGGTTTCCGCACGATGTTTTCCTTCACCGTTTTGAGAGCAGTGATGATTAAATAATGTAGACACAGTAAATTGCCTGCCTGGGGTCGGACCTACGACCTTCAACACGTAAGTCGTCGGCCGTTTCCGCTGGGCCACCACAGCTCTCAGTTTCTTATACTAGAGTTCAAACCATAATTGCAGAAACCAAAATTAAATTTTATTTTTTTATTTATTTCTACTTACATCTACCATTACAGGTTAACCCAATGCGATAAATGCGCTTAAACTAACTTAATATAAACTAACATCTATAACTAATGATGTACAATGCATTCCTTGTGAATTTACTCAGAGAACAACAGAATAAGTCCGTCTCACTCGCTATGAGGTTGAGCGTGCAGAGTGCACGCGTCAGCGGCGCCTCCCTTAAAAGGTTGGTGCTCGCGCGCGGGTCCACTAGCAGTGGCGGCTGCCCTCGTCGCCACACGTACCTGTCCGGAACACACACGACTCACCTGCCCTAAAATAACTGCATTATGCACCTTCCCTCTCAATATTTTAGAGAGGTGAGTGCAAGATCCTGGGTGGTGCCTCCTAACCCTTAGCTCTAATGTATTGATATATGTTTAGATTATTTGTGTATATGTGTGGTGTTATATTCTCGGTAGAAACTACTTCTTTTGCACTCATGTCAATTACAAGTCTAAGAGATAATATGTCCACCACGAGAACCGGTACTTAAATGTACGTCCGGCGCACCCTGGGCAGTCAGCCCAGTAACTAAAAAAAAAAAATTTGGATCGGGCTGTATCAACCAGTAAGGCAGGCCCTTACTGGTTGATACAGCCCGATGCAAATTTTATGGCGGCTCGGAACATGAGGCGAGTCGCTGCGCAGTAACGCATTCACGTGTCAGCGGGGGTGAGGGGTGCGGTACTGCGCAGCGAGTAGCGCACTTCGGAGCCGCCATAAAGTTTAAATCGGGCTGTATTACTACAGCATTGGAGATCCTTATAGTTCGTAGGTGTGAAAGAAGAATTGCAAGTCAGCAGGTTGGCAAAGCGGCCACTTGCCCAGGCTGACCCGGACTAACAGGTTGATGAAAATTCTCGGATTTTGGTTAAATAGTACACTTTCAACTTCACATGATGCTAACAGAATTCCTTTCTTTGTGACATAATAAGTTTCGAATAAATAAATGTATTACAGCTGTTACATAACAATACAATTATTTATTGCCAATTAAAACAACCGTGCAAATAAAGCTAATAAGTAATAGATAGTAATTATATTACGCAGACTATAAATTGATACTTTTATTCACAAGACGAGGTGGCCGAGAGGTTAAGGCGTTGGACTGCTAATCCAATGTGCTCTGCACGCGTGGGTTCGAATCCCATCCTCGTCGAGATGAATTTTTGTTTACGTTGAGATTTAAAAAAATAACCATTTTGGTATTCCCAAAAAGTATTTCATATGATGATAATGATTATAGTCATGATTTTTTATACTTTATTTTAGCAAACTTTAGTATTAAATATACAGGGTCAAATTAAATTAGCTAGCAAAACTCAGCAGACGTGATGGGTATCGATATCAAAACACGATAAAATTAAAATGTCAACGACCGCTGGTACTGTTGTTACATGAAGTATGAGTTGAAAAAATATGTTTTAACCGTGTTCAGATAATAATTAGTATATTTATTTTTCTCTTCACAAATGTACACTAGTAGTGCTTTTAAGGATAAGTTTACATTTGTGAGAGACTGGTGCTTGAAATTGGCTTTGCAAGCAACGCCTGTAGTACCTGTCACCAGGGCCCCACGACGCTTCATATTTACAAGCTTACATTGGTTGCTTTTATGAGACTGAAGAGAATTAACAATGTAAGAAAGAAAAAAATACAAATAAATTAAAAAACAACATAATGTAATTAAAATAACAACGATAATAGAGTCAACTCAGTCACACTCCAGAATGAATTGGACTGTGTGTTGTGTGTGTGTAAGTGAGTTGATTTGTGTAGGTGAAGAGTTTGTAGTTTTACGTGAGATTAAGTGTAAGCAAGAAGTGTCAAGTTAAAGGAATTAATAATTTTTCAATTGCTTCATAATCCATTGTTTTCAGCCATTTTCTCACAGAAGCCTTACAACCACTTTTCGGCTTCTTGCAGATGGAAAGAGCGGTGTATGCCTTGTTGTAGATGAATAAACCAGGGAAGCAATAGAATTTGTGAGAAAAGCTGGTCTTAAATAGGGCTTATGGCATACCGTATCCTTCCTGCGTTTTCCTTTAGATAAGTTTATAGAGGTATGAGGAACAGGGTGTAAAGCTCACTCATATTCTATGGAAAAGGGAGGATCCTCCGACCAGACAGGTGTTGTGTCTAGTGGGCAACTGCCCGACGATTGATGTCGGGATGTTGTATATATGCTAGTTGCGAGGTAAACTCTGGTTGCGCGATGCATGATTTTGCGTGACGTCAGTGTGACACGTAGCTCACATGTGGCGATATAGATACCGCTACAAGTTCTTAACGTACTTCAACTGGGAGTGTTTATTTTTTTTAATTGTGTGTACTAAAAACGTCAGTCTGACTCTCAGGACATCCCATTTTTGTAAAATTGTGCAGTAGGGAATCGAAAAGGAAGTCCAGCCCCAACCTTGAGATTTGCCTGCTGCGCTCTTTCAACCTCCAAAATGTGAGTTTTTGCGGCCCCTCCCCATGAGGCTACACAATAGTTAATGAGAGATTGACAAAGGGCATCGTATACCATTTTGATTGTTTGACGATCAGCAATGTGTCTGAGTGTTTTAAATATATAAATAACCTTGCGAAGTGTGTGAACCTTGAATGATAGGGATTGGTCTATTAACACCTAAGTATTTTAGAGAATCCGTTCTTTGGAGGGTCGGACAGACGCAGCCAGTTAATACCGGGGGGTGACATGAATGAATGAGCAGTGATAGATAGAGCCGTAGGAGGTAGAAGGTTTTTTCTAAGAGAAAATGTTCTGTATTTCGTTTTTGTGGCATTCAGCATAAGTACATTGTTCTTCAGCTATGTGCAAACGGTCTGAAATCCATCCTGCGCATAAACAAAAACATGCGAAAACATTGTCCTAACCATTTCCGTAGAACAAGAGCGCAGTGTCATCAGCGAAGGTTAATATTCTTCCGTTATGAAGTTGTAGCTGACAAAGATCGTTGATATAAACGAAAAACAGTGAGGGTCCAAGTATACTTCCTTGCGGAACACCATAGCTTACATTGACCTTATCACAGGTCCAGGTGTCTATTCGAACTCTCTGTGTACGGTTGTTGAGATAGTCTTCAAAAAGTAGGAGAGGAAGTCCTCTCACTCCAAGCCTGTCTAGCTTCTTCAAAAGTTGTGGGTCAGAGACCGTGTCAAAGGCCTTGGCCACATCCAAAAATATGGTTAAGCATTTTCTTTTGGAGTCTAAATTGGAAACAATAGCATTGGTAAGCTAATGCATCACGTTAGTAGTAGATGACATAATAAGTACCACGTAAATAAAGGCTGTTACATAACAATACAATTATTTATTGCCAATTAAAACAACTGTGCAAATAAAGCTAATAAGTAATAGATAGTAATTATATTACGCAGACTATAAATTGATACTTTTATTCACAAGACGAGGTGGCCGAGAGGTTAAGGCGTTGGACTGCTAATCCAATGTGCTCTGCACGCGTGGGTTCGAATCCCATCCTCGTCGACATGAATTTTTGATTAAGTTGCGATTTAAAAAAAATTGTCCATGTTGGTATTTCCATTTTAATTGTATCGTGTTTAAATATCGATACCAATCATGCCTGTGAAGTTTACACTAAAAACAGATTTTTTTAAACTGATATTTCAAGTGAATACACTGAACGGGGTAGAACACACCACAAAAAAAACAAACATCAAATTAATCAATTTTTTGTATATCGATACCCATCACGTCTGCGAAGTTTCGCTAGCTAATTTAATTTGACCCTCTATATTCATTGAGCTGCTATCCATCATCACAGAAGGTATCTTTATTCCTTTAAGGGATTGTCTCATGCTGCCTATACACTTCACTTACTCGTATAATTACGAAAAAATCTTGACTCAACTAAAAATTCTAGAATTTTCTCGACTAGGCCGTTTCAGCCCCACTGTTTTGGACGGGGCACCTAGAATTAATTAAATTTTTCTTATAAATGTTAACGTTCAAAAGTGCCTTTTAATCTACTTGAAATAAATTATATAACTTTGGCTTAATTACCACGGTCTGGGGCTTGCATCATAATCATTTGCAGGGCAAGTCTGGGTAACACTTTACAGTATGTACAGTCACGAGCACGAATATATCAACACTTGGCAACTTTCAATAGTGATTTTTTTGTGAAATACCGAATGCAACGTTGAAATACGACATATTACATAAACCTATAGGTTCGAAAATACTATGTTCGTAACAACATAAAATTTCATTAAAAAATTAAGGAGATTACGCTTTTAAATTTAGCCAAGTGTATACATATTTATGCTCGTGACTGTACACGGTACAAAACGCTAGAAATTTAATTTTCATCGAACATTGACCTGTTTAAATAATGTATGATAACCGTACAGAGCTATAATCGTAAGAAGAATCATAATGTATACTCACGATAGAGAAGAAGTAAATAATGAGGCATCCGAAGTGGTCCACTTCTAGCGTATGCCAGTGGGATACCACAGACGCCTGTTCTGCAGTCAGCTCATCTGTCCAGGTGAAGTTTGAGAACAATGAGAGGACCTGGAAAAAGGATAAAAATATTTACCAGCCACACTAGCACTGAATATTAGGATAGTTGTTAGAACGATCGGGTCTGATTCACTGAAAAGTCAGTGTGAAAAATATAACAACTCATCGTGTATGTGATGGTGGAAAGTTAAGAATAATAAACATTGTAATACAAACGTCATAAGGCTAGAATATGATAAAACTAAAGATAATTAAATGAGTTTGAAAAGGCTCTTTAAACATTTCAAAAGTTAGGCCAGTATCTTACTATAATCAAAGTTTTACCTAAATCCGACGTGACAAGGTAAGTCACCTCCGACAGTAGCAACTCAAAAAAAAACTCAAAGCATTTATTCAATTAAACCATTTACAGGCACTTTTGAATTGTCAAAGAGTCGGTCAGTTAGTCAGAAAGTTGAAGCTAGTTGCCCATTCCAAAACGTAGATCTCTATGGAGAAGAACGGGCAAGAAACTCCAAGGACACTCTTTTTAAATCAAAATATTACTAAATCCTGGGTACATTATTCTTGTTGCTTCTATATGCGAGAACAATGAAAAAAATATATAAAGAAACAATTCAAAATATAAGATTAATAATAAAAATAAGCCGTGGCAGTTAAGAGATGACCAGTCTCAACTGACGGCGTCCGTTCACGAACATGACGCGTGGATCAGCACCATCCAGCTCAACCATTTTGTAGGGAACCGAAACCACCAACCCAATAGTAACCTTATTGTAAGGATTGTAAAGATCATTGTGAATTTGACAGACTTGTCAATGGAAGTAACCCAACAGCAACCTTATTGCAACGGCAATAAAGATCACATTGATTTTGACAGTGATGCAAACTTAGAGTTTATATAATTGTGAACGGACTATAAGTAAACATTCAGCTTTCCAAAGAAATCACTTCGGTAATCTTCGTGTTTCCGAATTAGTACGAACGTCGCCCCAAAGAGGAACCCCTCGCTACGGCAATGGTTCTAAGGTTTGTACTGCCGCGCTTCTCACTCAAAGTTTTGAAAACCTTTTTTGAATTGCATAGAGTTGTCAATCTATAATTTTGTAACCATGGTAAAACAAAGTAGGCAAGGACTTCCATCGTTGTAACAGTTCTACAAGTTGTAAAAAGACCCATCACACAGCCGTCCACTACGCATTCTGTGCATCAAACTAAATAACATTGTACAAAAATTCTTGCTGGGAAACGATTTTTATTTCCGAAGATACACGATGTTTCCCGAAGCACATAATTTTTTTTGGAAAGCTGTACTTACGGATAGAAGGACAGTGAAAACATTTCCAATGAACCACATTTTTAACGCTCATATTTTTTTAATAGTAGATAAAACGGTATTCTATTTACCTGTTCCTGATTTCCAAGATCCGCAGCCATATACTTGCCAATACCGGGCGGGAACAGGATAGACATTACCGCTAACGTTATGAAGCCAGGGTATATGAAGCGGCTGGAAAATAACAATTAATGAGTTATAACAACAATATTGTGTAGTTGCTTTGGAGCTAAGATAAACCTAATTTTTTCTCGCTCTAGTGAAGGGTGTGTCTGAACGATAGAAAAGGATCACGGATTAGTTTAGCAAAGTCATACTCAAAGCATTTATTTCAAATAAACCAATTACAGGCACTTTTGAATTGTCAAGGGGTCGGTCGCTCAGAAAGATGAAGCTAGTTGCCCATTTCAAAGCGTAGTAGGTACCTATGGAGAAGAACGAGCAAGAAACTCCACGGACACTCTTTTAAATCAAAATATGGTTACAAAATATTGGTTACATCACTCATGTTGAAATTATGCATTATAGCTCAGCCCTTTCTGCGCATGTTCTTATAAGGAGAAGATACGAGAAATTATAACAACGCTTGGCTTATCGTCAGTATGAAGATAGCTTCCTTTAGTACATACAGGGTGACTGGATCTGGACCCGCCATAGCAAATTCGCATATAGAGGAGGTCATTTACTAATTATTGAACCTTACTTTCCCTAGCTAAGGTTTTATAGTTTGGGAGATATGTCAACTTTTATACTTTATTGAGATTTTCCAAAATTTTACCTTCAAGCATTCATAACCTATTTTTTTATTAGTTTATTTTTTTTTTTTGTTATTTGTTGGTAGTCATAAACATTAGTGATTGAATACCTCGGAACTTCCCTCAAACTAGGGTTAAAAAATAAGATAGAAAGCTTAAAAAAAAAAAAAAAACTAAAAAAGAGCTAGGGAAAGTATGGTCTAATAATTAGCAAATGACCTCCTCTATATGCAAATTTGCTATGGCGGGTCCAGATCCAGTCACCCTGTATATAGTCCCCTCCAGACCGTATTTTGTATTCGAGATATTATAGTGCAGGCGTGTATGCGCAGACGCAGGTACACTCTCTTCCCGCACTTTTATAGTCCGATGGGACGGCCAGCTGACACTCGCGAAGAGAGATCAGGCGCAGGACCAACGGCCACACGTGCGCACCGAGGCACGGGTATCACACCGCCAACTTCTACATTCCGGGCCCACAACAACAACAACCCCCCTCAGTCCTCCATTATAACAAGGAATCGAACACATGAATCATGTTAAGTATCAGCCCTAACGACTTCTTAAGAGCGGCCAACCCGTCATATTTTTCATACAAACGCTCGTACGTGATTATGGCGTTGGAACACATATTTCCTTGAAAATTTTCAACTAGTAGGTATCTTACGCACTTTATCTAGGTTTCTATGCAAATAAAAAATCTAAATTTGGGGAAACAAATTCAGTATAAGCCTCCAAAAATCTGCTTTTTGCAAAAATTATACCTGAACTTTGGGCGTTCAGAATGTACTCAAAAATTATAAAAGTAAAGAAAACATCTGCATAGAAACCTCGCACATGTAATGGAGATTCTAAATGATAAATATTTTTTACAAAAACTTTTAAGGCTTTTTCAAAAACACGTATTTCCTGGAACAAGTTTTATGAAATCTCCGCGCGCCAATTTTCGTTCGATGTTATCGCGTTCTCACTCTTGCTTGTTTTTTCAAACATTGCGTTGGATGAAACAACAAGCTTTTCAATCATGCTCGCGTTGCCGATAGACGGGCCGGGAAGGGCCCTCTTAACTAGATACTAAGTAAATAAAAAAAGGACTTACTTCTTTTGTAAAAAGTTGCTAAGTGACTTTGTATTTCTTATGAATAGCACATATTGTCGATGGAGGAACACCCATAACGCTGCCAGGAGACCGGATACTATACTGGAATTAAAAAATAAAGTCATATTACACACTGGCTTAATAATAACATACATTATTTAGGATAATATACCTTATTTCTGTGGAATAGAGTTTAGTTTCCTTTGCGAGCTAAATCCAAAGAAATTTTGGTTTATTTTAAAATGATCTTAGTTTATGTCTTTAAAGTTTTGTTTACTTTCATATTGACATGCTCATTACAATAAAAGAGCCTTGGCTTTCGATATCGTTACAAGTCTTGCTGATTACAGAGGCTTTAATTTCATGAAAGCCTTACTGTGTCCAGGAATGTGTTAATCTGAACGGAGTGGAAATTGTTCTTGTATATGTAGGACTTCAGAAAAGAAAAGGCTGTACTTTTGAACCTCGAGCCAGCATGAAACAAGCTATTTTTAAAAGCAGTAGTGTTTATTCATCATCATCAAGATCATCATCATCATCAGCCTACAGCAGTCCACTGCTGGACATAGGCCTCTCCTATTGCTCGCCATTCAACTCGATTTTCGGTAACTCTCATCTACCTGCTACCAGCCACCCTGCGAAGATCGCCGCTCCAAGTTTTTATTAACTTACCCTAACAACACAAAAACAGCAAACTCTTGAGGATCGAAGGGGAAGTCTTGGGGCAAGTTGGTGGGGAAGAGAGGCTTCACAGTGGGCATAGCGCCCGACCATACTGATAGGAGCCGGAACATCTGAAATTATATAAAAGATTTAAAGGAAATTTTTCATTTTGCCCATCAAAATGACAAGACCACGTTCACACGGACGTAAAATAATCGCGGTCGGATTTTCAACTCTCAGTGTTGAACCGAGCATTTAGAATCCAACAGAGTGCATCCCAGAGCGTCGAAAAAAGACATTGTTGGATTCTCAACTCTCGGCGCTAAGCAGGGCGTTGAAGATCCAATGCGCGACAAAAACCAGCAGCTATATTTTTACGTCCGTGCGAACGTGGATTTAAAGTTGCTTGGAGTTAAGACTAGTTAAGAGACGTTTAAACCGACGACCGATGTTTCGACGTTTTATCAGAATACCAGCGCTGCGACTCTTATTTTTAAATGTCACAGCACCATGCTGAGATAGGGGCCTTTTGGGCTCGGACAGGACTCTCTGTTGTTGTTTTATTTTATTTTTCGTGAGTCTGTTTAGTTTTAGATTAGTTTGGGATAATCCTGTGCGAGTCCCAATAAATACTTTTTGTTTCTTTCTTTCTCTCTAAACGACAAGAAATTTAAAGCGGAATCAATTGTTTATCAAGTTGACTACCAACTTCAATTATCCGTATATTTAAATTACAACAGATTTTTTTTTGACAGGTGTGTATGAAATGGTTATAAAACAAGTTGACGTAGTGTGTCAATTTGATAAATAATACATTTTCCTGACCATATGTTTAAGTAAACGTTAATCATTACTTAACTGTAAGCAACGTAAATAAATAAACCCCATATTCTAAGAGTAACCGATCACAAGCATGTGTTCCCCGATGAAAAAAAAAACCTACTGGAAAAACCCAATAACACTTATTACACTTTCGCAACGGAAAAGAGAGAGAAATCAGATTGGGCAATAATAAATGTCCTAATGGCCGGCTGGAGTGAACAATGACGAGAAACAGAACTCCCACCTCTTTCTTGCCTATAATGGCCGGCTTGAGTGGAGATTCGCAAGAGCAAACGTGCTCGGAGGAAGGAAATATTCCAGTAAGATGCTGGTAGGGATCTTGACCGTACTTCCGGGATTGTTCTGATAGCCGTGGAATACCTATCCACTCCTCATAAGCACCTCAGGACATATTGGCCCTTGTCGCTACGTCACTATGTGCTAGCGACCGTTTTCGGGGGCCCATTATTGAGTGTGCAAGTCACCCCCTACCATTTTATCTGTGTATTTTATATAAAACATTGGCCAGGCAGAGGCTATAGTCTTTCTATAGTCCTAGATAACCAGTTTACTTTAGCCACCCAAACCCATAATCCAATATCTTTGTTTTCATATCCTGCAACAGTCCTACACCAACCGGGGGTTGTCTTTGGGTGCACTTGCATAGTGCGAACAGGAATAATCGTCGGTTGTTGCCTCATTTAATTAAAAACGGGCTTCTGCGAGTTGGCTTTGGCCCCTCTTACGTCGTCCAAAGGTCTAGGACTCCAGGGTCCCGAGAAATGTCAAGAGACGTAAAATTAATAATGTCTTACAACCAAAAGTATTTAACGACATTCATTTGGCGTCCACAAAATGAGCTTTTGTGGCGGATCACGACTAGCTTTTTCTCGAAGAGTGAGACCTATTTCCGGCAGTATAAGGCTATATTATAGGGTTTTAATGAAGATGGGCATATTCAGTTTTAAATAAGACGGTCATCGCGATGCCCCATTCATGTGTACATTCAATTTAGTGCGCAGAATTTCTTCATCAATTAGCCTAAATGAGCGCGCGCAGTTTTGGTATTTAATGAACTAGATAATTCTAGTTGAAACAAATGAATATGTTGATCACTTCTGGATAGGCACACGTGAACTTTAATGAATGTGGGCCTAATAAATGGACACTTGGATGATTGCAATCACAGTTTTATTGCCAAGTCACGGTCACCTCCCATTTGCACAGATATGCTTATTTTGGTCTCATCTAAACTAATGTAAAAATTGTTTGTGTGTTTATAAGAGAAGCTTCTGCCCGCGATTTCGTCCTCGTGAAATTTCTGGTGCCCCCGACTCACCCTATCGCATCGCATCGCTTGCCCGCACTATCATTTGGTTTTCGCTTAGTGTTCTTTCAGACATTTTTTTCTTTTTGCACGTCTCCTAAGGTTCCTAGCGTGATGTTAAATACCCTATAGCCTTCCTCAAGAATTGGGCTATCAAATACAAAAAGAGTTTTTGAAATCCGATAGGTAGTTCCAGAGATTACCCCCTACATACAAACTTACAAAAAATGTTTTAACCATTTTTGCTATAAAACCTGCAAAATTCAAATTGAATTAAACGAAGCGGCTAATTTAAATTGTTTGGTATTAAATAATAATAAACACAGGCATAGAAACCGCACCATTTTTTATTCGACAGCAAAATATCGATAATCGATACTACATACAAATTAAAGTGTCAATAATCGAATCGATAATCTAAATGTTACGTTGCTGCAATAACTAGTTTCATCTGTCAAAAAGTGAATAACCTAGTAGACAGAGTGTAGAATAAATGATTCTCTTGGAAGTACTGATCCGAATATAAATTGTCTCTCACTAAAAGCAACCTAAACTATTCCCGAATGTCATAGGATTTGTTTCATAGCACAGGTGACTTTCACGCGGACGAAATCGCATGCATTACGAGATTTGAGCTTTTGAGAAACCCTTCCGATTTTAAAATTAAATTCGTTTATTAAAAGCTAAAGCTAAATTATCATTTAAGGACCCAATTATGTATTAAACCACTTTCATTCGAGGGCCTACATATTATGAGGAATCTTAATTAAAACATGTTTACTTACAATAGCACTGCAACAAGCCGCGAAGAAACCACGCCAGTAGTTACGAACTGCGAAGTACGTCGTCGTTACTTCTATGGAGAATAGTACACCTGCAAACAAACGTTTAATTATTTATTTAGTCATAAAACCCACAGCTCTTTAAACATTTCACTTAAAAAAAAAATACTAATCTTAGGGCCAATTATGGATTTACAATTTAGTAGCTACACTTATTATATGCATCAGAAACAAACAGGATGACAAGCTAGCATCATCTAAGTATATCCAAGTGTTGCAGTGTGGGTGGGGTGTTTAATTTGATAAGCTGATATTAACCCAGAAACACCGGGGTAACCTTATAAATAATAAATCTATTTATTTTCAGGCAACTTAGGCCCATAGATAAAAACCTTAACCTAAACATACATATTTTAATATAAACAAGACCTGTGTTAATAAATAAGGCGTAAGAGCGGCCAACCAGTCATACTTTTCATACAAACGCTCTTACGTGATTATGGCGTTGTAAAACATCTTTAATGAAAATTATTTAACTAATAGGTATCTTTTGCACTGTATCTAGGTTTCTATGCAAGTAAAAATTCAAAATTTGGAGAAAGAAATTCAGTATAAGCCTCCAAAAATCTGCTTTTTGCACAAATTTTACCTGAACTTTGGCCGTTCATAATGTACTCGGAAAATTGTAAACGTAAATAAAACATCATCATAGAAACCTCGCACATGTAATGGAGATTCTAAATGACAAACATATTTTCCAAAAATTTGTAAGCCTTTTTCAAAAACACTTATTTCCTGCAACAAGTTTTGTGAAATCCGCGCGCCAATTTTCGTTCGATGTTATCGCGTTCTCACTCTTGCTTCTTGTTTCAAACATTGCGTTAGATGAAACAACAAGCTTTTCAAACACTGACGGACCGGGAAGGGCCCTCTTAAGACTATGTTAGTAGCACTTCACTTTGCACCACCTTGACTATGTGCTGCACTGCGGAACCTGTCCGCGGAAGCAACGGAACTCCACGTTCTGGGGCCAAAAGTCTTCTTCCATGACGAGGGGTAGATAACAATTAGGTACGCGTACCACGAACGCCTTAAAGTTAAGTTATTGGGGATGTTCTTCTGAAAGTTCAGGTGCGTAGTACTCGCAACTGGCGTGCGTATGTGACCAGATGTATGAACGTAAAAAAAGCAAAAGGAGTATGTAAGGATCGTAGCAGGTGGCGTTCTGTAGTTTCTGCTTCCCCCCATGGGAAGAAGGCGTGAGTTATGTACAATATGTAAGCTATTAATAGCTATGTCTATCAGTCATGCTCACTTAAATGTCTTACTATTGGTGGCGCGAGTGGTGGATCATTTGGTTCCCTACAAAATGGTTGAGCTGGATGGCACTGATCCACGCGTCAAGTTCGTGAAAGGGGCCCTTAGGTTAAGACTGGTCATTTCTTAACTGCCACGGCTTATTTTTATTATTAATCTTAAATTTTGAATTGTTTCTTAGTGTATATATATATATATATATATATATATATATATACACTAAGAAACAATTCAAAATTTAAATATAATGTAAATATATATATATATATATATATATATATATTTACATTATTCTCAAATATAGAAGCAACAAGAATAATGTACCCAGGATTTTGTAACATCTTGATTTAAAAGAGTGTCCTTGGAGTTATTTGCCCGTTCTTCTCCATAGAGATCTACGTTTTGGAACGGGCAACTAGCTTCAACTTTCTGATTAACTGACCGATTCTTTGACAATTCAAAAGTGCCTGTAAATGGTTTAATTGAAATAAATGCTTTGAGTTTGAGTTTGACTCTTTTGTACTGTTTTTACATCCTCGCCTCGGATGTAAGTCTTTTACTTTGCATAACACTGGTTACATTCTCACTCAATCATACTATAATAGTCAGCAGACTTCAATCGAATTGTCATAAATTAATGACGTTTCAATAACCAATTGAATCTGTCTCATCAAGTGTTTTGCTGATTCAAACTAGGTCATTGGCAGTGGCAAATATAGGATGAGGATCGTTGACTATACGTTTTTGGTTTGATTAACAGAAAGGGTATAAGATTATAGATTACTTTTAATTATAAGCAAAAGCCTGAGCGGAGCAGCTGGATTCAGTCATTAAACCTAGTTAATGCTACGGTTTCCTAGAATAGCGTTTCCGTCATATTTATAACGGACATCTTGAAAATCTGTAATTTTCCTCAGTGTTTGACATTAAAGGGGATCCTTAGCTGTAGCACGCCAAATTCATTTTTTTATTTGTTTTTTTTTGCAAATGGTAGTTCTGTTTTACGTCGTATGTTGATCAAAATGAGATTCTGTAGGAATGATATATTTACTGAATAATAATCATCAAATGTCATATCAATCATCAAACTTCGGAAATTTGTTCCACCTAAGAATTTTTCTGAATATTTCATATGAAAATTCTTAGACGGAAAAATTTCCAAAGTTTGACGATTGATATTCCTACAGTCGCGAATCGCATTTTGATCAACATACGACGTAAAACAGAGCTGCGATTTGCAAAAAAAGCAAAGAAAATTTGAATTTGGCCGGCTACAGCTGAGGATTCACCTTAAGGTCAAAAACGGTCGGAACTTATTTGTACATTACGGCCGCTTGTAGCGGTCACCGTTCTTCCAGGGAACTGTAGCGGTCGTGTGCTCGCACGAGCGGCGCGGGCGCCGGCTGCCGGCGATTGCCGCCGCCGGTGTCGCGTGCCGCACGTGTGTATGCACACTAAGGTTTCCTTCGACAATTTCTCTTATGGAATCAGATTCCTCCCTACTATCGGTATTTTATGACACGAGCGAAAAAGAAGAATCCCGATTTGTAATCTGCTTGTAGGCTCAATAATCAAGGTCTTACCTCCGACGAAGCATGAGGCTACACCCACTGCGCAGGCCGCAGCCAGCATTTCACTGGTTTTGGACTCGTTGGAGAAGATCCCTTGGAATCTCATCATCATGGACATAGAACCTGGACTCACCTCCAACTGGGGCTGCAAAACATGAGGCCACACCCACTGCGCAGGCAGCAGCCAACATCTCACTGGTCCTGGACTCGTTGGAGTAGATCCCTTGGAAGGTCGTCACCAGTTTGGATAGGAGTGTCGCTACCATTGATGCTATGTGGACTGATGGACCCTGAGAAAGAAGATCTTTAAATTACTATTTCTTCTTAACATTAACATCACGTCTATATTGGCAGAGGTTGCGTTGCCCTCATACCGCCAGTAATTGTAACAGGGGGCAAACCGTTTGCCATTTAAGCCTCATTTACATAAAGTAAGTTTCTCGCCTGTGCCATACAATAAAATTGAAGCAACAAATGACTTACACCGTCTAATCACTGTTTACAAGGTGCAACTTTTACTGTTGCTTCATTACAGGCAATTAAATCGTACCGTGTAAATCAGGCTTAACAGGGCACAAATTCCAGACTCCGGACTGCTGCTGAGAAATTCTTAATCAAAGACACTTTACCCGTTCCGAGGATCGAATCCACGACCCCATGCTCGGCGGTCACTCTCGCCACCAGTTAGTTCAACGAATCAGTTCTTCTTATGCAACATTTTTCAAAAATACAATGACGTTCATTCCTCAGGTAAAATAATGCATAAAACACGATTAATTAATATAATCAGTGCTTTGTACTGATGTTATTATAACTACACGGAGGAATGTGTCAATATGCTAATTAGATTTACTAAACTGGTTTTGCATGTATGCAAATAATCACAGACAACCCATGACCTAGGACACTGATGATTGTATTATCGTTGGACTACTCTCATTTCTAGCTAAACCTATTAGGTCGTGGCGATCGAAAATAATAACAAGAATGAAAAATGCATTGTTTTAATGCGGATGGCAGTTCATCGCGCAGTGTTATGTGTGAAACGTTCCATTTAGGGCTGATTTTTCATTCATCATAGTTTTATCTTAAGAATGAATACGGCGCTTTGACATAATTATTATCAATATAAAAACTTAACCGTCATAATTATTCCTCAGATAAAAGTTGTAGATTGTAAAACGACAATTTTAATCACACTTCGTCGTCAGACTTTAAACAGTCTGACGGCTTTCTATCATCGGGGATGTTTTGCAAAACGTTTCTAATAATTTCGTATAATTCAAAATCTTTATAATACTGACCTCTTTACCCAGTGGCAGACCAGAGCCCAGCGTGGCAGTTAGACCAACAATCTTGGATATCATCGCTCGATACGTCAGGTACTCTTTTAAATGTACTCCTCGGAGTATAGTCTTCATTTCTGGTATACCTGAACCTGTAGCGGAAGTGTATGGTGTAAATTATACGATTATACATCATTATTTGCAGTGGGTGGAGTACCAAAAACTTTAATGTTTAAGGTATTGATATACTCAAGATATATTACCTATGTGGAATGGTAGTTTATTTTTTATCAAGTATTAGTTTTCTTTTTTTTTATTGGTGTCGAAAACAGCGTCTAAGTGATTATGGTCAGAATATTTATGACATGGAAAGCCATTACAACTTCCTTAAAAGAGCAATCCCCGAAGTGGCACTTTTCTCTGAAGATTCTTCTTTAGGTATATGCTTAGAACGGCTACCAGTAGGTCACGTTAGGAGTCTGGCCAACCTACTCCACCTTGCCTTAACGTTACTTCCTGAGGATTTCCATGACACCAAAAAGAAGGTAACATAGACAGGTTGGGAGCACCTTCAATTAGTGAAGCTAAACAACGATTATTCTCCGTTGAATCAGCTACAAGGTGTAAGAAGCAGTAAACTGGAAACCCTTTAAAAAAGTATGATATATCTTACCTATACTCTGAGCAGCAACGATATGCACAAATCCAGCGGCGAAGAGGATCAGGCAGACTGGCAGCGACACCCACGCTACGTACTGACTGAACGTAGACGTCGCCAGGTCATTGTACATCCACATGCGTGCTGGAAAATAGGGCTACAGTTAAAATGGAGGGTCTTAAAGCCACAACAGGAACAATCTATGGCATCAAAAGTAGCCAAAATCATATCTGGACTACAGGTTTCCCTTCTCTTGATTGATTGAATGATACCCTTTGCGTCGATTCCCGTTATGTTGACTTACGAGTTTTCGAGCAGGGATGACCGCCTTCAGGCTTCTGCACTAAATCCTGGTTTGTTTAATTAAGTGAATCAGCAGAGGACACAAATACTCTGCGGGTTGTTACGGCATTTTTAATCTCGGAATACATTTTCAAGAAGATACTCACACTTTTCATCCTGCTACGGTAGCATGAAAAGATAAAATTACCGTTGAATCATTTTGTACCAACAATTTTTTAAATCAATATTCACCTTCTGCCTCCGCAATTACAAATACAACCATCTTTTGATGGCGGACAAGAAAAAACTTCCTAGGCCCTAGTTGGACCAAGGACATGGTTTTCGAGTTGTAATCCAACACGAAAAACCAACAAACCAAAACCAGAAAACAGTCGATTTAAATAGTGTTTTTGGGACATAAATCAAGATACATAGTAATCAAATATTCCTTACCATTCTGACAAACAGCGATCCCCCTGTCCATGGCGAAGTTGACGATGGCCATGATGATGCCCAGCAGAGCCAGGAACACCCAGTCCTCCCCAAGACGAGCGAACGTGTGCCTCCACACATAGCCTGCGACAAACTTCATGCACGTGAATATTTATTATCATAATTAACAATATGATGGAATTTTAAAAGAGTCTGGATGACGATTTAGTGATATACCACCACCACTATCGAACGAACCGAATTACGATAATCATCACACGAAGGTAATGTGGTTCGATTTTTCGGTGACAAGATATATTTAGTTACCACATTCGATAAATTATCGCTTGAGGATAGTGCTAAGTAATATGATAATGAATGTCGATGGCTTCAGAGTAGGGGAAGACCAAAGAAACATGAATGAATTGTTAGTGAAAGATGATACGGCAAGGGGACAACTTCATTACTTAGATGAAGGCTAATAGGGATGTATGGATGAGGTAGATACTGTACCGACTCCAAATAAACTGGGATATCGGCAGGAAGTTAAGGATATTGGTTGCATGTCGAAGGATTTTTTAAGCGAGGCTTATCATAGTAACTATGCTAAACAATATGTGCATAAAGATATCTTTTTGTACTACTTTTTACACGAGCAGCTTGTGGGCTAGATATACTCAAAAATCGTACAGTACCCTCCGCGTGCAATACAACAACGCGTTCAGGGTGCTGTTGAGGCTGCCCCGCTACTGCGGCGCATCAGGGATGTTCGCGGACGCACATGTGGATCGTTTCTTTGCCACAATGCGTAAGCGCTATGCATCCCTGGTGCGTGGGGTAAGGGGCGGCAACCACAGTAATTCGATCAGGATCACAGTCTCTAATTTCGAGCAGGCTGGACTGTCCGTACGTGAATCGCTGCTGCGCCATTTCCCTTGGAATGGTGCAGCCGCGGTGAAGCGTCGGACAGTACTGCCGCTGTGTATATTGTACAGAAATTTCTTTAGGATGTAGATAAAATTATCTTAATTACTAATATAGGATAGGTTTTAGAGTCATGGTTACTTGAAAAAATAAATAAATAAATAATAAATATAGCAGCCGTAAAGGTATCGTTAGAAAAATGTTTTTGCTTTTTCTGGGGATATGGCTGCCACTAGTGCCGGAGAGAAGAAAACTATATTTCCTTTGAAATTAATTTTGAAATAAGTGGTCATAATTTTGTCGTGTTGGCCCAATGGTTAAGGCGTCACCTGTCATGCACAAGTTTGTGGTTTCAAATCTGGAGAAGTACCAAAGTGACATTTTCAATTCATATGAGTTTATCTTGGTCATTAGATACTGACCTAGGTGAAGGAAAAATATCGTGAGAAATCCTGGACTTATAGTTAATGTAAGTATGAAATCGCCAACCTATCATGAGCAAGCGTGGTGATCAATACTCGTGCCTTCTCTATATGAGAAGAGGCCTTTGTCTTGCAGTGGGACAGTAATAGGCTTGTCATATTATAATCAGACATGGAGACACTCACCTAATACTTTAAAGAACTTCCCCCGAGGTCTGTGTTTGCCGCTTGCTTCTAGTTCCTTCTGACGGAGCTTGTCGTCTTTTCTCCTCTTCTTCCGAAGTCTTCTGAGTCGTCTTGCTTCTTCTCTAGCCGCTTCGCTTAGGTCGCGTTGATAGCGACCATACATCTGGAAAGAAGAAGAGTACTGATTATTTATTGGTTCACTACTGCATTATTCTTCATCTTAACTAATATACTATCCTAGTATTCTCATCCTTCACATTTTATTTTGATTCTTGTTTGAATTTCAGTTATAATTAAATAAGTGAGCTATCTTCAAAAACCTAGGAAGTTATTATAATATGTAACTGTACAAAAACGCCTACACATAACACAAAGCAATTAAATGGCTAATTGCATAATTACAACGAGTACGAAAAGGTACATTAATAATATAAAATATATTTTTTAACTTGCTATCCCCCTGAAGCATCGCTAACTTGCAAGGTTTCCAATTTCTACGACTAAAAGTACCAATATCATTCTCGATGGTAAAAACTCCAATTTCAATATTAGTCGAAAAACCGTAATTACCACAAACGCATATTAACTTCATTAGCGGTTTCTGACACCTTGATTAAGTATCGAGTCAGCTGTCAAATGTCATGTTTACTTTAAAAAATCAAAATCAAAATATTTTATTTCACATAAACCAACGTGGGCACTTATGAAACGTCAGAAGCTAGGTGCACGGTTCCAATTGGTTGTTTCCTATGGAGAAGAGCCGGCAAGAAACTCCACGGTTACTCTTTTAAAAATAAGGGGCTTTTACAATGTTTCATGTGTTTTTGTGATTGGCTGGCCGAAATTACAACCAACCAATGACATGAGCCGTCATAATGTTTACAACTGAGTAACATAACTTAGGGCGAATTTCACCAATGAAACTAAACGCGATTAGCACACCTAAACTTTGAAAGCTGTCACTGTCACCATTGTTGTGAAATATTGACACTGACAGGTCTTGACCGCGGTTTAGATGTGCTGTATGAAACTTTCAGAAACCGAGAATAATGTATTGTCGGATTTACAACGCCAAGGTAACCTACCACCACCCTGCTGCCCCTTTCGACCATCTCTTGCGAATCCATCTTGTTTTGATAAATAATTCCGTTTATTCTTTAACAATTACATTTTGAAACCAACTGCTGCCCGCTAAGAAATTTAAAACACTGAAAGACTAATTAGTATAAAACAGCCTTGAATCCAAGTTCTGTTTGCAGAAGCTATCAGATTAACTCGTGTTTAACGAAGATAATAAATCGGAAAATACCAATATTTGAGTTTTATAGTAATTTTTGTAAATATGTGGTAGATTAATGTTAGGCTTAAAAGATGAAGTTTGTTTAGGTCAAAGAATCTTGCATTGTGTTTACCATACCAATGTTTGCGAAAATGAGTAGTTATCTCTTTATTAGCTTGGCATAATTTTCACGGCTTTCACAAAACGGAATTTGATCATATTTCGGAAAGGGAAAACTTGGTAGGAACTTGGAGAAAGTGCATATAGGAAGGAATATATCAACTTCTGCCTTTCATAAAACTAATAACTCGATTAATGGACGGTGTGAAAGAAGCGTGAGGAAGAGATAGAGAAGTAGTATATCAACCAAATAATATTTTTAAGGCCCACTTGCACCGCTAATCACTAAACACATTTAGCGCTAAACGAGTTTTAAACATCATTCTGTCTCTGTCATCTTCAAACATTTGACAGAAACAGAATTATGTTTTAAACTCGTTTAGCGCTAAACGTATATATTGATTGGCGGTGCAAATAGGCCTTAGTATTATAACTCATGTGATTATTATAAAAATCAAGACACACGCAAAAACTACAGTCAACTCATAACATTAATCCGCAGATAAGCCAATAAAAATCAAAACAAAAACAAATCTTATCGCGAAAACCAGGTAGTCAGCAAATGGCCTTATTTATCTAAGTATAAATCACGTATTTTCCATGTCCTACTAATATTTTGTTGTATTACAAGGCAACATGACAATAACACATGTTTACGATAAATGTTGTCCAAAACTTTATCTGTGGTTGCGAAGACGTCTCAAGTTGCTAAGTGACTTGTTGTTGGTCAGTTTTTATCGGATGTAGATAGAATACCGTCAAACGGGGTGAATAGGGATGCAGGAGTGAATCGAAACGAAACTTTAAAAGGGATTTTAACATTTAAATAATATAGTTTTTTGCCAAAAAGGACTGTGTTTACTGTATTATAATTTACGATTAAGTGTACCTTGTTGGCAACAAACTATATTATTTCAACGTTAAAATCCATTTTAAAGTTTCGTTTCGATTCACCCTTACATTCCTATTCACTCCGTTTTACGGTATATACACACCTGTTAAACATTAATCGTACATCAACTAGAAACTATGGGAATTTGCGCTAAACAAAAATTCTGGAACCATTCAATAAGAATATTTGCAAGGTCTGCAAATTTGTATGAATGATAACCGACATTTATTTCTGCAAGTTTTATACAAACACTTTTACATTGTCACTAATATTTAAAAACTAGATAAGGTCAGTCTTTCATATCCGACTAATCTTAGAAGAACGAAACAAACTTGGAGGTCACAGTGTCTTTTAAATTCCAGACATAATCTTGGTCAGATCATGTGAGCACCATATAGATAAGTGTCTGAAATGGTATTGTAAAGAACAAGAAATAATTTCCATGGTTATTCTTTTCATTGAGATATCTTCATGTAATTTGCTAAAAAATCATGTAGCCCACCTGATAGTAAAAGTTTTCCATAGCTTGAACATCTGCAATACTAGAGGCACTGCTGCCATTGGAACTGGAACGCCGCATCGCTGGTAAGCGGCAAAAATAGGGATACGGTGGTAGTACTTTTACGGACGAGCAATTTCGCACAGAGCTTTACTACTACTAAATTAAAATGATATTGGTAACAAAGTGACTAATTCTGGAGTACGATCAATTATAATTAAGTCGCATGCGAAGCGAGCAGAAATATCATTGTGATTTGTTCACCCAGCCGACAGAAATAACTCTCTGACAAATCTTGAACATTACCAGGAAGTAGCAGCCCGGAGTCGGGATTTGTGCCTGGTTGACGGCAATGGGCTCACGCCTTATTACCCCTAATATACTATACATAAACCTGATAATATATATATACATAATTATACACCCAATTAAACTCATCCAATAAATTTTAATAATATTTAATTGCTTGAATTGCTGATTAGCCCTCTTCCTCTCTCCTAAATTTGCTGTGCCCGACAGGGTCCATATTGATCTTTTACCTTGTTAGACCATCTATGTAATACATATGGAATGCAATAAAGTATTGAGTATTGAGTACATGGGACTTAAAACTAACTGGCGAAATGCGGTCGTTACTGCACACCTTTGCCCAACCCCTCGAGGAATACAGACGTGATCATATCAAGAGGAATTTTTGGTCTAAAATCACATGGTTCATCCAAAACTACGCTTTGTCGATCGGCCGCATCGAGACGCTAAGTGGCTTATTTAGCGTAGCATATAAGTGGCATTGGTCATTGGCTCTCTGAAATCAGGCCATGGATTATGTAGTATTGTAAATGTTTTAGATACACACGTGTAACGCAAGTCATCAGTCTTGTTCATCAAAGGTAAGGTAGCAGTAGAACATTTGAAGAAAGAAAACTGAATAAAAATCGTGGTCGTATATAGCAGAAATTGATAGTGTACCTTTTGGAAAGCAGTAAGTGCAGTTGTCTCTTACAGCTGCAAGACCCAGAAAAAATCCTGACATAACCGACCTTACAAAGAAATTTGTTGATCTCATGACTGTAACTTTAATTTTACCGGTACTAAAAAGGTTTTTCTGAAGCCAAAATGCAGAAATGCTAGGCGATAGTATAACCATGGTGTAGATTAGAATAGAATAGAATACTCTTTAATATGTACACCATAAAAATTACAGATATAAATGTAGACAGTTTACATAGGGTGACACAATGGGCCGTCTTATTGCTACAAGCGTACTTTTTTTGGTGTATTACTTTCAAGTAGTTCCTAGGACGAAATCTTTTACAAGAAGTTCTAGGCACTATTCTATTTAACTCAGTTAATTAAGCTCACTTTCTTATTAAGTCATATGGGAGTCGGGCCCTGGAATTCAAACCTCACAACCCTGCTCAATATTGATGGGATGACTTTTTTGACCTAATGGCGACAAGGGCAAAAAGATTGGACGTTATCGGACAACTTTTCAAGCCGAAACCAAAACAAGTTAAGTATTTTATTGCAGGTTTGTTGCGAACCCAGTTCTTCAAGGTTCGGGTCGTTGTAAACCGGAGGCTGCTGGCTGAACCTGTTTTCACCAAATGGGGGACGATGACGCCCATTCGTATTTCATGCTTGTTTACTGTTTTCGCAATAAGGCATTTTGGATAGTTCATCGTTATGGTGATAACAATTTTTATTTTGATCTTCCTCTGAAGTTGATACATCGCTTATTACTGCTATTTCTTTATCAGGATTCGTGACTACATTAATAAAATTTTATTTACCTGTATTCTTGACTTTTTCTGCTAGTTCGAACAGATAATCACTAATTACTTTAGTTTCTTTCTCAGGATTCGTGACAAAATCAATAAAATATTCTTTACCTGTTTTTTTTCTGCTCCTTCAAACAGAGACGTGGTTGAAACTCTAGAAATCTAGGCCATTCAATCCTCAATCCAATGCAGTCAGTTATTTATTTTACTTTAACATAAAACGACAAACTGCCAATTACATTATCTAAAGATAAACTTTTACTAGGTAAAATGTTCATACACTCATCTCACAGAACTCCAGACATGACGCTATGATCTTTTCCCATTCATCCGCGAACACATCACAGTCAGGTTTAGCATCCAAGAGAGCGTTGAGCACGTTGTCATTGATTGAAATTAATTAATCATTTACTTCATCACACACATACTTTCCGACTTTTCACACACTTCTAAAAACAATCCCAAGTTAGTAGACAACACAAAGTCTTACAAACAACTCACACTACACAATGCAATAAAAATCCCATCTACTCAAGAAAAATCTGGTCCAAAGAAGACACAACTAAACGGATCCTAATAATACCCGTTACGTAGTACTATAAATTAAAACCGTAAGTAATTAGTCTCCTAGATGCGTGGGATGTGGACTATTTATAGACCTGTTTGTATGCATGTTTGTTTTATGTTCTGACTGCAGGGAATTCCTGGAGTAGGCGGCTATTTTGTCAGGATGATGTTGTATGACTAGACTTGATATATGACCATGGAGTATCGTCACTGGCAGACCAAACACAGGACTTGTTATATTATTTATTAACTTCTACACAGTTTATTTTTTCCGTACTGATAAAACATGATTATTATGTGGTTTTGATCAGAGGCGAACCTGAAGAAAACACGAAATAATCATGTGGGGGTGGGGGTGTAGGGTATAGGTACCTCTGCTAAACCCTTCAGGGTTTGCAGGCGTGATGTTATGTTGTTATTATAAGGCAATATGCAATAGGCCCGAGCAAATTATTTTCGGCAGTTGCATCTAATTTAAATTTGTCTTAATTTTCTCGAAAGTATGGTCCTAATGATCTTTCTGAGGAAAAACCGGATGTGTCACCTAAAAGTTGTTTGTTTCGAGTAGTTAAATCGAAGACTGATCTTTCGCAAATTGGCTTGTATTTCAACTTCTCCAAGTTAAATATTATATCCATGATCAAACAAACGTATTTAGGTCTACCTACATCGCTATCTCTATCAACAAATATGTGAAAATCAGTGTTCTCAATAATCTTAATCTGTGCAAACTTTACCTTAGCTCGAAGGTCGGGTTAATCGTTCACGTGATTGTCTACGTAAGTCTTTATCTTAAGCTGATCATCCGTACACACACACACAATCTGTTTGAAATTCTACTGTCAACAGTGGCTGATAGGTTTTTATTGCACGGTAGCGCTTGTTCAAGTATATGTGTCAGGGTTTAGGGAAATTGTTTTTCCTTTATACTTAGTGGTTTTCTTGGCAGGATGTGTAGGAAAATTGATCTTACAGATATGGGGGACTGAAAATAACACCGTTGTTCTGGCAGAATTTTAATCTACAAATCAGGGGGTCTACTCTCGGACGGCGAGCAACGAGCAGCTCCGGTAAGGATCAGGCCCGGGTCGACGACGCGTCGTGTTCCACGCGCGCCTCAAGGAGATGTCAGCATCATTGACGGGGTCCGATAGGGCCGATGTCTGCCGGGTTCGGGGATTGTTCGAAAAAGTTACCGTAGCTCTGGCGCACAGGCAACTGAAGGAACACGGGTGTGTTTTAGTCAGTAAGAGTCTGACACGCCCTTCCGCTCCGCCAAGAGCGGGAGAGGTCATTTTATGATATCTCACCCAAAAAAGAAATGGGGGTCTACTTTCTAAGTTCGTCAACGACGATACGGGCCTGTCCGAAAGTAGTTGTGCTGTCAAAACAAGAGACAATTTTTTTTTCGAATGTATCAAATCACATCAGAAAGGGCCCGTTGTTTGATACATAGTTAAACATGACCAATAGTCAATTTAACAATTAGTCATAATAGTAAATATCTGTCAAAGTTTAACTCAAGTTAGTTAAACTCAAAGTTTTGTCAAAGTTTACTCTGTCTGCGCATGGTTAACTTTTATAGCAAATTGGCAATTTTTTAAACTGTAGTTAGCTTAACCATTTGTCAAACAACATACTTCTATAATGTTTTACAAATTGTTAGTTTAACTAACGCATTTTAACTATTAATATGTTTGACTACTGATCAAACAACGAGCCCTATGTCATTCAAAAGTACTCATAATAAATTTCTTCTAACCTTAAAAATCTAGACACAAACGCGCCAATGACTCAATCCAGTTCAAAACACAATAAATAACAACAAAAAAAGTCTTGTTTAAAATTCATGAATAAGCTCCGTATTGCATAAGAAGTCGTTAAACTAGTTGTAGCAAGGTTATAAGAAAACTGCAACAGCGCTGCGCATGCGCATAATGACGTCAAAAGCGGTGTCAGTGACCCGAGCGAAAAGCTCGAGAACACGCACAACCCTGACCAGAAAATAACACTAATTTATGCTAACCCTGATTTAGTTTAGATACAGCAAGGATTTTTTTACAAAAATAATTAAAAAAAAGCTGTGTAAAAAGTTCAAAATCTTTGGATAATAATGTTAGATGATCCTTCAGCGCTCGGATAAATATATGGATGAAAAAAGGAAGTATGTTGTGTTAGGCCTTATCCATCATTGGAAAACGAGAGATGATTTAAAAAATTCTCACTATAAGAATTCTTAGCTCTTTATCAGATTATCATTGACAAAACAAATAATACAAAAAATAGGAATAATACTTTGAGGTCTAAGGGTTATACATATTATGTACTAATTTGGTTTTGGATACCAATATGGCAATCACTCAGTCACAAAACATCAGATACTAATTCAGGAAACGTACGCAAGCATACTTCTAATAAGTAAGGATTAATTAGTAGGGGCTCGTGGCTAGATAATCACAGCCACACGGATCGATCTTAAAGGTTAAGCAATGTTTGCCGTACTGAGAACCCTCCGTGCCTCGGAAAGCACGTAAAGCCGTTGGTCCCAGCTGTCATTTGTAGATCTTTGATCACGGCTAGTCAGAAGCCCAAAAGTCTGACAACCAGTCTTACCAAGGAGTATAGTCTACTGGGTTGTAGAGGTCAGACAGGTAGTCGCTGTGTAATTTTGGTATTTAGCTGCCTCCGGTTAGACGGTGAGCCGACCCCAAGCTAGACAGATGATGATGATTAGTATAAAATCCCAATTAGCATACATCAAAGGAAGTGATTAAGATCAAAATCTAAGCTAATTAAATCTCACACATCTTCGCACAATAACAGAATATTACGTAACCGGTCTTACGACTGAATTGACACGGATAAATCATGTAGTCACGAGCTTAGATTTTAGGACTGTTACACACGAGGACAGTAAAAAAAAGACAGTATAGTAAGCCAGTAAAATCAAGCAAGTGCAAACGTCAAATTCTTAGCTGAAAGCAAAGAAAAGATGGGTAAGAATGAAGCTTACACTCCGATGACGCTTTCCACCTATGGTATCTTCGGTCCATCCTCCGCATTAAACGGTAGGATCGTATTCCTTACACGGAGGTGCTAAGGCGCACAGTAATGGTGGGCACGGAGACGATTTTGATGAAGATCAACTTAAGATGGTGTGGTCACGTACAGCACATGGATGTCAGCAGACTACCTAAAACCGTTTTCTAGTCGGAGCTCACCCAAGGAAAACGTGCACAAGTCGGGCAATACCTGCGCTACAAAGACGTTCTCAAACGTCACCTTATGACTTGTAGCATACCCGTTGGTAGGTAGCAAGAGCTTGGTCGAAACCGAGAAAGGTGGCGCAATTCAATCCACTACACAACTGAATGCTTTGAAATAAATCGTCTTGAATACTTAGTGTACGGACTGAGTGAAAAAGCGTCCAGCGGAGCGTTCAGCGTTGCGTGCAAGCGGCGAAGGAGCGTTCGCCCAGTGGCCTTAGTGCACGCTTAGCGTTCGAGTGAGCTGGTCACATTTTTCATCATGGCGTCGGGGTCGTATGATATTATTGATATGTATTTAGAAGAAAATTTGTGGTTAAATATTTGTATAACTCGAGACAAGGTCCAAGTGAGAAAATTAAACAAAGAAGGCTATGTTGTGTGTGTTGTGCTAGTTTTACTGCTAATTCCTTCCGCACTTTCTGTTTAATTATTCTATTTTTATATAGGGCATGAATTGTTGACCATAATCCTGGTTTAAGTTCAATTTCTGTAATAATATCTTCAAACGACATGGCGCGCACGCTCTTGTCACCGCTGCAAACACAAACTGGTTTGAACTTGCACGCGACGCCCCGCTCGACGTTAACAAGAACGCTGCTGCCCCCGCTCCGCTCGGTCGCCACTCAGGACACCCACGTGTTAATGCATCTGTTTGACACGAACGCTGCACGCCCCGCCCCGCTGGACGCTCGATGTAAGCGGACACTCAGGCCGTACACTTAGACAAGAAGCGCCAAATACGCAGTCGCCCAAAGCCTTCATGTACATATAAATACAATGATGCTGATCAGCTCTTCTGTACACGGTGCGACCGGGTTTCAAAGCCAAATTTGGTTTTGCAAGTCATCATAGCTCATGAAAGGAATGAAAATTAGTCTCTGTCGCTGTCGCCGGATACTGTGAAGAGGACTATATATTACTAGCTTTTGCACTAGTTTTTGCCCGCAGCTTCGCCCGCGTGGACGTTGAAAATTATCCCACGGGAACGGACTACCGGGATAAATAGTATCCTATGTGTCAATCCAGGTTATAAACTATCTGTGTTCCAAACTCCATCCAAATCAGCTCAGTAGTTTTTGCGTGAAAGAGTAACAAACATCCATTCATCCATCCATCCTCACAAACTTTCACATTTATAATATTAGTAGGAGATACACTCCGATGACGACTGATAGAGAAGAATAGAAGAAAAAGACAAAAGTACTTTCTTTTTATATGTGAGCAAACCTTTATAAAGCCTAGTGTCTGATGCACTGGGCTTTATAAGGATTGGAAGACAGAGAACGATTTTTGAGAATTCAACCTTATAATATATATATATATATATATTGTAATATAACTATTTTTTGTAAATGCTGTAATGTATAACTGTTTTTTGTCCCAAATAAAATAAAATAAAATAAAATAAAATATATAGTTTGAACATGAGACCTGTTACCATTGCTCTAAGTAAATCGGGATTGGGCAAGGGGATGTTACAGGTGTCTCCCTGTAACATCCTCTTGCCCAATCCCGATTTTGAAACGCCTCCAGTCGTTTTTGAAAGCTTTCGCAGAATAACAATTGGCGAAAATCGACCAAGCCAGATCTATAAGGGAATGTTTCAGCTCATCATCATTCTTTTATTATACCAATTTATTTGTGGTCGGCGCAACATTTTTTTTTCCATACTTCTCTTACTCATCATCTCGGTAGTCACCCCCTTTCTATCCATATCATCTTTCACACAGTCAATCCATCCTTTCTTTGGTCTTCCCCTACTCTTAGAGCCATCCAAATTCATACTTAAAATTTTTCTCACGACATTTTCGTCATTCCTCCGCATCCTATGCCCATATGACTACCGATTTCAATACATAGTGATGGGTCCAGCTAGTGGGCAAAATGTTGAATCAGGATTAAGTTTTAAGCACGTTGGTAGTGGAGGAACCTATTGTAAGATCCAATAGTCATCTGCACGATTGAGGATACATAAGTATGTATAAGTAAGATAAATTTTATATATACAATGACATGAGTATTTACTTGTAAAGTATTATATTATTTTAATTTTGTGAATGTGAAGACTATGTGGGTAATTGCTTTTTTTTTTCTAATTTAATTTTAATTATGATCTGGCAGTTTGAGTAATTTATGCGGCCTACCCAAATGTCCTTTCTTTGGTATTGTTCGTCGAATCGTTGAGCTCCTTAAGTCCTGACTTCCTGAGTCGAGCTGCACGATTACTGACAAATGCGTGCACTGACTGGACAGGTCCACTACACTGTGTGGTTCTTTCCTCAAAAGACCATTTCAAATACCAATCTGCATGGTCTTCGCATGACCTGACCAAGATTATGTCTGGACTTTAAAAGAGACTGTGACCTCTGAGTTTGTTTCGGCCTTTCTTCTCAGTAGTCAGATAGGAAACGCCGACCTCATCTAGTTTAAAAAACATGATTGACGTGTAAAAGTGTTTGTACAAACCTACTTACAGAAATAAAATCATTTATCATTTATCATTTATGCTTATAGCATCAACCTTGCCTGGCACTACAGCATGAGTTATTCTTTCATACCTCATACCGACATGAAAGAAGTATCAAGCCACTGTCTTCAAAACGACTGTCCTCGTCTAAAACACGATTTATCCTCGATAGCTTACAATCGTTATAATGGCCGCAATTACATTCATATGTAACTTATGTAAATATGCTGTACATAATGACGTTTTATGTGAATATTATGAAAATGTATCACATGACCAGATGTCCAAGCATGTTTTGTTAACTGTCAAGGAGGTATTAACATCTTTGCAAAATTTCAGATACATGTATTTATTTGCGTAGGCTGTGACATTGGAACTGGTATTTTAAGTAATTATGATGATGCCTAATTAGTACTCATATTTAGGTAAATAGGATCACTTAAAAACCTATCCTGCCATGTACAGAATCATAAATTTTGACTTAATTACGTGAAATTATAAAGATAAATAGGATATTCCTACTCCATTTCATGAATTGTTAGAAATATATGATTTCAAATAAGTGTAAGCAAACTCAGTCTTAGGCCCATTTGTGCGTTCATGAGTTATCCTATATAACTCGGGAGTTAAACAGCTAACTTAGGGTTAATCAAATAATTCATCTTGTGCCACCAAGAGTTAGAGGTAAACCTAGTTAGGGTCCGTTGTTTGATCTACTGATCAAACAACGGACCCTAACTAGATTTACCTCTAATAGTCAAACATACTAATAGTTAAAATGCATTGGTTAAACTAACAATTTGTAAAAATGACAGAAGTATGTTGTTTGACAAATGGTTAAGCTAACTACAATTTAAAAAATGACAATTTGCTATAAAAGTTAACCATACGCAGACAGAGTAGTTAAACTTTGACAGCTATTGACTATTGTCAAGTGACCAATTGATAAATTGACTATTGGTCATGTTTAACTATGTATCAAACAATGGGCCCTTAAACTTTAAAATACTTAACCCATCGATGTGGGGAGTTAAGTGCTAAACTCTGACTTAGTGTTAGTAATGTCAAAATAAATTGACGTTATGAGGTACCGCTGGTAACTTATTTTATATTGTTGGACGTGTAGTACGTTAAATTTCAGTACTATATCAGCCGGCAATATAGTACCGAATATAAAAATAAATACAAATTATAAAAAAAATCAAACATTTTTCCATAACTGACGTTTTCGTCAATCAATAAAATAAAACTCCATGGAAACCACATACAATACGATTCAAATGAAATGTCACGTTATAAAATTCAAATTCAAAGACAAGATTTAAGTATTCCGTATCGTTATGTAGTGTAAAATTGCCATGTCTTTTACACTACATTATATACAAATTCTGTTCATTTTTCGTTTCATTAATTTTTGGTCGGATTACATATCAGGGCACAGACATTGAAATTCTATTTTATGTTTCTTCGATTGAACTGCAATGTTCCCAAATCAAAAACACTAATGTCTGGATAACTAACCCGGTGTTACTTTTTAGTGACGTTACGCGTAATAAGAGTTAAATAATGAATTACTTAACCCAGAGTTTACAAACTCTACATTTACTCATTTAACCCGACTAAACGCGCAAGTTGGCCTTAATCATTTATATAAACTATACATAGGTCGCCCATTGCTCGAAATTCGACCTTAATTCACTATAAATAAAGCACAAATATCTATTAGACAAATTGTAGGATAAACAAGATAGGTTTAATTCCACTCTTTATTTTTATAAACCTTTACTTTGGTCATCTGAAACCATAGCAACCGTTTGTTAACATGGCATTACATGCGTGTGTGTCAAATACATGGTAGTGTGTGTAATGTCTTTTTTATTGATTTAATGAATTTTATAAGAAAAAAAAAAAAAAACTGCACTCCTTCTCTATACATATAAACTATAAGTGTGCGAAATTTCATACTCCTCCGTCCGCGCAATTTTCGTAAAAAGGGGTATAAAGTTTTTGCTTCACGTATTAATATAATAATTCTGCTAAGAATCAGCACTTTTTGAAAATCTAAAGTTACAATAGACAGGCCTTAAAACGCCCACCACTTCTTAGCGTTAAGGCTCCCACAGACAGACGCGACGCGACAGCGTTACACAAAGGCGCCGCTCGTCGCACGACACGCGGTGCCTTTGTGTCGGGCGTAGCGTCGCGCCATTGTGTACGAGCCTTTAAGCTGCAAAGAAGTGGCGTAACAAACTACTCAGCAACATGTATCAGTCTGCAATTTCATCCTCTACTTAGATATTTATAGTTACAGGACAATCTCGTTGTGAAAATCAGTTAATAGCACAAGGAAATATATGGTTTCCGTGACTTGCAATCAGATATGGAAACTTTAACGTACCATCTTAGGTTATAATTAAAAAATTAAACACCTCACAGATGTCAAAGGCAACCTAACTATGGTTGAGTGAAGTACAAAAGATTATTTCTAATTGCCTAAAAATAAAAACTACAGCGATTACTGCGTTATCAGCATATTCTGAGTAGCAGAACATGCTGAGCATGAGGTACTGGGTTCGATTCTCAGGTCGGGCAAAGTGTTATTGGGTGTTTCCATCAGGAATTTCTCAGTAGCAGCCCTGAGTCTGGATTTATGCCCGGTTGGTGGCAATAGACTCGCCCCTTAATATGTACATGGGACTTAAACATAACTGGTGAAATAAGGATGTTAAATGAATTGGACCACGGAACTCTCAAAAGGTGTTGTGGTCCAACTATTTTTAAAGTTGGACAACTGCCACTAGTAAAGACCCATGGTCCAACTAGTTGGACAGAGCAGTTGGACCACTGCCCCGGACTCATTTATTTTTTCGTCTTTTTTAATACAATTAATTATCTGTTACATACTAAAAGTCATAAGTATATTAAGTACAAATCGAAAATGCGTGTAAATTAGAGGTAACTTCGTGATGATTTTCTATAGAGATCAAATTTCCGATTAACTGTTATGCTTTCGGCCGGCTCTTAAGTTTCTTCGCCTCTATGTTACGCATGTGGTGAGCATCAACCAGCCAAGAAAATATCTGATCTAATGATTCAACGCAGTTCCTTCATTTCTAAAGCAGATATTGATTTCTGCGGTTCATCATAATCAGCCTATAATGTTCCCACTGCTGGGACACAGGCCTCCTCTCTTCGAAAGGGAGTGGGCTGTAATCTACCACGCGGGCCCAGTGCGGGTTGGTAGATGACACATGTCTTCGAATTTTTGGTTCTAGGATTTACCGGTTTCCTCACGATGTTTTCCTTCACCGTTTTTGAGAGCAGTGGTAATGAAAGTATTAGGTCTTTACCTATGAAATTGCCGTTCTGCAGTACTGGCCATTTCAAATCAAAATAATTTTTGTTTGGCTATGAATTCTAATTTCAAATAAATTTTATTTTAAAAACATGGATTTTTTTTTCTAAAAGTAGTCATTTCTTTATTGATTAGTGTTACATTTTCATCGCATTTCAATCTTTTTCGTCATCATGGATACGTTAAAAATTCGAGTAATTATGGAATATGAGTACCGTCGTGGCAGCAACGCGGCACAAGCGGCACGCAACATCAACGACGTTTACGGAGCTAACTCTACAAACCAACGCACCACCTGTTATTGGTTTGCTCGCTTCCGTTCTGGAAATTTCGACCTGAAAAATGAACCTCGCGGTCGTCCGAAGACTTTGGTCGACAATGACGAATTAAAGGCGATTGTGGAAGCTGATGATACACAATCTACGGCTGAATTAGCAGCAGCTTTCGACGTTAGCGTCAAAACAATATTGGTCCATTTGCGTCAAATTGGCAAGGTAAAAAAGCTTGACAAATGGGTGCCCCACGAACTCAATGATCGCCAGCGCGAAGTACGCGTCGAGACGTGCCTTGCACTGCTCAACAGACACACAAATGAAGGAATTTTGAACCGCATTGTTACCTGCGATGAAAAATGGATTCTGTTTGATAACCGTAAGCGCTCAGCAAGTTGGTTGGATCCTGGTTCAGCACCTAAACAATGCCCTAAACGAAAACTTACCCCTAGAAAAGTGATGGTCACTGTTTGGTGGTCTAGCGCCGGTGTGATTCATCACAGCTTCTTACCAAACGGGGTGAGCATTACTGCAGATGTGTACTGTGAAGAACTGAACACAATGATGGAGAAGCTGGCGCATCTCCAACCAGCATTGGTCAATCGCTCGTCTCCGCTGCTCCTGCACGACAACGCGCGACCTCATACTGCACAGCAGACGGTCTCCAAGTTGCAAGAACTGGGGTTGGAAGCTCTCCGTCATCCGCCCTACTCACCAGACCTTGCGCCTACAGACTACTACTTTTTCCAGAATTTGGATAACTTCTTGGCGGGAAAAAAAATTAATACCCGAGAGGCAGTACAAAATGCCTTTGAAGAATTTGTTGCCTCCCGTCCACCTGATTTCTTTAAGAAGGGCATCAATAAACTGCCACTGCGATGGCAAAGATGCATTGATTGCATGGGTGATTACTTCGATTAATACAAATAAAAAATTCATGAAAAAAATTCGTTTAAATTTTTTCATACAAAACGGCAATTTCATAGGTAAAGACCTATTATTTACTCAAATTAAAGCGTCTGTCTGGGTTCGAACCCACGACCTACAACTCACAACTCGTAAGTCGAGGCCTTTACCACTGGGCCACTACTGCACTCGTTTTCTGCGATTCTCTCGATTTCTGCGGTTAAGCAGAATCATTTACTGTTCGCACTATAAGTAGTAAATTCTACTAGGTCTGTATACTAGTTCACCACGAACTGATTGTGGACATTATCCTTGGATTTCTATTTTTATATTGTTACTCAATAATAGACCTAATCATTGGTAGCCTTGTTTTTCAGTTACTACGTTAAACAATCTCTAAACTGTGCTAATTTCAATTTTGTCGCAAAAAGTCTGGTATATGCATTTCAATCCTTCGACTGTGATCACAAAATCATGCCTGTATTCCCCGAAGGGTTAGGCAGAGGTATACCTATAGTACACCCACACTTTGCCAGTTATGTTTAAGTCCCATTAGTAGGGGGCGAGCCTATTGCCATCAACCGGGCACAAATCCTGACTCCGAGCTAGCTGTTACTGAGAAATTCCAGATGGAAAAAACTCAATCATACTTTGCCCGACCCGGGATTCAAACCCAGGATCTCATGCCCAGAAGTAGCGTTTGCGACCACTAGACCGAGGCAGTCGAATGTGGTATCGTAGCTATCAAAACACGGAGTCTTCTTTATATAAGAAGAAATCAGTAGACTAATCTTTGCTAGAGACCATTCAGCTTAGTACCTAGTTCCCACAGTAAGGCTGATATAGCTTAATTTATCTGACACAATTACATTAGCAACGATAGTTGACATTACCGGATGCGATGATAGGTACGTACCAACGTTACCACCTAGGCACTAGGAATCAAGTTACTAAACGTGCTCAGAATAAGCACTACCTGAAGAGGAACCTTATACGGTGGGACATATTTTTTTGTGGTACCGAAAGGTTTTGTCTCCATTTAGTAACACAGCATATCTCGAAGCAAAAGATACTGCTTAAATATCCCACTGCAGAGCATGACTGCGTGTTGGCGAATTTAGACTTCAATGTATCAGGATGTTTTCCTGTGGTACATGATACAGTCACCGAGGTTTTTGACCCTCAAGGCTTATAAACCACAACTAAAGTGGGTGACCAAGCATGATTATCCGGTGGTGGAGTGCGATGAGCTGTAGCTTATTGATACAAAAATCTCGAAGCTGGTAAAGAGAGGTGGAGAGAGAGACAGAAAATACGGCTTCAGGATTTTTTTATTTAAAACGCAACGGGATGAATTCCTTTATTCTTAAGAAGCCTTCAAAGGACTGAACCTAAGCTATGTTTTCACCAACAAACCACATCCTGGGCATCAAGTTGCAAAGCGTTAAACACAACACCTGGACTAATTCGCAGCTATTACACAATTGCGCTGCAAGTGGGAGGAAGGAAATACCGTCTGATGAAGTAAATTTCACAATTACCACAAGTGGCTCGCGTGAAGTGGGGACAGGAGCGAATGGCTGCTCATTTATTAGTGTTGGGTTTCAAGGGATAACGGTATAGCCTTTCTGAACAATGGCTATTACATGATGATGGTGTCCTTTATTATCTGGATTTAAAGGTCTGGGTTTCAAGTAGGATTTAGTTTGTTCTGAAGTGTGATATGTAATCTAACTCTGCTCAGCTCTGGTTCCTTAGTATCTTTTTTAGCTTTTCTATTATGGGTTAACATTATCATAACCTTGATTTCAGCCTATAGTTCACCGAACACATCTCTCTGATTCACCAAAACAAAGAATCTTTTGTCCGCCATAAATAACTTTATCCCTCGGTCAAATCTCTGAGCTGCACGAATTCGGATCAGTTATCTTGGATTTACTTCTGGAGTTATCCTGAAGATTATAAAGGCTACTACTGCTTAACAAGTAAAGACTAAATCTATACCTTTTCTACAAATATCTGAGTTGCTCAATTTTCTTGACTTTCCTTTCACAATAATTTCTAAGACACACCCGTATTTACACTTGAAGACAAATGATCACAAATATCTTTTAATGAAACCCGTAATTTAAAAAAACTAAAACATTGTTCATCGAAGACCCAAACCGTAACTATTGATAACCTAATTGACTACTGTCTTCAGAGTACCTCAGGCTAGGTGTTACTTTGACATTAACCTTAAGAGATCGCGTGCAGGACTCGATTTGCCGCCATTAAGGTTTACCGGGTTCAGCTATCCTGTTTAGACAATCTTAACTAGGTAAATGGGTTCCTTATTCCTTAAGGACGTCCGTATTGTGTATCTTCTGGACATTTTTAAGATGGATGCCTGTGTAAAAGATGGAATACTTTAAGATTAAATGGAATGTTCTCTGTCCTTTCTACTAAGGTCTATCGTGTTACCCAGTAACAGGATTGTCGAGGTCAGATAGGCAGTCGCATCATGTAAAATAACGGTTGGATCCAGCTACATCCGATTAGGGAAGCCGACGCCAACATAGTTGGCAAAAAAGCAAGGCATCCTAATCCTAATCCTAACTAATATTATAAATGCGAAAGTAAGTTTGTTTGTTACCTTTTCACGCCTAAACCACTGAATCGATCATCCTGAAATTTTGCATGTACGTTTTCAGGGGTACAGAAACGGACATAGGGTACCTTTCATCCCGCAAAAAAGTACTGTTCCTGAGGAAAACAACAATAAGTCCTTATGATAATAGATGGCGCCACGTGTCTTTCGAATCATGATTGAATTATAACCCGAATTGATAGTCAGTCTAAATTAACGCGAGCGAAGCCACGGGCAAAAGCTAGTATGATAATAAAGTTCCTTTCTATTGGTCCCAATGCTGGCATCTTCATCAGATAAATCAAAGAAATAAAGAAAAACTTCTAATTTATTTTCCGGTTTAAAAATTATGAACTATTTATAGATTAAACGTTTTCAGTGCTTATTTCTTCTATGTGAAAAAAGGTGCCACAGTTACAATCTCATTTAACATCTTTATAAGAAATTTATCCGTTTAAAGCAGTTTTGGTGCATATTGTATTGTTATATAGCCTTTTTTTTACGGAGAAAATGGCTGTTATTTTTTCACACCGTCTGGAAAAACAGGGTGGTTTGTGTGTGTGCCACATTAAAAACTCCGCCGTTTGTGCATCCGTTCATATAGAGGGACCACGAGAACTGTTACGCATTCGTGACCTCTCAGCCTTTTCTGGTCAGTAACATCCCAATGTTGGGCTAAACTCTTCTCGATTTTCGAACTAAGTATACAGTATTTGACTGTTTATTTATGATTCCACTAACCCGCAGTGAGCCCGCGTGGTGGATTACACAGCCCACTGTCTCTCACACAGAGGGCTGTGCCCTAGTAGTGAGAACTTTATAGTCTGATTCTGCTATGTTATGTCTTAATTAAGAAAAAAATACATGTCCCTTCTCTAGATCACATGACCAAAATAAAAATTCAGTATAAAAATAAGAGTATCCTTATAAATGTATATCACAATACGATTGACCATTATATTGGCCTGCGTGGGTCGTGCCCTGCGTGAAGGCAAGGAGATAAAAGCAGAATTCAGGTTGTGCCAAAAATGTCACAAAAAGGTTGTTTTTGAATATTTATTTGAGGATAGAGAATAAGTTGGGTATGCTATAGCAAGGTTGCCGGATTGAAAATAAATTTATTTGACGCAGAATTTTAGACATGGCTACGTAATTTTTACTACAAAAAAAAAAAAAAAAACGAAAAGGTACAACACAGATACGTTTCATTTCAGAAAACTAAGAACTTCACAGGTATTCAGAGCCGCAGGGACAATCAGTTAATAACATTTTACTAAAGTCTACAAGTGTAGGATAGGCGACGTCTGTTGTTGTGATGGTTTTGATCAAGTTAATTCAATAACGTCTGCTCCGTTCTGTTGTGCGGGATTCCTATGATGACCGATGTCCGAATGGGGCCTTTCCAAATAAACAAGTGAGGTTACCGAGATTTTTCCCAGTGATGGAAATACAATCAACAAGATTTTATTAAATCTGAGAAGTTTTAATTGTTAATAATTGCCAGCATCGTCTTTGAGTCACATCTCTACAAACAAAGTGGCTTCCCGCCGTCTGTACGCTTAGATCTATTAAACTACGCAACGGATTTTTATGCGGTTTTCATCAATAGACAGTGATTCAAGAGGAAGGTTTATATGTAGGTATAATACATGCATATTATAGTAGAGAAAAGCCGAGAATTTCAAGGATTTGTAATGTGATGTCTTAAAAATCATATTTTTGTGCGCTTACATTGCAAACGCTGGCTAAACCTTACGAGATAGATCAAAATAATGTTCAACGGAATTGTATGTCTTAAAAAGACCTACAAAAATTATTTATTTGTTAATAACTAACTTATATTTACAGTTTGCACCACACATACAATTATAAATTAACTGCCACTTATTAAAATCAAAATCTCTGTACTCTGAACACCTTGTGATTCTTCAGAACACAGGACCAGCTCTCCTAGCTAAGACAACAAACAATTACATATATGTAGTAACACTATTTAATAAGACTTGTCACGACTTCCGTCAAGTTTGACATAAGCAGACATAATACACGCATCGGCGATCATTTGTCAGTTATTTAGATCAAGTCCGTTCCAAGGCACATGCACGATTGTAGGAAATTATATGTTTCATGTATATTTTATGTAAATAGATCATTTTAAGACTGTTTCTATTGATTAGGGGGGAGTCATTATTGTGTTTAAAATTTTCATTAATTGTATATATGTCGAAAATACGTGAAATAAATCGTTTGACTTTGACAAATCGGGACGCCAGCGCCACCAGACGGCGATCAACAGAGTCTACAACATAACGCTCAATCAGAGTTAAAGCAGGATTGGTCGGCGGCGGTCAAGCAGTGAACACGTTTAGAAACTGTCGCCCGTTCTGTATATAGTTGTGTCGTGTACCTACAGTGTGTGATTCGCTAGTGTGATTAATTTGTTCGTAAACTATAATTTGATTTGAACTGCAAACGGTTTTTCTATGGCGCAATAACCGACACTTCCCATAGTACGCCCACAGTAGTTAAAAAAATATGGCTGATGATTACGAGAGACCCGCACCTTCGCCGTCATATAATAGTTACAGTTATATATATCACTTTGATGGTCAGACAAATGAAGTTATTAAGTTCCTTACTGCCTATTTCTTAATTGCAACTTAACTTTAAGTCACCGATGTTAATTGTACCTACCTATCTACAGGATTGGCAACGGTGCTTGTCACTTGGAGTCCTAGCTAGAGCTTTCTACCTTATGAATTATGAGCTAAGGATTTTCACATTATCATTGTTCACCCTCTATTAATCGTCATGGGTACTCTTCGCCTGACAACCACGTATCACCCTTGGACGAATGGTGTCTACAAGGATTTTTACATATATGGTAGAATTATGGTCCTTGATTGCCGAATTTTCATTGCCGACCAACCAGAAAAGTGTCAGGACAATGAAGGGAGGGAATGCCGTTTTGCGTGGATGTGACGTATATTTTCCCCCAACTCGTTCTTTTTTGTATTTGTGTGTCTTTCTCTGAATCATGTTTACCGCAAATAAACGTATTTTCTTTCTTTCTTTTATCATAGATTCCACTTTCCTTCGTACCAACCCGAACAGAGCTAGGCCATAGACTGAAAGGGACATTTACAACTAGGTTACAACCCACCTAAAGTTATGCATAGATTTAGCAAGCATCACGTGTCTTAGCTTCGATAACACTCTTTGGCAACACGTCCTATATCTAATTAATTAAGTTATAAACAAAACAACGTCTTGAACTTTGATTCGCAGTTATCACTTTCCCTGAAGATAAGAGTCATATGATGTTATTTATGTGTTGTTTTTAATATCGTGATGTAGATGACACTCGTTTCATGTTTGTACACTACTCTATACTATAAAGTTAATAAACTTTTGATAAATAAGTACTCGAGATTGCTCTGGTCGGTATTTTTTATTTATGTATCTATACGAATATAAAAAGAAGTGAAATTTGTAAGTTTTTATGTAGGGGGTAATCTCTGGAACTACACTAGTCGGATTTCAGAAATTCTTTATGCATTTGGTAGGCCAATTCTTGAGGAAGGCTATCACGCTACGACCCTTAGGAGCCGACCAAAAAGAAAAACCATAACGAACGCTGAGCGAAAACGAGGTAACAGCGCGGGCGGGCGATGCGATGAGACGCGTCGGGTCGGGGTCGAGGGAGTTTTATGAAAATGTGGCTAAATAATTAATATGTGTCTCTTTAGTATAATAGTGTATATCTTTAGTATAATATTATATATATGACGGAGAAAGGAAGTCTCTCTCGTTATTATCAGCCATATTAACTACAGTAGGCGTACCACGGAAGTGTTGGTTATTGCGCAATAGAAAAACCGTTTGCAGTTCAAATCAAGTTATAATTGACAATAAAACTAATCACTACACGACATAGCTGTACGGAATGCGCGTCAGTTTCTAAACGTGTTTACTGCTTAGCCACCAACAACAAACTCTGCTTTACCCTGGTCAAGTGATAAGTCATAGACTCTGTCGAGCCCCACCTGGTGGCGCTGGCGTCCTGATTAGTCAAAGTCAAACGATTGACTTAACGTATTTCCGACATAATATATATTTGACGTTCAAGTGCCTTTTATGGGCCTATTTGAAATAAATTATTTGACTTTGACTTTATCTCACGACTTCCACGCGAACGGAGTCACAGCCAGAAGCTAGTCTACTATAAAGTGAATAAACATTTGATAATTAATCGGGATTTCGTTGGTAAATATTTTTTTACATAAGTATGTGGTGTGATAAATGTTAAAAAACTTTGCATACAACGTTACTCACGCTTGTATGACCTAAAGAGGTGGGCAGAGAACACAGAGCTCACATTTTGACACTCAAATTCAAGTTCAAATAATTTATTCTCTCTCACTACACTTATGTACCTATAAGGGGCAATTTATACAGAATACACAAAAATTTACATATCATCACGCCTGTATTTCCCGAAGGGTTAGGCAGAGGTGCACCTATAGTACACCCACATTTCGCCAGTTACGTTTTAGACCCATGTGTAAAACGGAGCAAGCCTATTGCCATCAACCGGGCACAAGTCCAGACTGGTACTGAAAAATTCCAGATGGAAAAACCCAATAACACTTTGTCCGACCCGGGAATCGAACCCAGGACCTCAGGCTCAGTAGTTGCGCTTGCGACCATTAGACCAAATGAAACACTAAAATTATGCAGACATAAGTATCGTATGTTAGCACAAACTTGACCTGAAGCGATTTTCAGGGTAGCCACTGTTCTGAAATAAAAATATTTTATTTCACTTAAACCTACATGGGCACTTATGAAACGTCAGAAGCTAGGTGCACGGTTCCAATGAGCGTTTCCTATGGAGAAGAGCCGGCGAGAAACTCCACGGTTACTCTTTTAAATTTTCGGAAATATATTGTCATAAAATTACTAACTTTTTATTGACAAGATTGGCCAAAAAAGCACGGTTAAAATATTATACACGGTGTCCCCGTTGTAAAAAATTAAGTCATAATAAAAACCACATTTCGATCAATAAATTATTTTTACAGATGTTATAAAATTTAAATTGAATTTTGCCGCTTACTTCAAGGTTTAATTGTACTCTTTTGGGTAAACCAAAAATGGTAAAAAGTCAGTTATTAAACATTACTTTCCAATAACTGGACCCAATCGGACTATACTTTCCACAAAGGATTTTTTTTCTTCTATATTGCAATAACCCTGTATCTTCCTCACATCTATGTGCTGCTAAGGAACAGTAATTACCATAGAAGTCCTGTTCATCGCGCCATCGTTTTTAGGGTTCCGTACCCAAAGGGTAAAACGGGACCCTGTTACTAAGATTCCGCTGTCCGTCTGTCTGTCACCAGGCTGTATCTCATGAACCATGATAGTCAAACAGTTAAAATTTTCACAGATGATGTATTTTTGTTGCTGCTATAGCAAAAAATACGAAAAACCAGAATAAAATAAATATTTAAGGGGGCTCCCATACAACAGATATGTTTTTTTTGCCGTTTTTATAGATAATGTTACGGAACTCGTCGTACGCGAGTCCGACTCGCACTTGAAAGGTTTTTTTTTTTAATTCGTCTAATATTTTAAAATATCGGAGACAGATGATGATCTAATATTTCAAATCGGTCACACAAAACTTCTTAGTGCCAACCCTAGAAATCGCACTAAACACTCAAATTGGCGAGCGACACGAAATAACAATCAGCACATGATCTTGTGCTAATCATCGACAATGAATAATTAGTATTCTCACTAAAAACGGCCATATTAGCGTATTGTAGGTAGATCATAGTTTCATAGATCATGTGCCTTGTGCCTATGCGCATCCTTGTATCACGGCAGGTAATGGAAAAGAAATTACGAATATTTTCTTTGCCATTGCCTCATATATACATAGAGGCGGCGCAAAATGTCTTTCACTTAAATTCTCTACTGCTAGCTGCCACGTTTTCATTCACTCCTTTTTCATTCATATCATCCCTCTCACAATTCATTCATATTTTCTTTAGTCTTCCTCTCCATCCATTAACATTTGTTTTCATCACTCTTTTTAACCGACTTCAAAAAAGGAGGGTTTCCAATCGATGCGTTTTTTTGTCACATGCTTTTTGTCCATTTCAAAATAAAAGGATGATTATTCTTTTAGTGAGTTTATGTTGATTAAATCTACGGAATCGGAGATTGAATAGATTCTTAAGTGATCAGACGTCATCGCCGTGATAACCTCATTATATACCTAACACATATTATGTGGAATTAGCGCTTTTCAAGCGATTTGTCTGCGCTTGCGCATACTTGCGTCAAACTCTAATTTATGATTTAGGTATAAAATAGAGTTAAATCATGTAACTACGTATTTTTTTAATCTTTCTATCTATTCAGGCCGTAATGACCCACTATTGGTTGAAAGCCTCCCTTTATTTTTTTCACCCACGTCTTGTCCTGGGCCACTGAAATCCTTTATAAAAATCTTGAATTTTTGTGAGATCTGTATCTCACAAAAATTATACAATTATACAATACAAAAAATTTCTTCATGGTTTTTCATGCAAATTTAAGTCAATATTGAAACGAATTTTGCAAAAATAGGTAAAATCACATGACTTTCATTTACGTCTGAAGGATATCCTGTTAATAGTTTTCCTCATTTAGTCGATAAAGACATTAGTTTGCTATTAGCATTAGTTTGTAATTAGCATAATTGAGAAAATATTACTTTAATTGTTATTTGCACAGAACACTGAAGATTTTGGAGAAAATTTTAATAATAATGAAAAGTTTTAAATATTATGATGTTTGTTACTCGACTGTGTACTATATGATTTCGTACAAATGGGTGGACAATATGTTTTGCTAAATATTTAAGCAGAACTATAATGAAATGTAGATTAGTATGACGAATTGGTATTTTCTTTTAATTACGAAAAATTATGGAAATCCGCAGATGATTCCGCCCAGCGGGGTAATTACGTAACACACTAACAGTAGGAATGGGTTTCATTTTGACAGTTCAACAACATTCATTGCGTCATTTACGTTGTTGAGCAAACAAATTTTTCGAACATATGAAGCATTGGATTAGCAATAGGCTTTAAAATGATTCAGATTGTGCTAGATAGTGTGTTACGTAATTAGGGTGCCGGAGTGTATATGTGGTGCTGTTCCAAAAACAATAGGGCACTTAATATCGTGTCCAGAATGTCCTGTTGTCTGCACGCTACAGGATGCACCCTACTGAAAGTGCTAAACTCGTAGTCAAATTCTGGGGTGACTCTATTAAAATTGCCATCGACACACTAAGAAGAAGATTATAGGAAACTCATAATGAACTTTTCATATATCCGAATAAACTGGCACACATGTTAAGCTTCAACATCGACACAGCCATTACTTTTTTGAAAATCAGTTAAATATCCGGTTTTTATCAATAAACATTGTCACATCTCACCAAAATTTACATGCACTTATCAATAAAGGCAGTTTTTACAGTAATCTTACCGAAAACCAGTTTAGGGACCGCATTCAGGGGTCACAAACACAACATGCTTAATTGTGTACAAAAAAAAAGGGGTTCCATAACACTTATGTTTACTTTAGAACTTAAGTTTTGTTTTGTTGAACTTAATTGAACTTGTGACAAGGTGATCTCGAGGGTCGGCAAACTTTTTGTAATAATAAGGGACACGGTACGAAATGAAAAAAAAATCTTTTGTACATACTGTTAATTAGGTAGGTACTTACAGTCAGTATATTTATTTTGAAAGACATTTTTTTTTAAATAAAATATGGTTGACTAGCTTTTGCTCGCGGCTTCGCCCACGTGGATGTCGGAAATTATCCCACGGGAACGTACTACTGGTATAAAAACTATGCAACATGTTAATCCAAGTTATAAACTATCTGTGTTCCAAATTCCATCCAAATCCGTTCAGAAGTTTTTGCGTGAAAGAGTAACAAACATCCATCCATCCATCCACCCATCTTCACAAACTTTCACATTTATAATATTAGTAGGATGCGTCTCGCGGTTTCACCCGCATAAGTCTCGATACCGTGGGAATATTGGGATAAAAAGTATCATATTATGTCCTAATCCAGGTCATGGTCTACGCATGTGCCGAATTCATCCAAATCCGTTCAGTGGAAACAAAATACAAATATGTTTTCTTTTGTTAATTTGCCCACTTGTCTATTTTTACCCAAAATAGTAGATTTTTAGGTTAAAGTCGCTTTATTCTAAACGTCTATGACATATTATTGGGAGTCATTTCGTAGAGGTTCTTTTATTATTAAAGCAGAAATTTACAAAATCGGAATTTAAGGTAAGACAAAAATGTGTGATTTCACAAAACCATTAAACAACTTCGTTAACACGTAAAGTACTTCATTAAAACTCGAAGAGAGTATAAAGGACCAATAAAGTTTCCAATTTTTTTTTGTGCCGGATAGTATCCCACCAAAGAATGAAGAAAGTCCAGATTTTTTTTTAGTAAAATTGCTCACACGCAGGTGCCAAAATGAATTTATTTAAAAATTGAGATAAAACCATCAAATTTTTTCAAATCCGACTGTTAGTTCCAGAGATTAATTGCACGTTCAAACAAAAACAAACAAACTCTTCAACTTATTATATATTATATTATATTTATATACAAGTATAGATTTTTGTAATTATTAAGAACCAAAATTTAGTTATTTATTATGGGTTAACAAGGTTTTAAGGTCTATATAATCACAAGATTTTATAATATCAACAATTTTTTTTAACACTGCCGGAAACTTGCGGTTTTTGGTCATTCCTAATATGCAACAGAATTAATATCGATAATTATATACTCAAACATCTTATTGTTTCGTCTTCTTTCCAAATTAGTCCATGTTAAATTTTATTTTGGTTTGTTTATTGGTCATAGTCTCAACAAATCTACCACAATGTGAGTCCCAGAAAACGTCCGGCGATATCGAGGCAGACCCAGAAGATGGCGAGACGGTTTTGTCACCTACAATTTTGATAGACACTAGCTCAAGAGAGAAGTAAAAGGAGAAAGGGAGCCTTTTTGCCCAGCAGTGGGACAACATGGCTAAAAATAAATAAAATCAACAAATCTTTGTTTTCGATTATTTTTTGGTATTACACGTTCGTTCACTTTGCGAACCAAAAGTTAGTTTTTGAAAATTTCACGCCTTCATCGTTAGTAGGTTTTAAGCTGAAATTCTGGTTTTAGGTAATTATGGCTAGTTTGCAAAGATCTATTTAGATCAACAGCTTCTGAAACGAGTACAGTTGTTCATTCCCGAGTTCCCCATGGGAACATCAGAAACATTACCAATAGCTAATCAGTCAGGTTTATCCATTCTCAGCGTGACCTTTGCTGCCGTAACGAGTATTATCTCCGTTTTTAAAGAGGCTTTTATTAGAGTCAGCTGGGATATACATATGACAATCATGAGAATGATATTCTTCTTCTCTTAAAAAGAAGATGGAAATTGGAAACATGGATTTAAAGTGAATGATGAAAAAGAACACCAAAAAACCTAATCAAGATTGAAGACGAATCAAATGAGACTCAGAAACATAAAATGAATCCCAAAAAAAACGTTATTTTCCAAAACATGAATGAAAAATATTTAAAATTACCTAGGTATCTATCAGCCACATTCCTTACGCGTAAGTAGTAAGGATCAGCTGATCGTCTCTAGGTAATGTGGAGCTCGTAGGCGAATCCGCAGGCGTATACTACTCAGACGCAATTGTTGATGCCACTTTGGCATATATTTCGCAGAAATTGTTACTATTGCGTAAGGAGGGTTATTTAAAATGCGATGACCTCTTGAATTCTTATTTGTTCTTTTGGACATGGAGAAGACAGGTAACAGAAAGTCTTTGGATCTGTTTAAGAAGTAAACGGCAGTTCAAGATTGGAATCTTGTTAGGTTACTGATGGTTTTATCATATTGGAAATTCGGCTCAGACAAAAGACCACAGTCTTTTTGCAGATGTAATTTTAGAAAAAGAGAGGACTTCAGAACAAAGTTTAGATAATATGTGATGTAATAAGTTTCACGTGATTATACGGTTCGTCTGATAGCTATATAAATTAAAAACATATAATCATTTTGAATGCATTAAGGTGCATTATATAAGAATTGATAAGATTAGAATAGCATAATCTCGAATTAAGTTTCAAGTTTAAAATTTTGTGTAGTTAGTGAAGTTTGCGGGATATTGCTGGTGGAGTCTTTCCCACCAGCAGAATCTGTCATTGTGGCAATCCTTAGGAGAGGCCAATGTACAGGAATATCCGTCTTTCATATTTAGCCGAATAAACATGATTGGATTTAATTTCAGCTGCACTTATTAAGCAGCTATACAGCTGACAAAGGCGTCAATCAGTTCCTAGTCTTATTTAAATCAGTTCCACTGGAATCCAGGGACCATAGGCTCTTAGGAGCAACTTAAACCTAGATGACATATTACCTACAACTTACCAAAGTGCTCAAGTAGCTATGTCCTATCTCATCCTCGGAGGTCTCCCCTGAGACCAGGGTCTGCCTTTTCCACTTCATAGCACCACTTTTGTATCACCACATTTATAAACAGGACTTTTTTGCGGAGCTTTGCGCGCTAAGTCGATAGAGCTGACGGAAATTATTTGTGAGTGAAAATTTTCGCGGGTTTTAAGTAAGTTGGAATCGCTTTTACGCGTCATTAGGGGCTTGGATTTGGTTTTATACGTTTATGTAATTATGTGAATGTTTGTTTTTGTTTTGTATTATAATGTGAATGGACTGTGAGTGATAAAGTTGTGTGTTGAGCTTGTTGTTTATGCCAAGTTAACGTTTAAATTAAATGCCAATATGTTTTAGGTAAAGTATTTGTTTTTCTCTAGTATTTATTGGATGATAAAGTGTGTTCGTGAGATTAAGCAATTATAAAATATATCCTTGTGAATTATTCGCTATAAAATTATACAAAAGTGAGTTTATTTTCATTAAAAAGCTTAAGGATAAAACGGCAAATAAACGCAGTATAATTTGCGAAATATAACTGCGTATGATACATGCGATTTTTAGAAAATAACCATGATTATCTTATGATTGTCTGTAATTTTTACTAGGTGAGGTAGTTACAATGAAATTTTCCTACAGTGAGGCGCCAATTAGGCTAAAATTACGGTAATGAGACGGATGATTGGCAATGATTTATGAGTTTAATTATCAACTAAAATACAAAGATAAAAAAAACATGCGACTATCACTCAAAAATAATTTCCACCAGCCAAGAAATTTTCACATCACTTAATAAAAATATGCATTTCAAAATTGCTCCGTAAACTTTAGCTCACAGGATTCAAAATAAAAAAAAAACTTTGAATATCGAATTTTCGAAAAAAGTTCGATCTCGGTTGATTTTACACCTTAAATGATTGCACACAGAATTCAAATTGCATGAAATTTTGAATTTTGGAAAAATGCCGGTTTGGTTTGTCCTTTACTTAGCGGCCGTCCGTCGCGTCCAGGTGAACAGAACTAATGAGATACGATGCTCCCGCGCGCATCTGAAGCTGAAAACTAAAGCGGCGGTCTGAGACCTGCGCAGGAGTCTGTGACGCCGAGATTTATGGCGATAGCTTTATGAGCATTTAATTCTGTTTGGGTGTTGTTTGTATTTTTTTATTGATTAAATTAATGTTACCTACTTACTTCAATTAAGTGTAGAAATAATTTATTACAAGGACTGATAATACATTTGTGTAATTTTATGAATGAAGTAATTTTTTTTTGGCCTAACGATATATTAATTTGTAAGAACCACTTTTTATTTCAATGATATCATCAACATCGCCATGTTATTTAAGTTAAGCCTTTATTTTTTGTTTATTATGCAGTTAATTATTAATTGAACCTGCATCGCTTTTAACGTTTTTAACCTTATTCAAACATTAAATCAATAATTTGCAAATGATAATATTTACATCATATTTAAATGACCGAAAAACGGAATTTTAAACAATCACTTAAGTAAGTTTCTTATTTTTTAGCTGAATACGGTAAAGTCAAAGGAGGGTTTTGATTTATCTTGTTAATTTATGTCGATAGCCCGGTAAGAGATTATTCTTAAAAAAAAAAAATAAGAGCATTTTCATAATATAATGCTAGGACCAAATCTAAGGAAAATTACGTGCAGAAAATGAATATCTTTATTTATAAACATCTCATACTTGAATGATAAAAACAGCGCGACCAGTAAAAGTTTCGAAGAAATAATGACAGTAGATTCATATACTTCATAACATAGAACTTCATGTTTCCTGGAAAACAAATCCGCAGGAGGATTTGTTTGTCTGTTAAGAAATATTGAGTCTTCATCATCATCATACAACTGCCTCTATCCTAATTAATTTTATTTAGTCTTTCTTCCCTTTTCATCAGCTATCACAATCCATCATGGTGAATCTCCCATAATCCTTTAAAAGTTTCTTCCAAAAG